>CM061918.1:150544982-150758047 GCA_031002005.1 Vandiemenella viatica
CTAGAATAGTTCCAGTTTTTAGGAGGAAAGATTATGACAGGTTGACCTGTTTGACCAAATATAAACTTGTGTTTCAGGGTGAATAAAATCTCTGAGCTTGAAGAACTCAGAAGTATTAATAGAGGTAGGTATCAAACACGAAAAGGGACGATAGCATAATCGTATTATTGCTTAAATACAAACTTGACTTTTATTGGCCCTTAAAGTTCACTTTGCAAAATTTTAAAAATTCATGATTGCTTCGAAAGCATCGCGTTGTTTTTTTTATTGAGACTGGACAAACACTCATAATGTAATCATTGGTCATAGTATTGGCTACGGCCAAAGAACTTAATACACATTCCATATTATTAAACTGTTGAGCAACTTGGAAGAAATGAAGTGCCAGAATAGTCGATTCGGTATCATATTTGGTCTGATGTCCACTTAAAATCATATAATAACTCACGTACAATGAATATGAACAAAGAACATTAACGAAAGTGGTCAGTAAAATCTGTAAGACGCAAATAAACCGTAATGCATAAAGTTTGGTCAAGCAACAACATTAATGAAAGTTTTAATTAAAGTGAAATTTATCCTAACCAGTAATGACAATTGGCATTCGTGGTTACAGCAGAGACCATGAGTATTTTTTCAAGTTGCTTTCATTAGCAATATGTTACTGAAAAGCAAATCCACGTTTTTTCAGCCGCAAAATTTATCGATTTTTTTTTATCTATAAAACGCTGCAAAAAGCAAACTTAATGAATGTATTATGGTAATTAATTTTTAGTAGTTGCTTAGCTAATAAATTATGAACATAACCACGAATTTCTTCTAATGGTATCTCTGATCGCTGTTTTGCGAGCGAAGGCTGACACGTGACACCGTTCTCCAGCCAATAGCTACCGAGGTGAGTGAGTGAGTGAGTAGACTTATGCTGCCACCAGTAAGTTTATATTTCCAGCATAATGTATTGAGCGGGTAAGAAGTAGTAAACGAGGCTCAGGTCTCATTAAAACACAAAACTAGAGTGCAGAAACATCCTTTATTAACGCTTCGTTATAGACGCCTCGGCGCCCGGTCGGCCTCTGTGGCTGCGTGATCACCTCCGGCCTCATCGGAACTCGTTGTCGCCTGTGTATCACAGTCAGCATTAACACGTGACATCCTATAAAGAATAAGTAACTCAGTAAAATATGTGGCTGCCAGACCACTAACCACTCAACTTAGGCAACACTTGTAAAATGACGAATCAGTTATTATTATTCCGTGCGTTTAGTCATAACTGATAGGGGTAACATTTACCTGAGCTTCCTTATTCAGTGTCTGACCAAGTGTCCATTCTACTCTGTGAAAGAATTTTCTACTTGGAATTTGGTAACTAAGAATGGCTGAGAAAATACTATACAGGGTTACAACAAAAGAATCATTCACTTTCAAAACCCTATTTATTCCAGACTATTATACTTACAAAAATATGATTGATATATGAAAATAACCACAAAATATCCTAGTTTTATGCTCACTCTACAAATGTTCTATAGTACCCTCATGGTCACACGACACACGTCCCAGCGGTAGTTCAATTCAATCCACACATTTAGTAGCATGATTGCGTCAGTGTTCATCAACGCATCGCCGATCCGTTTCTGCTGCTCTTCTCTCGTTTTTGGTAGTGTGGGTACGTAAGCAATGTCCTTAATGTATCCGGCTTGCTCAGTTCGTTGATTTCTTTGGAGAACGCACGTAACTTTTCCTCACGCTCTGCACTGTTTCGTCTGACACTTGTGGTCGACCGGTGTTTTTACCTTTACATAAACAACCATTGTCCTTGAATTGGCGATACAACCTCAAAATGTTTTGTTTACCAGGCGGTTCTTTTCCAAACTGCCTTCTGAAAGAACGTTGCACTGCTATGACAGACGAACATATTCGCATATTCAAGGACGCAGAAACTCGCTTTGCCTCCATTTCGGGAGAGACTGAACTGAACTCGTTACAGATACTGAACTAGTGCTACCACGTCACCTGGTGTACAAACTTGAACTAGTGCTGCCACGCCACCTGGTGTACAAACTTGAACTAGTGCTACCACGTCACCTGGTGTACAAACTTGAACTAGTGCTACCACGTCACCTGGTGTACAAACTTGAACTAGTGCTGCCACGCCACCTGGTGTACAAACTTGAACTAGTGCTGCCACGCCACCTGGTGTACAAACTTGAACTAGTGCTACCACGTCACCTGGTGTACAAACTTGAACTAGTGCTACCACGTCACCTGGAGTACAAACTTGAACTAGTGCTACCACGTCACCTGGTGTACAAACTTGAACTAGTGCTACCACGTCACCTGGTGTACAAACTTGAACTAGTGCTACCACGTCACCTGGTGTACAAACTTGAACTAGTGCTACCACGTCACCTGGTGTACAAACTTGAACTAGTGCTACCACGTCACCTGGTGTACAAACTTGAACTAGTGCTACCACGTCACCTGGTGTACAAACTTGAACTAGTGCTGCCACGCCACCTGGTGTACAAACTTGAACTAGTGCTGCCACGCCACCTGGTGTACAAACTTGAACTAGTGCTACCACGTCACCTGGTGTACAAACTTGAACTAGTGCTACCACGTCACCTGGTGTACAAACTTGAACTAGTGCTACCACGTCACCTGGTGTACAAACTTGAACTAGTGCTACCACGTCACCTGGTGTACAAACTTGAACTAGTGCTGCCACGCCACCTGGTGTACAAACTTGAAATAGTGTTGCCACGTCACCTGGTGTACAAACTTGAACTAGTGCTACCACGTCACCTGGTGTACAAACTTGAACTAGTGCTGCCACGTCACCTGGTGTACAGACTTGGATATTTTGTGGTTATTTTCATATATCAAACATATTTTTAATTATAATATCTTTGAATAAATCGGGGTTTAAAAGTGAATGATTCTTTTGTGGTAACCCTGTATATTTGGTGTATGGAAGGGTTAAGATGACAAAGTTGTTCTCAATTACTAAAATTATGTATTGGTTTTTCTTTCTATTGAAACTATTGACTAATGAAGTAATTACACTGTTCACAAAATTCAATCACATATAGTAACTAACATGGTATAAAATACTTGTATATTTACAAATTACAGTGGAAAATTGTCATACTAACACGTATTTAAGTAATTGACTGGTTATCAATTGTTGATAACATTTTGATATTGTTAATAATTAATGTATTGTTCCACATATATAGTAACTAACATGATATAATATGTAGTTGCAGATTACAGTGAAAATTTTTATGCAAATTGGTCTGCAAGAAAATAACTGGTTATTAGATGCTGGTAACAAGTGTATACACCATTCCACATATGTAGTAAGTAACATGGGAAATTACAGTGGATGTTGACTATTCTAATGGGTTGTTAAGTAGCTAACTTGTTATCAACTGCTGGTAATATAATTGATATTATTAATAAGTGTATGCACTGTTCCACATCCCTAAGACTGTTCTCACATAGGATCAAAGCGAACATATCTATCTATCTTCCCGCCAGATTTCCCTGTTCTACCTGCTTTTGGTAGGCTTCAGGAGACTCCATCAGTTCCATATCGAACTTGACGCCATAATATCGCGACACAGCCGACTGCTCGGTGCCAGATAGTTGTTTAAGTAACTGAAACATAGCTCCGCTGCCAGCAAACGCCGGTGCAGGGACAGAGGCAATTAAATACTTTAGTAATGGACGGTGATAGGCAGTCGACAACGCGTCAGGGTGTAATCGAGTTGGCACACAGCGGCTGTCGGTCGGAAGACAAAGTGCATAGAGAAAGTGCTGCGACCAATAAAATAAAGGCTTCTTACCAAAAAAAAAAAAAAAAAAAAAAAAAAAAAAAAAAAAAAAAATTACCTTGCTTAGAAGGAAATAAAACTAAATGCATAATATTTTACATTAGTATTATTGATATTTTTATAGTAATCAGATAATTTGAAGTCGGTGCTAGCTGTAATATCTCGAGGAACGAATAACTGCACTTTGTTTGCTGTTCGAGGCGACACGAGGATTACGAAAAAAATTCCGAATGTTTTACAGCATATAGTGAGGCGTATATCGATTTTACGATAGACAGTTTAGGGAAACAAATTAGACAGTATTTTAATCTATGGCTTGACCTCGTTGGTGGTCGAGGCATATCTCTGGCGCTATTTTTTCAGTTGGTAGACTACATCATGCGGTAAATGCTTTATAGTTAGTATAATACAGGTGTATCATCCGTATGTTTCAGTTTTGTTGAAAATCGAATTTTACCTCTAGCAAAGCGTTGGTTTGTTAGTGCGAAATGCTAGAACATCCTGTGATTGGAATTCAACGTTAAACTGTACATCTCCTTTTCCAGAGGAAGTTAGTTGGCTACGAAAGAAGTGCAATACATGAAATTTTATACAGCATCTTTACGTTCTGTATTTAAATTAAAATAAACAATGATCTCATTATTCAATAATAAAAATATTGAATGAATCGAAAGGAGCCACAAATACAGTAGAAGAAACATGTCAAGTGTGAAGTAATTGACGTTTGACATTTCATTGTCTTTGCGTTCAGAAACTCGAGATTCTTTCAAACAAAGACTTTCAATGATGGTTTGTGACGACTGCGTTTGAATACCAGTGAGGTGATAACGTGAGTCAGGTAAAGAAAGTATTTTAAAGTACTTCATTACTTTCGTACTCACGCAACTCGATTGTACGGAAAATTTTGAACATTTATTCCGTGAAACAATCGAGTGGAAACTTTAAGGAAGACTAAGTAGGAACATGTCCGTTACACGGATGAGCTAAGGCCAAGTGTGAACACGAGAGGGGTGAGCTGTCGCTCGCCAACTGTCGGTGGAGACCAGTATTGGGCAAGTGTGGCTCGAATTAGCAACGCTAGCAAAATAAGCATAAGGTGACTAACGAAATGAAACACGGGAATTTCGCGCGGCTAAGTCGTGAACACGATGACAGTAACAAAACCAAGCTTTGAATGCGCGAAATTCAAATAGTAATGAATTTTTCAATCATATTTTACAGTTAAATTACAAAACATATTATTTACTGATAAATTAATTAATTTTGATATCGTTAATCATACTTTTATACGAACTGAATAAACTTAGATGAGAAATTTTATTTAAACACTAATTTGTATTAAGATATTCTTTACTATGAATTAAACAACTTTTTTTAGAGTTGTAACTAATAGCTAAGGATAAATTAAAAAGTTTTAAATATAAACTATTTTTCTAGTCGGGTTGTTGCAAGAGGCCATTGCAGGATTTCCCTGCTTGCCACCCCTTAAGGCCGCCTCTGGGAATAACTATCGAGGTTTATGCCACAGAGGTTGCAAGTGTGGTAGAATATATTAGTATCGCTGATGTTGAATGTAATAATGTCTTTGTAGTAATAATATGAGAATAAGAATTCATTTGTTCGATTGTTTTCTGGATGTGGTATGAAACAAAATGAGGTATTTTAATGCAAAAGGAAATGTTTAGAATATATGCTCTGCAAATGAGGAAGTGTGAATTTTGCTGTTGATATATATATAAAAAAAAAAAAAAAAAAAAATCCTGAAGGAAGAGAGAAATGTTTTAAAGATAATGAGATCAAGAGAGGGCAGGGAAGGCAGATAATACATAAAATCGCGTAATTTTGTAAATGTCTCCTGATAAGAAGAGCAGAACCGAAACCAGTTAAGTGAGAAAGATAATTTTACGCGATATATGGCGACCTGTGACAAAACTGAACTTGAAATCTTCGGACAAAGCTTTAAAGTATAAAGATTTTTCTTCTTTTGGGAATAGCAGTGAAGTTCAATATACAGGTGCAATTTGCGAGACATTTGTTTTTACTTATAAATATAGGGACTGCACCACATTCGGAACCTACGCGAAACTGGTACTAACCTGTTGAAATTTACATCAGTCACTTCGCCAACATGTCCTTTTCACATTTTGCGTTCATACTTTGGGAAAAATCGCTATAAATTTAATTAAAAATGCCGAAATATGAGAGGATGAGCAACTGCGAAATGCTATCAGCACTGCAAAAACAACATAAAAATTATCGGTACATGGATCATTTCAACTTAATTTAATCAGGTTAGTACCAGATTCACGAAGGTTCCGAAAGTGGTGCAGTCCCCGTAAATATTTGTCAGAAAGCAAACAGTGACTTAATTTTTTATATTTATAAGGTAGATATAAATTGAAAAGTTCATTTTTTTTCAAGAATTAGTATAAAGTTACAAATGATAAATGCACTGCACATCTTAAATAAGCTATAAAACTTATCTTAAATGGAGAGAAATTTTGTCTGTTTGATTGAAATTTTCGTCATTTCAAGTTGTGTTTTCTTCCCTTTAAAACGAGTTAAATTATTGTGTGCTGTTGTAACGGTAAAACATTATGTATAGGTTATTACAGTTTATATGCTGGTGGCGTATATACTAACTGGTACACGCTATGCTGATCAACTTCAAATTACTGCAGATTCTGTTTGAACACGGCCGCCACAACTACACAAATCATCATCATGTGGATGGGAAGATGAAATCGTCTTTGACCAACGCTGATGAGTTTATGCATAACGACCTTCGCCCTGCTGGACACTTCTTCTATATGATCCATAACATTAGTTGATAAAATTAAAAATATTTGATTCTACTGGTATTTAAACTCGGGTCAGAAAATTATGAAACTAACACCGTATTGCATAAACCACGCTGCCATCTCACCTATGAGCAAGTATTTAAACTTTCAGAATTTCATAAAGAAAATAAATGTCGTATTGAATATTTTTGCTCTTTTCACAGTATCTGGGTTTTCCCAATTGTCAGGAAAACAGGTTAGGTATATAACTTCCAAAGCGATTCTTCTTTTTGCGTTTTAAACATATTTTTTTGTAATGTATTATGCTGTTAGCTATATTTAAAGGAATTACAGGATATAGAGTGAGTGTACCAACGCCGAATTATACTTCGAAATGATACATCTGTATGCTAAGAACTACTATGTAATGTTACAAAAGGGAAAGACTGTGCAGTTTGTGGTCGAGTTCCGCGGTGCCGCCTGCCATACTTCTACAGGGAAACGGGTGAGGTGGTTTATGAGTTTAAACTGTTTCTCGTGATTAATTTCTGGTTTCGAAAAAAAAAAAAAAAAAAAATAGAATTTTGCGTTGGTGTAGTTAGTTGTGACATATCTGTATGTATAGTATGTAATGTTTTGTAAAGTAACACGTATTTTTAAATTAGAGGTTTGACGTTCGGAGTTGTTTGTTTAGTATGTGTGTGCTCTATTATCGGTGCCAGCCTCACGCAGAAGAGCCACAAAAAAAAGACAGCCGACAGACCTGGTGCGGTCCAGGCAATTTTTAAAGTGTTTCATAATGCTGTGTTTAATGTGTTTATAGTGAACAAATGTCTTTTAAAGTACAATCGAAGCGCTGAAAATTACGAGTAGTGTGTTATCAAATCCTAAAAATCATCTTCAGCAGGTATTACAGGTATATAAGAAGATGTGTAAATTCATGTTCTTCAATCGTTCCTGGACGAATTACTGAAATTATTTGGCTCAAAACGTGAGGAACTCCAAGGAGAACAATAAACAGCAACCACAGAACAACTTACATAGTGCAGAGCCGCGACTGCGGGTGTGTTCTGCGACGCTCGTCCTGAGACGGCTCGTGTCTCTGTGACCTTTTTTTTTTTTCTCTCTGCCTTTTGGCTTGTTGTGAAGTCCCGCTATCGCTATATATAGAATAGCATATCTTACTTTTTAAGGTGGGTGGGTTTTGTGATGCTCAATTTCGGTTTTTTTCGCTTAACGGGAAAACCAGGCTTTGAACTGCGATGAAGTTCTTATTTGGAACCCCTTCTGTTCTTTAAATAGTTGGTTACGTTGCCTCCATTATTATACTAAGTGGTACTCTGTATTTATGCCATCGTTTAGGTGCGTAAGCTCCTACATTTTTGTACCGATCGTTTAAGTTTCTAATTGTTCCGATTCTCTTAATTAGTTGTTCTGTTTTGTTGACTATTGCACTTTTATGGGCAAAATGGATGTGGCTTGATGTAGTTCTGTGATTCTGGTGCTCTAGGGACCGTTAAGTATGGCTCGTAGAAATTTGTTTTGCAGTCGTTCTATATGTAAAACATTGGTGTTAGATGCCATGCCCCAGACTTCGCATCCATAAAGTTGGAATGACAATGGATTTGTAAATTCTCAGTTTGGTTGCCTGCGTCATTTCGGTGCTTTTCATGATTGGGTACAGGTTTAAGAAGATTGCGAGTCCTTTTCTCTTTTCATCTAAGATGTGTTGTCGGAATAAAAGCTTATTGTCATGTGTTATCCCAAGATACGTATATGTAGCGTTCCATTTGATGGGTTTGTCCATGAAGGTAAGGTTTTGTTGTAATATCGGCCTCTTTTTTGTAAAGTACGCATTTATCAGCGTTATTTTTATTTTATTGCGTCTACTCCATGTGGCGATGTCGTCTAATGCCTTCTGTAGCATACTGACCGAGTTGCACATGTTCACCAGAAGGCATGTCATTGACGTATATATTAAATAAAGTAGGTGACAAAACAGCGCCTTGAGGGACTCCTGTTTCTAAGTTGTATATTGCAGAGCGTTGTCCATCTAAGGAGACATAAAATCTGCGTCCTGTTAAGTAGTTACCAATCAGCTTTACCAGGCTATGATGTAATGTTGTTTGAGTTCGTAGTTTGACGATTAGGTTCGGAATCCATTCTTTATCGAACGCTTTTTCAACGTCAAGAAAGACAGCAGCCGTTGATTTGCTCATGTTGTTCCGTGCGTGATATTTTCTACGATCCTTAGCAGCTGACATGTTTTGGACGCTTTGGGTTGAAGTCCATATTGTTCTGGTCGGATAATTTTGTCTCTTTCAAGGGTTTTGTTCATCCTTGTGCGTATGAGTTTTGCAAATATTTTCGATACGAAAGATAGGAGGCTGGTGGGTCTGTAGCTACCTGGTAGTGTTGGATTTTCCCCCTTTTTCGGAATTGCGATCACTTTGGCCAGTTTCCACCGTTCAGGAAAGTAACTGCTTAACAGGCATGCATTAAAAATCGTAGTCATGAATACAATTGCTTTTGTGGGTAAGTTTTTGAGGTGTAGGTTGTTGATGTTGTCAGGCCCTGGGGATTTGTAGGCGTTCCGTTTTTCTATTGCTTTCTTTACTTCTCGAGGTGTTATCAGATCTGGGAATTCTTCTACTGGTGTTTCCATTATTTCTCTGGCGGCTTCTTCTATTATCGCAGTTTCTTAGATTTCTTGGGCGCTGGTAGTGAATAGTGGGTGGCAAAATTTTCTGCAAGTACTTCGGCTCTGGCCAGAGGGGAGAAGCATGGTACATCTGGTCCAGTTATAGAATGTTTTGGTTGTTTGGGTTGTCTAATAGCTCGGATTCATTTCCAGGGGTCTCTATTCTTTAACGTAAGGGTTGCCATGCGATCCTCCCATTGTTCAGTCCTCCTTTCTTTTAGTCTATTAGTCAGCTGTCGTGAGAGTCGTTGGTATTACCTCCGGTCTCTAGGATCCCTGTAGCGTTGCCACTGTTTTCTGTGATGATTCTTTATTTGGCGAATGTCTTCGAGGATAGGTGGCAGTCCGTCGTAATTTGAATTGTAGGTGGAAGTTTGTATTGACACTTTCTTCGCGGATTGCGAGATTACTTCCTCGAGATGTTTCACTGCCATACCAATTCGTTCCGGGGACGCGAAGTTATGGGCTGTTCTGATATGGTTGTGGACTAATCTTTTGTAGTGAGCCCAATTGATTTTTTGTTCCTGTTTAGGTTTTTCACCAACGCCCAGCCAGTTTCCGAGCTTCAGCACAACAGGATTATGGTCTGACGTCAAATCTTGAATTGTTTCGAGGGTAAGGCTATGGCTGATGTTTTTTTGTAATTTTTATATCCAGAATGTCTGGTTGATGTCTTGGATTGGCAGGAATATGCGTAGGTTGCGACGGCGCCAAGATAGAAATGTTGCGCGGGTCAGCTAGTTCAAGTAGTTGTTCTCCACGCCTGTTGCATCTTATAGCGTTCCAAGCATGGTGTTTAGCATTTAGATCTCCTCCTATGAGGATTCTGGAGCCTGTAGAAAGCACTGTGTCAAGATCTTGATCTATGAGCATTCTGTTTGGAGGAAGGTATGCTGCGAAGACATTGACTTTGCCCCCGTTTGCAAATATGGATACTCCTGTTGCCTCTATTTCAAGTAGTAGAAAGTTTTGGATTGGTTGATGCGTAATGTTATTTTTAAAAAAGATGGCTGTTCCTCCACCTCGAGGACCCACTCTGTCATTTCTGTAGATGTGCATTCCAGGCATTTTTATCATGTCACTCTGTCGTAGATGTGTTTCGGTAATCAGAAAAATGGTTATGTTGTGTCGCTTTTGGAAGTCGATTAACTCGTTTATTTTACTTTTTAGCCCGTTTGCATTCCATATGACTATTTTTGTCTGATATTCTATATTGCTGAGCCGATCCATTTTTATTCCAGAAAGGACAGAACGCATTCAGCAAATATAAGTAGCTTCTCCATTGTTCCTCTGCTGTCTTCATTTTTTGTGCCATCCGTTTGAAGTTGTATATGAACTTGTGAAAGAAATCTGTTAGTCTTTCTTCGCTGTCCGGGTTGTTTCCTTCTCTGTTTGAGTTTTCGTTGTGCATTTGATGCATGTTCCGTCCTGCAGCTGCATCAGTGTATGATTTCCAGTTAAAGCGTCGTTGCGAGTCCTGTGGTCCTTCTGCTTCTTGGTGCCGGTATCTGTTACCCACCGGTGGTTGCGCTTGCCACTGGTTGCTTGTAGTAGCTGGAGGCTGTTGTCTGTTGTATTTTTCTAGTTCGTTGTTTCTTTGACTTCTTGGTTTTGAAGGTCGTAGGGCATTTTGGTAGATGCTGCACCCTTTCCATGATGCATCATGGTTGCCACCACAGTTTGCGCAGGTGGCCCTTTGGTTATCTGGAAGTGTGCACTGGTTTGTGGGGTGCAGGTTAGCGCATTTCACACAACGATAAGCCAATTGACAGTATCGTGCAGTGTGTCCGATACGCTGACACCTTTGGCATTGTGGAGGTCCAAGTCTGTTGCGATATCGTTCTACTTGTATCTTGGTATAAATTAGTCATTTTTGGTCATAAATTTTTTCAGACTAAATTACAGGTATCACCGATACGAGGAAAGTTGGCAAGGGGATTAGTTCCCTGCTGCTAGTATCTCTTTTCTTGAACTGATGCACTGCGATAATGTTGTATCCTAGTACGATTAGTTCTTCCTTGACTTCTTCTGCCGTAACTGTAGATGGTAAACCTTTTATCACAACCTGTAGTAGTTTGTTTTCAGGCATCTGGTACGTGAAGTACTCTATTTTGTTTTCTTTGAAAAATTTCACAAGGATATGGTAATCATGTAGGTTTTCCACATGATATTTCAGCGTTTCTCCTCGGTAGATGACTTTCAAGTGTCCTTGGAGATACTATTTAATAGTGACATTCGTTGCTCAAAAGTTTTCTGTGTGCATGATCACAACTGGTGGTAGAATGTTTTCAGCAGACTTAGCTGTTCCTGTTGGTTGAGTAGGTACGTCATCCATTTGAACATCAGCCTGGCTTTTACATGGTTCCGTACTTAGTGGCTCATATCTGTTGCTTAGCAGCAACGGTTTTTGTAGATTTTCAGTCTTTTCTAGTTTTCTTTTCTTGGTGCTGTCTTTTCTGTTACTTTTAACTGTCAGGAACGGCGACTCCTCTTCTTCTCCATAGTCTAGCTGCCAACGGTTGTCATCCATTTCGCGGTCTGAGCAGGATTCTTCCGCGTCCGTACCGCTACGTGCTTTTCCACTCTGCATCATTTAGCTACGCCGGGTCGTTGCCGTTGAGGTCGGTCAGTGAGGCTTACAAGTGGAACCCTTGTTGTCACCGTTAGGTATTCCTGGGTTCCAAAGTAATGCCAAGTCGTCAACAAGTCACTAAGCACTAGTCCTAAACAATAAACCAAACAGTGTCCAATATAAACACGCATCGTCGTCACCAAAATATCTTCCTTGTACAGCACAATAACACTCGATAACACTCCGATCACTTCCTTCTTCCTTCTGATATCAATGGTCTGTGACCTATGTGAGTGATACTGAGGATATAACACGAGTGGGTCCAGCACGTACGCCAGGCTCAGGCGGTACAGAGCCTTCAAACGCAGTGGAAACGAGGAAAAAGTATTTGTCGAAGTCGATGGCGCAATGTCGGCACGTGAGTGGCTTAGCAGAACGATTCGTCTCGTGACATTACGGCTACGAGAGTGAAGGTTGTGTGCAACCAACGGATAGAGGAGGGTCGGACCCAGCGACGGGCAGGCACTAGAGCACCCAGCCTCTCGGTCGGTCGTGGGCTGGCTCTGACGTCAGAGAGCGTTACCTGTGATGCAGGGCCGCGCCTCGCGGGGGATGTCTTCGTCCGGCAGCAGCTCCTCCGCGGCCTGCAGGCTCTTCAGAGAGTCGCGTTTCTACAACACCACAAGATCACATCATCTCCACTCTCGTTAAGGTACGGGTGGAAGCTAATATTATTCACTTTATAATTCGCAAATTTTGTAAGGAATATTTGCTTTATAAAAGGCTTCCCAGCAAGCAGGATTATTTCTGTTGTTAATTTTTCATTTAAAGGGGAGTAGTATTTCTAACAAGTGAGCATTCATGAGACTGGTGTGTTTTCGTTTTGGTGATAAATCGGGTTTTATTAATCGCTGGGTTTAAGAATAGACTGGCGGGAGGAGGCAACCTGATCTTGTAAGCGCACAGCTGACATCAAATCTCTCGACTAGTGCTGCTGACTGGGTTAGTACCTGTAGAATATCTTCAGGATACTGCGAGCTGAACGCGCTAGGCCACTGCTGCCGCTAAAGATGATGAACGCCATATGATATCGTTATAACATTGTTTCCTGGATGAGTAACTCACTTTATGTTCCGACGAACAAAAAACATTTCACACAGAGTGGAATCAACTAAGTTACTGATTCTTTACGGGATGAGGATTTGTTTCGAGCATCAGATACTCGGCTTAACAGGAAAGAGACCACATCTTGAGTATGCGGGTGAATTAAAAGTCAAAATTGCTGCAATGATAGGACCTCTCCCACAACTTTTGTGTACCTCGTCCAAAGATTCTAATCTTACACTGACTGCTGTAGCAGGTGAGAGGCATTGCATTATTTCTGTCTCCGAGGCTTCACGATCCCCCATAAGCGAGTGACGGCTGGTGCTAGCAAATGATCGGTTGCAAAATTTGATGGGTTGCTGAGGATGTGCGAAGGCGACAGCCCTCTAGTCCTGTCTCAGGTTCCCGATCGCATGTTGTTATCGTGAAACACAAAACAAAAAATATTTTTCGGCTAAGTTAAAAAGGTTTGTAAGGTTTTTAAAGTTAATAGCCTCAAAGCCCGTCAAAAATGACGGATCGCACCGAGTCTTCTGGCGAGCCATGTCTCCGCAGTTCTCTAACTTAAAAAAAAAAGGTGATGAAATAAAGTCCAATGCAATTTTTTGTGCCTTGCACTGTAGCAAAACGTTTCGCTTGTTATCTCGATACAGGTTGCATTTCAACCTAACTACAAACACCGCTTAAATTGCTGCTAGAAAATCAATGCTTCAATTACACGCTAATTAATTCATGCACTATATTGCATATTAGTGGAAATA
This sequence comes from Vandiemenella viatica, assembly GCA_031002005.1. Lineage (NCBI taxonomy): Eukaryota > Metazoa > Arthropoda > Insecta > Orthoptera > Morabidae > Vandiemenella > Vandiemenella viatica. The sequence goes on from CM061918.1 coordinate 150,558,740, forward strand.
ATGCTTCGCGATATAAACTTGATGCAAAATTTTCAGCATCTTACATTTTTCTTTATTGTTAAGCGTGATTCAGATAGGTATGAACATTTGAATGGCTGTCGCGGTTACATGTGGTTGAAACAATGACCTTAACAACTCAAGTTGTGCCAGGTAATACTCGTTTTAATTGTTGTGTTGGCTGCTTAAATCGCGAGCAGCGTTGAACTGATGTCGTTGAAACGAAATAATGATTTCAGTTACAGGACACTTATGAAAACAGTTTTAATCTTTTTTTTTCAAAAAACTAAATTTCTCATGCCCTCTGCTCTAACATAAAATGCCGGTTAGAATTTTTACTCAGGTTATATAACAATCTAATCAAAACTGCCGCTAACATTTTCAATGGAAAACTAAAGCTTTTATCTTATGTATGTATCTACAGTCAAAGAATTTAACGAATATTTCTACTTTGAGCGTATATTAAATAAATATAATCAGCTAATAATTAATATGACGGTCTAATCGAAATACGTAATTCTTTTTCGCGGACGCTTAGATAAATAAAACTGTTATTAAATAATGCGCATAACCTGGTAGTTGTTACGTGACAGACAGACACAGCGACCGAGATTAGCAGTAATGCAATGTGTTCGTTATTTGTGGTCTCTCCCGCGCTGGAGCGCACCTGCTCGGCGTCCTGGAGCACGCGCAGCAGGTTGAGTCCCGCCAGCTTGCGCAGGTCCGCCGGGCTCCAGCCGCGGCGCTGCAGCGCGGTCAGCAGCGCCGGGAACCTGGACACGTCTTCCAGGCCGTCGGCCATCCTGGACAAAACGCGTGAAAAAGATTTGTTTCGGATATGGAGAGAAAATCGCTAATAAATGACGAGTTTGCACACAAAGCAACACGCATTTAATGTCATAACTAGAAATACCAAGACAACATTACTTTTTATTTAAAAATAATAATAATAAAGAAACTTTTCAGCAAAATCAGCAAGAAAATCAAAAACCTGTTTTGAATACGAGGTTTGTCCGGAAAATACGTATAAAAGTTGAATAATGTCTTTATGTTAAGGTTGCAGTCGCCGCCAGGTGGGACTACTGCTGTAATTAATCCCATCAACGCTCAGTTCGAGTCAGAGCACTCTGCGTGAAGGTTGAAGTGTGCGGCAGCTTGTTGACAGTTACCCTTTTTCACCTGCCGTCCGCATGGAGCTCTCTCTGATTGAGGAACAGCGCGTCAACATCAAGTTTCTTGCAAAGCTAGGCAAGAATGGCCGTGAGATTTTTGAGTGTTTGAAACAGGTTTACGGAGACAATTCTCTGAAGGAACCAACCGTGAACAAGTGGTTAAAAAGGTTCCGGGATGGCCGAGAAGAAGTGAACGATGACCCTCGCCCAGGACGCCCGTCGACATCGAGCTCCGATGCAAATGTTGAACGAATTCGGGATTGTGTTCTTAAAGACCGTAGATTGACAGTCAGAATGATTGCTGACGAGCTGTCAATCCCCAAAACAATCGTTCACGAAATCCTGACACAAAAACTTGAAATGAAGAAATTGTGTGCGAAAATCGTACCGAAGCTCTTGACGCCAGAACAGAAAGCAAAGAGGGTTGAGTGCTGTGAGTAGTGTTGCCAGGTCCAAATTGTTAAAAATCGCCACGGAAGGTAAAAAAAAAATCGGGATTCGGGGCTATAAATCGGGACAACCCCGCCAAAATAGGTTTTTATATAATTCACGTTATTTTTGTAACTTATGGTAATTTTTATAGGTATCTTTATAACCTTAATACTAAATATTATAATAACAGATTTGTTTACTACGATTAGTAACAAAATATTATGAAAATAATGATGAATTTTAAGTATTTATTTATTCTGTTAATAAGTATGAAGTATTTATTTTTTAAATAAAAATTGTATTTAGTCTTGATTTCATTGCCTTTATTCATAGCTTTATATTTTTAATAACGGTTATAAAATTCGCCACAAGACAAATTGAAGCCGATTTTAATTTGTATCTCTGCTTTGACATGCTCGAATGATTGTTCGAGCTTTTAGACCAAATTTTAATAGCATGGGAAAATTTCCTTTCATTTGTCGCATTTGAAACCCGTATCGATGCCATGAAAGCAAATATTCAGATTCATGCGTCTCATAAAAGTATTTGAAAACTTGAGCTCATTAGGCATTGGATGAGAAATGATCAGGCAATTTCAGGATGAAATTCTCCAACTGAAATTTACTCGTACCCAGAACATTTTTACCCTGTTATGCAAAATATGTACAGGACATCGATATAATGTGATCGTTATCATGTTGCAGTAACTGGAAAAACTGAATTGTGGCACTTGAAGTTCACATTTGCGATGTTTGCAATGTAACTATTAAGATGTTTACTGTCAATAATGGGCTCCATCAGCCTTGTCAATAAATTTTTATGCGAGGTTGATGCAGTTTCATTCGCGTCTTAATAAATCTCTAGTATTTGAATTCATAGTTGGGTTGCAATATATATATATATACTACCTTTATTGAAGGCGTCTGTACAACAGTATAAAACGCAATAAAACTATACCTACCATTTTTAAGAGTTTCGACCGCTTCTTGAGTAAATGCAGATCCTAAACCATTATGTGAAATCCTATTGGCCTTTCTTCTTCCAAGTGACAATTTTTCAGCTTTTTTGTAATCGTTATACAAAATATGATAGAGTTTTGATTCACAACCGAATGACAAGGTGTCCTCGACCGAGTGATTTGTCTTTGTGACTTAAGCACATATCACTTCTTCTTGATTCTTGGGTGTTCGTTTGATCGGTGTTAAAAATATTTTCAGCACTGTTATTAAACTGACACTTTCTTTTTTAATGTGTTCATCACATTTCTGTTGTTATGCTATATAATCTTTGCCACTATGAAATATTCTAAAGTGTTTTTGGCACAATGTGCAAGTTAATGAGGTCAATTGTACCATAAGCCATGAATAGCACTGCTGTTTGGGTGCGATGCGTCTGACGTGGACACGCGATTTCATTTTTTTGCGACGAGTGAATGGTTTTTATCACTTAGCTAAAAAAAAATCGGGACATTTGGCGTCCCGATCGAAGATAAATCGGGACGCGTACCCAGGCCCTGAAAATCGGGACATCCCGCGCAAATCGGGACACCTGGCAACGCTAGCTGTGAGGATTGGTTGGAAGCAGAGGGACGAGGGGACTTTCTCAACCGAGTCATCACTGGAGACGAGTTCTGGTTTTACGAATTCGATGTGGAGCTCAAATCTCAAAGCTAGGAATGGAAACTAGCAGGAGAACCGAGAACAAAAAAGTCGCGAAAATCAAGGTCCAATGTGAAGACAATGTTGATTGTTTTCTTTGATTCTAGGGGCATTGTTCACAAGGAATTTGTCCCTCCCGGCCAGAGAGTGAACGGAAATTTTTACGTTGAAGTTCTGACACGTCTCAGAGCTCGTGTGGCCCGAGTTCGACCGGAGTTGGCAAAAGGGGGAAGGTGGATCCTTCATCATGACAATGCGCCCGCTCACACGTCGCTCGTTGTGCGCGAGTTTTTAGCCCGAAGCTCAATCACCGTGACAGACCACCCACCTTATTCACCCGATTTAGCCCCGTGTGACTTCTTCATGTTCCCGAAATGCAAAATGGTGCTTCGGGGGCGGCACTTGGGAGATGTGGAAGCCATCAAGGCGGAAACGACACGGCAACTGAACAACATCACTACTGAAGACTTTCAGCAATGTTATCAACAGTGGAAACGGCGTTGGCAGAAGTGTATCGCGTCTCAGAGCGAGTACTTTGAAGGAGACCATATTGTAATACCTGAATAATTGTAAAATAAAGTTATTATTCAACTTTTATACGTATTTTCCGGACAAACCTCGTATTGTGGTCTTGTTCAAAACAGAAAGGAAGACTTGCTCATTTAGCTAACATGAAGGTTCACTCTTGTTTCCACGCGAAGCCTCCAAATAGAAAGGACGCCCATCAGACCACCGTGCCTGCAGGTACATACCTGGCACAGAGAGTTTCCTCACATGTCTGACTGTCTCTCTCATAGGACATCCCACACTTTAGTAATTATAGTAATCACCACAAACTCAATATCCCTGGTATTGAGTTTTAGTTTGTCGAAAGTGATTTCAGCTTTTTACATTCGAGGGTGGGGGCAGGGTGTGGGCCGGACTGCGGCCGAACCGAAGAGTAAGCGCGGTTGCCTTTAAAATCATTCAGAAGTTATTTTGTTCCGTGCGATTCGAAGCTGCTCGACTCGACCCTTGCGCATCGTCATTCCGACGTGCGTGGCCGCAGTGCGCGCTAACCATTTATTTTTTCATGGCAATGGAGATATCGAAGTTTTTTAAAAAGTAAATATTTCGTATCTACCGTAAGGTTAACTCCGGGTTTGAATAGTATTGCGTACAGTACCTTCATAAAGTTTATTTAATACTGCAATATAATCTTCGCGGATTCGCTGCCGGATTGTATGTGCCGCCATCTTCAGGTCGGTGATCACGCTGTGACGACCAGAGCTGCAATGCCTCGTCACAGAGTGACCACCGGGTTGAACATGGCGGCAGAGTTCGCCGCCGAAAGCTTATCTACCGCACATACAATTCGGCGGCGAATATTACATTGCAGCGACACACCGGGAAAGCCTTCGTTCACACATTTATTTAGAACTGTATCTATTGTTAGCCGCATTTGTTTGTGTGATTATTTATTTTTATACCAAGAAGCGTTTGTCAAGAAATTGATCTACTCTGGTCTTATGAAGTAAAAACATTAGTATTGGAGAGAGATGCTAAAACGCTGGTGGGTATCTTCCTGAAAATTACAACTTTGCTGAAGATTGTTAGGCCACTAATTTGAAATATACAAGCCTTGGCTCGAATATTCTCAACACCTAACAGGTCCATTTCTGCCAAAAGTTGTAACCAGCATATTGGGTTTATTTGTGACTCAGTCACTTTAAAACTATGCATGACTATTGCAATAAACACGTTTCACTATATTATCAATCTAAAGTCCACGACACTACGAACTTCTGTGAAAAAAATATCGCTCGATGTAATGATTAATACCGTTCGCAAGAAGGAAGCAAAGTATAATTCACAAATCGTGTCATCTATAATATCTTCCATTATATTATTAGCAACAAATGACTTGCCTTTAAGAGCTAAAGAGCAATATCAAAGGGTTCTAGAACACCTGCAGAATATAAGAACTTATTCAGGTGATCTAGTTTTAAAACCTTAAGAAAAATATAATGTATACCTCCACGCAGACTCAAAACTAAATCATTGACGTGTGCGGATAGATCGTCAAAAGTGAGATTATGCAAACCACAAAAAAAAAAAGGCTTACGCTTACAGTGACGTGCCGATGCAAGTAGGAGGTGTCGGGCTCACTGGCGATGATTCAAAGCCATCCAATGGGAGGTGGGGGGGGGGGGAGAAAGTAGCCAATTCGGTTACCTATAACTATGGAACAAACAAGAGGTGAGGGTTGAGGTGTGGGTGAGGAGTTTTAGCAGCCCTCAGTTCCACATCGGCGTTCGTCTCGTGCGAAAGGCCAATTCAGCTACTTATAATTACGGAATACCAGAAATTTAATGCACCCAAAATCAAGACGTCTAGGCTGTCCCGGACCTCCACAGTATTTGCAAATTTAATAAAATTAAGGCATATATAGTATGAATAAATAAATAAATAAATAAAATTAAACTGCACTGGAGCACATGATGCGGCGGCAATTTCCCTAAACACCCATCCTCCCCCCTTCCTGCACCCCCCTACATTTTCCATCTACAAATTTTAACTTTGAATTCTTTCAATGTTTTTGGTAAATTATTCATTATTTATTCAATCCCTGACACCCTTACCTAAAAAAGAGAATCTTCCCACACCCTTGTGCCTGACATCCAGTGCCAGTTTGCGGTCATGGTCATCTTATCCCTTACATGCACTAATTCACTACTTTTCATACCTACAACAATATCTTTACATGCCTCATCACCAGTATACGGCTTGTACACTCCCATCACGCTCTTCACCCTCCTCCTGTCTTGCAATAAATCAAATTCCAGCTCTTTTGTCATATCTGTTACTGATTCCATTCTGCGATAATTTTCACAAACAAATCTAGCAGCCCATTTTTGCACCCTCTGCAACTCCTGTATTTGATACTCAAAATTTGAGTCCAATACTACACTACCATATTCAAGCAATAGCCTGACCAAAGTTTTGTAACCCAATTCCTTTACTTCTCTCGTACATCCCCTCATCACTCTCTCCAACAAATGCAGAATTTTTAAACCTTTTCCTACCACCTGTCCAATGTGGCCTGCCCAGTTAAGCTTGTTATCAAATGTAACGCCAAGATATTTACATTTCAAGTATTCAGCAAGCAATTCTTTCCCCACATTATAATCATAATCAACCTTTAGTTTTCTATTTGTGTATCTAATAAGCTGACTCTTCTTTGCATTTATCTTGATCCCATACTTACCAACCCAACTAAATAGCCTGTCCAGATCACCCTGCATCTGTTTGCTGTCCTCTATCGTTTTGATCCTTTTATATAGCATTTTATCATCAGCAAACAATCTAATTTCTGATAGTAAACAATCAGCATTAGAATAATGAATAGCAATGGTCCCAATACGCTACCCCTTCGGAACTCCCATCTTTAATTTCACTTCTTTTGATACTATATTTCCTACCCTAACTTTCTATTTTCTACCTTTTAGAAATTCTTCTACCCAGAAAATCACTTTCTTATCCACTCAAATAGTTTTTAATTTATTTACTACCATTTTATGGCTCACTTTGTCAAACGTCTTTGACAGGTCTGGTGCTACACTATCAATTTGACTTCCCTTGTCCATTTCGTCTGAAATATCTTGTATATATCCCACCAATTGAGATTCGCATAAATATCCTTGGCTAAAGCCATGTTGCCTACTCGAAAACCACTTACGTTCTTCACATATGTTTCTGATGTGTTTGCATATCAATCTTTCCATTAATTTACCTAAGGCTACCACTGATATCAAACCGATTGGCCTATAATTTTCGACTCTATTTCTCACCCCTCCTTTATGTACCGACACTACTATTGCACTCTTCCAGTCCTCTGGTAAGCAGCAAGTGTCTAGACTCAATTTAAATAATATTTTAATATAAGGTACAAATAACATCCAGCTATCTTCAAGATATCTGTAGTAATATTATCTACACAAGCCCTTTTAAGTTTTTTCAGCTTCCTTATTTCTTTGATGATTTCCTCAGGTTGTATTTCAAATTTTTTAATATCTTCACTTCTAATTGTGTTGTTAAGCTTGTTCTCCGAATTAGACCCTCCATTTTCTGATTCATTGACCCTAATGCTCTCACTAAACCAGTTACTTAAAATCTCTGCCTTTTTTAAATCCTAACTAACTCCTTCTCCATCCTTATCTATAAGTGTCTCAACACTCTCCCTTCTCCTCAGTTTTCTAACATAGCCATAGAAATTTCTAGATACATCAGTCAACGGTCCTCCTGTACTGACAATTCTCTTCATAAACCCATATTTAGCCACTTTCTTTGCTATTATTAAGTCCGTCTTTAGTTGTTTTAAATATTCCCTATTTCCCTGCTTTCTTTTAACTCTGTTATGTTCTCTTCTTATCAACCTATTTAACCTCCTCACTTACCTATTATAATACACAGGTTCTCTACTTCTATTTCTTTTCTGCATTGGAATAAATTTTCCTTCCCCCTTTCTTATTATCTCCTTGAACTGTTCCCATCTTGAATATACTGTACTTGTGCCTTCCTTCCATTTGCTGAAACGTTCTCTGAAATATTTCTTCAAATTTCAAATCTTTGCCTTTTTATAATTGTACTTATTTCCCCATTCATTTTTGGCGGCGGGTTCACTGAATCCTGTAATATCCATCAGAACTGCTTGACGATCACTTGTTTAAATCGTCACGAATAATGACCTTTCTCTTTTCACCTCTGAAATCTGAGTATGAATTTAGTTTCTCCTCAAGAGCCTCATCTTCATCTGTCATTCTTCCACTGCGGTAAGCAGCCAACACCTTGATTTTTGATTTTTTATTACCCCAGAAATCTACCCCAAGTAACACATCGTCATGCTCTGTGAACACCAGTGAACTGTAGTAGTTTTTGTTAACCAGTATGAAAACTCCTCCAAAAATTGCTCCTCTATCTCTGCGGTAGACTCTGTAACCTTCGGGAAAAACCTCAGTGTCTACAACTTCTTTTAATCCACTCTCTACCCCAATAATTACTTATGGTTTGTGTATCTCTATTCAGCTTGCAAATTCAATTACTTTGTTCATTATTCTACTGCAGTTTACCATTAACATCCTTATTTCTGGCTTTATATTTTCAGCATTTACCTCCTCCTTTCCAGTTTTACCCCAGTCAGTTATTGTTTCAGCAACTTCATCCATTTCTTTAACATTTGTGATAATTCCCATCATGGATCTACAATCAGTATCACTTTGATCATCTATTTCCGTCCCTTCACCAGCAGCCCCTATCCTCAAAAAGGCACAGTCCTGACCCCATCACCACTGGAAATGGGCTCCTTTACTGCTTTAGCTAACAACTCAGAAAGTACCCCCTTGCCCCTACTATTTAGGTGTTTGCCATGCCTAGTGAAACCCTACCAACCAATGGTTTTCACAGGCACAACCCCCCAGACGGAACTAATGCCTTTCCGTTTCCACATTTACTCGCCTTTCAGCATAGTTCAATTGTGGCCAGTCATGGCGACTTAGAACCTGCATGAGCCCCACCCTGGTATGCTGTGCCTCCTTCACCACCTTCCTCAGGCCATTCTCTATACTATAACTCGCGTTTCTATCAATACTATTTTCCGCACCTCCCACTACCACTATTCTATCGTCCTTAGTGAAACTCCAACAAAGTGAACTTATATCCTCTATTGCCTGGCCTAATGTTTCACTAGGTTTGAAAAAACTTGTGACCTAGTAACCTGTAACTAACGGATCCTGCAGAAGAGGGCCTACAACTCTCCCATGGCTACTACCTAGCAGCAGAACCCTTTTGTTGCTATCCTTGCCCTACACGCCTTTATCCCTAAAGACCTGCTGCATCTTACCTACTCCTACAGCTACATGAGGCTCTTCCCCTCCTAACAATGGCAACAGGTGAAACCTATTTTTCCCCACAATTTATGACGTGTCTGGATTCTTCATCCTATTGACCATATTTCTCCTACGACCTGTTACCAGCTCCGAACCACCCTTCTCAACTTCCTCCAACCAACTATCTCTACTTTCTGTATCTATAGCATGAGTCTCGACAAGCTCAGCTTCCAAAGGCTGAGCCTTCACAAGCTCAGTCTCTACAGCCCGTGCCTCCACAGCCCGAGTCTCCACAGGCTGAAATTACGTAAGGCCTCCAAATTTAATAATTTTTTCTGCCTATGGACGATAGACATGCAGTAATGAAACTAAGCAATATAAAATTTAATAAAATTAAGACTTATAGTAATGATATTGTATGAAATTTCATAAGACCTCGAAATTTAATAAAGTTTCAGCTTTCTATCTGTTATTTCATTAAGCTTATGGACATACGAAAATTTGATACATCGTTCTTAAGACATACCGTAATCGTATGGCATAGTATGAAATTTAATAAACTTAAGACATACAGTAATGACATAGTATGAAATTTAACAGAATTACGACGTTATTCTTATCGCCTACAGTAATCATATGCATTATTACTGCATGAAATTTACCATGGAAATTTTTTGCAACATATTGTACAATATATTATTTCAAAGTCTTTGACGTCACAGCATAATTTTAGAAGGACGTTTATGTATTTTCGAAAGTAAGACCCCTAAATGGGAGTGTTGCAATATATTTCCTAAATTTAAGTCTTAGTTTATTATAGGATACATTTATAAAATTAGTATGAAAGTTAATAAAATTATGGCTTCGTAATAGTATTAAAATACCCTCACTGAATTTTGCGGAATTCACTTTAGCTGTTATTTCATGAAGCTTTCGAACATACGAAAAATTTGTACAACGTTCTGTATTGACGATTACGGCTGAAACAAAATTAAAACGTCGTCCTTTAGTATACATCATTGTGAAATTTCATAAAATTATGGCTTTGTCTTAGTATTTGGGGCATTCACTGTAGCTATTATTTCCTGAAGCTTTCGAACATACGAAAAATTTGATACAAGGTTCTTTAATGACGATAATGACTTTAATGCAAGTAACGGGAAGGAAATCAGCGATGGCCGTTTGGAAAAACCATTCCGTCATTCGCTTACAGTGCTTTAAGAAAATCACGGAGAAGGGAAATCAGGATGGGCGGACAGGGATTCTAGCACGCTTGATGGGAGGCCAGAGAGTTACCACTCAGTTAATAATAGTAGAATGTGGATCAGATGCCCTGTATACCTTCTATACATAAATATGTACACATAACATGAAAAATGTGAATATTGAATGAAAATTATAATTTTACTAGACGACCCGTGCTAAAATTTTCCGAATAAAATGCGAAGGATAGTGAAATTAAACACTTGTAATATAATGAAAAGTAGAACCGCAGTTTTGTAGCAAATATTTATTTGCTTAGTGTAATAGATACTGTAATGTATCATTACATTGCATAACATATTTGTGTGATCTTTGTGTAAAAGGAAAAGAATGTAAAAACTTATTTAATGTACTATGGGAGAGAGAGAAACTGAAGAGCTCACGTGACCTCCAGAGATGAGTGTGGAGAAACTATCGGCAAGATTAACTGATTGAAGTATCTAGTTTTGAGTATTGTTAGTATATGCAGGACGATTTGGCAACTGAGTTAAGACTGGCACAAGAAACGGTATGATTTAAATGGATTATTCATTTTTGTCTGTGTGTGTTTTTTATACATACATATATATATATATATATATATATATATATATATATATATATATATAATCCCGAGTCGACCTGAGATTTATGCCCTGCAGCTAAGATACTAATTTAAGTTGTTTATGTTGAAGGTTGTCGTTGAAATCTTACTTGTTCAGAATAATATATCTGTGACTTGTTAATGTGTATGTTTTACTCTCGATCCTTCACTTATTAATTAGATCAAAATATAATTGTGCAATATTAAATTTTTAAGAATTACGAAGGTACAATTATTTGGTATACTTCAATACGCATCAAAATACTTACAACGAAACAGTTAGGAAAATTTAAAACACTCTGATGTACGACAAACTGTCACTGACCTTAACAGAATACAACCAACCTGAACAAAATGCACACAGGATATCAACATCTCTGTGCTATGTGTTGCTATGCGAATAAAATGTTTACATTGGAATTGTACAGCCAAACAAAAATGTTTCCATAACAGGAAAAATATCCGAAAAGCTATTTACTGTATAAAAAACAGTTTATTGACATATCTGTGTTACCTGTTGCTGCAATCTAGGGACTTGGCTCTGAACTGTTTCATACGCGCTACAATTTTAAGCATTAAATTCCGAAAAATTCCTTTTTAATTTATGATTTTACCTGATTGGAGAACTTAGTCTTTAAAACGATATGACATTTATCAATTTCGGTTAGGTTTCGAAGGCGATAAATGGCTCGTAATAAAAAAAAAAAACACGCTGTAGAAATAATATTGATACTTTTGCCCTTTAAGAATCGAATTCCAAAAAATTCCTTTTATAAAATATGATGTGACGAAAGCAGACACCTTGGTCTTTAAAATGATACCTGACTTATCTATTTCGGTTAAGCATCAAGTGAGGTAAAAAGAAAAAAGTTTTAGAAATTATTATATTTTTGCCCCTTAAGGGTTGAAATTGGAGAAAGTTCTTTCTTAAAATATGATGTGACCAAAGCGGATTCTATAAAACGATACCTCATTTATCGATTTCGGTTAGGTATCAAGGGAGATAAATAGCCCGTGACAGAAATATGCGTTGTAGAAATGTCAATACCTTTTCCTTTAAGGATCGCTTTTTAAACATTTATTTCTTAAAATATGTTGTAACTGAATCGAATACCTTACGAAGACCTCAGTCTTTAAAATGATACCTCGTATATCAATTTTGTTTAATTATCAAGGAAGATAAATGACTCGAGACAGAATTCGCATTTTAGAAATACTCATATTTTTGCCCTTTAAGGTTCCAATTCAGAAAAATTCTTTTCTTAAAATCTGACCACAGCGGAAACCATAATTTTTAGAATGATACCTCATTTATCTATTTCGGTTAGATATTAATGCAGTTAAATGGTCCGTGACACAAAAATACGCTCTAGAACCATTGATACTTTTTCGCTTCAAGGGTTGAATTCCGAAAAAATTCTTTCTTAATATATGATTTCACCAAAACTGAGACATTACTCTTCATAATCCTACTTCATTTATCGATTTCTGTTAGATATCCAGGGAGATAAATGGCTCGAGACCAAAAAACGAATTTTGGAAATATTGGTCTTTTTTCCATTTATGGATAGAATTAGGAAAAATGATGTGACCACGGCGGAGATCTTAATCTTTAAAATGATACCTCAATTATCTATATCGGTTAGATATGAAGGGAGATAAAAGGCTCGTGACACAAAAGCGCGTTGTAGAGATACTGATACTTTTTCCTTTTAAGGGTCGAATTACGAAACATTCCATTCTTAAAATATGATTTCACCAAAGCGAAGATCTTAATCTTTAAAATGATACTTCATTAAACATTTTCAGATAGGTATCGAGGAAGATAAATGACTTGTAACACAAAAAAAGAGCATTTTAGAAATACTGACATTTTTGCCTTTTTAGGGTCGAATTCCGAAAAATTCCTTTCTTAAAATATGATGTGAGCAAAGTGTAGACCATAAGATTTAAAATGACACCTCATTCATTGATTTCGGTTAAGTTTAAAGGGATATAATGCATGTGACAAAACTATACCTTATAGAAATAAGATATATGGTGATATTGATTCTAATCTCACCGCAGCAGACACGAATTTGTAAGAAACAAAACATTTAATTTATCTAATTAACGGTAAAAAATATTATTACAAATAGTGTCATATTAGAGAATAGGTCACCTGACGTGATATAGAAAATGTAAATTATTATACTGCGACACATGACAGGCTCGAACAGGTAGAAAATAGCAACACGATAACCACAGTCCTACCTCACCTGTTATTTTTCTGTCGTAGTAATTGTTACGGAGATATGTAAGCTAATCAGTAAACTGTTACCACTCCCTCGTTCGGGATTTCGGCAACTGGAGTGAGCGAGACTACGCACTGTGCGTCGCCTCCGCCGAAGCCGCTGCCCAGCCCGACGCAGTCGACGCCGGCCAACGCGCGGACGTGCTCGATGTGCGCTGCAACACAGAATAAGCAGAACAGCACAGCCAGAAGGGGTTCCTTTCAAATATTGATCTAGAACTAAAATGGGACACTTTTGACCTCGAACGCTCGGAATCGCACGAAAACATGTTTAGAATAACAAGCGATCATAAACAAAACAGTGGTGTGTGTCATTTCCATGAAGAACGTTACATTCTACCTCAAATAACATTTTAAACAGAGAGAAACAAAGTAACGAGAAATCAATACCATATGAACGAAATTATACGTAATTCAGTGACGTCAGTGTATCATTTCTAGGGTTCGGATCTTTATGACCAAAAAAAATAGAGAAATTTTCCAGGAAAATATGACCTTAAAAATGGTTAAATATGACCTAAAAATGGCAAAATATGACCAAACATTTAAATTTACTATACATCATCACATGCTGAATTACATATCGTTTATTTTATTAGTATTGTCGCTTTCATGTGCACTCGCTGCACCAATGGGAAATTAAATTTTAAATCGTTTTGTTAAAGTCACTTTAATTTCAGATAATTTGCAGAATTTCACTGTACTAAAATACTCCTTTCTAAATTCCCTTACGTAACTTCACACTTTCAGAAAATTTTATCTTCGGTGTGGCGACAGGTCTACTCACTCAATGCAGATTTAACGATGACTAAGGTTGTTTCATTGAGATATTGATTGACACTGATCGACACAGGCATGCTTCTGCTGCATTGTCGAGATTAAAAGGCTGGAGGAACATTAGGTTCAGAGAGTGACAATAATGTTCAACTTTAATTTTTGACTGGTTAATTCTGACCACAGCGAAAATTTATTTATTCTTTTCTCCATCTGTATAGTAGAAATACAGTTCTATGAATAATTATCTTAATTTCTTCTCACCTATATCTAGTGAATTCCCGGTAATCATAAAAAACTATCAGAAATTTTCTCAAAATATGACCATATGACCATAAATATTATCGAAATATAACAAAAACTAGGAAAATGGTCTGAATATTCATTTACATGATATATAAAATACATTTAAATACAATCAGAAACGTTGAATCAGTGTTTAACTCAGCATTTCAGCTAAAAAAGAAGGCAGCAATAAAAATATAACTTGTCCTAAAGATCCTAACCCTAATCATTACATTTTCAATCAACAGTGCCAAAAAACGCTCTCAAAGTACGTTAATATAGCGCAAAACACGCATATAAAGCAGTACGACACCCCTGATAGTGCTTATATTAATCTTCAAAGTGCAAATGCGGGATTTCGATTAAGTGGAAGAAAACAATGTGAACACATCACTAAGGCCACTTTATCACATTCCAAATCACTTCCGCATTCACGCTGTCCAATATCGAAAGCCACACTAATTATATTTTCAAATTGTGATGTTGGTATCTCAATGCCATAACCTGGTTTTCGCCAAGCATATTGCAACATAGGCTTATACGTAGGTGCAGCAAATTGATTGTAAATCACAGAGTGAAGTTTCATGTTGATGTAATGATCGTGTATCTTCACTTGTGGTTTGGCACATTGCAGTCTTATAATGAGCAAATTCTTCTGATACAGAGCTTATATGTCTGAAAGAAGTAAACATCAAGGTTTTGGCAATATTTTGTTGTTTTCGGTGAAAATCGCTTCACCTTAAGATCTTTGTTTGGAAAAGGGAAAGAGCTGTATGAGCTAACCAGTGTAGTGATCTAGGTCGATTACTTGCTGAAATACCACATATTAATTATCAAATCAGTATCCAGGGCGGGCGAGCATGAAATAGTTAAGCAATGGGAGCTATGACCTAAGAAGTAGCACGCCAATCAGCAAGTCCTAAGTCGCCAGTTGCCAAACGCTTGTCATTAGTGGTAATGTGACTTCATACAGCAGGTTAGCGAGGAGTATTGCCCTCTCCACGCAGGGGAATAGGAAGGGATATTCTATTTAAACCCTGGGGGCAGCTGTCTGTCTGTCTGTCTTGCAACGTACTACATCGACGCTGAGGGCGTCGACGCCGGCGCCTCCGAGGCGTCCGTCGCAGACAAGGAGATGCTGCCAGTCGTCTCATACTAATGTGGGCTCTGCTGCGATAGCGGGGTGTGGACAGTCAGAGGGTCAATCATTTGGTCACCGTCAGGTGGGCATAGTCTTGTAGAGATATTGTCAATATTCCAGTTACTTTGGGCCCCTATATATAATGTTTTGTTCAAAAGCCAATTAAAAAATGGAAATATTCACGTATGCCATCAGTCATTGCTCATGTAAATAAATGTGTGAATATGCAACTGCCGATTCCAGCAATTTAACCTCCATTCCTATGGCAATATTTGAATCTACTGAGCCATAAAACCTGTCAGGTGTTGCATTAGGGACCTATGACGAATATTCATATCAGAACCATGGTTGATTTCTATGATCGGCCCTTATCCACGGCTCCAGTGGAACTTTACCCTGTCGGCTATTATCAATCAGCTGAGGGTCACTACACCAGGAATCACACAACAATAGGCTCTTTTCATTTTTTACATCCCCAAGGACTGAAGTTAGAAAACGTTTCATGTGTTCTTTAGTCATTTTTGTACTTTTGCACTTTTTCTTGCCACCACATCAATTTTTCGTGGATAGGTTGTTTCAAGTTTCTTTGAAATATTTGGGCCAAAAGTTCCGCGTCTCTTGAAAAGAGATGAACAACTAATGTAGCTAGCAAACAAGTGCGGAGGTCTGCGTGTAAATGACGCACACCACTGCTTGTTATTTAAACATGTTTTCGTGCGGTCCGAGCGTTCGAGGTCAAAGGTGTCCCTTGTAAGAAAGAACTTTTTAAGACTGTATGTGTGGAGCACAGAACATTGTGGTAGCGATGTATGGACCAGAAAGGATACCAGAAAGAAGGAAAGTTGAAACATTCGAAATGTGGTGCCCACGCGTCGGTTCGAACGCTGTCTGAACTCAGGCGAGAGTGAACAGCACTTCGTGCCAGCGCCAACGCATCCACTGCGTAAGGAAGCGTGCTCGAGATCCATTTACATAGCTTTTATTGAAACATTGTGCATGCGTTGAGAATATGATCATTTCTTTTTCTAATTTTTATAAACGATCTCGTTTACAATGTTAATTGCAGGATGCGATTGTTTGCTGAAGATGCACTTATCTATAGTGAAGTAAGGTGCTCTGACGATTGTTTGGAAATTCAGCGTGATCTGGATGTTATTTCGGATTGATGCGATAAATGGCAGCTTACACTTAACTGCAAAAAGTGGAAGGCAATGCAAATAAGTAATAAAAAGACCCCTTTGTTCGTGAGTACAAAGTTAATAATTCTGTTGTTGACATGGTTGATTCCCTGAAGTAGGTATCTAGTACAAAGCAATATGAAATGGCACTTTGGCACTTGCATATAACTTCCGTCGTAGGCAAAGCTAATTCTAGATTACGATTCATAGGTCGTATTTTAAGTACTTGTAATACTCATACAAAGGAAATAGAATATAAAACACTAGTGAGTCCGGATTTGGATTACTGTGGTGGAGCTTGGGTACAATATCTCAAGGGATTGATTGACACGTTAGACAATCTACGATGAGAGCCGCACGATTCGTGACTGCTAGTTACAGTCCTTACAAATGTGTCACAGTACTGATACATAGATTAGGCTGGGATTGTTTGGCAGACAGGTGACGTCGTTTTCGTTTGAATATATTGCATAACATGCAAAATTCTTTAAATTACGAGTGCAATGAAATACTTCGTCCACCAACATATTTGGGTCACAATGAGAGGAGGGATTGGAGAAATAAGATGCCATACTGCTGCTTTCTTTCCTCGTTCTCTTCGGGATTGGAATGCGCAGAATTAGGACTGGTGCTTAACACCCTTTGCCACCCAGAGAGTGTAGATGTAGAGGATACTCACCGACTACGTCTGCCAGCGTCGCCTTGTTCCCGTCGCAGCGGACATAGTTTGAGCTGAAGGTCACCATGACGATGCCGCGGTTTTCCTTCTGAAAAGAAATTTCACAGAACATGTCACACAGTGTACTTAAATCTCCAGATGCAGTATACCATGGTTCCCGTTTGTAATATTTTGTACTAAATACGCCCAAAGACAATACATTTTGTTGATTCCTTGTACTACACCTTTTCTATCCTGAAGGACAGTTATTAACTAAAACACGTTTATCATTTGTTATATCTAAACTGCCTTCATGCACACCAGCATTTCCGTGTTTATACAGTATCAGTATAGGAATATAAAGTCCTTGATGATACACCCTCCCTGTAACAGTGTGTAGGAAGCGATGAGATAAAGATTAGTAAAGAAGGAGATAGAGACTAGTAAAAGCTGTGTCAAAGTGGGAATGGTTAAGACCGGATGGTTTCAGTTGATAAATAGGCTGAAATAAGGAAGTGCCCTCTCAGCCATTATTCATAGTAGTTATGTTTGAAGTAGTGGAGGAAGTGGCTGATGAGCTGCTAGACTGGGGAGGATCAGTTGGACGTCTGGGAGGGGCAGCTCAGTCATATACCTCGAAGAAAGAAAAAAGAAGAGTGGGACAGACTGTCTGAGGGGAGCAGCTCAATAAACTGGAATGTTTTAAATATTTCGGGAGACGGATTGAAGAAAATGGACGAAACGGGCGAAGTAGGAGTAACGAGAAGGGAGAGAATCAAGAATGAGAAATTCAGGGAGTTGGTCAAGGAGGAACTGTTACAAGAAAGAATAGAGAAATCAGGGTTACAGTGGTATGACATGTGAAAAAATGGGAGAGGAGAAGATGCCAAGGAAGATGCTGGACATGGAAGCCCAGAGGAAGACCGAGAAGCAGATGGATGAAAGGTAATAAAAAGTGTGTTCTAGGAAGAGAAGGAAAGTGGGAAGTAGATGAAATCTTGTGTTCCAGGCAGACGCGGACAGTAGAGGAAGCTGTTCAAGGTGATGGTTTATCTATTTATTTATTTCTCGTGTCCGGGACATAAAATTATAACTTGAAAAAATAAAATTAATTAATTAATATCAAACTATAGAACATAATTAAATTGAATTCCGCAATCTTGATGGCCTTCTCGTTTGCCCTAAAAAGGTCGTCGATAGTGCAGGTTTCAGGGAGATTCCTACGATTTTCCGTCTATTGACCGTCTTCAAAAGCGGCTCCAGTATCCTAATATGAATTTTCATGATATAAAAACCCTATACAAAAGAGAGAGGTTGGTTAATGATGCACTTGAGAAAGGTTTCAATCTTTTCCTGGATTTGGATGTACTGACTGAAGGATGTGAAAGGCGAACAAAACGTATGGCTGGACAGAATACAAGGGACCCTGGGTTGAGTGCTGTGTAAGAAATGGAACGAGTTATGAATGGATCGCTGGATTGTGTTGTGCGTGAAATGAGCGAAAAGTTCAGTCGTCTGGATGAAACGGAGTAAGAATTTGATTTCTCCTAGATATTAAAAGTCTGTGATACGGCACTGACGATCAAATCCATTTAAAAAAAAAATCTAAAGAATTTTGAGACGTCTATAGTTGTGATGTTAACGGAGAACAGATACGTAGAAATATTGGATGTTCGAATGCTAATATCCACAACAAAAAACAAAAAAAAACAAAAAACAAAAAAAAAAAAATCATAAAAAGATCTGAAAAGCTTCTTGAATTCATTATTGAGGACGGAAATGAGAGCGTCTTTCGGAATCTGCGCATTTCAATTCAGATTATACTTACGATTGCAATATGTATCACAAGTTGCGAGCGATCTTTCAGTAGGCTAAAACTAATACTTCCAATTTTTTAGGGTTACAGTGCATTATGCGTAGTGTTGCCACCCGTACTTTATAATGAAGTATTGTACGTTATTTCTGGTAATTGTACTCTATACTTTATGAAAAAGTTAAAGTACGCGAAAATATTTTCCACGATTTGATTTCTGTGTAATTTAAAAAAGTTTGGCAGTAAGCATTTCTGTGTAAAAAAGATACGTTATCGATTGGTGTCGAATCGATAGAAAGCCAGCGCCACTTGAACGCTCGTTTCTGATAATTTTTGAACGCAACCTAACCTCAGATGTCAACAATGTTACTTTCGTGTCAAAATTTTTGTTTGTTTGTTTTGTGTAAGGCGGATTGAGAGAAATAAGAATACGATTTATAGGTTTTATAGATTTATGTTTTAGTAAATGATGGACAAGCACAACTTCAGTAAACAAAGCACTCCATGTACACCTACAAAACGTACTTTTGATAGTGAAACGGATCAAATAGATAGTGAATATCTTACGCCGAAAAAAAGCGTAAAAAATATGATACCTCGAAAAATAAAAATAAACGATTGCAGAAGTATAAAAATCAATGGGAAATGAAAATGGTGATTGGTTAATTTTTTTAACTTAAGAGATGGGAAAGGATGAGAGGCAAGGAATGGGAAAGAATTCGGCCATGGCCTTTTGAAGGAAGCATCCCGGCATTCACCTGGAGTGATTTGGGGAAACCATGGAAAACCCAAATCTGGATGCCCGGACGGGGATTCGAACCGCCGTCCTCCCGAATGCGAGGCCAGAACGCTAAACCTTTGATTAATTAATTAATAATCCACGAAACGAATATAATGGAAAATGCAAATTGTGTGGAATTACATTTACAATTGCTTCAGCTAGAATAGGACAAGTTAGTAGAAAGATCTTTTGTTTTTGTCTGTGCGTGTGTTTGTGATATAATGAGTACCGAAAGGCGAGAGATTCAAACATTCTCTGGGTCTGAGTGTTTTCTATCTATAATATCTATGTATTTAGAAGCTATGCTTACTATGGGGCTAGATAATGCTGTGTGAAATACACTCCTGGAAATTGAAATAAGAACACATTGACGCCGGTGTGTAAGACCCACCATACTTGCTCCGGACACTACGAGAGGGCTGTACAAGCAATGATCAAACGCACGGCACAGCGGACACACCAGGAACAGCAGTGTTGGCCGTCGAAGGGCGCTAGCTGCGCAGCTATGGGCACCGCCGCAGTCAGTGTCAGCCAGTTTGCCGTGGCATACGGAGTTCCATCTCAGTCTTTAACACTGGTATCATGCCGCGACAGCGTGTACGTGAACCGTATGTGCAGTTGACGGACTTTGAGCGAGGACGTATAGTGGGCATGCGGGAGGCCGGGTGGACGTACCGCCGAATTGCTCAACATGTGGGGCGCGAGGTCTCCACAGTACATCGATGTTATCGCCAGTGGTCGGCGGAAGGTGCACGTGCCCGTCGACCTGGGTCCGGACAGAAGCGACGCACGGACGCACGCCAAGACCGTCGCATCCTACGCAGTGCCGTAGGGGACCGCACCGCCACTTCCCTGCAAATTAGGGACGCTGTTGCTCCTGGGGTATCAGAGAGGACCATTCTGAACCGTCTCCATGAAGCTGGGCTACGGTCCCGCGCACCGTTAGGTCGTCTTCCGCTCACGCCCCAACATCGTGCAGCCCGCCTGCAGTGGTGTCGCGACAGGCGTGTATGGAGGGACGAATGGAGACGTGTCGTCTTCAGTGATGAGAGTCGCTTCTGCCTTGGTGCCAATGATGGTCGTATACGTGTTTGGCGCCGTGCAGGTGAGCGCCACAATCAGGACTGCATACGATCGAGGCACACAGGGCCAACACCCGGCATCATGGTGTGGGGAGCGATCTCCTACACTGGCTGTACACCTCTGGTGATCGTCGAGGGGACACTGAACAGTGCACGGTACATTCAAACCGTCATCGAACCCATCGTTCTACCATTCCTAGACCGGCAAGGGAACATGCTGTTCCAACAGGACAATGCACGTCCACATGTATCCCGTGCCACCCAACGTGCTCTAGAAGGTGTAAGTCAACTACCCTGGCCAGCGAGATCTCCGGATCTGTCCCCCATTGAGCATATTTGGGACTGGATGAAACGTCGTCTCACGCGGTCTGCACGTCCAGCACGAACGCTGGTCCAGCTGAGGCGCCAGGTGGAAATGGCTTGGCATGCCGTTCCACAGGACTACATCCAGCACCTCTACGATCGTCTCCATGGGAGAATTGCAGCCTGCATTGCTGCGAAAGGAGGATATACACGGTACTAGTGCCGACATTGTGCATGCTCTGTTGCCTGTGTCTATGTGCCTATGGTTCTGTCTGTGTGATCATGTGTTGTATCTGACCCCAGGAATGTGTATATAAAGTTACCCATTCCTGGGACAATGAATTCACGGTGTTCTTATTTCAATTTCCAGGAGTGTATTTCCGACATTATTATTTTCATTTTATATATTTTTTTAATGTTACAAAATTAACGCCATGAAAAAATGCACGAAAAATGGGACTAGTGGTGATTGGTGGGTAAGTTGAAGGGAAAATTCTTTTTACTTTCAGGTTAAACAACACCTGCAAACAAAACAGCACAAATTAAAACTCGAAATGAAGAGAACATATGGACTACTTCAGAAATTTCTTGACTCTTCTTCTTCTTCCACATCGTCTAGAAGTTCATTCTGCAGCGATAAAGAAAATGTTGTTGCCGCTGAACTAGCCCTAACATATCACATTTAAAACATAGTTTGTCCTAAAATAGCATGGATTGTACTATAAAACTGAGTAAAATAATTTATGTCAATTCAAGTACAGCTACAGGAATTAATCTACCTAGAACAAAAATGATAGTACTAGTTACAAAGGTGTTGGGCCCATATGTTATAAAAAAGGTAATAGTTGGCATTGTTGCAGATAATTTATTTTACTTCTTACAAACAGATGCTTCTAACAAAAAATAATAATAATATAAAACTGTTTCCATTAGTGATACAATATTTTACAGCCAAAAATGGCATTCAAAACAAGTTATTAGATTTTTATGAAAATAGCAGCGAATCTGCTGATGGCATGTTTGAAGCAATTCAAAAGTAATTGGAGCAATACAAATTATGTTTTCATAATGTACCTGGGCTAAGTGCTGACAATACAAACTCTAATTTTGGTGTCAACCATTCTTTATTTACAAATATGTGAAATTTGGTGCCAGATTTGATTAAAGGAAATTGTCATGCACATATAGTGCAGAATTGCGTGAGACATGCCATTAGTTTTTTTTATCATATAACACAGAAATTGAAAATTTATGCTCATTTTTAACATTCTGCTGTAAGTCGAGAGGAGCTGAAAAGTATTGTAGCATCAAAGATGGAGACTTTCATGAAGTAAAACGCCATGTGGGAACAAGATGGATCTCTCTCTTTTGCCATGCATAGATACTGTTCATTATTATTAAATTGGTTACCTATTAGAAGTTATTTTGTAAGTTTAGACAACTGTCCAATGGTTTTACAAAATCTATTGTTCTTCAGTAACACTAAAAATGACATGATTGAAATTTATTTCCATTTTTGTAGCCACACGTTAAATTTATTTAATAAAGCCGTTAAATTTCTAGAAGGCAATTGCATTACAATTTTAGATATTTATGAGATTATAGTTAATGTTAGAGATGGATTAACACAAAGGAAACAAGACTTCTTTTTTTACTATGAAACAGTCAAAAAAAATTAGACTGACTAGGGAAATACACACGAATTATTTATTATTTATTGACAAAGCCTTAGATTACCTAAGTGAATGGTTTGATTTTAATGACACAACTGGTTATTTACACTTGGCAAAATAAATTTAAAAATCAATGTTGAATTTGATGATATTGTTAATATAATAGAAAATTTATAACTGCAAAAACTTAATATACATATGGATGATCTTCATGGAGAAATTGCTTTATTAAACAAACTTTATGACCAGATATATAGTTCGGAAGGTTTTGCGGAATCATCTACTGCACAAAAACGGCAGCATGTATTTAATAAGACTGAAGATAATTTTTCAAACTTGTATAAAGTAATTTCATTTTTACTGTATATTCCCGCCACATCAGCATTCACAGAGTTTTTTCTGTAATGAATAGCAAAAGGCGAGACAGAAGAAACAAAGCGTCTCTGAACCTGATCAAAAACGAATTACTTGTTTAGTTAGACTTAAATATAGACTGTAAAGGTGCTGTGCAATTGTTTAGTACTGAAAATAATTTGATAAAACTTGCGAAAAGCAATAAAATAATATTTTTTTAAACATAATAATAATTAAAAATAAATTGTACTTTATTTGGACACTACAGGTATGTACTTTTTTTCTTACCTATAATAACCAATGTACTTTATTTCCAATAAAAATAGTTGGCAACCCTTGTTATGCGAACTAGCTTGGCTCAGTATAAAGCCAGAAGAAACCGAAGAAACAGATTTAGAAACTGTTATTACTCTATTTGCATCACAGAAGCAAAGAATGTACGCTATTTTAAATTTAAGATTATGAAATAATTTTGTTCTAAGACAGAAAATAAAAGTGTTTATTAATATTTATGATTGTTTTATTTAGTAAATCTGTTTATTTTATATTTAGTTAATTCACGAAAGGGCGCATCTTCGACGCTAGCCCTAGGCGCATTTTCGATTGATACGCCCCTGCGAGTGAAACACCGAAAACGAACGAAAAGAAGAACCCGAGCCAACTTGTTTCATCCGCCATCTTGGATGATTCTCTGTTTACACAGTTCACTTTCCTTTCACTGCGAGTGAAACGTGTAAATCCGCCTTTACTAACAGCTGCACTCGACAGGGCACTCCTCTAGACACTCTACGTGGACCGTGTGAGGATACAATGTCCCCATACACTGCTGTATTTCCGAAGGTTCTTGTTATATTTCCCGTCTTTTATTCTTCCTAATTAATTCGTGGCTTTAGCGGCGGTTAGCGCTATTTATTTTATTTTTTACTGAACGTACAGTTTAACTAAGTAAATGAAATGATAGTCATATACTCTGCACAGTTTCAATCAGTTTTAATTAACTCCAACACACCACGTTAATTACAAAAATCGGACTTCTGATATACAACTTCTCTTTATGTGCCAACCAACCTAGGCAACCCACTCGTAATAAGTCGTTGCTATCGAAACTTTTCAAGAGTAAAACCAACTGGCCCTTGCCAAGGAACTCCAAAATTCAAAGATATATTATACATTTTTTATTTTATTTTTTAATTTATTTGGCCTTTGGTCTGAAACCATTGAACCAGCATTCTACATTAACGTTTATTTATTGTTGCCTTGTTACAACATACTGGAGGCTTCAAATCTTGATTTCCGTGTCTCGAAGGAAGCGAACGATTGCCTTGTAGATCTGCACATTTCCTGACTGTAGAATGGTGGTGACGCTCATTGGAAATTTGGTGGAAAGCTGTTCAAGGCGCTTGCGTTGTGACTGGAACCGCGAACAGGAGAGCATGATGTGATTGAGGTCGGCGATCTCTTGGTCGAAAGTGCATATAGGTGTTTCTATTATATTGAGGCTGTGGGTAACAACCGTGTCCTAGTCTCATTCTAATAATGGTTGTTACGTGTCTTCGTGCTATTTTGTGCTCTGCGAACCAGGGTGTCTTCGGTATTGTAGGCTGTACTGCTGCATAGTGTCTTCCTCTGAGTAGCTGCGTCCGGGACCAGTCTTCATTCCAACTGAGGTGTGCCTTCCTAGAGACTAGTGGGATGAAATCCCTCCAAGGTAGCTGGATGCCTGCAAAGTGCCCTTCGTTGATGCTCTGTTTCGCTAACTGGTCGACGATTTCATTGTGCACTATTCCTATGTGACCTTTGATTCAAAGAAAGTGTACTTGTATGCCATCTGAAGAAGCTTCTGAAACTAATCTTATTATTTCATAAAGGTATTGGTGCGTTTTGTTACTCCATACTTGGTTCTGTGATTTCTGGAGAGCGCTCTTAGAGTCAGTAAGTATTAAGATTCTTGGAAAGAGCTTGTCTAGCCCGTACTTGATGGCTGCGCACATGGCTGTAGTTTCCGCTGTGTAAATGGACGTCTCTGCAGGTAGTAAGTTTGTCCGAACTCGTTAGTATGTGGGCAATAATAAGCGTATTCTACTCCTTAGTTTTAAATTATACATTAAAATATATAATGTTATTCTAGTACAATCTTTCTGTTATTCTACGACACTTAAAATTTATTGTTTTAGTATTTATTCGGTTTTTTTTTTTCCTTTTCCTTTGTCGTTTGTATTCTTTATTCAACATTTTTGCTATTTATTTAAATTTGGTGAGAAGCACTGGAAACCATTGTGTTTAGGATATCGAAACAATTTATATGTAATTATCTTTGAAGTAATCTGTGAGTGGTTATAGAGTATTCTTTGGTCAGCCCGCGGATAATAAGAAATGATGGTGGGCGGAGGTGTGATGTGATGTGCCTCACTCGCATAGTGGTTAATAGAACATTAACTGTGTGATTAATAAAGACATTACGACAGACTATTTAATATTTGATGATTTGTTGAAAGAGTAATTTCTGAAGCATATGATGGAAAAGATGTGTGATGGATGAAATATAAGCAAAAGTGAAATGAAGTTTTCCTTAGTTTATTGGATGGTGTTTGAATCATACAAACCAATTAAGTAGCAGAAGCAACAAGTTACGTGGGTTCTGAGGTGAGTTATATCCACCTTAGGCAAATCCAGGAATCATAAATAGATCAGTAATATTTTACAACCGCTAGACTAGTCAGCGAGCGCGCTAGTGTCGCTTGGCTCTCTGTACTGAGAAAGCTTAGCGGACCAAGTGTTAATGTGGCGGCAGTAACCGTCGCGATCCAAGTCGTTTATTCGGTTGGCTTCCCGGACGCAATTCCGAATGGTCGGGTAACACCAGACCGCACTGAGCCCGTACCGTCACCTCACCACCTTATTGCTATCGGTAACTCGATTGAAGTGAGTTTAAACAACACCGTTTGTCAACCGCCATTTGTTTGGTTTACTTTTTGACGGTGCGGACTGGTGTCGGGCTGGTCTAAATGAAGAATTGTATAGAAAGATTTCGAAAATTTTCGGTCCTTTACGAATAAATGTTGTTTTAGAGTTACTAACTGTAGCGAAAACTGTCATTTTTCTTTTCAGCCTCACTTTAGGTTTATCAGATTTTCATAAAATATAGGTACCTTGCATGTTCGCATTAATAAATCAAAGCTTTGTCAGAGGTTAAGGTGAAAGCCTGTAAAAGTTGCATCCGAGATCCGGATTTTGAACTAGGGACCTTCCATACCCGAATCACACGCCGCAAGCATCAGAATCTAGAAGTACTGAGCAATATGTATTCAATCTTATAAAAGTACATTTGTGTTTTTGGATAACAAAAATAAATGATACAGAAGAAAGTATGTTTATTTTATTAATTTTGAATATTTATTTTTTATTACATCCAGATTTGTGTCTTGACTCAAGATGGTTACGGCGTACGATTGGGGTACTGAAAGTCCCTCGTTCAAATCCCTGTGTCAGCTGTAATTTACACGGGTCTTAAAATTGACATTCAACTCTGACAAAGCTTGGATTTGTTAATCGCTGGTTCGAATTTCACGTTAATCTATAGGTCTCGTTTTCAAAGTAGGTGACAACGATAGAGGTGTTCTGCGCGGCTGATAAGAAATTCTGTGACTAGAACTTTGAGATCACATGAAATTATTATTATTTTACAGAATATTTGCCGCATATATTTAAATAAAAAAGAAAAACATCTTATTATTTTTTGTTAAAAAAATACTGAGTGAATCGAAAGGAACTTCAACCAAAGCAAACGTTAAATGTGAAGTTAGTGTCGCTTAACATTTCATTGTGACTATGTAGAGATACATGAGAATCTTTCAATCCACTACAGTGTGACAATATTGCGTTGGGATACTATTTTTGTACATAAAAGATCAAACAGTAAGGTGATAACATGAGTCAGGCAAAAAAAAAAAATTATTTACTTTATTACTTTTGTAGATTATAAAGTATGCCTACACAAAATACACTATAGTACTCTATAATAAAGTAAGGGTGGTAGCCACAGCGACGATCCCTAAATCAAAGTTTTTTTTTACATTAATACCGTGAAACAACCACGAGTAAACGTTAAAGGAGACCGAGTAGGAAGCCGTCTGTCATACGGACGAGCTACGGACCAGTGTGGACGTGCGGTGACGGTGTGGCCCGACCTTGATTTATACTATAGTTCTTATTTGGGTAAATCCTTGCATACTGACCACCTTGCGCAGGACTTCATCGCGAACGTTGGCGCTGTCGTTGCAGACGGCCCACGCGTTGCTGTGCGAGAAGACGACGGGCGCGCGACTGTGGCGCAGCACCTCGAGCCGCGTGCGATGCGCGGCGCGCGCCAGGTCCACCAGCAGGCCCAGGCGGTTCATCTCCACCACCACCTGCTGCAGCACGAACCACAACACACATCCTAGTCACTCCAGCAGGCCCAGGCAGTTCAGCTCCACCACCACCTGCTGCAGCACGAACCACAACACACAACCTAGTCACTCCAGCAGGCCCAGGCGGTTCATCACCACCACCTGCTGCAGCACGAACCACAACACACATCCTAGTCACTCCAGCAGGCCCAGGTGGTTCAGCTCCACCACCACCTGCTGCAGCACGAACCACAACACACATCCTAGTCACTCCAGCAGGCCCAGGCGGTTCATCTCCACCACCACCTGCTGCAGCACGAACCACAACACACAACCTAGTCACTCCAGCAGGCCCAGGCGGTTCAGCTCCACCACCACTTGCTGCAGCACGAACCACAACACACAACCTAGTCACTCCAGCAGGCCCAGGCGGTTCATCTCCACCACCACCTGCTGCAGCACGGACAACAACACACATGCTAGTCACTCTAGCAGGTTACAGGCTGCCCCAGATTCGTCGAAGAAAGCGATGGGGATTGGGATGTTAATTAATTCACCCATTGGCGGATCCAGGAAGGGGGGGGGGTAGCTAGGGGGCTCATACACCCCAAGAGTATCTAGGTCTAACCCCGACATTGTAATTTCCAGACTTTCCTACCCTTTCCCGAATCAAACCCCCCACCAAACCAAAACCGCTCAAGCCTCCCCCCCCCCCCCCCAAACCAATGTCCGTTCAAGCAAATCACAAACCAATATTCTGGATCTACCACTGCATTCACCTTTCCATTTTGAATCACATTTGGTTGATTACAGCCTTCCACAAGCTGAACTTTCAAAACGCTATAAGATCACAGTTCCAAAGACATAGTTGTGTTCACCACATAAATTCGTTTTTCTAAAATTATTTTTCGGTTTTTGAACAGTATTTAGGCACAATCATGTTCCTTCCCTTAATACTCTGCAACTTCTTATTTAATATTTACTATGAATGAGGAATGACTCCATTACTAATAATTATTGAGAACGACCTCTCCACCGAAATGTTGGAAAATCATAATTGCAGCAAGATTGTTTATGCATACAGTTTAAATTTGAAACTTTTTTTATTGAGAAAGAAGGAAGTGTTCTCGCCCCAACTGTTTACTCTTGATCAAAATTACTAATTAATCATGATGAGAAGACTTTAAGTGGAGAGTGTCTTGCCTCGTTACCATTCCCCGTGATTGCCGACACTAGTCTCTGGCGTCTGGAGCTATTTTACCAATTAATTGAATTGAAGGCTTGGCGGAACTCACCTGTCCGAACGGGGTCAGCCCTTCCTGTTCCACGCCGTTGACCCTACAACAAGAGATACGACAGTTAATGACAAAATCTGAAGAGGCGAAACTGCGCGTGGAAGGGCTTAACAACTACCAATGCAAAAAATCAAAGTGGTATGAAAAATTTATCCACCTCATTTGGCTTACTTCACATTTTCTTATTACCAGTACACATTATTCCACGACCATGTTGGTAATTCAGCTCGAAATAATATGTCAACAACTTGTGGCAGCTTTTGATCTGAGTTCAGCTCCCGTTCATAGCGAAATAAATGAATCATCATTTTAGTGTAAGGTGCTAACCATCAAGCTGAAGTCCTATACGATGTGAGAGCTGTAATTGTACGTGCCAGACAGTGGCTGCCGCTGACAGAGCCTGTCTGCTGCGCGGAGTGGTTCAGCTCATACTCACCAGGGAGAGTCGCAGTGGTGGTAGGTGAGGGTCAGGGCGCGAACGCCGACATGGTGGAAGGCCCTGAGCACCGCCAGACGAGAGTCGATGGCGTGGCCCACCTCCACGGTGATCAGTGACCCTTGTGGTTAGCCCTAGCTTTGTGTTGTGTTACTCACCAGGGAGAGTCGCAGTGGTGGTCGGTGAGGGTGAGTGCGCGCACGCCGACCTGGTGGAAGGCCCTGAGCACCGCCAGGCGAGAGTCGATGGCGTGGCCCGCCTCCACGGTGATCAGTGACCCTTGTGGTTAGCGCTAGCTTTGTGTTGTGTTACTCACCAGGGAGAGTCGCAGTGGTGGTCGGTGAGGGTGAGTGCGCGCACGCCGACCTGGTGGAAGGCCCTGAGCACCGCCAGGCGAGAGTCGATGGCATGGCCCGCCTCCACGGTGATCAGTGGCCCTTGTGGTTAGCGCTAGCTTTGTGTTGTGTTACTCACCAGGGAGAGTCGCAGTGGTGGTCGGTGAGGGTGAGTGCGCGCACGCCGACCTGGTGGAAGGCCCTGAGCACCGCCAGGCGAGAGTCGATGGCGTGGCCCGCCTCCTCGGTGATCAGTGACCCTTGTGGTTAGCGCTAGCTTTGTGTTGTGTTACTCACCAGGGAGAGTCGCAGTGGTGGTCGGTGAGGGTGAGTGCGCGCACGCCGACCTGGTGGAAGGCCCTGAGCACCGCCAGGCGAGAGTCGATGGCGTGGCCCGCCTCCACGGTGATCAGCGATGCGATCTTACCAGCTTCGTAGGACTGCCCGATACCTGCCAACCGCACGTTTGGCGAGCACACTGACATATGTTTCCAGAGATTATTTGTTGGTCGAGCAGACAGTCATTGCGATAGATTAACAAGTTTTTTTTTTGCTGAGATACCTTACTGCTGAATGAATTTATATGGGATTTGGAATGGGATCTTAACATGGATGGACAGAGTTGAAGTATTACATTCACGAGTATGAGGTGTGAACCAAGGAAGGAAATTTCTAAGGATAAGAGAATAATAATAGCTTAATCCAGTGCTCAGGAGCATTGCTAATACCAAAACACTGATCGATACGTGGCTGACATATCTAATGCAGAATTTAGGCTTGTGTTAAACAAATAAACAGAAGAGCCAAGCGGGCATTGTAAATTTACTTTCACGCCGTGTTGTGCTTGCCGTGGAGTTGCTACAAATGTACCTTTCAGGTTCGATTGTAATAGAGTAAGACTATTCTCTGAGGGAATCTTATAAGTGATAACAACACCGCTTTGCAAGCTAACTGCTTTTTCTAGGTATTGGCGCTGCTTATAAGCATCCGTAATCACGACATTTGCAGCCAGATCATCTGGATTCAATGACAAACCGCCAAATTGTGCGTTTTTGCATACAATGCGTTCGAGTCCCACCAATAGAGGTCATTTCAGTTGAATGAAGCGATTCAAAGTGTTTGCTCTCTGAATACCTCCGGTGGTGGTGCTTGTAAACGTTTGCACATAGTGCAGAGGATGGTGCGTACTGATCCAGGTGGTAGACTCGTGTCTGAGCAACACCACCTAGAGAGAAGGCCCGGCCTTTCAGTTTGTGAAGTCACGCATGAGCTCCCGCCAAACAGAAGAGTACGCGCTAAATATTATAGTGATCACTTTCCTTTGCGCTACGCAGACTTTTCAGCTTTTCACCCCCAAAAGTTTAGCGTGCAATATTTCACATTTTTCTAAATAGAAACAAAAGTGTTTGAAAAATATCGTTAATATCTGATAATCTCTGCAATGTTTCGATGTTATATTCATTTCTTTATTTGAAAATAAATTAGTCTACAAATTACAGCCATATTAACGCAACAAAATCTTCTCGGGTGTACAGCCGGATGGTGGTGTAAAAACACGACGTTTCGACAGCAGACTCTGCTGTCTGTATCAGGTATCTTGTAGTTATTCTCAGCTGACTGCCTCTGCCTCGACTGGCTTGGCCACTCATCGAACCTCCTTTATACCTTCAACGGAGGCAGAGACAATCAGCTGAGAATAACTACAAGATACCTGATGAAGACCGTAGAGTCAGTTGTCGAAACGTCGTGTTTTTTACACCACCATCCGGCTGGACACACGAGACGATTTTGTTGCATCGATACGCCGGGCAAGTTTCCACTCACACATACAGCCATATTAGATTATAAACGCATCTTCTGTTATTATCGATAAAGACAGTTTCAGTGATATTTCTTTTCAATCAAAAAAATATGTCGATATTTATTGATAAAGACAATTTCAGTGATTTTTTTCCCCATACGAAAAATTTATCGTGAGTATGCTGTCGAAAAATCAGTATCTTGCTTTTTCATCAGCCTGCTCTTCAATAGGCATATAGATTAAACCTTAGTTGTGTCAGATGATACAGATGGAGGACAAAATAATACGAACACCTGTGAAAAAGTATGACGTATTTCATACCTGCAGTACAGCCGCGCCACCTGCAACAGAAGTCTGCCACATAGTGAGCGTGAAGAGGAAGGTATCAGTTTCCCAACAGTAGTTATCTGCGTTGAATGCGTCTATCGAACTGTCTATGATAAGTTGAAATATCAGACCTGTCAGAATTCCAAAGAGGAATGATTGTCGGAGCGCGTTTAAGTGGAACATCGGTTACGGAAACATCAAACCTTTTGGGGTTTGCAAGGAGTACGGTATCAGCCGTTATGACGAAAGCGTACACGAAAGAGGGTAAGACGGCGTCTTCAAAGCACAACAGTGGCCGAACTTACTGATATGAATAGATGGGCCTTGAAGCGCATAGTAGCCCGAAAGCACAAGCAATCGTTATCCGAAATGAACAGTCATCTCTAGGACTCCATTTCAACCAAAACTGTCAGAAGGGAACTTCATGCTGCGAACATTTATGGGAGAGTGGCAATTCGTAAACCTTTGGTAACAGCTTCAAGCGACGCAAGTGGTGCAGAGATCACAAAGGCTGGTCCCCACAGCAGTGGCAACAGGTAATATGGTCAGATGAATCGTCATTAACCCTTTTTCAGACGACCGGACGCGTTTATGTCTGGAGAACGCCCAGAGAAGCACTTAATCCTGAATGCCTCTTGCCGATTGTTAAGCATGGGGGTGGCTCCATTATGGTATGGGGTGCGATATCGTGGCGCGGTCTTGCATGGTAGAATCAAATCCAATCACTATCTAAGAATTCTAGGTGATCATGTCCATCCTTTGGTCCAGACTGTATTCGCCGGAGAGCGACCGCTTTTTCAAGACGACAACGCCCCTATCCACACTGCTAGGTATGTTCAAGCATGGTTCGAAGTGCATGACGATTAAGTTGAACATCTTGCCTGGCCCCCTCAGTCTCCGGACTTCAATATTATTGAACATTTATGGGAATATTTGGAGTCCAAACTTCGTTCCCGATTTCCTCCTCCATCCAGCCTTTCGGAATTAGAGACCGTTCTGCAGGGGGAATGGCTTAATATACCTTTAAATATTGTCCATTACCTTTATGCATCTATCCCACGTCACATTAAATCTGCACTTCAGTCAAAGGGTGATCCATCCCCTATTCATAAAGATTTTCATTATTTCACAGGTGTTCGTATTATTTTGTCCTCCCCCTGTATCTGTTTAATTTGATGAGAGCACAAATATTTTATCAAATACAATAGCTAACATCGGTTTTTAAAATAATAATAATATTTAACAAGTTGAATTATTCATATCAGGGTAACCGAATTCTCCATACGATCACAGACAGTAAAAGTAAGCAAATGGGTTTGGCTTAATATTTATTGGAAGTGCAGCATTTATTAAAAAGAATTTCACAATTAGTGGCAAATGCATTTATTTATTATTTATTTATTTATTTATTTATTTATTTATTTATCAATCTTGTTCCATGGATCCCTGCTGAGGAAGTACCTCTGGGATGTGAAACATGTCATTGTTGATACATATACACATAATATGAGTCATATCATAGTAAATATATATATATATACATATTTTACAAATACAAGAAATAATAATAAACATACATTTTTGCAACTGAGTTTTGCAAACGTCATAATGAGTACAATTAATTATTTTCTTCAAATTCTTGAATGGAGTAGAAGGAGTTGCCAATAAGATAATCTCTAAGTTTTTACATCTTTATTATCTGAAAGCTGTTTTATACGATTAGGTAGTTTATTAAACAGATGTATCCCAGAATAATTAACTCCTCTTTGTACTAATGACAGAGATGTTTGTGTTTTATGCAAGTTATTTCTGTTTCTTGTATTGAAACTGTGTACCTGTGAATTAGGTTTAAACAGGTTAAAATTTTCTATGACAAAGCTCATGAGAGAATATATATACTGAGAATACATTGTAAGAATATTGAGTTTCTTAAAGAGTTGTCTGCAAGAAGTTCTTGGTTTTACCCTACACAGAAACCTAATAGCTCTTTTCTGTGCTATGAAAACTTTATTACTTTGTGAAGTGTTACCCCAAAAATTTATGCCATATGACATTACTGAATGAAAATATGAGGAGTACACCTGTTTCATTAATTCTAGATCTGCTGTTAGAGAAAGTGTTCGTATTGCGAAGGTGGCACTACTTAACTTGGTCAGTAGTGTAGTGATATGATGATGCCAACAGAGTTTCTGATCTATTTTAATACCAAGAAATTTTATACTCTCTGTTTCTAAGATTGTGTTGTTTTTATAGTTTATACATATATCTCGCTGTGCATAGTTTTTTGTTTTAAACCTAATATAATGTGTTTTTTCAAAATTTAATTTTAATGAATTTGCCTTAAACCAATTTGCTACTACTCTAAGTACTTCATTTACATTAAATTCTATAGTACTGTTTGGTGTTTTACGCACAGTCAGGTTAGTGTCATCTGCAAATAAAACACTCTTAACTTTGTCGGATAAATTTCCAGGAAGGTCATTGATGTATAACAGAAAGAGGAGGGGACCTAAGACAGAGCCTTGTGGAATTCCACTGTTTTATTTTCTCCCAGTCTGATGAAGCATCTTTACTTATTTTAGAATCAAAAATTGAAAATTTTTGCATTCGGCTTTCAATGTATGATTTAAACCATTTACCTGCGGTCCCAAAAATACCATAGTATTCCATTTTTTTCAAAAGTAATTCATCATTTACACAGTCAAATGCTTTTGCAAGATCACAAAATATTCCTACAGGATTCATTTTATTATTCAGTTCCTCAAATGTGTTATTTAAAAATCAATATATAGCCATTTCTATGGATGATCCTTTTTTGAACCCAAATTGTGAATTAGTGAGGATATTATAGTGTGTAACATGTTTTATTTTTCTACTATACATAGACTTTTTCAAAAACCTTTGAGAATGTTGAAAGTAATGAAATGGGACGATAGTTGTCTACACATGTTACTTCTCCTTTTTTAAATAATGGTTTTACAACAGCATATTTTAGTCTATCGGGAAAAACACCTTGTATTAAGGATTCATTATAAATGTGAGCAAGTACATGACTGATACAGTCTGAACATCTTTTCAGTAATTTACTTGAAATATTGTCATAGCTGGAAGAATTTTTAGGTTTTAATTGTTTAATGAGTTTAATTTATTTCTGAGACTGTTACTGGTGGCAATTTCATCTCTCAAGAAGCCTTAGAGCACTATGTGGGGATTGCTTTTCTATGCCTAATTTATCTACTACTGACGTAAAATGTTTGTTAAATTATTTCACAAACTTCCTCTACTTCGCTATACACATATCCATTTTGTTCTATTTTTATGTCTTTAGAGTGATTTAGAGTTTTTCCTGTTTCAGTCTTTATTATATTCCATATTGTTCTCATTTTATTGTCTGAATTTTCCATTTTCGCCGATATGTACCTGTTCTTGGCCTTCCTTATTACATTTCTTAGTATTTTAGAATAAAGTTTATAGTGAACTTTCAGCGCATATTTATCTGATTCTCTCATTTTTAAATAAAGGTCCCTCTTTGTTTTACTAGAGATTCTATTACCCTTTGTTATCCATCACATGCCCATTTCATTGTTTGGAGTGTTGGGAATTTTCATTTTTTTGAAACTACCTTCAAAAAGTGTTAGAAATATATTCAGAAAGGAATCAAATTTCGCATTAACACCCTGCGCATTATATACTTCTAACCAGTTTTCATTGTTTAAGGTATCTATGAAGTGTTTTATATTATTTTCACTAATATTTCATCTATAAATCCAGCTTTTCTTTATCTGTTGAACAGTGTTCCTGGACTCGATATATAATAGCTGGGCATCTGAGATACCATTTATTACTGGAAGTATGCTGTAATTACTGCACTGAGAAATATCCATAAAAAAATTATCAATTGCAGTCCTGCTATTATTTTGTATTCTCGTAGGAAAATTTACAAGTGCTGTGAAGTTAAAAGACAACATCAAGGCTTCCATATCTAATCTATCATTGCTGTGATTCAGAAAGTCAACATTGAAATCTCCACATAATACTATTTGTTTGCTATTTGTAAAACTTAGTAGCAAAGACTCTAAATGAGATAAAAACAGTCTGAAATTACCTGAGGGGGCCCTGTAAATTGCTATCACTATCAGCTCTTCCTTATCATATTCTAGTTTAGTAACACAACATTCAAAGTGTTGTTCTATACAATACTTACTTACAACTACACTACTGCATTCAATATTATTTTTAACAAAAATGGCAACTCCCCCTTTCTCCATTTTACATCTGCAGTAATGAGAGCTTAATTTATAATTTGGGATGGACAGCTGAGATATTCCTGTATCAGACAAATGATGCTCAGATATACACAAAACGTCTACATTAAAATTTCTGGAATTTTGAATCTCTTCTAGGCTTAAGGTAATGTCATCAGTTTTACTAAATATTCCTCTTATATTTTGGTGGAAAATACTGGTCTGAACACTTTGACGCAATGACTTTGAATTGTTTATTTTATTATTACATACTGGTATATCAGATGGAATTTTTCATTTCAACAAATTATGATCATCAGAGACATTAATTTCCTTTAGACATCTTAATAAATCTATTTTATTTACCCTAAAAAAGGCCGCGACTTAATACCATTTATCACAGGAATACCTCTTTCCCTCACCTGGCATCCTCTGACCTCATCAGCAATAAGAAGCGAAAGCTTCCTCTTACCTCTGACATTCAGATGGAGTCCATGGCGAGTATAACTGTCCCTACCAATGCAGGCCACATCACACAAGCATAATGCAAAATAAAAATAACTGATAAACAGCAAATCCATTTTAGTAATTGAAGTAAGCTAAATTAAGAAGGATCATGCACATCTTTTAGAAGATTAGTTTACTAAGTCTTCCGCAGTTTGAATTTTTCTAATGTTACTGACGAATGACTATCCTTCTTTATTCCTGTCGTTGAACAGAGTACTGACACTGACATAAGGAACCACTGAACACTGTCCTTCGAATAGCCTATTTCAGATCCACAATCATTGAGACAGAAAACAGTCTACTTAATCTTATGAGCTACGCAGTCTGTTGCCACCTTTTATATATTGAAAACTTTATAAACTTTAATGTAATGAAATTTTCTCATATTAGTGTTTTATCACTCTAAACAGGCATAGCTTCTCATCAAATAATACACATTTAATACATAATTCACATTTAAGTTTTTTTTAGCAGTGCAAAGACACAGTATTCAATAAATTAAGCTAAAACAATTAGGAGGAAGTTAGTCTGCTTGAAATTAGAATCATTATTTGCTAAAGGGAATATGAAACTGTTATATGGAATTGTAAAACACAAAAGATCGGATAAAGAAACAATTACAGCAATAGACACAGCAGATAGAAAT
Organism: Vandiemenella viatica; assembly: GCA_031002005.1. Taxonomy (NCBI): domain Eukaryota; kingdom Metazoa; phylum Arthropoda; class Insecta; order Orthoptera; family Morabidae; genus Vandiemenella; species Vandiemenella viatica. Next base: position 150,596,023 of record CM061918.1, read on the forward strand.
ATAGTTCGTAATATAAAAAGGATCGGGGAAGCCATGAAACATTATTTTGACAAGCTACTAAATGGACCTAATGAGATAGATGATGAAGAAACAAGTCCGAGGATAATAGATTAAGACACTGTAACGAAGCTGATTGATACGAAAAAAGGCAATAACTTGATATAATTATTTACCAGTCAATAAAGTTTAATTAAAGATAAAAATTCCGATGGAGAATATTAAATATACGTGCTTTGAATTTCCCAATACAATTCGCTGGTCATTATCAACAAACAGATGAATTCGAAACTTTAATAAAAGTAGAAGTCACTTCGCAGATTGCCAATTAAAGAACCTGTAATTTTCGAACAGGAAGTATTAAGCAACGATCCATGTAGATTGTATGACGGGTGTTGGTTTAGGAATCGTTGTTATTAAAATGGAATTATGATAAACTGAGCCTTCCTTCATTAAAAGTATATACTAATTATTTCTAGTTCTGAAAAGTACTAGTAAAGAAAGAAGTTAACAGCGAAGCGTGTTTCAACACCTATAAAATTAAAAGTGGCAAGTCAGCAGGAGCCGACGAATTTACAGCCGACATGATTAAAGCTGCCGGTCTACCAGGGATACAACGGCTGTATAGAGTCTTCAGAGCAATATGGAATGATAACCAAATATCAGAAGACTGGACAAAAGGGGTGATAATTCCTATCTTCAAGAAAGGAAACAGAAGGAAAAGTGAAAACTACAGAGGTATTTTTCTCCTGTCCCATGGCCTCAAAATTATGGAAAAGATGGTTGAAGCCAGAGTACGAGCAATATTAGAGCCCATCTTAAAAGAGGAACAACATGGGTTTAGGGCTGGAAGAAGAGCAACCGATCTAATATTTGCCTTGAGTATGCTGGTAGAAAAGTATGGGGAAAGAGGGAAAACCCTAATTACGGTGTTTATGGACCTAGAAAAGGCATACGATAATGTTCCTAGATCAACTATCTGGAATAGTCTAAGAAAACTTAGAATACCAGAGTACCTCATTAGAAAGATCCAGATACTGTACAATAACTGCAAGAGCTGTGTGAATTTTGGGGATGGTTACTCTGAATGGTTTAACACAGCCAAAGGAGTACAACATGCAAGTGCCCTTTCACCTCTTCTGTTCATAGCGGTGATGGATAACATCTTAAAAGAACTAAAGACAACAATCAATAAAGATCTACAGGCACTGGTGTTTGCGTATGACGTGGCAGTATGGGATGAAACAGAAGAAGGAATACAAAACAAACTGAAAACATGGAATAATAAGTTTGAAGAATATGGAATTAAATTGAATAAAAAAAACAGTAGCACTAAAAATAAGCCGAAAGAATACAGACTGTCATATAAAATTACAAGACCACCAAGTTGAAGTTCTTGATCATTTCTGCTACCTGGAGAGCATAATCATATATATTATTTCTATAAGGTATTTTTTTGTCACAAGCCTGTATCTTCCTTCATAATTAACCGAAATCAATGAACGAGGTGTCATTTTAACGCTTATGGTCTCAACTTTGATCACATCATATTTTAAGAAAGAAAGATTTCGGAATTCGACCCTCAAAGGGCAAAAATGTCAATATGTCTAAAATGCAGTTTTCTGTGTTACGATTCATTTATCTCCCTAGATACCTATCTGAAATCGTTTGATGAAGTATCATTTTAAAGATTAAGATTTCCACTTTTGTGACGTCATATACTAAGACAAGAATGTTTCATAATTCGATACTTAAAGGGTAAAAGTATCAATATTTTTGTATTGCGTTTTTGTGTCACGAGCCATTTATCTCATTTCATATTTAACCGATACAGATAAATGAGGTATCATATTAAAGAGTAAGGTCTCCGCCGTGGTAACATTATATTTTAAGAAAGGATTTTTTCGTGATTCGACCCTTAAAGGGCAAAATGGTAAATTTTTCTAAAATACATTTTTTGTGCCTCGAGCCATTTATCTCCCTGGATATCTAACCCAAATCGATAAGTCAAGTAAGATTATGAGGATTAATGTCTCAGCTTTGGTAATTAAAAAAAAGTTTTTTTGAATTCAACCCTCAAAGGGAAAAAGTATAAATGGTTCTACAACGCATTTTTGTCTCACGAGCCATTTATCTCCATTAATATCAAACCGAAATAGATAAATGTGGTATCATTCTAATAATTAAGGTTTCCGCTGTGGTAACATCACATTTCAGAATTGATTTTTTGTGAATTGAACTCTTAAAGGGCATAAATATCAGTATTTCTAAAATGCCTTTTTTTGTGTCTAGAGTCATTTATCTCCCTTGATAATTAAACAAAATGATAAACGAGGTATCATTTTAAAGATTGAGGTCTTCGTAAGGTCTTAAGTTCTGTTAAACCACATTTTAAGAAAGAAATTTTTCAAAATTCTAACCTTAGAGGGCAAAAGCATTAATATTGCTACAACACATTTTTCAGTCTCAAGCTATTTATTTCCCTTGATACCCAACTCAAATTAATAAATGAGGTATCGTTTTAAATATTAAATCATACGCTTTGGTCACATCATATTTTAAGAAAAAACTTTCTCCAAATTCAACCCCTTAAGGGCAAAAATATCATCTTTTTTTTAACTCGTTTGATAACTAACGGAAATTGATAAATGAGGTATCATTTTAAAGACCAAGGTGGCTGCTTTGGTCACACCATATTTTATAAAATAATTTTTTTGGAATTCGACCCTTAAAGGGCAACAGTATCAATAATATTTCTACAGCGTATTTCTTTTTATTATTATTAAAAGCCATTTATCATCTTCGATACCTAGCCGTAATCGATAAATATCATATCGTTTTAAAGATTAAGGTCTCCAGTTAGGCAAAATCATAAATTAAGAAACAATTTTTTGGAATTTGAGGATTAAAGCGGTAGCTGGCATGAGACAGTTCAGAGCCAAGTCCTTATATTGCAGTAGATATCACAGCCATGTCTATAAACTGTTTATTATAAAATAAGTAGATTTTTGTATATTTTTTTCTGTTATGGAATCATTTTTGTTTTGCTATACAATTCCAATGTAAACATTTTATTTGTACAGCAACACATATCACAGAGATGTTGATATGCTGTGTGCATTTTGTTCAGGTTGGTTGTATTCTGTTAAGATCAGTGACAGTTTGTCGTACATACAGAATACTTTAAATTTTCCTAACTGTTTCATAATATGTTGTAAGTATTTTGATTATTTATTTATTTATTTGTCGTATGGCAAGCAACTAATACAATAATAAATATATACAATGACAAGAACGTTGGTAGCGTTCACAAGCTGATGTCTAATTCTTCCAGCCATTCTAAGAAGGAACTTGTAGCTCCAAAAACATCTTCATATGGTCCATCATACTTCCGTAGAGGGCATTCCCTAATAATATGCTCCACACTCTGGGAAGGAGCACCGCAGTCACATGCAGGAGAATCCTGAAGACCCCACTTATACAGCATGGCGTTGCATTTCGCATGACCTGTTCTTAGGCGATTTAGTTTGACCCACTGGTCTCTATTTAGATGGAATCCTGGAAGTCCAGTTGTGGGATCTTTAATATCTGAATGTTTTACAGATGTGGAGTTCCAGCTTTGTCGCCATTTTTCCATGACATCAAAGTCAAATACATCTTGCCATACCGGATTTCTTGATTTAAGACGAGTGGGTGGTAAGTTATTTAGAACCTCGTGGATTGGGAGATCCTGTGGATGATCAGGATGGTGTAGTTTTATCCACTCACGTGCCGTTGCTTCTTGGCGTCTTATCTCTGGAGGTGGTATTTTGCTGATCAGGTGCAACCAGGGGACTGGGGTGGATTTTAGGGTGCCAGTTATTACTCTCATACACTCATTCAGGTGGACGTCGATTTTTCTAGTATGAGTACTACGTTGCCACACTGGAGCACAGTACTCAGCAACAGGGTAAACCATGGTGAGAGCGGTTGTGCGTAGTGTGTTCGCATCAGCTCCCCATGAAGTACCAGCTAGCTTCTTCATGATGTTGTTTCGTGTTTTCAGTTTCTGACTTGTGTTTTCAAGGTGTTTTTTGAATGTTAAGGAGCGGTCTAATAGCCCAGTCAATAAAGGTTTTGTGTCGGAACTCTTTCTGGTAAAGCTGATTTTTTCAAGGGTGATAGACCTTGATGAGAGGATTATTTTCTGAAAAGTCCCCGAAAATTCCAATGGAGCTTCCCTCCCAACCCCCCCCTTTAAGTTTAAAAATGTAGAGTTTTACGCAATCGCATACAACTTTTTAACCAAACGTTTGTTAAGGTTATATTACTTACAGTTTTATTCCCTGATAAATATTCTACAACTTTTATAATAACATAATTTATGATAAGTGCAGCAGTTTTCCCGTAAATTAACGAAATGTTGTAAAAAAACAATATTTTTTTGCCACCTATCTACGTTTTTGCAAAACCATACTTTTATTCTTCGACAAATGAAAAAATGCTTCCAATAAAAGTTGTAGCATATATATTCCTGAGTACATCGGTGTATAAACATATACAGTTATGTGTATTACTCTACTAGTAATATAGAAAACAGTAGCTAGGTTTTGAGCGCGAGAGCGCTCGGGAGCCGGCGGGCGTAGGCGAAAGGCGCCTTATCCTCATATGCCTATTCAATTAGTTAATATTGTAATTATAACATCTATTTTTAACACTTATACTCGTAATAGCCCATTGTGTGTCGACCTTTAATTTGTAATTTAGTAAATATTTGTGTATAATCAAAATAACATTAGAGTGATATGGGAAGTAAAATTTGTTTTTCTGATTGTAACATATTTGAATTAAAGATTTTAATTTTATTTATAATTAATTATTGTACACATTTGTATGCCAGTTTTGGTTCGGGGGATTTAACCTAGCCTTGTTATATCAGGCCATTCCATTATCGACCACCTATGGACCCGCCGTGTCCCGGACTGGCTAAACCGGCAGCTGATTTAAATTACTTGTGTTTTTAATCAGCATCACGGACCTCCCACCCACCACAGATATTATATACACCGATTTAATATTTACAAGTCATGATTATTGTAACTCATAAAACTTATTTTATAACGGTTACATATTAATCTGTATGAGGAAATTCATCTTCTTCTTCTGAATACAGGTGTGAATTTAGGCAAGATAAGCCACTACAGTGTTCACACATTGCAGTGCAACTCAGGTTCACTTTTCTACATCCACAGTATTGTCCACATCCTTGTTTACAGGAACATGACACTAAGTACAGCAGTTCGTTTGGAGCAAATGGCTTCGAGGTAGGAATTGGTTTCAATGTTCTTTGGTACCTCTCATTTCTTTCACGTTTTCAATTTTCCAACCCCAGTTTGTAGCATCAAGAGTATTACCTAACCATTTTTGAACTTGCAAAAATACTCTCAGCGAATGTTCACGACATGCCTCAGACGTTGGAGGTAATGTTGCTAGATGAAAATTTGATCTAAGGGAACTTTTCTTTGTTACTGTCAAGAACTTGTAGTAACGGGCTTCATTCAGATTTGAATATTTCTCTAACCCATAAAAACATAAAACAAATTTCTCACCAGCAATCAAAAGGTCCTCTCTTGTTGTAGAATCATCCAAAAACTTCCTCGCTGTATTCTGCATATCAGGTTTCGATCTGAGCAATTCTATCGCTTTTAATTTGCCCATTCCATACATGCTGGATGTGGTATCACATCCGGTCATAGCGTGACAAAACAGAAGTAACTGACGTTGATCTCCAAACTTTTCTATGAGAGTGGCGATTCTGTAGTACACTGTTAATGGAACTGCACCCCCTATCTCTTTACAGAAGTTTATACAAGTACTTTCAGGAGCCAGTGCCGTAAGTAATACTATTAAGTCGGTATCGGTTCCAACGACAAATACCTTACAGTCACTTCTCTGCTGTTGAATTGCTGTCATAACAATGTGCACATCAGCGTCATCTTCCGCTGTAACAACTTGTAGTCCTCGTTTTCTGAATTCAGATGCCAAAGCTAGTACCAGTTTTCTCTTGTTACTAGTATTTCCTAAAAACTCCTCTTTTCCAGTAACACAAATTGTGTTTTCATCAAATACTTTGTCAGGTGAAGAACTTTTGGCTGCTCTTCTGTTTTGCTCTTCATTTTTCGTTGTTGGCTCGTCTGGATAACCATCAAATACTACAATTGAATTAGATCCATATTTATTTACAACATATGTACAGTAAGTTTCTAAGATGACGCCATAGGAACAATTTCTTGGCCACGCTACTTTGTGTAGAAGAAATCCCCCGTCCAAAACATAAGTTGCACCATTTTGGTCCGTTACGTCGATGACACCTTCTTCAAATAGCTTCATCAGTGACGATTTTGTTCCTTTTCGTAAGGATACATCATCAAACAAAGCAGGTGGTCGAGGAGCCAGTTCGAATTCCAAGTAAGTCTTCAATTTTCCGGGACTGTCGCACACACACAAAATACGATTAAAAAGTTGTTGGGAGTTCACACAAACTTCTTTTGATCGTACCAATGCTGACTTCTGCACTGCTTGAGTCTTAACCATATCCTTCCTGTGAAGTTTAATATCATGGAAGTTAGTTCCCTTCATTTTGGCTATGGCTGTGAGACCGACATCATAAGCTTCATCGCAGTTTATTGAGTCATCACACACGAATCCAGATGTCAATGAAACTAATTCACCTGATAGTTTTGTAAAAGGATTGTGTGTTTGGAACCATGTTGTAAATGTTTGCAGGTCCGACAAATCTCTTTCTCGTCTAGATACGCGAAGTTCAACATGCTGCTCATTGTACTGAATTGATGTCCAAAAATAAGCTTCCACAGCATCATGAATTTTTAAGAAAAATTGTGTTCCGAGGACCCATTTCGATAGAGTGCTGTCGGTTATGCCTAGTCCATGAGTTAGGCCCCCAACGGATTTCATGGGACGCATCAAACCCTGTTCGATGCACATGTCAGTCCACGTCCCAGACCAGTATTTCCCCGTTCTTCTTACAGTGAAATGTTCTTTAAAGAGACCAAATTCTAGTGGACATAGTTTAGAGCCAAGTTTAGTCATTTCTTGTGCATAAAGATGTGCGGATTTAGCATATGGCAGATGGCCTGCAGCGTGAAGGCATGGGAGCATTTCAATTGTAGTACTTAAATGGAGGTCCCAATTACCGGATCTTCCTGCGTAAATTTTTGAAACCTCTGATCCAGGATTTGCTGATGCCACTATTTCAGACGCCTTTAAGTACAAGGGTTGATCAAATGTAATTATATAATTGCGATTTTGTGTCTTACATTCCTCTGCGGTGTAGCTAATAGCTGAATATATCGTGGAGGGATTACTTGGGTCCATATTTACAAATGGAACTCCTAGTATGTAGGTAGCTTCGCATTTTTCTTTGGTTCTCATTGCCGATGTCATGTAACCGTTCCATCCTGGCTGTATGCTCTAAGTGGCTAGCCACATCAGATTGATTGGTAACATCGCGTTCATCGTTTTGCATTCGATTCCTATGTCCTTTTTCATAACATCAATATCCTCGATTATTGTTTTTGAGAGACCACTCCGGTTTTTTTATTTTTGGATAGGAAAGAATACGAATAGTTTCAGGAACAAATGTTCCTGACGCGGTGCTTTCTACCTCCACTTGTGTCTCAACACTCGTACTTGGCGTAATACACTTTATTCCCCCCATTGCGTGGAAGGTGTTTAAACCGTCCAACGTGCGTACATTGACATCTGCATTGTCAAATACATATTGTATGAATGCTTCATCACTTATTTTTGGTGAACCTGATTTAATAAGTGAATTCATATATTGATTAACTTCATTATATGGAAATTATAGCACCTTTATTCTTCCTCTTACACAACGGGCGCGGCCGGCTCACGCTGCCCGCCGACTCCCGGGCGCTCACGCGCTCAAAACCCAGCTACTGTTTTCTATGTTACTAGTAGAGTAATACACATAACTGTATATGTTTATACACCGATGTACTCAGGAATATATATGCTACAACTTTCATTCGAAGCATTTTTTCATTTGGTGACGAATAAAAATATGGTTTTGCAAAAACGTAGATAGGTGGCAAAATAATATTATTTTTTTATAACATTTCGTTAATTTAGGGGAAAACTGCTGCACATATCATAAATTATGTTATTATAAAAGTTGTAGAATATTTATCAGGGAATAAAACTGTAAGTAATATAACCTTAATAAACTTTTGGTTAAAAAGTTATATGCGATTGCGTAAAACTCTACATTTTAAACTTAAAGGGGGGGTAGGGGGGGAAGCTCCATTGGAATTTTCGGGGACTTTTGAAAAAATGTCTCTCTAATAGTGATCTACTACTGGGAGAAAATTCAGCTTTACCAGAGAAAGTTCCGACATTCACTGTTTTTGGCCCTTTATTGACTGGGCTATAAGGTGATGCCAAGATACTTGGCATCACCTATTACACTAAAAAAAAAATATATATATATATATATATATATATATATATATATATATATTCTACAAAAGTACGGTTCTACTTTTCATTATATTACAAGCATTTAACCTTGCTATTCATCACATTTTATTCGCGAAATTTTCGCATGTGTCGTCTAGTTGCTAGTAATGGTAGAAGTGATTTAGAAATAATGAATAAAGTAACCAAAGGAGCCAACTTCTACAGTACCGTGTGAGGCTTATTATGGGACATGAAGGTTTCCAGAAGAACAAAAATTATATTGTATAAATCATATCTCATTCCTATTCTCACATATGCTTTGGAAACATGCACACTAACACCAAGGGACCTTAGCAGGATCGAAGAATGTGAAATGAAGTTTCTTAGAACGGCCCTCCAGAAAACTAGACCACATAAAGAATGATGAGATTAGATCAAACTTAGAGCTAAGGGAATCCATGGAAGAGAGACATATTTCATCAAGACTTAAGGTTTGGGCATGTCAAGAGAATGACTAGTAGAAGACTACCAAAACCTTATTTGGAAAAAAGGGTAGCGGGCAAAAGACCAGTGGGAAGACCAAGAAGAAGATGGAGAGACTAACTGAAGGAGGACATAGAAGACGTTGGAAATGGAATTATATCATGGACAGAGAAACCTTCCTGGATAGGAGATAGTGGAAGACTATATCTACAACAACCAAGGCTCATAAACCACGCTCGGGAAACTGGAGATGGTCCCCAATGATAAGAGCTTTCAGTGCATTCCTGGCCCCATATCATGTAATACTTTATTATTTAAGTTCTTCTCTTGAAGGTTTAACACTCAAAGTGTATGTGAGCAGTTTGAAAGTAATGATGAATTTAACTGTTGTCTCTAGTTGGGTCTGGATTTTGATATCCATTCTATCATTGGAAATTGGTCTTCTTTTGCAAAATGTAGTTCAAAACCTGCCACAAAGAGATAGCTGTATCAGTTGTAAAAATTATAAACAATACGAAAATTAAATTACAGGGATGGAGAATGCGACTATTCCTGTGTAATAACAGGGATGGTTCCTGTGTATCAAGAGCAGTTATTTAATATTGGAAAGCTCAACATGAATCTCAAAACCTCATAAGTAACAACAAAATCTGACTATTAATAATTTTTTAACAAAGATAAGACGTTACCGAGAATATACTTCACTAAAATATTAGTACACTAACAACCACAATCGTAACAGTAAACTGCCCTACTTAACTGTGAATTGTGATACTTATGCTTTCATTTCTTTAGCATAAATTACTATATGTCAAAAGCTTGTAACGAGACTGTTGTGTCAGACTCGTACAATGTTATAAATAGCAACAATAATTAATATTGATAGGAGGGCTGGAATATTTTGCTCGAAAATATTTTCGCTTTGAGTCTGGGAGGTAGCCACCTATAACGGTGAATCGAGACCCTTTCACACCTGAGCTGGGGTAGCAACATATTTCTCAACAGCGAGGGAAATCCCATTTATCTGCAGCAGGTATCGCCTAACTGACCTTTCTCTGGTCAAGTGGATAATTTGTCTGGACCATCTATTGTGCCTTACGCTAGTGGAAAAATTTGGTGGCCGAAGCAAAACTCGGGGAAGGTCGGATATTTTCGGGGTGAGGCAGTTATGGTGGATCCAAGTGTGAATCACGTGGCTGTGAACTCCCAATGAACGGGCATGTGACAAAATAATAACGAGCTGTTTGGTGTATTCTGGGTACACATCTCCTACGGGCCCAGGGATTGGTTTGCGACGGAGTTGGAAGAGGATTCCGATCCAACATCGAGGAGAAGGAGGTCTTCCGGTGGTGTCTGGCGGACAGACAGGTCACGCCATCGCCGAGTCTGCGATTACGACGAGACTTGGAGCTGGACGACTTAAGCCACTTCTGGCTTGCGGTACCTGTGGCGGTTATCTGAAGGAAGTGTGCGTGTTACCACCATTGGTGCCACAGCTGCTGCATAAATGGTAAAGACTTTTAGCCACTAAAAAAACTCAGTGTTACGCCCTTGAGCATCACTCTCCGACAATTTTTCTGAGCATATTATTAGCCGTGAGCAATCTGATTTGATATGGGAAGACTGTTATAAATTCCTATCAATCAAGAAATATTATTTATTTAAGTCCAAGACTTAATGGCGCCCTCCTTGATTTTATTTTTTTGTATAAGCTTGTATTTGTGAACAGCTTTATAAATGTCACATGGATATGTTATTGTTTGCTTAGAATTAACGTCTTATGCTACATATTGTAAGACTCGGTGTTGATTTTTGTTTGAACATTGGATTTTCATGTTTTAAATTAATTGTAAAGTTCACTGACGTCTGTTGGCATTCAATGTTTGATTTGAATAAATCTGTCAGGTTATGACTTTACATTAGTAATGCAAGATAGAATATAACTTTTCACCCTCTTCCTATTTGATAAAATCAAATACCGTACTTAAATTGTTGAAATCAATAAAAATCAGTAATATCAAAATTAATAAAATTGTAAACGTAATGCTATAAAGATAATTACCCAGCAAAACCCCCTCCTACTACCACAAGCTGAAATGAATTTTAATTCGCCAGCAAATTTTCAGTAGACCTATGTTCATGTTCCACACTGCTGTAATCAGTCTTTCGACTGGTTTGATGCAATCCTCCATCCCTTCATATCCTGTGCTAATCTCTACATACCTCTTATAACCCACGTCATCAGTCACCTGCTTCATATATTCTAATCTCTGTCTTCCTCTACAGTTCTTACCTTCGACTGTTCCCACCACCTTAAAAATAACTAATCCAGCAAGTCTCAAAATATGACCTACCAGCCTGTCTCTTCTTTCTGTAAGCTTCTTTCCTCACCCATCATTTCCAAAACTCGTTCATTTTTTACTTTGTCTGTCCACTTAATTTTCAGCATTCTTCTGTAACACCACATTTCAAATGCATAAATTTTATTTCTTTCAGGTATTCCTGAAGTCCATGTTTCGCTACCATAAAATGCTGTGCTCCATACAAAAAGTTATTTCTAATTCCTAAATCAATATTTGAAACCAAAAGGTTTCTCTTTTTCACGGAGGCTCTTTTTGCTAGTGCTATTCTGCTTTTAATATCATTCCTGCTTGGGCCATCGGTTGTAATTTTGCCTCGCAAGTAACAGAATTCACTTACTTCGCCTATCACCTCCGATCCCATTTTGATATTTAATCTAGTGTGAATGGTATCATTTCTACTACATTTAATCAATTCAAAATCTTCCTTCAGTATTTTGTTCATGCCATTCAGTAACTTCTCAATATCCTCAGCCTTTCTGCTAACAAGACAATGTCATCAGCAAATCGTAGCATACCAATTTTTTCTCCCAGAACGCTTATGCCACATTGAAATTTTTCTTTTACTTTCTTTATTGCTTCTTCTACATACAAGTTGAATATTAACGAGGATAGACTACAACCTTGTCTCACACCCTTTCTAAATGATGCACGTTTCTGATGATTCTGTACTTTTATTATAGTCACTTGATTTTTATATAGTTTACTAGCATTTTCCCGCTTCTTTTCAAGCGCGGGTCCTGCTGTGAATAGAAATACTCTGCGCTTTTTTCGTTTAGAATCAAATATTAACTTGGGGAAGCAAGAAATATAGATTTCATTTAAAGATTTTCCTTTCTTTTAGTTAGTACCTTAGGTTCAGTTTTCATTCTATTGTTCGAAACTTTTTTGTTATACTTATATTTTAACACAACATAATATTTGAAAGTTAAGAAATTAAAGCTACGTGAAACATTATCACTAATGGGCTAATAAAGACGTATCAGGAATCAGTTGTCCTCTTCGTCAGAAATTTGGGACACAATTTCCGGAGAATAGAAAGCGGTTATTAATGCAAAAACAAATGTACCTTACACATAAGGCAACACGAAGGTTATCGTCTGCGGAAGTTTTTTGCAGTGCATTCAACGGCCATTTACAAAAATATCTTCGCGGACAACGATAGCATTTAGAACAACGAATCTAAAATTGCTGGCATATTTTCATACACTATATGGATACATTTTCATGCCGTGGGTAATAAAATGTATTTCTTGCTTATAATTTCTATGCACCCGCCTGAATTTCGATTCATCTTTCTTTATTGTATCACAATATTGAAGTGGTTATATTGAAATACAGCCTGGACCAGAAAAGAATATTTCGACATTGCAACACGGAAATTTAAGTACGACGTGCACAGCAGTTGTTTTGTTTTGGAGATCACTAACATAGCACTCATTTAAGCTGCTTATTAATTACTAACAATAATTGAATTCCTCATTCCTTTTGTTGTTCCAAGAATATTATAGTTCAGGCTGCACTTCGACCTAACCATAATCTATAGTGTGAGATGCCCCTTCTGTAGATCTCATTGTTACCAGTAACAAGAAATGTTGTTGTTAGATTCAGTAGTTTTATTGCCATAATGTATTTAATTTACATAAGTTCGTTTGATTTGATTTGAATACGGTTCTCGACCGACAAGGTTATCATAAGGAATGTTTAATATTATTACTTGTCATAGAAAGGATAATGGTTGTAACCTAGTGGACAGGCTAGTGAGTAATAAAGAATGTACTTTATTGAGGTCTGGTTGACGTTCAAAAGAACATACTTCCCTTGTGTTGCCGAATGTTTTGGGTTATTAATTTACTGAAGTGATGGAGAGCTTCTCGAATATAGTGTGGGTTTGTTTAAAACAATGGACACAGTGTAACATTGTGAGCTCGCCTGTTTGAATGTTCGACGAATGAAAGGCTTCTTTGAAAAGCCCAATAATAAAGTGTTCTAGCGCTGAGCTGTCAGACTATGCAGACGTCGCTGGCAAAGAAACATTCATTCACAATAAACTGTTTGTACGTAAGAAGTGCAGCCCACAGAGACAGTGCTGAGGGCCTCCTGGGACACCAACAACGGCGCTGTTTGACATGAGAGACACCAGACGCTCGGCCCACCCTCGGCTCAGCTGACGAGACTACCTGGGGCCTGCCGGAAACAAGCCCGATGGGCTCGACACAGCTCTCCTCGCGGGACACCGACACGTCTATTCGCATGGCCTGCGCTGCTCAACATTACGGTAACGCAATCGTCTACAGAGACCACAACGAGCTCCAAAAATTAAAGAACTTATGAACTGTAAATTTCACTACCTGAAAGGGACCAACCATTTGCCCATTCAAGTAATTGTTTCATCGAATAAAATTTACTTTCTATGTATAAAATCAATAAAAGCACTATATTTCTTTTTTAAAATATTATGTTTCACTTGTATTAATGTGAAGGACCACTTCGGAAGATAACCCCACCCATAGTCACTTAATTTGTGATGATTAATAAAACTGTTTACAAAGTAGTAAATTCCGAGGCGTACAGACGGGGACACTACAAGTGCTATTACCGCTTCAAAATCAAGCGATGCAGATTCACCCAAACGCATGAAATGCATCGCTAAATACAATTTAGTAATGACAACAATATGTATTTCAGGTTCAAAGCACGCGTAACATAAATTATAACAATTAATTTATTTATACTACTTCAGTCTGAAATACAAGAGTACTAAAACACGCGCAGTAATACATTGCCGCATCGCGATGTAAAGTTTATTCCTGTAGATATTTTGAAATGCGGCCTGCAAAGATTAAAAACGTCGCCAAAGGCACAGGGAACTGATTATGACTTGCGGTATCTCGAGAGCTACCGGTAAGCGATATTCTTGTTTATCAATATTAACTATCAAATTGCGGTGACACGGTACAGTGAAAACCCTGTTCAATCGATACTGAGCACAAAATTACTTACCATAAATATTACAGTTCTGTTTGAGTAACGATTTATGTTTAGTTATACTTGTCAAAATTGATGATACTGAGAATATATAACCATATACAAATAAAATATAAACAATCTAGAGATCAGTATGTTCGTCTTTGGTCAAACGCTTCAAATGCATCATTTTTTGGTAAATGATATATCATTAATGCTTATTACATTTGATTCAAGTATTCCGTTTATTTACTGAATCAAGAAAACTGAAAAACTAAATATTCGAAGTCAAAATATTAAACAGAATTCTAGGTTAATTAGTGTGATTTTTTTTTTCGTTTTTTGCACAAGGACTGAACATCTCAATTACAGTGCGATCCGTATCTCTTAATTTTATGTCTAGAAATGTATTTAATTATTTCCTCCATCCCTCAGTATATATAAGTAATTGGCTATTTTCGCAGATTTTAATTGTGACCATTAGCTTTAAAAATTTGAAAACAACATCCAAATTGCTGCGGTAGTTTTTGTGCGAGTCCCGCTCAAATAATGAGACACACGCAGCTTGATTACAGATTTATAACAGTACAGATAAATTATTCTTCTATCTTTATACTTTAAACCTGACTTCTTTAAAATTTTGAATATGTTGTCACAGCTAAGCTTTTTTTGAATCAACAAATGCCATAAAATTATCTTTGTTTCTCTTGATTCGCCCTTCAAGTATTAATCTTAAAGAAAAAATTGCTTCCCTTGTACCGCGATTTTTCCTAAACCCAAACTGAACTTCATCTACGATCTCTTTTACTACCCTTTCCATCCTTCTGTATATTATTCTGGTCAGTAATTTTGAAGCATGTGATTTTAGACTAACGGTGCATAATTTTCACATTTGTCGGCTTGTGCTTTCTTCGGAAGTGTGAGGATGATATTTTTATTAAAATCAGTTGGAATTTTCCTGTTTCACAACTTTTTGATATCAGCTTGAATAATCTTTCGATTCCTTCGTCTCATAGAGATTTAAGAAGTTCTGCAGGGATCTCATCAATTCCAACTGCATTATTTGCTTTCAAATCATTCAGAGCTTTATTAAATTCTGTCCTCAAAACAGGATCTCTTATGTCGACATCGCCTTGCGTTTCTATTACACTATTGTTCAAGTCATCCCCATCATACAGTTTCTCAATGTATTCCTTCCATCAGTTGTAGTATGGCAGTTGTAACGTATATACATCGGTATGGGGTTATTTACAGTTTATGTTTTTACACTGTTGGCTTTACTGATGCTCTTCAAATCACTTCAGGTTAGGTCTGACCAGCCGCCACGTATCCTTATTTTAACCCCGAATACGAAGGGTAATCACCCAACATTAATTACTTATGGCTACTGCCCGTAACCACAGCTACATAAATTAAACAAAATCTCATGGATTCAGTTTACTGTTTATTACACTCAAGTTCACACAGGTACAACTAGCAGTTGCAAATCACCAGATATCCACAATGCTACGGCACTCGTATTTTCTGTTCACTGTCCTTGATTATTATTGCACTGCACTGAAACCGTTCACATCACTTCTAAAACTGTTCATCACTCTTTCTAATGATCCTTCCGACCAACATATCGTTAATTAATACATGGGGCAGTCAATAATAAAACTCAGCGGGCCAAACACTTTTGACATCTTCCCGCTACATTCCAACGATTCTCTCTCTCTGCTGCGATATTCCATATCGCAACTCTCGATCGAGCGTATATCGCACATATCGAAATTCATGCAATCACTCTGTGGTGTTACACAGTGTCATCCTCCAATGAATATACAGGCTGCGACCTGATATATTCATATTTATTATTCGGATTAATATTCAAATTATTCAGATTAAATATAATTATTTATTAAATGTAAATTGCATTAGGGCTATTCAAATCATAGATAATTTATTTATGATAAGCCCGGGCGGCCAAATGGTTATTGTATTTTAGTTAGTGCAAAATTGATAATATAAAGGAGCAAACAGTGAAAAACGCTAGCGGTCAGTGGAAAGTTTTGAACATTCGAATAGCAGGCAACGCCGTGGCGAGCGACACTCAGTCGCGCGGGACAGATTAGCGGAGTCCAGGGAAAGGGCATCGTACCCTCGGCCAGAACGCTGCGCGGAAATAAAGCGGCCAGTTACAGGTGCTTGGCCACTCACGTGATTTTGGCGTACGCTGCTTCACCAATCGTGTATCGCAACGGGGTCGACAACTATTAAAGCAAAACTTCTTTTCCATGTCACGCGAGCGCTGTACTGCGGAAGGAGGAACTTGCTTCCTCTTGGCGACAAGAAGGACACCATAACCGGCATTTGCTGATGGGACGTCTTGCCGATCGGACTTAGTCCGATACGTCTCTCGCCGCTGGGTCGAGTTGCTGTTCGGACGTTGGCTGAGGCAGAACGTACTGTCTCGCTGAGATAGACACACGCACCCGCACGGATGAGCTATCTGTGAGATCGCTACCCGATGCCGCAACCTAAAAGCAGCTGCAACGACATGGTAATGTACTCCGATGCCAAGTCGAGGTTCCATGGTTTTTAAACGAGGCTTTACCGACCCGTAAGCGACTCCTAGGAGTAGGATCTAAGCACCAATTTTGAAATGTCCCTGAGCTAGCTGGCATTTCATTTTCACCTAAAATTTGAACATTAAAATCTTCTTGTTCATTGCAACTTGGTTCAAGTTATGTTATTTTCATTTTAATTAGCGCCCTGGGAAATTTTTGTATTATGTTTAACATCTATTTGCTGGCCTGCGATGCCACGATGTTTCATATTAATTCTTGTAATTTTTTAGATATTTAAATCCAGTTAATGTTTGCATTTGTCAGGCAAATTATAAGGCCTGGGTATTGTTTGTTTGCTTTGCATTGTCTTGTGTTTAATATTAAATTTAAATATACCCAGCAATGTAAAAGCCATAAGACCCAATAAACTCAATATTTTATTAACCTGTAACTTACAGAATTTCGAGATACTGACTAACCAGATAAACAAAATTAATGTCAATTTCGATAATCCTAAAAGTAGCGGTTCCCCAACCTTTTTCTCACAGAACGGACCACTACACAGTTAGCTCTATCGTCTCAGATTAAAAGAGGTTTCCCACTGACAGCTTTAATGTTCACACCTCTTTTCTTAATTTCTCCAAAATTCTGTGTGATATTCGTATATGCAACATCTACTTTATCTACGACCATTTCCTTTTCTACTTCTTCACACTTTTCTTCTAAACATTTTTCTTTTGCTTTTTTTCATTTTCTGTTTACTTGAATTCTAAATTCCCTGTTTTGTTCTCTTCCTGATTTTTCCTGAGTATTTTTGTACCATCTCCTCCAATCCATCAGCTCCAAAATGTCTTCTGTGATCCAAGGTTTTCGGGCGGCTTGTTTCCTAAAGCCTAATGTTTCTTTACCAGCTTTCATTATTTCGGTCTTTAATGCATTCCATTCGTCCTCGGAGGAGCTCCTTTCAGAGTTACTTCTTAGACCTAAGTCTACCATTTCTGAAAATTTTTCTCTCATGCTAGGTTGTTCCAGTTTAATCACTTCCAGTCTGTTCTGCTTATACTGCTTCCTTATTCGCTTGAATTTCAGCCTGCACTTCATTACTATCCAATTATGGTGAGAGTCTATGTCTGCTCCTGGGTACGCTTTACAGTATAGAACTTGATTCCTGAAACTCTGTTTGACCATGATATAATCTAGCTGAAATCTTCCTGTAACCCCAGGACGTTTCCAGGTGTATATCCTTCTTGTATGGTTCTTAAACAGTGTGTTTGCCACGACTAGCTTATATGTTTCACACAATGCTAACAACCTGTTTCCTCGCTCATTTCTTTCTCCTATACCAAAACTTCCTGCATTATTTCACTCTTTTCCTTGTCCCACTATCGCATTCCAATCCCCCATTATTATTAGATTTTCCTCCCCCTTCACATATTTGATTAATTCTTCAATTTTGGCGTATATTTTCTCTATTTCTTCGTCATCTTCCTGCGACGTTGGCATATACACTTTTACTATAGTGATTGGGGCGGGCTTAGTTTCTAACCTCATCAAAATAATCTTGTCACTAAACTGTTCATAATAACTCACCTGTTTCCCTACTTTCTTATTCATTACAAATCCTACACCAGTGACTCCGTTGAAAGCTTGTGTGCTAATTATCCTGTATTCCTCAGATCAGAAATCCTGTGCGTCCTTCCATTTAATTTCAATAACCCCAGCAACATCTAACTTAAATTGTTCCATCTCCCTTTTTAAGTTTTCTAACTTACCTGCCCTATTCAGACTTCTAACATTCCACGCTCCGACTCATAGAATGTTTCTGTCCATTCTAATGACTCCTCCCTGAGTAGTCTCCCGGAAATACAAAGGGAGACTATTTTACCCAGAAAGACGCTATCATGATATATGTAATTTGAGAGGATTACAAGTCCTCGGGATACACTCAGAGTCTTTAATGCAGTGGTTTCCCGTTGCCTTCTTCATCCCAATGCCGTTGATCATTTCCGATTCATCAGCCATTAGAGGTCGTTTCCAACCCCAAGGGCAAGAGGGTGTCCTGAACCACACCCCGCTCTTCCGCCCTGCTTTCTGAAGCCATTGGCAAGCATTGGAGGACTCCTTATCCCGGGAATCATACAGTCGCCAGAGCGGACGCTATACTACGGGTTGGTCTAAAGCGTATCTAAATGCGAGTTACAGCTTGAACCACTTAAAAATAAATAAATAAAAACACACATCAGCTTCATTGGGTCGACTCAAAACGAAGGCGCTCTATACCAACCCCGGGAAGTCGGGATACGCAGTAGTTTCTAAGTGAATCGGGTCAGAGGAATAACTGTTAAATATTTTGGGTTTTCACGGCGTATCAAACAGAAACATACCCCATCGCGGGTGGTATGTTGGTGGGAATTGCATTGAAGTCCAACCTGCAGCTGTCTCGTGAATTGCGATGCATTATGCGGGTGTGTTTAGTGTAATGTGACTCACCTGCTGCCGACTCTACGAACTGCAGGTCTAGCGGGTACTTCTCTATGAGACGCTTTATCACGTCTATCTGCTCCATCGTCTGCTCCACGGCGTCTTTGTACCGCGTCGCGCAATTCACGTAAGCCACAAAGAACTGAAACAGCAATATGTCTCTTCAGTGGATGATTCGAGCGCTAAGTACCTGTACACACTAGCTAGCAGCTAAAGTATATTTACAATTAGTGAACAGTAGTGGGGGAAAGGGGAAGCTGGGACCAAAGATCTTAAGCCGGCCCCGGAAGAGACTCCACTCGTCCGCGTGACGTCACAGTTTTAACTTCTTTGCAAGGCGCGAAAATCAAATGGACCAATGGAGGCCAAGGTTGTATGACGTCACAAGATGGCGGACCGTTAGTTTTTTGGGTGCTCACGAGATGGCGACACCACCCTAGTACGCTGGGACGTTAGTTCCTTGACCGGCCGCGAGATGGCAGCATCTCCCAAGGGCTTAATTTCTTTGGGCGCAGACATTCCACTCCCCTAGGAGAGAGAAAGCTAGCGGTGGGAATCCCGCCGCCTGAGGCGTGTTTACATCGGATACGCGCTCTGTTTGATATCCATTAGACGTTGCGACAGGTGTCGACTTGCCCAGCCGAGACATCGCCCGTTCGCCTTGCATCACTGTCACCAGGTGGCAGCACCTAGAGGCTATAGTCATCGCAAGATGGCCTGGCGTGCTTCATATGTGTGAAATATTTCGGTACCACCGTTTTCTGTTCTGGAATGCGGGCCTGCGTGAACACGCTTGTAAGGTATCCCTCATTCTATTTTCAATATTTCGGTTAGATCCGGTCAAGTTTAAGGTTAACTGTAGTATCCGATACCACACGTAAAATCGAGTTGACAACACTTTCCATACACTAAAGTGAATAAATAATCCATAACCAATGTAAATAACATATAAATGGAATTAAATCAACGATATCCTAATAGGAAATAGGTAACCTCATGTAAAAGTAAACTCGTAATACCAGATACTGACATTGTTTAACGAGTTATTCTGAACCAATTTAAACGAAAAAAAGGATTAAAATGAGTAAATACAGTCACTAAATAAACCTTTTATCATGGTTATTAAACTTTATGGCAGAAATAAACATATAATTTAAATACAAATCAAACCTAACCAGAAATTTGGACATATACCAGATTTTGGTGTTTCTGAATTGATTGTCGTCCAGTAAAGAGTGTCAAGAACTAATAATAGCCAGGCCTAGAACTATTATAAACATAACTTCACAATTAAATACAGTTTAGCAAGAATTTTAAAGAAATAAACTGGATGTTTGGATAAGTAAACTGAAGTAGTATGAAGACATCACATTGTAATGAAATTTGACCATTTTAGAGTCCTAAAAGTGAACAGAATAATCCCTGAGATAGTTTAGTAGGATAATTAACAGGTTTCTGATAGTTTTCAAGCATTTAATAATCACAAGAAGTAATTATGAAGGAGTTTGAACACTCATTTTCTTAAACAGTTCACATAAATAGTTTTTGGTCTTTTAAGTAATTTCAAGAGTTAAAAAGTAGACAAATATAAAGGAAATAAACTAATCTTTCAGTTTCAATAGGTTTTAAGCAGTTTCAGTACGTAAAATATGAGATATCAGTGAAGAAACAGACACCGGTAAACCGATAAAATTGTTCAACTTTTCGGAATTAATTCTAACACTTATAAACCATTTCAAAAGCGCTAAGAGCATGTAAATGATAGTAAACACACATAATTAATTTTCTAAACACATTTAAAGACATTTTACTGACCTTCTGTCTGGTAATCCAATCACAAAGTAACTTGCTATAGACACTGCACATATAAAATGCTTCCACACTGATTTTAAACACAGTCACACAGTAAAAAGTAGCTAATAAAATAAAACAGCAATAAGAGAAGTCTAACTCTTGTAGTTTCCAACCGTTTAAGTATTTTTAAATATAATCTGAACACGTAAAATAGAATACCCGACTTTAACATTTTTTCATTTAAAAACCGACCCAGATTCCGGGTTAAAAAGTAGTTTGCCTAGACAATCCATTCTTCTAGTTTCATACATATTAATTTCACGTCATTTAAAGCCATAGAACCGATGTTATGAATTTTCTAAATACACTCTGTAACGACCCACGTGTAAATAACTAAACAATTTATTGTGTCTCAGATATGGCACTTACAAAGATGAAATAAACTCTAAAATACACAGTTTAATTTAGGCTACACATTGATAATTTTTGCGGCTTGATAACGCATAAAACTTCAGAGTTATACCATAAACCATAAATAATAATTACAACTGATTGTTAGAGATTACTGGTTTTACCATAACTCAACGGATTTAAACAAAGTTTATATTTAGGGAGAGACTAAAATCGGGAATAATATTTTAAGCTTAATCTTGAGTTAATAATTAAAGCTAATTTAAAAAGGTAACAAAACGTTGACTAACGTGGTAAGTCTTTTCACACATCCATATTTAGTAATCCTCGGAGAGACACTTTTAACGCTATACTCCGACACTAAACACTTCAACTCGAAACACACATAACTTTCCCATTCCGGCACCTAGATCAAACATATAATAAAAAAGTTATTAAGACAAACACATGTGAATGTTTGGCAGCAGTGGAGGCGCTCAGATGTAATACGGCTCACGTGAGCAAAGCCTATATAAGTGAAGTGGCAAAGGACATTCATACGCTTTTTACACTTGGTCTTCAGTCTTAGTTACAACTCGGTGGCGAGAGCATGTTCGTGCTAGGCGCTGTTTGGAGAGCAGTGGATCATGGGAAGTTGTGACATCATGGCGTCAGGCAGGAAACGAGTCTAGATGGAGGACACGCCTAGCGGCGGCCATTTTTGAAAATTGAAACCAGCTTCATTTCGGACTATCAGTTTCTGGACATGTAAATTTCAATTCAGTTTCGGGGGTTTTTTCGTGCGGTTCTTGCTCTTGTTTCTCAACCTGTGATCTTTGGTGAACGTTATATCCGATTGCCTTGCTAACTGTGACTTGTAATATTTACGTGACTATTCTGAGAATATATAATCCAGTGATTCAACTTGTGACTTTCATTTCTACAATAGCACCTTTCTTGCAGTAGGTTAGAAACTGTAAGTGGTGACTGTGGTCAATTTTAACAGTTAGCATCAATATTTCAACACGGTAACAGAACCTTTTGGACTTAAAATATTTTGGTAGAAGACTGGTTCAGGTGAAAAGTCGGTACCAACCCCCACTATCGGCTACGCCCTGACACGCTCTGTTTGCTATCCATTAGGCTTTGCGAAATGTATGCCGTGCTGGCTAGCGTTCCGTTAAGCAAGCACTTGTTTGCGCTGCGAAACATCTTGGCTACTATCGACAGCAAGTTGCAAGTATTTCAGCACAGTAAAATATTTTCTTCGGTTCTGTATCGTGATTTCGTGAAAAATACTTAAGCGTGAACCATTGCGATTTTTTACTAAAAAATAAAAAGTCAACATCTACGGATATTACGTAAACAGACATCGGTAGTGTTGGGGCTAGAGTGCCGAAGGTCGTCGGTTCGAGTCCGGCCGCGGGTATGGGTTTTGAGATATTATCGAAAAAGTCGTTCCAACTCGTCAATTTCAAAACTAAAATCAAAATTTTAGTTTACACACCTAGAGAGTATGGCGCCAGCTTGCATTGTTATAACTGAATAAAAAATAATTTAAAAAACATACATTTTTCCTTTAAAATACGTTAACGTTCGAAATGGAAAAAAAGTCATAAACTCAGCAAATTGGAAAGATATTTTAATGGATGTATTAAATTATGTATAAAGAAACAGACCGAGAACACAGACACTTTTTAAACTCAAAGAGGCATTGAAGGGGTTTACTGATGTATGTAAGTATAACCTCTATGACTTGAGAGCCTCTAAACTAAAGTTGTCGATTTGAAAACCAGTTTCTTTCCCTACAGACACATTTTTTGTATATCAAATGCAAGGTGCAAAGGATGGCAGCTAGATTTATTACTGGAAAATATTCAACAAGTGACATAATAAAGGAGTTGGGCTGGATGTCATTGGAAGATAGGAATAGTGTCGGGGGCTGTATGTGGCGTATAATGCTGTCAGAATGGATATTGGTGGAATAATTCAGAGTGGTGTATGAAGCCTAAGTTGACCATGATCACAATCTGGCACTAGACCTTAGGTGATGAGGCCTGAGTGGATAAGATCTCCAAAAACCCACTTTCATATACGAATGACCTAACAATTTACGACAGTTTGTGATGAGACAGTAATTTGGTACTAAAAGAATAAAGTGGAAAGGCTAATGCATAAGAATTAATTGGTCATCAAACTGCCAGAGCGTAATTATAACAATAAGACTTAGTCTAGCGACAATGAGAGGGTTCCGTAGAAGGAGGCCCGGCAGTGAGCATATGGGGTCAGTGGAGACCGATCGGCGCATGAAGTAGTAAGCATGCGAATTTGTGTGTGTAGCGTAATGCACGTGGGACGGCAATTTAAGCTCCTGAAAGACAAGTAGAGTAACTTTACTGTTATAGTTGATGAGTATTGAAGGTTTTAAGCAGTTTGGAGAACTGTACATGAAGTTGAACTGTTTAAGTGAAGCGCTGACTTAGATCGGGAAAACATATTGCTCAAGCCTGGGTCTACGTTATCGTAGTCGGATCTGTATCTTTGGCGACCAGTCTGTATTATCCACGGTGAAATTAAGTGATGTGTGTACTTTAGTAAGCGGTCATATCAGTTGAAGTTGGTGGTTGATTATGTACAATCAGCAGAAATAAACTTATGCATTCCAGTTTAACAAGAAACTACAACTTTCATTGAACTAAGTCCCACCTCGCTTTTTCCGACTAGTTCAAGTGTGGGTGCTATCTTCGGCGTAATAGAACTAGTGTCTGCACCTATGGTGACGTTTTGGATACTTGTCGATGAATGGAGATCTTCTATGAAATTGTGGGTTATGATGTTTATTTGATGACCATGTAACTATCAGTTAGCTAAGAGCATTACGGCAATTTTATCGTGGTTAGTTGGACGAAGCGCACAATTACAAACAAATGTTATACTTGGCCCTGAATCCGAAGGTTGGCGTCAGATGGGAACATTTAAACCGAATGGACAACACTCCTAAGCCCTGACTGGTTGAAAAATAGCAGAAATTTCCTGGAAAAAGGGGGAATTTTCCTGGGAAACTGCAGTAGAACCACCTTAAGTGAACATTTTGGTACCTGGAATCCCTGCTACTGATTAGGAGAAAAACTTTGCGAATTTTGAGTTTTTGGTTTACTTTAACGCACGAACAAAAGGTAAGCCTGACAATAACTGACCAGGGGTTGGGGTGAGAATCATTGAAAACCAGAAGGAAGTTTGGGGAAGTGCTGTGGGTACGTTGGCGATGAGGCTAGGGGTGGATCTTGGTGAAAGAATTAGGAATAGTGCGTAAAAGACTATAAGTAGGAGCCGGCACTGGATTTCTTCCACAAGGAAGTGGGTAAATTTTCTATATCTCCGCCTTGGTCACAAGCGATGGTCTCAGGCATGTTCTGTGCTTAGCACTGCCTTAGTGTGACTCGATTTTTATCACATAGGACTGGCGTACTTCGATTCGACAGGGGTGAAATTAGTAAGATTAACATACGGTATTTCGTTCCTGGAACATAAGTGCTGTGCTGAAAAATACAGTTAAAGTTGGGTATATCTCTCTGTTTCTAGTCAATCACTGATGTTTCACAAGGGATTGATTGGAATTTTAGACAAAGTGCAGCTAAGGACACTCAATTTGTGATTGATTATGAAAGCATAATAGAATTGATACATAGATTGATCTGGATAGACAGACGAAAAAGGTTTGACCTTGATGGCAACAATTACGAGTGCGATTAAATATTTCATACCAGTGCCATCAGAGATAAGATTAGGGAAATAAGGTGTCGTACTGATGTTTATAAGAATTCTTTCTTCCCTCGTTGCATTCCATGAGTTTTGCCATGGTCAAACTCGAAACTTTGATTTTTCTAGCATTGGTGTGGGAAAGGTTTTGTTAATCATTTCACAAATATTTTCAAGTGGCCTCTTGTCCAAAGACTAAGTCTGCAGGGTTGAGAAATAGGCTTGAAATAATTACATGCTGATTGGTTTGATATCAGTGGAGAGATTAACATGTATTTACTTCAGAAATGCCTGTAGGGAAAGAAACTGGTTTTCAAATCGACAACTTTGCTTTAGTTTAGAGGCTCTCAAGTCATCGAGGTTATACTTACATACATCAGTAAACCCCTTCAATGCCTCTTTGAGTTTAAAAAGTGTCTGTGTTCTCGGTCTGTTTCTTTAAACATAATTTAATACATCCTTTAAAATACACGGAATGTAGGTGACACTCGTGAGCTATATTATATTGTTCATAATGAATCCAACATGATGTGCAAAAGTGAGTTTGTTTCCCGTCTCTTCGTCGGTGAATTAATTATTAATGTTTGCCTGCTTCGATGAACGGAATTTATGGTTTTCCCTACCTTCGTCAGTGAATGTCTGTCGGTTTCAATGAAAAGATTTCACCCATTGATGGGTTTTTGAGGCTACGAATTTTGAAAGGAATAGTGTATGTGTGGTAATACTATACTTTATCACAATAATTTCATGAAAACAGATACACATAAAATTCTTCCTCGATTTTATATCTTTCCAATTTGCTGAGTTTATGACGTTTTTTCCATTTCGAACGTTAACGTATTTTAAAGGAAAAATGTATGTTTTTCAACTTATTTTTTATTCAGTTTTTTATTTATTTATTTTATTTATTGGTCTTTAGCCTTGTTGGCCACACAGCCAGCCTTTATAAACTTTACATTGGTGTGTACATATTGTTTTCATTTAGTTATCTAACATAATATACTTGTTTACATGGGTTTTTCATTATCTTCTAGACTACAACCTATATTACATCATTTCTGACAATTCACTTGCGGGTTGCTCACACTCAAACATTTTAATTTGACATTGTATACCTGTTATCTCACATGTAATTAGGATACATTTAACAAGAAAATTCTAATTGGTATAAAGGTTACATTTTTGTGATATGTATAAGTAGAGCTAAGCTAGGTTTTTCCTTCTTCTTGATGTATCATTTTCTAAGATTGAATGTTTTGTCGATAAGTTATGTCTTATCTAAATTAACTACCAGTAAGACGTTAATTTTATTCGTTATATATTTACAATGAGACTGCATCTATAGCACACATTAAAGAGGTAGTTTTTTAGGCGTATATATGGTGTAGTTTTAAGAGTTAGATGGGAGGATTCAGATAAATATGTCTCCATCCTTATAATATGTCATTAATGTCCTATAAATGTTTTGTCGTTGGAGGCTAGCAAGATAATCACATTCGTTGGTAAAGGAATACCGAGGGTTTTTAGTCTTTTCAACATTTTGTCTTGTTGTGCTCTATATTTCTGCCAGGAAAATAGAATGTGGTTTAAATCGCCTACTGCTGTATCTGAATAGTCGCATTGTGGAGTTTCTCTGAGCCGAATTCGATTTAAGTGGCTGGGGAAATTTCCATGGTGGAAGCGACTTCTAATGATACTTGTGATGTACCGCCTGTTGACATTCCATTTGTAGTACCAAGGCTTCGCGGGGATATCAGGTTGTATACGACCGTAGTGTGTACCTTTTAGTTGTAAAGAGCTACTCCATTCCGTTTGCCATAGTTCTTTTGCTCGCTGTTTGATGGTTTGGTGGAATTCTGAAGTGGGTAGTTTTAAGTCTTCTTCGTGTCCTGACACTATAGCTTCCTTCGCCATCTTGTCGACGTATTCGTTGAATTTAATTCCCTTGTGAGATGGAACACACAAGAACCTTGTGGTGATGCTCTTTATGTTGTTGTTGTATATTTCGTGGAGGATGTCTGCTATTATGCTTGCCATCCTTGTGTTCCAACTGGGCTTTTCAATCCTTTTAATTACGCTCAGGGAATCGGTGATGATTATTACTTCGGTTGGTCACACGGTTGCCACTATATTTCAATGCCTCTAATATCGCTTTTGCTTCTGCAAGAAATATTGACGTTTTCTCCGATAACGAGTATAGTGCATGATACTGTGTTAGTGGGCAGTATATTGCGCATCCTACTCTGCTTTCTGGGCTGACCTTGGCTCCGTCTGTGTAGATGTGTGCTGCGTTCAAGGTTAGGGTGCTTAGTTTCCTGTTGAGGGTTTCGTTTACATCCGTGTTCGCCGATTTTTCTAGGAGATGGAATTGGGTATCGATTGCTCGTAGGTGGAATGGTGCTTGGTAAATAGGATGTATTTCGAATTTCTCCATTTTTTCACTGATTTCTTCCCAATACTTGTACGCTTTTAGTAATGGTATGTCATGTTGAGTCGCTGGATCTTGATTTGCAAATTTTTCGACTGCATGTTTTAATGTTTTCATCCGTTACCTCAGTGGATGCGTTTTGAGGTTTAGTTTGCCTACTAGGAACTTTTCGGATAGCTGACTTCTTCTTATATGTAGAGGCGTGTCCCCGGTTTCCACTAGTAGTGCGTTCGTGGGTGTAGACCTCATGGCTCCTACACATATTCTGAGGCAACGGTATTGCAATCTCTCCAACTTCCGTAGTGCGTCTTTCCTGCCATTGACGTAAAAGATGCAGCCATAGTCTACTAGCGATCTGATTAATGCTCTGTATAAGGGTAGGAGGGTTTTAGGATGGGATCTCCACCACGTTCCCGCTACTGCCCTTAAGATGTTGAGTCTTTTCTCAGATTTGGCTATCACTTGTTGTATGTGCTCTCTCCAGGTAAGACTGGTTATCGAGCATTATTCCTAGGAATTTGCATTGCTTTTTCACTGGGAAGCTGTATGGTCCTAGCGACACGTTGTCATTGATGATGATTTTTCGTTTGGAGAATATTACTACTGTTGACTTATTAGCTGCGATTTCCATCCCATTGTTGAATAACCATGTTCTGAATTCCTCCAATGCCTCTTTCAACATGAGAAGTACCACTTCCATGGTTGAACCCTTTATATATATTACTATGTCGTCTGCGAATTGGAGGGTGGTTACTTTGGGAGAAAAGAGTTTCCCCAGGTCGTGGGTATATATTAGGTACAACAGAGGACTTAATATTGCTCCCTGCGGGAGTCCTTTAAACACCAAGCGAGGAACCTATGAGTTTTTCTTTGGCCGCTATATATATCACTCTTTCTGATATTATGGAGTAGATTCCTGCTAACAGCTTTTGGGGGATTGCCCAGCTTGCTGAGTTTCTGCATCATAACGGGTATTACCACATTGTCATATGCTGCCGAAATATCCAAGAACACTGCACCGAGATACTGCTTCTGTGTGTATGTGATATTATATCTGTGTTTAGAATTGCCGAGTTATCCATGGTGCTCTTTCCTTTCCTAAAGCCGAATTGAGTAACTGGAAGGAGTTTGTTTCTCTCTAACCACCATTCTAGCCTATTTTTGTTTAGGCGTTCCAGCGTCTTTGATACACACGACATTAGTGAGATTGGCCTATATGGTCCTGGGTGTTGTGGATCTTTATGGGGTTTCAGAATTGGTATAATAATCTGTGTTCTCCATTCCTGAGGAATTGGAAGGATCGTCCAGATGTCGTTGAAGCATTTTGTGAGGCAATTGTAGTGCTATTGTGGGCATATTGAATAACATCGCGTAGTGTATTCCGTTTATTCCCGGGGCCGTGTCGGAGGACTGTTTTAAGGCATTGGAGGGGTTCTTTGACTGTAAACTGTGCACAGAGCTGGTGCTCAGTGTGTTCGGCAGGATTTGGTACGTATCGAGATTCTGGGTAGGCGGTACTGTCTGGAGCTATTCTTTTGGAGATTTCTTCTATACACGAGCTGTCTACTGAATTTGTTGTAGGTCCATGTTTCCTATCTCTCAAGCATCTTATTCTGTCCCATATTGAGCTCGTGCTTGTATCTTTACCCAATGTTTCACAGTACTCGATCCAACTTAATCGTTTTTGTTTCTTTAACGTACGTTTGGTCCATGCACTAATTTTTTGTATATTCTATGTAATGAGTTAGTGTTGGTTCTCTCCGGTATTTATGTAAAGCTAGACGTCTTTTCGCTATTGCTCTTGAGCATTCTGAATTCCACCAAACTGTTGTGGTCTTGCCTGAATGACTTCGTTGTTTTCTTAGAGGTATTGAATTGTTTGCTGCTACTGTTATTGCTGCCACTAATTGCTTATATGCTTCTATCCCCGTTACGTTTGCTGGGATTTTGTAGATTTCCTCTTCCAAACTTCGCTTGTATGATGTTCAGTTAGCTTTTTTTATGTTCCAGCATCTTGTCGGACGTTTTCTGTTTTCATAGTCAGGTGGGCATCCGATTGTGAGTTGAATTGGAAAATGGTCTGATCCCAAAGTGTCGTTTAGTACCTGCCATGTGGCAATGGTTGCAATGCTTGGTGAACAGAGTGTGAAGTCAACAGCGGATGGTTTACCGCCTATTCTGTGAATCAGCGTGGGGGTTCCGTCGTTCATTATTACGAGGTTCTCGTCTTCTGCCATGTCCATTACTGATGTACCATATGTGTCTTCATGATAGCAACCCCAACTCCGGCTATGCGCGTTGAAATCACCTGCTATTAAATATGGTGGTTGTATCTGATTGAATAGCTTTGTCCAATCTGCCTGTTCGATCTTTGTTCGAGGGGCGCAATATATCGATACTGCAGTGAATGAAAATTCTTTGAGTCAGTCGAATTCGTATTGATACTGTTTGGAAGGGAAGATTATTGTTGTTTAGGTGTTGAGGCTCATGCGAGTTGCGTTGATCAATTAAGATAGCTACTCCTCCTTTTCCATCAGTTCGGTCATTTCTATATACCTGGTAATTTTTAAATCTAATTTCTTTGCGGGGGTGGAACCATGTTTCCGATAGTAAGGCTATATCTATTTGCCGGTTTTGTAGTTCTGAACCTAAACTTTCTCTGTTTGAAAATACTGATCTGCCGTTCCACTGGAGTATTTTTAGTTGCGGGTCGTGTGTGGAGGATGAGTGCAAATTTTGTTTGTTATCTGGGTCCATTATGTGGTCGTTGTGATGATCGCCTCTAGTAGGTTTCTTATATGTGATGGGTCAATTGTACTGTTGTATCTTGTCTGCTCAATTATGGTTATTACTAACGCCAACAATTTTTCCACTAGTGGTATTTCTGACGTTATTATCTGCTGTTGCGCTAACTGGTAATTCGGCTCGAGAGTTCCCGGCATCCTGTGTGGTAGTGGTTGATATGGATTAAACATTACGGGTTGTGTTGGCCCGTTGCTTTTCCAAAACAGATTCTGAGGGATTATGGTACCACTGCCCGCTGGCCTTGTTTTTCTAACGTTTGTGGGCATAGGCGGCTGGCCGATTCCAGTGTGATTCGGGTTTCCTTGTGAATGACTATATGGAGTTGTGTGGCGCGAACGATGCTGGCTTCCGGGTTCTCGCACTTGAGGGCTGCTACCTTCTTGTGTTACTGCTGGGATATATGGTGGGTTTAGCGGTGTTGATTGTTTGGATGCGATAGGAACTTGGTTTTCCTCCGGAAGTTGTTGACCCGTTTGTATTAGCTGTGGGCCTGCTGCCGTTACATTGGCGTAAGTGCGTGGGTTTGTACGGGGGTGCCATTGTTGGGGGTTATTGACTACCAAATTTTGTTTTCTTTCTGAGCGCTGTTTGAATTCCGGGCAGGAACGATCGGTAGACAGGTGGTTTCCCTTGGCAGTATATGCAACTTGGTTGATTTTCGGAGGTGCAATCTTTGAGTTTGTGAGAACCAGCACATCTGCTACAGCGAGGTTGGCTTCTACATTGGGCTTGGGTGTGGTTGTACCTGAGACATTGATAACATTGTATTACCAGTGATACGTAGGGTTTCACAGCACATCTCATGCCATATAAGTATATGAACTATGGTAACCCTTGGGATTGAAAGGTTAAGACGCAAACCGGTAGGGGGCGGTGTTGAACTCCGTTGTCTGCTACAACTCTTTTAGTAAATCTTCTGACTCGTAGAACTGGGAAGGGGGAGATAGTTTCATTTTATTATTTCGTCCGGAGATTGCGAGGTATCGATGTTCCTAATCACTCCCTGTTTCCTGGTCATATAGTACGGTATGTACGCCTCTAGGTTATTGTCTTTTAATGATCTCAGTTCTACCAAGGAATTTGCAGTGGTACCGGTCTTAGTTTCTATTCTAATTCTATTCCTCCCTGCGGTAGTTATATTAATTATTTCTGATCTTATGTGGTTATTATGTAGGAAAAGCATTTTTCCTACTGACATAGGGTGCAGCCTGCCGATGTTGTTATTGTTACTTTCCACCATTACGTAATAAGGACCATTGTCCGTTGGTGTATATCTGTTATCTTGACTATTCTGGTTTATGGGGTAGCCGGGTTTTTCATAATAATTTGGTGAGCCCGGATAGAGTTGTGGCACTGGTATGGGAGGCAGGTTAGTTGCATTGTTAGATACACTTTCACCGACTAGAGGGTCTATTAATTTACTGGGTAGCGGGACACTTGCGATGGGTTCTAGGTTAAGCAACAGCTGGTCTTTTTGCTTGGCGCGTTTACTCACTGGTGACGTATGCTGTTTCTTCTGTGGCGAGCGTGATCTTGCGCGTGAAAGCCGTTTGTTTTTTTGAGTCTGCCGGTGCTGTTGTTGATCTGTCGGGACTCTCTGCTAATCGTAATGCATCTCTTCCACTGTCATCTGCGCCGGTCGTTCAGCATACGGCGGTTCTTGGGTAGTTTGCGTCTGGTGGATACCGGTGTTTTTATCCATGTCCTGGAGGGTGGGTGTGATCTGGTGGTCTTCGATGTCGACGGCTGCTTCAGGAGGTGTGTCTTCCATCTGGTAATAAGTGCGTAAGGCCACTCCCACTGTCAGGCTGGTCGAAGGAATCGTTCCAGTATTGTCTGCCATAGTGTTCCGAGACTGCGTCTCTGGAACAATACGGTGTTAGTTGTCGTTGTTATAACTTCACTTCTTGCTAATTAGACACTACTATGTAACAGATGATTAACTGAAACGTTGGTAAACACTATCACACGGAGAACCGAAAAGTGGAACAGTCCGAATACACTACGTCCGGTTGTCTCACTCCGCTCGGTTGAAGCTCGAACGACCGCACTCGACGGCGGCTCGATGTGAACTGTTTTATTCAGTTATAACAATGCAAGCTGGCGCCATACTCTCTAGGTGTGTAAACTAAAATTTTGATTTTAGTTTTGAGTTGGAACGATTTTTTCAATAATATCTCAAAACCCATACCCGCGGCCGGACTCGAACCGACGACCTTCGGCACTCTAGCCCCAACACTACCGATGTCTGTTTACGTAATATCCGTAGATGTTGACTTTTTATTTTTTAGTAAAAAATCGCAATGGTTCACGAAATCACGACACAGAACCGAAGAAAATATTTTACTGTGCTGAAATACTTGCAACTTGCTGTCGATAGTAGCCAAGATGTTTCGCAGCGCAAACAAGTGCTTGCTTAACGGAACGCCAGCCAGCACGGCTCACATTTCGCAATGCCTAATGGATAGAAAGCAGAGCGTGTTCACGCAGGCCCGCATTCCAGAACAGAAAACGGGGGTACCGAAATATTTCACACATATGAAGCACGCCAGGCCATCTTGCGGTGACTATAGCCTCTAGGTGCTGCCACCTGGTGACAGTGATGCAAGGCGAACGCGCAATGACTCGGCTGGGCAAGTCGACACCTGTCGCAACATCTAACGGATATCAAACAGAGCGCGTATCCGGTGTAAACACGCCTCAGGCGGCGGGTTTCCCACTGCTAGCTTTCTCTCTCCTAGGGGAGTGGAATGACTGCGCCCAAAGAAATTAAGCCCTTGGGAGATGCTGCCATCTCGCGGCCGGTCAAGGAACTAACGTCCCAGCGTACCAGGGAGGTGTCGCCATCTCGTGAGCACCCAAAGAACTAACGGTCCGCCATCTTGTGACTTCATACGACCTTGGCCTCCATTGGTCCATTCGAATTTCTCGCCATGCAAAGAACTTAAAACTGTGAAGTCACGCGGACGAGTGGAGTCTCTTCCGGGGCCGGCTTAAGATCTTTTGTCCCAGCTTCCCCCTTCCCCCACTACTGTGAACCATTTAGTACGTGGGATTATCCGAAAATGCATATCCACACATCATAAAGATGGGGCGGCGACTGGCGCGTTTAGCTCAGTTGTGTGTGGAAGAATGGATACTCATGGCGAGAATGTGATGTTTTTGAAAAACAAAAAAAGGCTTATTTTTTTTTTTTTTTTGTCTCAGTAGAAAGGAGATAATGAGAAGTATTTCAACTCAACAGTTTACAATTTAGCAGTGGAGTTACTAAGAGCAAGACGAGAAGCAGCGTCCGTCCATAAGAGAGGCTGGTGGTTGCTATAAGGGAAGGAAGAACCATCAGTAATATCGCCTCAACATGTCACGCTTCTCAGAACCCAACAGACACGCAAACAGTAATTTATGGTGCAAAATTACAGATAATAATGCGGTTAATAGAAAAGTTAAAATCAAAACGCGGTGCTAAATCTATAAATGAATATTACATTCCTAGACTCTAGAAATTGTATTAAGCAAAAATATAATTAGGGAAAAAATGCAACTAAAAAGTAATGTATATAATTTTTTTTTCTTTTTGTCAGTAGCTATTTTGTTTTACAGACGCTACACGAAATTAATGTTATATATATATATATATATGGCGCCGCAAGGCCATTTTATTTTTGGTCTTCTTCTTCTATCGCAGTCAATCCCGGGATTACTATTACTCTTACTCCGCGATTCACTAAAAGTGTGTGGCGGAGGGTGCATTGCACCTATCCGAAAGGGTAATAGTTTGGAAGGGATATACGGGATATGGCAGGAGGCGCCCATGGGCTAATGTGAGGAACCATCACAACATTCGCGTGAAGTGATCTGGGAAAACCATAGAAAACCCAGATCAGGATGGCCGGAGTACTTTATCTACTCCCGTCGGATTTTAAGTTTACTCGCCCGGTAAATCCTTTCTATTCCATTCCCTAATCGCTCGTGGAAAAAGTGATTACAGAAAAGAATCGGTTCTGGTCCTGATTTCTCTTATATTCTTCTCATGGTATTTCCGAGATACGAATGTTGCTGATAGCAATATTTATTTGTCAGTCGTGAATTTTTCAATTAGCTTCTGTCAAGAGCAACGCCTTCGGTGCTCCAGGTCTTCCCAACCTAACTCCTTCAACATCGCACTTACGCTTTCCCTCCAACTATAAATACCTGTCACGAATCGGGCGGCATATCTTTGGACCTTCTCCAATTCCTACATTAACCCCATTTGATGGGGACTCCATACAGAAGAATAATATTATAAGTGAGGACTCACTAGTGACTTGTATGCAATAGATTTAACTTCTGGAGTGAATTGTTTTAAATTACGACCTAGAAATCGGAGCATACGTATTTGCTTTCCCAATTACATTCCCGAAATGCTCATTCCACGACAAATTATTACGAATTGTTACCCTCTGGTATTTAGCGGAATCTACCGTTCTAAGGACAGTGTCATTAATTGTATATTCAGATCTAAATGGTGTCACCTTTTTACTTACACGCATGACTTGGCACTTTGTAGCGTTTAACTCCAACTGCCAGTCTTTACACCACGCAGTTATTTTCGTAATATTGGTCTGCTGTGGTCTTCCGTTCTGCTCTACTCTCTGCCCTCCTCTATATCTCCTGCAGCCAACATCTTCCATTATCTGCTGGATGTATTTTAAATGTGGTCTTCCTCGATATCTCTTTCCATCTACCACTCCCCCATTATTGTTTTTACTAAGATCTCATGTCTTAAGATATGTTCTATTAATATTATCATCCCCGATTTTATTCTCTTCCATATAGAGTTATACTCTCCTGCCTTCTCAAATATGTCCTCATTAGTAATCTTGTCCCTCCAGCTAATCTTTAACATACTTCTCTAGCACCGTTGCTCAAATGAAATTAATCTTCTTTTCTCTTCTTCACCAACTGTCCAGGTTTCGCATCCATACACGGCAATACTCCAAACATAAGTTTTTAATAGTCTTTTCCTCATTGTCCACCTGATTTATTTGTTTTAGTAATTCGTTTCTTTGTGTTAAACACTATTTTTGCTTATGTAATCCTGTATTTTATCTAATTCTTGCTTCTTCCAACTTTTGTGATTTTGCTTCCTGGGTAGCAGAAGTCTTGTACATCCTCCTATTTTCTCTATTCACTTTCGAGACTTTATCTTCACCATATATCATGTCTTTCATCTTCACTTTATTAATTTTCATTCCCCATTCTTTCCAAAATTTTCTTAAGATTCTCTTCAATTTCTGGTACTATCACAATGTCATCAGCGCATCGAATCATATTTACTAGTTTTCCCTGTATCTTTATCCCAGCGTCAATTTCGTCTTTGGTATTATCCAGTGAGTTTTGAACATCGGCATTGAAAATTATGGGAGACAGGACACAGCCCCGTCTGACTTTACGTATTGCTGCTTCCTATTGTTCATTTGCAATTATTATTACAGCAGTTTTATTTTTTTAATTTTTTTTAAGGATATTTGTGGAGTATTTCGAGGGTGCACCTCACTCGCAAGACTGCCTCTCCAGCGTTCGCGATCAGGAGACCAGCAGCCCCTGGTAAACTGTAACCGTTAACTGGCACCTTTAAAGACTCGTCTTCCTAATCGCCAATCCCTCGTGATCCCCCAAGAGATGAAGGTGTTGTTTATAAATAGTGTGGCCTGTGAATTTTGGAACTGTCGTATTTTACCTGTGCTCCGACTTTGCCTGCGCGCAGCCTGGGTAGGTCCGTCTGGCTGCTGGGGCCCGCCGCTCTGAAGTCGAACTCGTTGATCTGGTTCTTGTTCTGGGTGCGCAGCCTCGTCGCGATGTTGTTAGAACTGCAACATGCCAGACCAAACATGTCGCATACTCTGTCAAAGTATTACCAGCTATTAAATCTAATAATCTCATCGAGGGCCGAATTGAAAACGAATGGCACACGCGGAAACTACACAAATGAATAATTAGGTTAACATGCAGAGCTTCATTTCCCTTAAAGGTTCGGTTTTATACCACATAACTTTAATCTGTAAGCTTTGAAGGTGAAGTTATATTCACAGTTAGCAGTCGGTAAAACGTATCTGATGGGATATAACAAGACAGATAACTTTTTTTTAAGGCTTTACAATTAGCTGTATAACTGGTTTTGGGAAATAATACTGGGGACTTAATATTGTTAATATGTTCTGAACTTTTATTGGAAATGCTGGATTATTCATCTATTTGTTCGTATTACTGCGAGAATAGCTTCGGTGATTTTCACAGTAATAAACTTTATGTCGTGTCGTAGGAATAGAGGTATTTCTACCTTGTGTGGAGCTGTAGCTGGAAAGGAGGCATCCATAAATTACGTGAAGTGAAATAGTGGGGGGGGGGGGGTACCGTGAGGTTTTGCGAAAAATTGTTTGTACTGTAGAGCTAAAAAAAAAAAAAAAAGATCTACAAATTGCGCGATAGTCGATTTTAGAGGGTATTTAGTATAAAAGTGGGGTTGTGACCTAAAGATTCGAGGGTTATTACGGGTGGGGGAGGGTTCTCACGGACCAGATCTCACCAGGGGGCGGGGGGGTCCGGCCAGATCCCACGAAATCTCACCAGAGAGAGGGGGGAGGGGGGTCCGGAAATCCGGAAAAATACCTCAGGTAATTTATAGATGTCCCCAAACCAGAAGCTGCTCTGGCATTAAAGCTTCTTACCTACAATGCAGAACAATTCAAAAAGACTTAATAGGTTTTGAGGGGACTTTTTAAAAACCTTTGTATAAACTTTAAACCCGCGTTATGTCTTCAGGCGCTATAAGAAATGGCGCAGAGCAGGACATGAAAGCCTGCAGACCTTCCAAGTGTTGTAAATCAGCAGTATTCTGGTCCAGGCCGGGGTGGTAGGGGAAAAAAAAAAAATCAAAATGAAACAACACGTAAAAGATGGCGTTTCTAAAAGCATCTTCAGCTATTATTACAAAGTAAACACTTCGTGCCTCATGCTACGGTACTGAATGTCAGTTGTCATTCTGTTCCATTCTGCACTAACAACGCTGCACGAAAATCCAAACGACAACATTACGCGCAATCCACATATGTTGGACTGGCCTTTAGAACGCCTAATGGCGCGAGTTGCCTCAGTTTTACAATATCTGCATTTGTGCGATTCACTCTAAAGACCTGTTTTGCAGCCCAAGAAAATGGTGACTTGTTTGCTGGCTGATTTTCCTCCCAGTTCCATTGAACAATTCGGTACAGTCGCTTAAAGGCGATGACACAGCATGTCCCGGAAGAGCAGTTTGCGTTGAGCATACTTTTACCGTTGTTAATTGACATCATTCTACAGTTGCAGAGGAGGTACCAACAGTATGGTACAAAAGTTGAGTTGTGTAAGTAAATACTTTATGTGAGCTTCACATCTGTACATATAGGGTTCTAGCTGCAAAGCAGTTCGAATTCAAAGTGACTTTGCTCCACACACATCTGACAGTTGCTGCGTATGTTAATCGTAGTATAGGCGTTCATAGTAGCGAACTTCAGTCCAATGTCTTTTTGCCAGTTAAACACAGACTATCTGGCAGTTTATAACGATATATCGTTGTATCTTTGTAT
Source organism: Vandiemenella viatica (assembly GCA_031002005.1). NCBI lineage: Eukaryota > Metazoa > Arthropoda > Insecta > Orthoptera > Morabidae > Vandiemenella > Vandiemenella viatica. The sequence continues at coordinate 150,634,118 of CM061918.1, forward strand.
TGTATGTATTTGATGTTTTGTAAATGAGGTTCCACGGTAAGTATTTTGTAATTTAGCGACTAATTAGTTTAAGTTGGTAGTATACAATTTCAGTGTTGGCAGAATAAGGCGGCAAGAGGGAGTGTGAGATGTACTGGTTTACCGAAAAGCTAGCACTGTAATAGTTCCAGTAAAAACTGACTACAAAATATATCTAGTGAAAAATATTGAGTGTGGATTTGTTAGATCGTTTTCAAACTGTATACATCAGCATTGAAGTTTCGTTTTTCCTATTAAACCTTATGTGTAACGCGAGCTCTCGTCTAAGGTACCACAGCCGACGGACTCCCTTTGGAGTAATATATTGAGGTGTTGCTTATGGCTCAACAAATGCAGCCTATCTTGGATGAAGACAAAATACGAAACGAGTCAAAGGCTGGCAAAATTATATTATATAGACAAAGTTTAATGATCGATAGATGTAAATCTCAAAAATCGGCGATACTCTGTAAGTAGAACTGCCAACGTATCCGCCATATCACTTGAGCACAGGGAGTTGTTGTCTATACTTATAAAATGCAAGTTTTGGTCATCTATCACGCCATGACGTCACACAATGACGCCACACTTCCCGTCTCCGCTGCACTGCAAACAACGAATGGAGATGTTCAAGATTATACCCGTTATTTAGCTACACATCCCCGAATAAATTAACGGTCAGAACACTGAAATAAAAGTACGTATTTCGTTGAAATCGAAATATTAATTGTCAGTTGTTTTTTCTTAGTTAAAATTGGTTCGATGTCGATTTCTCTTATACACTCTGCACAGCGATACCGTTGTTGCAGTAAGCTAACAAATATTTACATTACATCATTTTCAAGATAATGGACGTTATTGGATGAAAATTGTACTTTAATAAGAGAAGAAACGAATTGCTAAAATACTACATTCAACACGTCATTTTTGACGGGCTTAAAAGATATCTATATTCGATGTAGATATTTTAAGTAACTGATATAATATACTGGAAGGAATGATTTGTCGAAACACTAAAATAAAGGTATGTACTGCGTTTAAATTAATACTAATTATTAGTTGCTATAATTACTGATGTCACTATAATCAGATACGTATAAACATTTGCAGAAGGACAATGACTGTATTCGTACGCTGGTAATAGCATCTATGAATTTTGAACAGCAATATTCGTAGAAGTTGTGGTACATCGAAATGAACGTAGAATCAGACAACTAAAACATTTTTTATATATGCCTGCCAGACTTGGACCCTAAATAGCCACGCGAAGCAAAAACTGAGAACTGCCCAGCGAAGTATGGAAAGAGCAATGTTAGGGTTTACAAGAAGAGACAGGAAAAGGGCCGTGCACATTCGTTCAATAACTAAAGTAACAGACATCTTAAAAAGAGTCATGACCCAAAAATGGCAATGGGCCGGTCATATTGCTCGCAAGAGAGATGAAAGATGGACTACGGTAGTGCTGGATTGGATACCGAGAAACCTGAAAAGATCGTTGGGATAAGGATATACATCGAGTTACAGGCGTGAACTGGAAGGGGGTGGCTCAAGATCGATCAGCCTGGAAAGAACTACAACAAAACTATGTAGAATTAAATTCTAATATATAGCTCATTAGACTTAAAGAGGCTACATCCTGAAAAAAGGATCGATATAGCTGCAATAATAATAATAATAATAATAATATATATTTTTACAGACAAAATCACAATGAAGTTTTTATATATATACAAATAATTTAAGCTGCTTTTATAAGCTCCGAGTTACTGAAGTTACGGTATTTTTATACAGATGGAAGTAGTTCCGTATTTATGGTGCTGAATGAGACCTGGACCGGGAATGAAACCAAAATCACGCACTACAGTATAAGGTTTTGGGATTCCTAATTTATTTTTAATTGGTTCCCTAATTCTGACATCATTGTTTCGGCAGAACTTCCAAACTACAACCGCAGAGAAATGAATTGTCAGAACACTCCGTTAAACCCGTCATTTTTTACGCACTTTGAGGCTAGTAATATGTTTCGGTAAGGACAGGCGCGTTCACGTGAGGGTGGTGGTGCCTGCTGCTGACACACTCGATGCTCAATGTCGGAAACATTGATTCTGGCTCTGACTTTCAGTTAGCAGTCGATCGCTTGGTGTTGCGAGTGAAAAGTCTTTTGTGAGAAACCTGTACTAGAAATACCGATTCGTACATTTGTTTGGATGTCTCCACATGTATTCGTGTGCTGCGATGAAATGAGGATGGAGTATTCTGGCCTCGCATTCGGGAGAACGGTGGTTCGAATCCCCGTCCGGGCATCCAGATTTGGGTTTTCCATGGTTTCCCCAAATCACTCCAGGTGATTGCCGGAATGCTTCCTTCAAAAGGCCATGGCTGAATTCCATCCGATTCCTTGCCCCCCATCCTTTCCCGTCTCTAAAGACCTCACTGTTAAGAGACGTTAAGCAGTTAAAAAAAATGGATGGAGTAAAGTGCGCGGTGTCTCAGCCTCTCCGGTACGTTGTGATCGCTACGGTCAGGCGGCCTGTGCTCCCGGACACAACCAAATGTGTCATACGTAATCGCTTGACTAGGAGAGATTCTTTAGCATTTTCAGAGCTTTGAATCACATCATTATTGGTCCCCACCGTAACCAAACCCTCAGAGTTCCACTCGACCAGCACACATGACGTGATATTCTGAGCTGTGTACAACTCTGATGAAAAAAATAAAGGCTGATATAAACAAGTACAAAGAAGACGTCGTAAGGGACAGTATAGAGAAAGAAACACGATTAAACAACATTAATAGCAAGCTTATGCTCGGTAAGAAGCAGACAATAGCGATCGCAGAATTACTGACAAAGGTGAAGTTTTAGAATTCATCAGAAGATTTCGTAGTGACCTAAACGGCAGTTTAGAGGAAACTCCGACACGCTCCGACCTCTGCAATCCCAGGTGTTCCTCCACGTGGTACACTATCGACAAAATGAAGAAAGGAACGGCCGCTGGCTCTGTTGTCGAGCACTAGCCTACACAGTGCATTAAGCCCTCTATCTGCTACACAAAAAGGGAAGTATTCTGCACGAACCTTAATTTAATTTCGTTTGCGGTGGAGCAAAAGCGCTCTTTTCCCTGCACCCCCTACTTCGCATGTCGAGTTTTCACCGCCTACCAATCCCCGTATCTTACGAAAGCTCCGTCTGTGTTTTTGGTAAACAGAACTTATTTCCTCTGGTACTTTATCCCTGTCCCTTACTCCCTGACCTAAAAAATGAATTTTTCCCACTCAGTTTCGCCTCAACTCAACTGGTCATCTCCTAATCCTTCTACTTGCACTATCGCGATTATAATCCATACACTCTCTTCACCCGCCTTCTCTCAGCCAACAAACATTTTGAACCTTATCAGCTACACCCATGATTCTACCCAACCCGTTATTATTTCTCTAATCATAAACATCAAATACACAGTTAAAACATTGTACAAATTAACAACTTTAAACACAGTTCGTCCAGTACTTCGCAACCTCAAGTGCATTCGGTGTTGCTTGAAACAGGTCATCTTTGTTGCAGGATGATGGGCACATGGGACACTCGAGTATATGGTTCATCGTTTGGCCCTCACCACAATCGCACTTAATACTGGTAGCATCAGTATAACCCCATCTCACTAGGTTTTCCTTGGACCTGCCCACTCCTGTTCGCAATCGATTTAAGGACCACCAGACGTTCCAGTCCTCTGCGTGACCAGGTGGCAAGCGCTCTGCACCTGTCAGTGGTCCCGAGATGTTGAGGACCTTCGTTTTCCACAACTGTACTCTTGCCTTTTCAGGTGGCCCAATTAGTTCCCGCGATGTTCTCAAGAAGTTTTTTCTGGAGTTGAGTCTCTGGGCTGGTGGTGGATGGTCGTTCAGTGGATGAGCGCTTTCCCGTTCTACTTTTGTCCTCTCCTTGTTCGCAGCCACTTCTCTCGGGATATTGGGTTGTGCAACCCCGAAAGCTGGTAGAGCCTGACAACTGGGGTAGCTTTAGGCAGCCTGACACTAGTCTACAGTTGTTATTGAGGGCTACATCCACCTGTTTATTGTGAAGTGAAGAGTACCAAACTGGACATGCATATTCTGCAACGGCGTAAGAAAGGGCCATTGCTGATGTAGTTTGTGGTTCACTGCCCTTAGTTGTTTCTTGTAGTCATTTTCATTTTGTAATTCATGCAAACCGCTGAGAACGCAGGACTTCGCAGCAGCTAGTACACCACATTCTTTCCCTGCAAAAAATATTTTTTTATTATTATTATTAAGAGAGATTTTCCTCACTACAGAGGTTTTTCTCCAACACAACAATAAAGAATTCGGAACATAGATCATGACTTTATCTTCTCAAAATATTCCTCCATATATTTCGATCGTGTATATCTTCCTCTTCTGCACTAAGTCTTCTCATACACTTTGGAGCCAGGTAAACACGGGCCGTCCTCTTTTCCTCCTTCCTTTAACTTCCCATTCTTGTACCAGTTTAGGTATCCTAGTGTCTTCCATCCTTCTTACATGGCCGTACCATTCCAGTCTTTTTCGTTCTATAATATCATACATTTCTTCTTTCACTTCCATTAGCCTTATTATTTCGGTATTCCTTACTTTTTCTTTTCTTGATACTCTTGCTGATCTTCTCCAGAAATCCATTTCTAATGCTTTCAGCTTCTTGATATGTTTTTGGTTGATTGTCCAGCTTTCTGATCCATATAAGACTATACTTTCAAATAATGATTTGAATATATGTTGTATCCATAACACTCTTGCTCCATAGAAGTGAATTTAGCATCCCGATTACTTTCCGGCCATTAGTAATTCTTTTATTAATTTCCATATTCGATTTTTCTTCTATTTCTGAAATTGAACCCAAATAACAAAAATTATTTACCTTTTTAATTTTATTCCGTCAATGTACAATTCATCCAGATTATTAGTAAAATATTCTGTTTTTTTGTAGTTAATCCCATTTTTTATATTCTTTTGACAGTTGATTACATATGTAATTTGCATCCTCACCGTCTTGTGCTATGACGACTTGATCATCAGCAAATAGTAAATGATGTAGATATATTCCATCTGTTATTTCTAAACCCATTCTATTACACTTTTGAGACTATGTCCTCAAACTAACATCTATATAAATTTTAAATAAGGGTGGGTACATAGGGCATCCTTGCAGCAGACTTGTTTTAAATTTTTGTGATAATCAACGACCAGTTTTTATTAGGCATGTGTTATTTGTGTACATTTGTTGTATTATTTTTACTAAGCAGTTATGTTTTTCTTATGGCTTGACGCCTCGTCGGCGTCGAGGTCATTAGAGGCGGGATGAGACTGGAAACAAGGAATGGGAAGGAGTTCGGCCTTGGCCTATTGAAGGAAGCATCCCGGCATCCGCCAGGAGTAATTTGGGGAAACCATGGAAAATCCAAATCTGGATGCCCGGACGGGGATTTGACCCTACGTCCTCCCTAATGCGAGGCCGTGCAAACGAATGCTAGATGCCTCTGCGTGTAGCCTTTGACCAGCCGAGCACGGCGTGGACACTGTTTACTCCATAGCACCAGTGACACCTCTCAGTTTCAGAGGTGCTAACCAAGGTGATCCCATCCGTCCGAAATTATTGTCAGCTGTCTTGCAGATGTCACAGTTAGAAAGGGCAGATATAGGAATAACAGTCAGGCGCAGAAGACTGAACTACCTGAGATTCTCCGATATCCTTACGCTTGTGAACTGGATCTTTCAAAAACAAAAGTGATGACTAACAAGTGCGTCGCAGAGGGCAATGTACAATTAAATAACACATCTTTAGTAAATGTCAGAGAGTACATTTATCTTGGCCTGCTAGTAAATTTGAAAACAGACGTAAGACCAAAAATTTTCTGTCACATTAAACTGGGGTGGGAATATTTTTGAATATATTCCATTATCCTCAAGTCTAGTATGTCCATAACTTTAAATAAATAAATTACGTTAAGTACGTTTTTCTGCGCTAACTTCCGATTGTAAGACGAAAGGAAAACTCAAAACGGTCTAAAGAGCTATGGAAAGGGTAATGGTAGATACAACTGTAAACGATGCAACTGCATCAGATCAGTCATGGGTCACAGACATCTTGGAGAATAGAGCCTCCTCGAAGTGGCAATGGGTCGACCATGTCGCTCGGAGGAAACAGTGTCCAAGAGATCACAGAGAGGAGGGGCGAGGACACACGAGGCCACGTCATGGCGAGAACACGGCGAGTTAGCGCTTCTCGAGCAGACTAGAAAGTCAGCAGACAACATTTCACTGCATTTTTTTTTTTTTTTAACTGCTTAACGTCTCTTAACAGCGAGGTCTTTAGAGACGGGAAAGGATGGGGGGCAAGGAATGGGAAGGAATTCGGCCATGGCCTTTGAAGGAAGCATTTGCCTGGAGTGATTTGGGAAACCATGGAAACCCCAAATCTGGATGCCCGGACGGGGATTCGAACCGGCGTCCTCCCGAATGCGAGGCCAGAACGCTAACCGTTACACCACCACACTCGGTCTCTTTCACTGCAGATGCTAACTTGTTATTCAAAAGGATCAATCGGGTCATCATGTAACATTTTAATTATTCTCGGATAATTGATTAATCATTTATCATCGGACTTCTTTGCCAAAGATTAACTGTATTCTTTTCCATCTAAAACTATTAGCTGATCACCAGGTAAAAGGGTGAAACAGTTACAAAGAAATAAAACTTGTGTAGATGCACCACTCTAATCTTATATCTTTAAACGAGCAATTCTTGTATATATATATATATATATATATATATATATATATATATATATATATATATATATATATTTCGGATTTCGGAAACGGCTGTGACGATTTGGATGAAATTTGGTATTTAGATAATGTTTTGACTTTTAAGATTACCTGAATAGTTTTCTTCCCTACTAAAAAGCGAGTTTACAAAATATGAACAATTTTGTCACTCCGTATATCGAAAACGGCACTAGCGCCATCTCGTAGACAATTCAGGTACCAGAAAGCCTACAAATAGAGTTTCTTTGATTCCAAAGAATAAGTAAACGAACAGTTCTTGTATACTGGCTGACCCGTGGAAATATTAGCACTGCAAGTTCAATTGTAAAACATTTAAAAAGAAAGATAATTAAATATTTATCAATGGTTTTATCAGAGGTGATAACTTTACAGAAACTTCTTTGAAATTAATATTACCGGTACCAGTTATAAAGTAATCATCGTTTACTTTTTGACTATAAATAGTGGTTGTTAGTTAGCCATCAAATACTACCACCTTAATTATAAAACATCTTTCGATTTCTGTTCAATATACAAGATTTCGGGTAGTTTGATAATAAAGTGCATAATTAAATATTAATACATCTACAAATTCCTGTAAAGCCGCGTGCGAGTGCTTTATTGTTTATAACGAAGGTTACTTCTTATGGGAATTGTTTTATTATCATTTTGAAATGCTGATCAGAAGATGTGAGATTACTGCGAGGTATGAGCATAGTTTTATCGGAGTGAATAAATATAGCACAGATGATGTTCTATTGACGTCACAACCTGATGATGAATTCTCATAGTACTCGATGAAACATATCGAAAATAAATAATAAATTTTCTTGGTTTTCGAGATATAGCATGTCAAAAATCAGTTATAGGTATAGTTCCTTGTGCTTTTGGCGACGTTTCTTTTGGTCCAGGCCGTATTTCAACCTAACAAAAACCACTAGGTGCAAAATAAAACATTGAAAGTACATTTCCACCATATAGACATAGTGCTTTTGGTGGATTTTTTTTCTGGTCCAGGACGGATCTAATCCTAACCTCTTCACTTTTGAGATATAATATCCCCAGAACTAAGTGAGATATCAGAAAAATAAATTCCTTATTTTCGATTTGTCTCGACGAGTTTCATACGAATTCATTAAACTTGGCTATGGCGAAATTTGTCTTCTGGTTCAGGTCGCATTTCAACCAACCACGTCAATTTTGAGATACGATATCTCAAGAACTAAGCGAAATATTTGAAAAAATTTATTTTTTACCTTCAATTTTTCTCGTCGAGTTACATAAGAACCCATCATCAAGGGTTATCGTAGAATCCTTTGAATTACCACTAATCTCGCACCATTAATTAATACCAAACTGGCATTAAAATTTCTGTTTAACATATTAATAGAATTTTTTTTTAAGCTATTTGTGAGGCCGTCTAGCAAATGGATCTAGCGATTTGGATGAAATTTCACATGTAGATAACGTTTTGATTTTCAATTTTTTAACACGATTTTTTAAAAAAAAAAAAAAAAGGAGCAACTTTTGTATTTGGTTTCTCGAAAACGGCTCTAACCTCATTACGTAGAAGGTTCAGGTACCAGTAAGCCTACTGATGTTAGTTAAACTTCTCTTTGGTTAACTGTGCACCTCAAAACGCCTAGGAAGCCTTCAAGCCTTATACTTTAATCAAACTTTACTCGAAATCTTGGATACTGAACAGAAATCAAAAGATACCGAGCGAAGATCGGTCACCCAGGTACTTTGAATTTATACTCTGATAACATGAACACTTTGCTACACTATCGGTTCTCTGTTCAAACACATATATTTCTATCGTGATAAGTACGAGGAGTAAAATCCGCTAATCATCATCTTCATAAGACAATTATAACTTCCTTCTTTATGTACTTAGTTAACTTCTCTTTATAAACTGTGAGCGAGAGAGAAGTATGGCAGAGACACATACAGAGAGAGAGGGAGAATAAAGATAAAGTGGACGGCACGCCATCACTCTCAGCGAAACCGCGAACTCATCACTGAATGAAACTGAACAACTGAGCAAGACTGAGGACGCTACGGTCTCCTTGGAGGAAGCCAGGGCCGGCGTTAGGGAGGGGTAAGCAGGGCAAAAGCACCCTGGGCTCGACCCACCAGGGTGTCTAACTATATAGAAATCAAACACAATTTTTAAATTCTGCAACAATGATTTTGAACATTTGATTCTTGGCTTTATGTGTGACGCCGCGTCATATTTCCTGCAGCCGAATGTTCGACGTTCATTCTGTGGTCTTCTGCCAATTCAGAAGTGTCCTGGAAAAAGACCACAGAATGAGGGTCGAAACGTCGGCTACAAGAAATCTGATGCGGCTGCCCTGGAAGAAAACCACAGAATGAGGGTCGAAACGTCGGCTACAAGAAATATGACGCGGCGCCATCCGGACAGGCAAGAATCAACTGACTCTGGCGGCGGAAGCCTACAATTACAATTATTTTAAATATGTCTGCATTAAAATCTTCCGACTTTATCCAAAAAATCAAAGTAGAAAGTAAAAAATTTCCTGGGTGAGAGGGGGGGGGGGGGAGGAGGCCGGGGCCCAAGAATCCTCTCGCCGGCCATGGAGCCAGTTAACGGTACTCGGATGGGCTGCAGTGTGTAGCCTCTCACCCCCGCCGCAGAGGCGACCTCTTGACATCGTGGGGTGGTAATCGCCCTGCGCGTTACACTCCGGGCGGGAAGGGTGACTGTCCCTTCAGGGTGGCCCTGACCCTAATGGCTGCGTAAGGGACCGTGCACACACTACGTGGCTAGGTCCAGGGGGGGGAGGGGTTGGCTGGAAGGCTACGCTGGGCTACGTGGGGGGAGGGGGTGTTCCGAGCCAGGCCACGTAGCTTTCCTTTCGTAACATTTTTCACAGTTAAAATGAAGAATAGAACTCACAACAGCGTGTGAATATTTATTTCCTTCAGTTAATTATCACTGTATGTGATTTACAATAGTCTGACAAGAGAAAACACTACAAAATGTCTTCTGGAATCAAAAGGGAAAAAAGCTACGTGCTACGTGGGGGGGGGGGGGGGGTGAGGCAAAAGCCACGTAGGGATACGTGGGGGGGAGGAGGGTTCACAGGAAGCCAAAATGGAGCTACGTGGTTTATGCACGCTCCCTAAGCAGCCTCCCTGTCACTACCATAATTAAAATTCCTTAATCCTATTATTATTCTATTTAATACTACCTGCTAGAGTTCCTACTTTTAGTTATAAACGTCTTGTGGCATCACAACCAGGACCAGACCTCCTCCTATGTTAGAAATCATGGAAGCTTTTTGAGTGGTTCTGACCAGGAATGGTGTAATTTCCTTTTGACATTCCCGACTCTCGAGTGGTACTCACCCGTCAATCAGCAGCACGCAATCCGCAGAGTCAGCCAGCCGCAGACAGTGTCTGCCGTCGGCGGCGCAGCAGCCAGCAGCGGTCAGCAGCAGCAGCGCACAGCACAGCAGACCTGAAGCAGAGCTCTAGTTGCACTTCCTGGCTCGGTTAAAGAGGATCTGGGCTTTAAGCGTATACCACATAGCGCGCGAGTGCGGAAAAGCATACGTCGGACAGATCATTCCTACGATTGAAGTAGTGTCCGACCGAAGGTCATTTTTTGGCCGAAGCCGAATGTTCGGCTCTTGGGATAACCTTCGGCCGAAGCCGAAGCCAAAGGTTCAAAAATAGTTATATATCTTAGAACACTAACATGAAGTATAAATGACATGCAAAAAATGAACTGTTATTTTTTATATATATGTCGTATTTTTTATATAAATTGTACCTTTACAATAATTATAAACAAAGTTTTTAATATTTATTTATTAGAATAAAATAAAATAGTATCAAACCAGGTTCTGAGCAATGCAATTTAGCAAAAATAAATGCAGTTATTTTTATTTAGCAATAATAAAAAGAAACTATAAAATTTAACAGTAACAGCCCGAATCAAATCAGAATAATTTGTCCCGTGCATTAAATTAATAAGTTTTGGAGTTTTAGCTTTGGTAAATCAAATACATGTTAGCTTATGTATATTAATACCATCGGTTTTTAACAACAATAAAAATAAATTTCAACTTTCTTACCTAGCATTAATTATTCTAGCTTTTAAAATACGATATTCTGCTGTCTAAATTAGTATCACATATTAAATTTTCAGTTAAAACCGAATCAATACCAATATTTTTAAAGTAGTTACACGTATACAGATTAATTAAAAATGTACTAAAGATAACCAAAACAAAAAGTACATAGGCACTAATAAAATAAGATTCAATCGCTCCAAATGACCCGTTTTATTTGTTATTGTCAGTGCACAGTTTTGACGTAGAAATGACAAAATATCAGTCTTCCTATTTACAATTTCGTCGCTAGTCAAATACTTAATTTTAAACCGTGGATCGATTAGAGCGGCAATCAACAACCGAAAGGTTTTTCTTGCGAAAGTAGATCTCCTGTTAACAGACCCACACAAGCGGCTTTTGAGCAGTATTATAAGATCAGCCTTCATCCTTCTGAGCAAGTTTTGAGTTTAAGATGTCAATGATTGATATAATTAAAGATACCGTTGAAAAATCGCTAGAAATATTATTTGTTGCTTCCTAAATACACTTCAGCACAGTTATAAAAATTTTCATTTGTATCCATTCTTCTGCAGTTGGAATTTCTATTCCACCACGTTTTAACATATACATATTTACTGCATTTTTCTGTTCTATTAATTAACATATCGAGTGGCTTGTTCACTCTTCTTACGTTTTAGAACACTTTTTCACTATTTCTATTATAGCAATAACTTTAAAAATTACTTTGTGCATCATGAGCTGTAGAGTGTGAGCAACACAACCAAAAAAACCGAAGTTTCCATAGTGGATGGTTGCATTCATATTTGAAGTATTATTACGTATACCCGTATGGATATTTTCTTTTGAATTGTATTTGGTAACAGTTTCAGTGATTTTTTGTGCAATATATTGCCTTGTATGATCTTCCAACACACTAACAGCCAATTTAATTTTTTTTATTTTGGAACCTTTCGAAATGCTTTGTGGCGTGACACTCAAAAACGTGTTTGCTTGATCACTTGATATCTTCGTGGTAAAACTGATCCATTCAGCCTTTTTCTAAAATCAATGCAACTTTACTGTTTACTTTTTCGTACATAGCTGGCATTAAAGACTTTCTAAAATATTTCTCTCGCTTTTGTCTGTACTAGGGTCGAGTTTGAGGATCAGTAAAATTAAGTCTGCGAAGTCCTTCTCCTTCAACGAGGTTGTACGGAAACATGTTTACAATGACCAGATCCATACGTAATACATTAATCCGCAAAGAAATCGGATGATTATCGGGCCATGGTGGCGCTACTTTTTTTCTACGATATCGCGTAAAGTAGACTGTTAAACTTCTTTTGTAAAATCTTTGGGCGCCTAAAGATCTCTGATTTAAAAAAAAATAATCAAGCTTTGGTATTTAACAATGGCTTTACAATATACTTTCCACTGATTTTTATGATGTGAGGACACCGAAGTTCTGGGAAATACATATCACCTTTGCGACGGCGTATACAACGAAGCCATTGAGATCCGGCTACGGAATAACCTCATCAACAAAGACAGTGGGTTCCAAGTAAGCCTAGCTTGGAACCCAGCACTGAAGCGGCTCCGCAAACACCAAAGCCAAGATACAGTGCGCGACGAGGATGGCATGCAGACTGAAGACCACTACTCGACGCGTCGGAGTGTACCACCCCCACCACCGCTATCGGAGCGCCGTGGCGGGAGTGGGCGGGGAAGGTCGAAGGGTATAAATACCACGCCAGCAGGTCCGACCTGGCAGTCCATCACAACTCTGAAAGTCCTCCCCTCAAGGTAGTTTTTCAGAAGCTTAACATGAGAGAGTGGTACTCCCTGTGTGAGCAGCTTGTATATGAGACCCTGATGCCAGACGGAATCAAAGGCCCGGCTGACATCAAGCAGTACTGCGCCGAAATATTCCCGACGTTCGAAGGCAGAGAAGGCCTCTTCTGTGAGACGGAGCAGTTGTTGGGGTGTTGAGTGATGTCTGCGAAAACCGAACTGTTCATCAGGCAACAGCCCCTCACTGTCGATGACGGCGCGTAGTCTCTTGAGGTAGAGTCGCTCGAAAACTTTGGAAAGAGTTGGCAGAAGACTAATTGGCCTGTAGGACTTGGGGGACTCTTCTGTCCTTGCCCGCCTTCGGAATGGGTATGATGTCAGCATGCTTCCAAGTAGTTGGATATTCACCCGTTAGGAGAATTTGATTGAAGGCGTCTGTTACAAACTGAACGGCGATTGGGGGCAGTTGACGGAGGATACCTCCGCCGATGCCATCGTGTCCTGCAGCTCTCTTTACAATGAGGCTCGAGAGCATAGACTCAAAACGTCACCAACGTTCGTGCCAAAGCATCTGGGAGACTAAGTTCACTCTTCCCAGTACTGAATCCTACATCAAAACTAAGACCGGACCTAGGGATCCGCCTATACACCGCCCTAGTTAGACCCATATTGGAGTACACTGCGGTTGTGTGGGGCAACACGGCGCAAGCATACCTTCAGCTACTGCAAACGATCCAGAATAGAGCCATCAGATTCGCTCATCACCTACCCAGGGACACGAGGACAGATGACCTTCATCGACTGAGTGGTTTGCCAAAACTTCGTGTCAGATTCCAAAAACTGGCTACGCAGTTCTAAGAAAATGCGCAGAAATCAAATAACCCTTTGATCTCAGCGTTGGGAGCTGAACCCACCTATAATGACAGATTAAGGTGGCCAAAGAAAATACTTGACCACCAATAAAGAAACAGCACACAGGGTAGGAACAACCTGATCATGATACACCGAACATGTCAACCAAACTAGAAAACTGGAAGGAGATGCGCTCCTGCGCACAACCTTCCCTACAACCTGGACCACCGCTTTCCCAGTTATTGACGTCTGTCTATCTCCGACCTGGCAGTCCACTCATTCGAGAGCGACTGGAGCCATCTACGAGTTGCTGACCCTGGCGCTGTTCCGGCCCACATAGTGAGCCAGCTACGAGGAGTCGCCCGCTGACTGAGATGGCTGCTGCTAGTGATGTAGACCTCTCAGTAGCGGAAGACACACAAGCGAACGACATCTACCTTGAAGCACGCCGCGATGAAGATGGGTTCGTTCATATCTTCGAACTCAAATCAACGAAGCCCTCAATGAAGCACTTCGTTGATATTGCTTCCAAGGGAAACTTCACATCGTGGACGCTCTGGGTGATCCATGATGGGCTAAGGTAAGGCTGGTCCTTGCCAGACAAGTACTGCCATGTCAACACGGCCCTGAACTTCGCATGCTCGCAAGAAGAAGTAAAGCTCATCCACGATGATGCGGCGTCAAGAGGCCTCACGCGCCCAGAAGCACTAGCAACCTGCCCTCTTGCCTTCCATGACGACTTCTGCGCCAAGAAATTCTTCCGAAGATTAAACGGAAGGAGCAAGAGACAACGCAGGAAACAGCAACCACCAGCAGTTGAAGACTGGTAGGTAGTGGGGAAGAAAACCCCCGCCTCTCCAGTTAAAAAACTGCCCAGCACCGGAAGCCAGGAACCACACACTGAAGAACCAGTCTTCAAAGTTCCTGATCCGCCCAGCTCCCCTCTGCGAGACGACACATCGGAAAGCCTCGTAGCAGCACCGGACTCGCCTGCCCCAGAGGAGGGGGCACATGCTGCAGCCATAGAGGAAGGGCCTGTGTAACCAGTGATGGTGCCTTGCACGGGAAATTGGGGCAGCCTGTACATACAGCTTCTGCTGGCCACAGAACTGCCACTGTTCTGTTGGCCGGCTGCGGGAGGCATCAAAATGCTAGCTTCCTGCCCTTCAGACCTGCTGAAGGCCAACAACCTCCTCGAAGACATGGGCATTAGCTGCACCACGGAGCAGCCCAGCCCACAACAGTCGCCACCAGTGGCAGCTGGGACACTGTCGAAAGAGCGGGTCAAGAGGGTGGCCAAGAAGAAGCCCACACCACCCGAGCTCCGGCAGTGTTTTAACTGTCAAAACCATGGACACCAGGCGAGCGACTGCACCCAACTGCGAAGGTGTGTCCGGTGTGGGGCGGACCACAAATTAGCCGACTGTTCCACGGCCAGAGAAGAAGCAATCTGCTGCAACTGCGGCCGAGGGCACGCGGCCTGCTTCTCTGGCTGTGAGATCAAGAAGGCTCTTCGGGCAGGACGCCGCTCGAGACCAGCAGTGGTAACAAACCGCCGCCAAGAAGCCAGCTCAAGACAGCGTCCCCACCAGCACAGCCCGGCGGACAAGCCTGCGCGCGATCCCCATACGAGGCCCGCTGCGCGCCGCCAAGACCAGCCGAAGACTGCTCCTGGAAAAAAGAAAGCTCCTGGGTCCAGTCGGCAGCCACCCGGCCGCCGAGAAGGTCGACCTGCCGACCACTGCCACTGCCGCACCGGCCCCAGCGACCAGCTCACGGTGGTGGTCACGCTGCTCACGCAGCTGATCACCGCCCTGATGCCACGTCGAGACCAAGCATAACTTCAGACAATAACATCAACTGAAGATTCAAACAAAAAGCCAAGTCAAAAAAAAGCATTACAGACAGCAGTCATAGGGTTCTCCCTGGCACTGCAACAACTAAATGGCGCAAGCCATTCCGATGACGCTGACGACCTGGCAGTCCACGGGCCCCTCCTCGCCCCACCACGTCGCACCATGGCAGACAACACTGTATCTGCCGACAGGGCGACGGACGACCCAGCAGGTGATACAGACTTCTCTGGAGTAGACGATGCTGCTTCCGAGAATGACGCCATTTACCTGGAAGGTCGTCGAGAGAGCGATGATTTTGTGTACATCTTTGACTTCAAGCAGTCAAAGTACACAGTCAGCCAACTCAGACTGGTGGTGAAAAAGCACATATTCACGTCTATGGCACTGTGGGTCATTCATGCTGGCCTTCGGTACTGCTGGTCGGTACCAACAGACTATGAAGACTGCTTCACGACGCTGAGGTTCGAAGATTTTCAACACAATGCTAAGCTGATCCAAGATGAGGCTGCATCGAGGGGACTCACGCGCCCTGATGCCCTTGCGACTGTTCTTCTGGTCTTCAGCGAGGACTTCTGCGGGAAGAGACTTTTCCTCAGGCTAAATGGACGGCGCAAGAGGCATCGCAGGAAGCAACAATCTGCAGCAACTGACGCCTGGAAAGTCGCTGGTACCATGGACTCCACCATACCTGAGGTAGAACCAACGACTGCTGGGAACACAGAAACGCCAAATCCGCCTGAGGATGCGGAGTCAGTTACTGCAAACGAGGAGACGCCCGACGACCAAGCACAGCAAGAGCCGGAGGTGGCCTCGCCCTCCAGCCCAACTCAAGAGGAGGAAGAACCTGTCCTAAGCATTGAGATGGGACTAGTACTGCCAATAACAGTTCCATTGTCCGGCAACTGGGCGGGCCAGTACATGAAGCTGCTGTTAGCAACTGAGCTTCCCGTATTCTGCTGGCCAGCGGTCGGAGGACTCAGGATCCTGGCATCATGCCCACCGGACCTGGAGAGGGCCTGCAAGACAGTGCGGGACATGGGCCTCTACACCAGCTAGCTGAGACAACCGCTCTCTGCGCCTGCGAATGCTGAAGCACAGCCGAGGGCAACGGAGAAGAGGGTTACCAAGAAGAAACCCTCTCCCCCAGAGCTCAGCAGTGTTTTAACTGCCAGCTCCATGGGCACAAGGCGAGAGAGTGCAAAAACCGGCGCAGATGCACCAGATGTGGGGCTGACCATCGTTCTGCCGAATGTACCAGAGCCAGGGAAGAGGCTGTCTGCTGCAACTGCGGACTAAATCACGCAGCCTGCTTCTCTGGTTGTGAAAAGAAGAAGCAGCTGAAGGCGAAGTATCGCCCCAAAGCTGCCAAGGAGAGCCCAGCAGGAGACCAGCTCCAGCAAGCCACCCCACAACGACCGACCGGCGACAGCGCATGGGCTCCATACGCGGGCCAGACCGCGTCGCCAACGGAGGAAGACCACCAAATCACGGAGGGTCAACCCTGGGACCTGGACTGCTGCGGATCGCTCCGGATTGGACCGCAACCGTGAACTAGGACGCGCCAATATCAGGCCCGCACCCAGATAATGCAAATTTTGTCGTCAGACCGTCCAGGGCATGATGGGTAGAAGGCGACGCCAGGTCACGCCGGAACCTACAGCTGGCCGCTACCAGGAGGCAGCACCAGCGCCGCGTCATATAGTCTCCGCCCGCCACCAGGAGGCAGCACCAGCGCCAAGTCATATAGCCACCGCCTCTAGCTGCTGCAGTCAGTCTTCACCGCACAGCGGTGAAGAGCGGTCGCCTAGGGGCACCTCCTCCAATGTAGGGGAGTGTCCAGTGACACCGACCAACGCCGGTGAGTGCCGCCAGGGCGCTTCCGTGGAGCCGGTGGCGGCACCCCTCTCTGCAGCAGGCAACTGTTGCACTCAGTCGTCTTCGCACAGCGATGACGAAAAGACGGCCACATATGGCCAGTCGCCATTAAACAGCAGCGGCTTGTGGACAACCGTTGGCTCCCCGCGAAACGGAGGGAGGCGTCAGGGCACTCCCCTGACTTCCTTCTTCTCTTCAAGCAACGCGAGGAGCCCACCAAGCGGAAACGGACCCTACAACCCCACCACGGCGTCGGAGAAGCCAAGAGATGTGGAATCATCTCAGCGAAATGCCAATCAACGGTCGCAGAGCCTATGCGCCAGTACTCCAGAGCAGCAACGCTTTCAAGAGAGCCCGCTCAGCCCAGCTGACTCAACACTGTCGTCCCACGGCAACCAGAGTTGGTCGACAGAAGCAAGCCAGTCTGCCAAGGATGACTGGCTGATCTTCTTCTGGTGCCTCGACGAGGGGGGGAGAGGAATATGAAATACGCCACGACCAGCATACGCCAGGCTATTGGAGAAAACGACTCAACCAGATCAAGAGTATGGAAATTAGAGTCGAATTTTACAATAAAATATACAGATGGTTGCTGCCATGTGGCAGATTTGAAGACCTGCACCGAGCACTTAGAGACCCGGCATTCTCTAAACTCGCGATACCAAAACGCGAAGAGGGGGTAGAACCAGAAGAAGAACTAGCCTGGACTAAGAAGGTTCCTCTACCGCTCGTCTTCGCCGAGAACTTCCGCGAGAATGAGTATCTGGAGAAACTGCAGAGTAACTTCACACCAACGCCAGCCTCAGTCTCAACAGCACCCTCAACGCCAAGCACAACAATAGATGGGTCATCCCATAGACTGGATATGCAAGCAGCCCCTTCTGCAGAGAATGACCTCAGATGCATCTTAGTGACAACACCATGTCCAGAGACGGTGAAGTCGACCCGCCCGGATACAAGAATGGAGGAAGAACCAGCCATCGAAGAGGAAGGAAGCAAATGGGACTACCTCTACATACGCCGATGTGACATGGAGGCAGCCATCAGGGTTCTTCAGGACGGAGGCATCCTGTACCAGAAGCAACAGCCGCCAACAAAACCAGTCGACCAGGCGGGCCAAGATCAGCAGCCAACACCCAGAAAAAGTGAAGCGCCAAGGAAACAAGCAGGGAAAAGAAGGACCAGAGGCAATAAGAAGACTACCACGAATGTACAACAATGCTACAGGTGCCAGAAATTTTGGCACCACGCCGCAGACTGCCGCTCCACCGAGCGCTGTGTCCGCTATGGCGGGAGCCAAAATGTCAAGGACTGCGGACGCTTGAGGACAGACACCCCAACATGTGCCAACTGCCAAGGGCCTCATTCCGCTGCATATGAAGGCTGTCCTGTGAAGCGCAACCTGCAAGCTTACGGAAGGCGAGAAACCAACAATGCCAAGATTGAAGAACTGCCAGCCAAGCGGAACAAGAACCGACGAGAAGAGATACACTCTCGCCAAGGGGAGAAAGATAGAAGCTCCAAGCAACAGGCAGACAGAAGACCAACTATCTCCCTACGTCACTTAACGCAACAACACGCACGAAACCCGTCCACGAGGAGCGTCAACGCCTGCCAAGAAAAGGGATGTTGCCGACACCAAGATTGGATGGAAGGGAGTCAACGAGAACAGCTGACCAAGCTGCTCCAAATGATGACAGAACTAATAACAGTCATGATCCCCCTAAGGGATTAATGAAAATCAAGGACTTAGTGTCCACAGAAATACCCAATTACATTTGTAACACATGAGTCAAATAAAGGTTAAAACCCAAAAAACTGTACATTCCCGATGGCTGAAAAGAGCAACAGCTCTCTAACAGCCCGCCTTTGGCCCTCAGTCAAAGGAATGAAAGGTAATAAAAAAAAAAAAAAATAAAAAATAATAAAAAAAAACAATAAAAATAATAAAAAAATCCAAAAAAAAAATCACGGCCACACTCAACTAACAACCGGAGCGGACGGCAGGGAAGCCCATCAAGCCAACAGGACCTCCCGCGACCGACAGAAGAACCGTCGACCAACGACGAACCACTGGTTCGCAGAGCAACAATCGTCGGAACCAACCAGCCACCTGCAGCACAGGTGCTGCGCCCACAGTGACGAAAAACGAGAAACCCAGCTAGGGAAGATCGTCCAGCTGCTAACGCAGCTGATCACGGCCATGATCCACAGATGAAAAATAAACCCAAAGGGGGTTTTATCATAAGGGCGCCAAAGGCATCCATAGCCCATTTTTCACCCTAAAAGAGAATTAAAAAGAGAACCCAAATCCCACACAAACCTGACACGTAGTGGTAGAGCTGTCGAGGCAGCGGGACACACAAACAAGGTCGTTGAGACCGCGACACACACAAAAAAAAAAATTAAAAGAAAATTGTAGGGGTTTTTCACATAAGGTCGTCCTAGACGACCATAGCCATGTTTTCCCCTCAAAGCGCAAATATGAAGAGTCCCCAAAACAAAGAGACACATAGCAGTAGAGCTACCTAGGTAGCGGGACATGCACAAACACGCCGTTGAGGCAGACACACACACACACACACACACACACACACACACACACACACACACACACAAACTCCTGGGACCAGTCGGCAGCTACCCGGCCGCCGAGGAGGTCGACCTGCCGACCACTGCCGCACCGGACCCAGCGACCAGCTAACGGTGGTGGTGACGCTGCTCCCGCAGCTGATCACCGCCCTGATGCCACGTCGAGACCAGGAAAACATCAGACATCCCTAACAAATGTCGACTTTGACAAAAAGCCATTTCCAAAAAAGCGTATCAGACAGCAGTAGTAGGGTTTTACCCTGGAACTGCATTATCAACATGGCATAAGCCAACAGATGACGCTGACCTGGCAGTCGCGTCCTGGATTGCGCACCTCATGCCAGTAAACAGACGCAGCCTGAAGATGATGGCACGTAACACCGTCGAAAATTCGATGTACTGCGATCCGGCCGCATGCCCGAGAGATCTTCAAGAACTTTATACCTTGCTTACAAAAAAAACAAATTTAAAAACACAAAATTTTACATGACTATTATTGAAATATTTACATTAATCAGTTATTTTTGGAGCCGGTGCCAGCTGTCACACCGCGAGGAAATTTATTTGCTGTACGGGGCGACACGGGGAGTACGAAAAAAAAATTCCAAATATTTTACAGCATGTAATGAGGCAGATATTGCTTTTCGGGATACAGTTTAGGGGAACAAATTAGACAGTATTTTAATCTGTGGCTCGGCCTCGTTGGTGGTCGAGGCATATCTCTGGAGCTATATTCTCAGTTCGTAGCCTGAATCATGCGGTAAACGCTTTGCAGTTAGTATAATATCGGTATATCGTCTGCATATTTCAGTTTTGTTGAAACATGTCCCTAGCATTAATCATAGATAAGTAGTAATATGATTTTTTTATGTATTATTGTCATTTCTTATTATTTTATGGCTGGAACCGACTCAAAAAAATAACTGATTAATTTAAACATTTCAATAAAAGTAATGTAAAATATTGTCATTTTAGATTTATTTTCTTCTAAGCAAGGTATAAAGTTATTTTAAAATTTTAGTGTGTTTTATGAAGATGGTTTATTTTTTTGAAACAATTATTCACTTTTTAGTGGTATTATAGATTGTTTTATATATTAAATATGTCGCAGCAGTACTCATTTTGCGGACTTCCTGGTTGTTCAGTGGTTAAAGCGCTTGCTTTCAAAAAATTCTAACACAATATACCCCACCAATTTCCAAAAAGAAATTAATTGGATGCTGATATAAGGAATGTTAGTTTATATTTTGGTCCATGCTGTTTTCAACCTAATCACAACATCTGTTAAAGCTGCTCCTCGAAAATCGAAACATGTAACATCCTTGCATTAATACATAGCACAAATCTGTATCTGGAATATATCTGTTTCTTCCGGCATCACGCAGAAAATATAAATTTTTAATGGGTTTTTACAACGTGAAAGCTTGTGGTCCAAGTTAAAATCTGACGTACATTTTGAGACATTAGGATACATTTATTTTATGAATATTCTACCATAACTTAAAAATAGCTGAATTGAGTTTTACAAGATTTAAAACTGTGGTTTTCCATAAAGAATTCTATAAACTAAAAGGGATGGGTGTAAAACAGAAGAGGCTTTTGAGATTTTTTCTGTTTGATAAAGTATACATCAGCAAATTTTCATTTATATCCGATAATAATTGTAGGTATGTATAAAAACAATTGGGGGTGTAGAGGGGAAGAATAATTTGGTTTTTGTAAAACTAGTGTTTTTTAAAAAAAGTATACATGTGCAAAGTTCCATCAAAACTGGATCGAAGTTGTAGCTTTATATTAAGAATATTTTCAAAAATTAAATGGGGTAAGGTAGTGAGGGGTTTGGTTTTGTAAGCAGAATGTAGACACTATGCTTCTCTTTGTTTTTAAGTATACATATGCAGTGTTCCGTTGAAATCTGATAAAAACTGTGAGTTTCTGTTAAGAACATTGGAAATTAAGAGGGTTGGGGGTAAACGGAGGAGGAATTGTGCTCCTTCAAACCAAATTTAAACAGAATCTTTCTTTATGTTTTAAAGCACCTTCAGAATTGGATAGAAACTGTAGCGTTGTATAAGGAAGGTTGGCAGTAATTAATGGACAGGAAAGGTGGACAGGGTTTAGGTTTTTGTAAAACTAATGTGGACAGTACTTTTCTCTCTCTCTTTGTTTTAAAGTATATGCTTGCAAAGTTCCATCGAAATCGGATTAAAATGTGGGTTTGTACATAAATTAAGGGGTATAAAGGGGGAGAGCGGTTGGCTTTTGATTTTTTGATCAGAAATACATATATGTACCAACTTTTAAGTTGATTGATCAAACAGTGCCGACTGTAGCTTCTTATAAACAACATTGACAAAAATTAAGGGGGTTTCCAGAGGGAGATTGTTTGGAACGAAATGTTGACAATATTTTTATAATTTTAAAGTACACATGTGCAAAGTGTAATCGGATAAAAAAATAAGAATTTGTATAAAAATTAAGGGGTTTAAAGGGGGAGGGGGTGGATGGTTTTTTTAATCAGAAACATTTTCCACGAAAAATTACATAACTTTCATGGAGATTGGTTAAATGGTGTCGACTATAGGTTTGTGTAAAGAACATTGACAAAAATTAAGGGGTGGGAAGGGAGAGAGGGGTTTCCACAAACCAAGTGTTGACAGTAATTTTCTCATTGTTTAAAATTATACATGTCCAAAGTTGAACGAAACCGGACAAAAATTTTGGTTTGTAAAAAAATTAAGGGGTGTAAAGAAATAGAGGAGATGGTTTCTCAATGAAATTTATATGGGACCATTTTGAAGGTATACCCTATCCACCGAAAAAACTTCATTAAAATTGGTTCACAATTGGCGAAGATATCGCTGAACTTACATTTAAAAAAATTCTACAGCCGAATTGAAAAAATCCCCCTTTTTTGAAGTCGGTTAAAAAACGTGAACTATTTTTAGTAACGTGCCGCTAATGAAATAAACATTAAAAAGCTTAGATTACTCATGACTGTAACGACAAATTCTATTTCTTATTGTTGCTTAGGCTAAATTTCAATTTAATCGAATCGTCCAGAAAAATTGCTGCTTGACCAAAGTTCATACATTACCGTTTATTTGCTTTTCACGTGTTTTGCTAAGCACTTTCGTTAATGGTCTTTGTTCGTGTTCACGGTACGTGGGTTCTTTGATTATTTAAAGTGCACATCAGACTTCAGAGATGTTGAGTGGAGACTTTCCTGGCGTACTGATGAAATGAAATCTTCGCAGGAGTTCAGCCGGATAGCGTCGTAGAAAAGACAACGCTTTGACAGCTAGTTCTGCTTTATTTGTCAGGTGTATAGCATCAGATGTCGCAAGCTGAGTCTAGGTTGTGATTTTCAGCTAGCGACATCAGAAGCCGTACACCTGATGAAGACAGCAGAGCCAGCATTCGAAACGTTGTCTTTTTACGACGCTATCCCGTGAAGGTTTCATTTCCTCAGGTATGTTACCTCAGCGTTTGTTCTGCCAATTCATTTGTTTGGAGCTTCTTAACTAATCTGTGCTTCTCACACGGCAGAGTGTTCCTCCTTTCTCCTCTTCTCTCTCTTCCCCAAATAAACTTCATCGCTTTGATTTAATTTAATTGCAATGGAGCACAGGCTCCGGTGGCAATTTCCCTACACACCCATCTTCCCTCTATCCTGCATCCACCTACATTTGCCCTCTACTAATTTTAACTTTAAATTGTTTCAACGTTTTCGGTAAATTATTCATCATTTCCCTTGGTAACTAATTCCAATCCCTGATACCCTTACCTAAAATAGAGAATTTTCCCACACCCTTGTGCCAGCTTGTGGTGATGGTCATCTTTTCCCTTCTATGCACTACTTTTCATACCTACTCCAATATTTTTCCATGCCTCATCGCTAGTATACGCCCTGTACACTCCAATGACCCTCCTCATTCTCCTCCTGTCTTGCAATGAATCCCAGTCCAGCTCGTTTATCATCTCTGTCACTGATTGCATTCTGCGATAATTTCCAGAAACAAATCTAGCAGCCCGTTTTTCACTCTCTCCAACTCCTGTATTTTATATGCAAAATGTGGGTCCCCTACTGCACAACCATATTCGAGCAATCGCCTGACCAAAGTTTTTTTATCTTTGAGATGCTGTTCTATATTTCAATTTCAGTGATGGCTACTATTGTTATAAATGATAATAGGTAGATCCAATTAATTCCATTTTATTTTGTAACTTCTTGCAATCAAACGAAAACAAGAAAATCTTCACAATTTACTGTTTCAAATAAACCACTTCCTCAAATAAACTGCCAAACTAATACATCTTTCATTCCATCCATTCGTACAAGAAAGGCATACAGCCTTAGCTGCCACACGTACCCACCCACGCCTTCCTGTTCAAGACTAGCTAGCGACCATCTTCTCACCAGACGACAGTCAGTTCCCAAACAACGCTTTATCATTAAAATGAAAGAGAGCCAAAAAAAAAATGATTTAGATGTGACAAACATTAAAAATACGAGTTAACAGAATTAATAGGAGACGGGGTGGGCTGGTCATAGCTGGCATTTATGTCACAAGCGTTGTAGTAGTATCTCTGACCACTACCAATGGGAAGATCAAAGATTAAATTGTTATGAATGTTGAGTCAGCCTCAATCAAGAACAACGAGATATTTTCGAAGCATTGCCTTCAAAATAAATAGGAATTCTTCAAATTTTTCAGAGTGAACCTCTACGGTAAAATACAAGTCGAATTTTCATTTCAGCCAGTACGAGTCACCCTACCGCAATCTTTCGGACGATTATACAATAGTGCGATCGTCTCTCTCTGCGTTTAATACTTCTATTAAGTCCCTACCCTAAACACGGCAGCCATTCTCGAGCCGTGACGGCCACAGCCTCGCACTCGCCTCGTTTGCTATTCCTGCTTCGGACGAGTGTTCGTATGTGCACTGGCGGGCGCGTATCAACCACCTAAGGGAGCATCCATAAACTACGTGGCAGAGAGGGGTGGGGTGTTCCGAGCCAGGCCACGTTGCTTTTCATTCATATTATTTATTACAGTTAAAATGAGGTACAGAACACACAACAGCATGTCGAGATTTTTTTCCGTCATTTAATTATCTCCGTATGTAATTTACGATAATCTGAGAAGAGAAAACAGTACAAAATGTTTTCTGGAATCGTGGAATCTATAGGGAAAAAAGCTACGTGCTACGCGAGGGTGGAGGGGGGGAGGGCTACGTGGGGAGAGGGGCGTTCACAGGAGACCAAAATGGAGCCACGTGGTTTATGGACGCTGTCTAACCCCTGGCAATGTCGTCGATTCTAATTCAGACGCCACAAGGAAATAAAACTGCCCTCCTTTGCTCCCCTTCCAACGTTTCTGTTTGATACCCACCGGGTTTACAATATTTTAGTGTTGCTAAAGCCCTCATGACCTGCATGTGGCACTAGCTGGCGTGTGTGGTGTCGGGAACAAAGCTAGTCCTGCAGGTCGATGGCAACGACGGAGCCAGTCACCGCGAGCCAATTACGACCCGTCAGTGATGTTAAATGGCATTTTTTTGTGTTTATTATCGCAGATATGCTGAAAACAGTGCAGAATACCTATATTTAAGGGGAGAAAACTGGTACAATTGTAGCGCTCACAGCAAAAAAAAGTTCGCAACTAAACATCACTGCAATGGACTCTCAGAGCGGTAAAAACGAACGGTAGCTTAATACTTGCTATGAGCGATATAAAAGAGGACCGTAACCGTTATAGTGTGCTCAGGATAATAAGAACGTTTCATTTTTAATCATACTGTAAGATTATTTATTTTAACCACTATTCAATAATTAAAAATACATTTTCAGCAGCACACCTAGCCTTAAAAAAAAACACCATCCACTGCCAAACTTTTCTCTTCACTTCTTGCAGTGATTAGCACGATAAGTCATTGGTTGAAGTATAGTTTCTTCTAGGACCACTGCGTCTTCTTGAGTCCATTTACGTAAAAATGATATCTTTAAGAGTTGCTATTGCATGCAGATTATAACATATCTTAGTAAAGGTTACACCGGTAGGGTATTCCTTACTAACAGGAATGGTTTAGGTAGACTGTCACATCGGACACAATAAGTTCTTCATGATGTCGTTTGTAAAGCGAGCGTGGTGGATTTCTGGCCTCGCATTCTGGAGGACGCCTCACAGTGGATCAGGATTAGAATATCGTGGACGTTTGAACGAATATCGATAAAAAAAAAAGGCTTTAGATAGCATTTGCTGTGCTGATCAAAAACTGTTATGTTCAATTTTAGATAAAAATTAGTCCTTCATTCTTAAAAAAAAAAAAGAAATAGAAAATCACTGTTTGGAATAAAATCTATTTTTTTTTTTTTTTAAATCTGTGAGACTAATTTTTATCAAAAATTGTATGTAACAGTTTTTGATCAGCACAACAAATGCTATTTAAATAATGTTTTGTTTTTTTGTCTTGGGATCGATATTGTGATTTTAGTTCGAATGTTCACTATCTAATCCGAAAAATCACTCACCTTGTTGTCAAAGTAGCAAGGATATGCAAGAAATTTTTATGTTGTAACGCTAAGTAGGATAGATACGTTTGGCTTTGACAATTTAATATAGGCCCATGAAAAAACGATAGATTTTCATCCATACATTTTTATACCTTTTTTAAGCACTCATTTTTATTAAAAATTGAACATAACAGTTTTTTATCAGCATAGCAAATGCTATCTAAAGCAATTTTTTTGGATCGATATTATGGATTTAGTTCGAAAGTGCACTATATTCTAATCCTGTACTGCTGTGCGCCGGTTTGAATCCCCGTCCCGACATCCAGCTCTGGGCTTTCCATGGTTTCCCCAAATCACTCCAGGCGAATGCCGGGATGCTTCCTTCAAAAGGCTATGACATAATTCCCTCCCATTCCTAGTCCCCAGTCCCATCCCGCCTCTAATGACTTCGACGTCGACGAGCAGTAAAGTCATAAGTAAAAAAAAAAATCTCGAAACCTCAAACCTCGGTATGTTTCTCGAAAAACGTATTGAGCTGTTTACAGACACGACTCACTGATGAGGGCTCCCAACTGTCATCTATATACTACATCGCACCTTCTCACCCTCCATAGCTTTTTTAGAGGTCGCTTTTGGAAGTAAAGAATTAAGTCACGTACCAAGGCGCCTGACTGCCCGACGATCAGCACGAGAGTTGGGGTCGTTGCCACGCGTCAGCTATTTCATGACACACTTCCCTGTTCACATGCGCCGCAAACGTGACTGGGCCCTATATTAACCTCTGCCTCGAAAGCTCGATTGTGTCTCGTCCCGCCGGCTCCGCAACCTGTAAGTTAATTTCTAATTGATTTGGTATCTACTGCCGTGGACCCTGCTCGAAACAACACAAGTCTGTAACCTGGCACAGCCTGGATGTGGTAACGGCTAACTGTTCACCTGAGCTATTTGTAATGGTTAGAGTAAGTCAGAGCTGAGATACCAACATCACAGCAGCCGATAGCTGCTGCACGGCGACTGTACTCTATTAGTTACCTCCAGCCTACCACTCATTCATCCTGGCAAGCGGCTGTGAATGTGGCAATAGGAACAATAATTTGTCTTGAACTCCTGACTTAACCCTCGACCACTTTAAGTCCTGTCACCAACATACCCGAGGGACAACTCGTTGTCTGGTGTTAAATGTCCTAATATGTCGTGCACAGCAGTCCCAGAGTCTTTATACGCATGTCGTAATGTTATATAATAGCATCAAAACTGTAAACAGCTGCAGGGTGTTCTAGATAGGATAACTAGCTGGGTGGGATGAAGATAGATGCAAAGAAGAATCAGCTTATTAGGTACAAAAATAAAAAAAAATAAAGGTTCAGTATGAGTATAAAGTAGGTAAGGAGCTGCTAATTGAAGACATAGCATTTGATAGCAGACTTAACTGGGCAGGACGCATTGGACAGGTAGTACGAAAAGGGTTTCAAAATCCTTCACCTGTTGATAAGAGTGATGACGGGATTTACTAGAGAAGTAAGAGAATAGGGGTATTAAACTCTGTTCATACCTGCTATGTCCGTGCGGCGGCCGACGTCGAACGGCGGAGGGGCAGTCCGCAGAAGATGGTCACGAAGAACCCGAACAAGTCCAAGGAGCAGGCCGAACGGAATCCAAAGACGCGCACTGGTTGTATCCGACGTGAGGTTTACAGAGTCCGAAGAGAGCATACCGAACGTCACCGAGAACAAGCACAGTCACGAGTCCGAGAAGCGATTCACTGAGTCCGAGAGAGAGTACCGTAGACGTAGCCGAGACGAAACACTGTCGAGAGTCCAAGAGACGAAGCACAGTTGACGGAGACACGACTGAAAGCGCAGCGAACACCGAACTGGATGAATGGAGCTGCGCTGGCTTATTTATATCCGTGCCGGGTCGGCTCTGATTGGCCGTGGCGGAAACTGTGCTGCGGTGGCGCTGGTTGGCCTGATGCCAGCGCCGTCTATACTATGTCGATTTCCATGCCACCTACCGGGCATGCCGCAATGTCAGGACGGGATACCAGATCCCTCCCCCCTGAAGTTGGCGCGTACGGACGGAAGCGCCCTAGACGATGCTTGGGGTGATGAGGCTGGAATGATTGTGGTATCCCGGCCGCATCATGCGCCGACGTACTCCATGGTTGAGGACGTGGTGACGTGGGTGCAGATGTGGTTGGTGGATGGATGTGTCCATTTCGACGTCACTCTCGTCCGGCACTGCTGGCTTTCTTGGGCGCAAGTTGTATCGTCGTTGTGGGGAGGGTGGTTGTGGGACCTCTGCTAATGGCGCTGATGGTGGTATACTGTATTCTTCCTGATATTGTTGTGATGGTGATGGGCCTGTTGTGATGTGAGGATGCAGCTGGTTTGGATGACGGAGTTCTATTCTGTGTGGCGTTTGTACTGAGACGACACGGCGTCCGTGTGTCCCCACTACTGTTGCTGGCACCCAAGTGGCGTTCCCTCCGTAGGCGCGTGCCCAGACCGCGCTGCCTGGCGTGTACCGATGGGACGGTCTGGACCGGGGCTCTGCAGGTGATGGTGAAAGGAGGTGTAGCATCGGTCGTGGTTGTCGCCCATGGAGCAGTTCTGCTGGGCTGCGACCATTAATTGGTGTTGTCCGGTATGTGCTGAGAAAGAGGGTGAGGGCGGAAGACGTCGTAGCTGACTGTAACTCTTTCAGCATTTGTTGTTTGAACGTCCTTACGATCCGTTCTGATTCGCCATTTGAGGCGGGGATGGAATGGAAGACTGAAGATATGTTTGATGCCGTTAGCCACGCAGAATTCTTCGAATGTGGATGCTGTGAATTGGGGCCCATTGTCTGAGACGAGGGTGCGTGGTAACCCCTCGATGGCCAAAACCTGACTTAATGCATTTAGTGTGGCTTCCGTCGTTGTGGATGCCATGCGAACCACGTACGGGTACTTTGAATAGGCATCAATTATAAGTAGCCATATAGTTCCCAAAAATGGGCCTGCAAAATCCAGATGAATACGGTCCCATAGGTTGGCGGGGTATTGGCCAGGGGGCGAAAGCTTGCGGTGGCGCTGCCTGATGTTGGGCGCAGGCTGTGCAGCTGCGTACCATCTTCTCGATGTCTCGATTGATTCCTGGCCAATAAGCATGTCTTCTTGCGAGATTTTTCATAGGGGACATGCCCCAATGTCCTCGATGCAGGAGCTTTAGAATTTGTGAGCGCAATTCCGCTGGGATGACCACACGATGTGTGTCGTTTTCTGCGTCCAAAAGGATGACGCCGTCTGTGACCGAGAGTCTGTCAGATATGTGGCGCAATGTCTTCAACTCGTTGTCCATTCTACGTGTGAGGTATGTTGGCCACCCGTGAATGATATAGCGCAGGACCTGGCGCAAGATTGGATCCCGCTGGGTGGCGGAGGCGATTCGGGCTGCGTAATGGGGAACCCGTCCACTGTCTGCTTCCTCTCTGTGTCGATATGAAAACACAGTACTTCTTGTTGGTCGAATTCCGGATCGGGGCCGGCAGGCAGGCGTGATAGGGCGTCGGCATTGGAGTGTTGTGCTGTTGGCTTATATTGGATTGTATAATTATAAGCGCTCAGAAACATCGCCCATCGTTGGAAGCGTTGGGCCGTTCGCTCTGGGAGGCTGGAGCGGGGTCCAAATATTGCCACCAACGGTTTGTGGTCGGTGATGAGGGAGAACTTGGTTCCAAATAGATATACATGGAATTTCTTGATAGCGAAGACTATTGCCAATGCCTCTTTCTCGATCTGCGAGTAGTTGCGTTGTGCTCGCGTCAATGTCTTAGAAGCAAACGCTATCGGTTGTTCAGAGCCGTCTTCATTCCTATGTGCGAGTACCACCCCGATTCCATATGCTGAGGCGTCAGCTGCCACGACTAGGGACCGTGTAGGAGAAAACGGCGTCAGACAAGGAGCAGACCTTAGCATGCGCTTTAGCCGGTCGAAGGCCCGTTGACAAGACGGGGTCCAGTTGTAGGCAACGCCCTTTTTCCGGAGCTGGTTGAGGGGTTGTGAGATGTGTGCCGCTTGTGGCAGAAACTTTGAGTAGTAATTTATTTTCCCGAGGAAGGCTTGTAGTTCTGGCAGATTCTTTGGGCGGGGTAGGGAATCTATGGCGGCCAGGTTGCGGTCTGATGGTCTAATTCCCTCTTTGTTGAGCCAATGGCCGAGATATTCTACTTCCTCTTGAAAAAACCGACACTTCTCGAGGCGACACCTTAGCCCTGCCTCTTGTAATGCTGCAAATAGCGTGCGCAGGTTTTGTAGGTGCTCCTGGCGAGTGGTTCCTGTGACAATGATATCGTCCAGGTAGTTTGCGCATGCCGGGATGTGTCGCAATAGCTGCTCCAAGTATCTTTGGAATATTGCCGGTGCAGAAGCGATGCCAAACGGGAGGCGCTTGTATTTGTAGAGTCCAAACGGTGTGTTGATGACGACGATGTTTTGCGATTCCTCATCTAGTGGAAGCCGCAAGTATACATCTGCGAGGTCAATCTTCGAGATATATTCGCCGCCCGCAAGTTTAGTGAGAAGATCTTCTTGTCGTAGGATTGGATACGTCTCGACTTGAGACTGGGCGTTGATCGTAGCCTTAAAATCTCCACATAACCGAAGGGTGCCATTGGGTTTCCGGATGATGACCAGTGGTGTAGCCCACGCGCTGGATTTGACAGGTTCGATTACTCCAATCTTCTGAAGCCGGTCAAGTTCCTGTTTTACTGCTGCACGTAAGGTGACCGGAATAGGTCTGGCACGACAAAAGCGAGGTACTGCACCGGGCCGGAGGGTGATGTGAGCCTCGAAATCTGAGGCGCACCCTAAGTCTGGCGTAAAGATGGGTGCGAACTGAGTACAGAGGTCATCCAGGTCCTTGAATGGGACCGAGTCCGATATGACCTGGACTTCGTCCACGATTGAGAATCCGAATCTGTTGAATGCGTCTAACCCAAAAATATTAGTAGCCGAGGGCTGATCCACCACAAAAAAGGTGATTGGTCTGGTGACTTGTTTGTAGGCGGCCGTGATGGAGACCTGACCCCGCAGGGGAATGTCTCTATTCCCGTACGATACCAAACGCCGTGAAGGTGGAGACAACGGTGGTGAGCCTAGTTGAGCGTAGGTGGCTTGGTTTATCAGCGAGACGGTTGCCCCCGTGTCCACTTGAAAACGGATGTCCTGGTTGGCGACTCTAAGAGTTAAGAATAGTTTCTGTGAGAA
Source organism: Vandiemenella viatica (assembly GCA_031002005.1). Lineage (NCBI taxonomy): Eukaryota > Metazoa > Arthropoda > Insecta > Orthoptera > Morabidae > Vandiemenella > Vandiemenella viatica. Next base: position 150,665,767 of record CM061918.1, read on the forward strand.
CGGGTCGCCAGTATGGGCTGCGGTCTGTAGTGTATTGACCGTTTCTTGCTGCATGCGGGCTATCGGGTTGGGGCGAGGTGCCCGGTTTCGGCAGACTGACCGCAAGTGTCCCTCTTTAACGCAGCGTGTGCAATGTGCCCAACGATCGGGGCAATCTGCCCGTGAGTGCGAAGTGAAGCACTGTGGGCAAGACGGCAGGGGCCTCTGGAATCGACGGCGGGGTGGGGGTCGGGGTTCGGACGTCATAGATACGTCGGACAGCGATGGCGTCCTGCTTTGTTGGTGTCTGGAGCGCGCCATGGGTTTGCCTTGTGCGTGGGAGTGGTATTGTGATGTTTTGACCGCCGCTACTTGTGGGCGAGCCATGAGGCGCTCGTTGCTGTTTGCGCAATATCATGCGAGTGAGCGATGCGTAGAATGTCCTCGAGTGATGGGTTGTCCAGCTTCAGTGCCGCTGTGCGCACCTCTGGGTCTGGAGCTAGCTGCACTATGACGTCGCGGATCAGGGAGTCTGCATATGAAGCCCTGCACTTTGCGTTTGAGCAAGTGAAGTCGCATTTACGGCTAAGACCTTGGAGATCAGTCACCCATGACCGGTATGATTGTCCCGGTTGTTTGTGATACTGATGGAACTCAAGGCGGGAGGCCACCACGTGGTATCTTTGAGAGTATTAGCTTGTTAGCAGAGTGCACATTTCGTTGAATGTGAGGGCGACCGGATCTGATAATGGGGCCAGTTTCCGCAGGAGGAAGAACGTGTCGGGTGATGCCCACGACAGAAACAACGAGCGCTGTAAGGCATCGTCCGTCACCTGGAATGCCGAGAAATGCTGTTTGAGCCGATGCAAATATGTGTCCCAGTCTTCCTTAGCGTCATTAAATGGTGGAAACGCTGGCGGCCGGATGTATGAATTTTCCGAGGCCTGGACTGACTTGGCCTGCTGTGCTAACAGTTTCTCGAGTATTACTTGGAGCGTTTGCTGTAGCAGCGCTGTCTGCTGTTGTTGTTGCTCCAGAATACGAGTCACGGTCTCCATGATGCCAGCTGATAACCTTTTTCCTCGTCGCCAATTGCTATGTCCATGCGGCGGCCGACGTCGAACGACGGAGGGGCAGTCCGCAGAAGATGGTCACGAAGAACCCGAACAAGTCCAAGGAGCAGGCCGAACGGAATCCAAAGACGCGCACTGGTTGTATCCGACGTGAGGTTTACAGAGTCCGAAGAGAGCGTACCGAACGTCACCGAGAACAAGCACAGTCACGAGTCCGAGAAGCGATTCACTGAGTCCGAGAGAGAGTACCGTAGACGTAGCCGAGACGAAACACTGTCGAGAGTCCAAGAGACGAAGCACAGTTGACGGAGACACGACTGAAAGCGCAGCGAACACCGAACTGGATGAATGGAGCTGCGCTGGCTTATTTATATCCGTGCCGGGTCGGCTCTGATTGGCCGTGGCGGAAACTGTGCTGCGGTGGCGCTGGTTGGCCTGATGCCAGCGCCGTCTATACTATGTCGATTTCCATGCCACCTACCGGGCATGCCGCAATGTCAGGACGGGATACCAGAATACCACTGCTGGAATATGGTGTTGTAGTATGGGACCCACATTTTGGGTATCAAATACAGGAGTTGGAGAGGGTACAAAGAAGGGCTTGCTAATATGATAAAGGAGCTGGAGTGGGATTCATTGGAAGGAGGGTGAAGAGACTCAAGGAAGTGTACAAGGTATATATTGGTGATGAGACATCGAAAGATATTGGGGGAGAATTAAGGGAGGTGCGTGGAAGGGTAAATATGATCATGACCACAAGCTGGCACTCGATTTCAGGCATAATGGAGTGGGATATTTTTCTTTCGTAGGAAAGGGACTGGAATAAATTACCAAGAGAAATGATGATTAATTTACGAAAAATACTGAAAGAATTTAAAGTTAAAATTAGTAGAGCGCAAAAGTAGGTGGAAAAAGGAAAGGAAAAAGACGGATGTGTAGGAAGATTGCCACTTGAGTGTGCGCTCCATCGCAATTTTATCAATTATTATTTGCGTCCTGAAACCCACCAATCCACCGTCCTGGTCTGCCATCATCTCGCATTAACAGATTACCTCATCATTATTATTATTATTCTGCGAGAGTGGTGTCATCCATAGGTAAAAGAGGCAACGGTAGAGAGAGGAAACAATAGATGGGAAGAGAGATAGAAGCTCGAACAGGTAAAAAAAGAGAGGGTGTGAGTGAAGAGAATGACATTATTGGGCGAGACAAATAAATCCGTGTAAGTAAGATCATATCTACAGAAAGAACTAATTTTTATGAGTGATGAATGCCAATGGAAATAATTTCAAAATTTAAACACGGGCACCTTTGAGGCATGTTGTAGCGCCGGAGTAACAGCCAGATAGAGCACAGGAGAAATATATGAACTGTAAATCATGTTCTAGTGAATAAATATCTGAGGTGTACAGCGTGATACAAGCAGTATGGTTTTATGAGCGTGATAAGGAGTTTGAATGCTTTGTTTCAGATAACATCTATTGAACAGTTGATCTTCTGCCTTAACTCTGCTTTTATCGCTGCTTTCACATAAAAAGGCCTGATAGTAATAATGACCTAGGGAAAATGCCATTACGACGAAGTTAAAATTGAAGTACTTGAAATGTGGTGCTATAGAAGGATGCTAAAAATTAAGTGGACAGGTAAAGTACTAAACGAACGAGTTTTGGAAATGATGGGTGAGGAAAGAAGTTTGTGGAAGAGTCTTAGACAATGAAGAGACAGTCTGGAAGGTCATATTTTGAGACATGCTGGATTGGTTAATTTGATAGTGGAGGGAAAAGTCGAAGGTAAGAACTGCAGAGGAAGACAGAGATTAGAATATATGGAGTAGATAACTGAGGACATGGGTTGTAAGGGGTATGTTGAGATGAAAAGGCTAGCGCAAGATAGGAAGGGATGGAGGGTTACATCAAACCAGTCGAGAGACTGAAGACAGCATAAAAAAATGTTGATCCGGGTGCAGCTTACTCGAGAGAGTTATCACCACGTCTCAAAGCTATGTCGACTATTATTGCAGCCCGTCTTCTTCCGTCTGGATGCCTTGTTGGGGCCACACCGACAGTTTTGCTGTTGGCGCTTACTCGACAGAACTCAGTTCAAACGACACTCGGACGCCACTAGCTCGGTTTACTTCTTGACTGCTGTGCGGTGTCGGGCTGGTGGATGTCGGAGCGTGTTAGGAAAATTCCAGTTCTTAACGACCAATGTTGTTTTTGTGTTATTGATTTACTTAAAAAAGTAACAAAATAATGTCATCTTTCTTCAACTTCACTTTGAAGCTCATCAGATAATGGTATAATGTAGATTGTGTCATTCTAAAACCTCCGTAAAACTTCATCATCCATCAGATGCTTGTAACAATAAAAGTACGTTCGTGTTTTGGGATGGCAAAAATATAGTATTGTATATTGAAAAGGAGTACCTTAATTTCGTTATGTACGAATTCCATGTATTTCATCACTTGTAAAGTAGGTCTGGTGACTCAGATCGTTACGGCGTGCAGTTGGTATTCGGAAGGTCCTCGTTTCAAAACCGGTATCGAATGTAATAATTACAGGACTTAAAATTTAGCTTTCCTATGGCAAAGAAGCTTGGATTTGTTATTGCGAATATTCCAGGACCCTCCGTGGTTGGGATTCTACATTAAACTGTAGGTCTCCTTTTCCTGGTAGGAATAATAGAGTAAGTTGCCATATTATATTGTGCACGTGTGGTTGCCATCTCTTCTACCAGTCTTCCACATACAACCAATTTTCCTTGTGAGTGAGTGATGGATTCTTCCTTTGAGTCAGATAGAGGATTTCAATAGTTTTAAACCTTCTAACAACTCGGACAATTCTGCAAAAAACCACCCGTAAAGGGAGCGTCCATAAAGCACGTGGCTCCATTCTGGCCTCCTGTGAATCCCCCCTCCCAACCACTCCCCCGTAGACCGAGTTTATGGACGCTCGCAAATCGGTGAAGAAGTGTTTTACTCTATGGAGGACACACATAGGAACATTGCCTTTTATGAAAGGATAATCCTGCAACTATTTTAGTAAAAGTCTCACGATTTAGAGATTTTGACTTTTTAAATTTTTTTCCAAGCTTGATATCGTCCTGTTTATTCCATGCAATTTTTACAAATTAAGACGTTTTGAACCATGTTTTTTTTTAATTTATTGAAGGATGTTTGTGTCATCTAAAATAATGTTCTTTTTTTCTTAAAACCTAAAAATCTTTTTTTTAAATCATTATTATCATTTTTTACTACATGTTTAAAATGTTCAATGGCCTCTTTAGTAGATTGAACTAGCATAAAACAGTCATTTTAAAAGAAGTATAAATAATTATGCCATTTAAAATTTATTATAAGGTTTTTAAAAGGATGTTTTAGATGACTGAAATATTTTTGAGTAAATTAAAAAACAAAAAACAGGTTTCAAAAAGTCTTAATTTGTAGAAATGCCATAGAATAAACTGAACAAAGTCACATGTATTGAAAAAATATTAAAAAGTCAATATTTCGAAAATGGTGACACTTTTACTAAGATGAAATCTCTCTCTCTCTCTCTGTATATATATATATATATATGTGTGTGTGTGTGTGTGTGTGTGTGTGTGTGGGGGTGTGTGTGTGTGTGTGTGTGTGTGTGTGTGTGTGTGTGTGTGTGTGTGTGTGTGTGTGTCCCTGTATTTCACTTTTCAGTCACGACTACCTAGCACAGATCACTGGTTTTTGTGTGTGGTAGTAGAATGGAGTTTCCTATCTTAATTTAATTTCATCGCAATGGAGCATACGCTCTGGTGGCAATTTCCCTACACACCCATCTTCCCCCAATCCTGCACCCACCATTTGCCCTCTACAAATTTTAGCTTTAAATTCTTTTAACGTTTTCGGTAAGTTATCATTTCCCTTGCTAAATCATTCCAATTCCTGACACCCTTACATAAAAAAGAAAATCTTCCATGCACAACACTCCATCATGCACAACGTTGGCCGAATGCCGATAGCTGTGGGAGTGTGGGAGATATGACGGTTAAAAGTGGTCGAAGCAGAGTATTTTCATATTTCGACCAAAGGCTTGTGTTCTTATACTTCTCTTTCCTACCACAACTACATAGCACAGACTGCTGGTGTTTGTGTGTGGTAGTAGCATCGAGTCTCCCATCGTGCACTATGGTGGTTATATGTCGGTAGCTATGGAGGTGTGGGAGATATGGAGGTTGAAAGTGGTTGATCGTATGGCATTTTCCTATTTCTACCGAAGATGTGTGTGTCTCTATGTTTAACATTGCAGCCAAAACTACCAAGCGTAGATCACGGGCGTTTGTTTGTAGTAGTCGCCTAGAGTCTTTCATCGTGCAGTATGGTGATTGCATGTCGGTAGTAGCTGTGGGGGTGTGGTAAATATGGGGGTTGAAAGTGGTGGACCTGATTAAAAATAGTCATGTGTGTTCCCATATTTCATTACAAAGCCAAAACTATCTGGTTCAGTGGTGATTGTGTGTGGTATTAATCTCTAGTCTCAAACCATGCACCATGGTAGTGTCATGTCAGTAACTATGGGAGTGTGGGAGATGTGGTGGTTGAAATTGGTATCCCATCGTGCACTATGGTGGTTACATGTCGGTAGCTGTCAATCAGAATTCTTTATAATCACGAACGAAGTCGTGGGCATCAGCTGGTTTTGTTATATACAGTACAAGGAAATTATGTGATCTATGTGCGGTTGCAGGATTATCGTTTCATTCCAGGACACGCTGTATATAGATAGTAGCTAACCCATGTATGCTGTGGAATGAAGGGAAGATATGGAAGCGACAGGCCGAGTCAGCAGTTCCCACTCACCCATCGCGGAGCGCAGCGGAGCCTCGACTGCAGCGTGGCGGGCTGCTGATAGCGATCAGCGTGACGCCACATCTCTCTTCACTTATTTATAGCTTCCACCGCACTGAGTTATTAAAAAATTCTATACTTCCTTTTTCCATCTTTTCCCCCTTCCACGAATCTCTTTTATATACACTGGCAGGAATTAAAATCCCCATACCCAAACATTTGGCGGCGAAGATCACCATATGAAGCGTTTCAAATTGAAAATTTAATTTTTAACATGTAATAGTATGAGCATTATGGGGCTATTTATTATGCAAAAGTACTATGTTTTTTAGCGTAAAAGTTGTGAACAGAGAGGCGTTACATGACACTTTTTCGTCCAAAAGTTTTTGTTGACCAAGTGTGCCAAGGCGAAGAGTTACGACCCTAGATACCCAAATGTCTAACTGTGACAGAGGTCGGGGACTCTGCGTGTTTGAAATGAGTTCATCATATCGTGAAATCTCTCTCTCAGGATTGGCAGCAGTGTAATGTCAGTATACAGAATTGTTGTAAAGTGGATGAAAGAAGGCTCTAATACTCCTAGAGCAGGTGGACAATAGCACGTGAAGACCGTCGAATTGTGGGGGTGGCTGTTGCTGGCAGACAGGTGGCTGTAGGCCAGATCCAAGCAGTGGTTACACAGAGAGTCAACCCCCACGCGATTGTAAACCAATTGCTTGAAGCTGGGTTACACTCTCTGACCAATATGCAATGTGTTCCACTAACCTGATTTCATTGCCAGCATCATCTAACCCGCTGTAAAGCAAAACGCAAATGGACACTTGAATGGCGTCATTTGTACACTCCTGGAAATTGAAATAAGAACACATTGACGCCGGTGTGTAAGACCCTCCATACCTGCTCAGGACACTACGAGAGGGCTGTACAAGCAATGATCAAAAAACGCACTGCACAGCGGACACACCAGGAACAGCAGTGTTGGCCGTCGAAGGGCGCTAGCTGCGCAGCGGTTGGGCACCGCCGCAGTCAGTGTCAGCCAGTTTGCCGTATACGGAGCTCCATCTCAGTCTTTAACACTGGTAGCATGCCGCGACAGCGTGTACGTGAACCGTATATGCAGTTGACGGACTTTGAGCGAGGGCGTATAGTGGGCATGCGGGAGGCCGGGTGGACGTACCGCCGAATTGCTCAACATGTGTGGCGCGAAGTCTCCACAGTACATCGATGTTGTCGCCAGTGGTCGGCGGAAGGTGCACGTGCCCGTCGACCTGAGTCCGGACAGCAGCGACGCACGGACGCACGCCAAGACCGTCGCATCGTACGCAGTGTCGTAGGGGACCGCACCGCCACTTCCCGGCAAATTAGGGACACTGTTGCTCCTGGTGTATCAGAGAGGACCATTCGCAACCGTCTCCATGAAGCTGGGCTACGGTCCCGCGCACCGTTAGGTCGTCTTCCGCTCACGCCCCAACATCGTGCAGCTCGCCTCCAGTGGTGTCGCGACAGCCGTGTATGGAGGGACGAATGGAGACGTGTCGTCTTCAGTGATGAGAATCGCTTCTGCCTTGGTGCCAATGATGGTCGTATGCGTGTTTGGCGCCGTGCAGGTGAGCGCCACAATCAGGACTGCATACGACCGAGGCGCACAGGGCCAACACCCGGCATCATGGTGTGGGGAGCGATCTCCTACACTGGCCGTACACCTCTGGTGATCGTCGAAGGGACACTGAACAGTGCACGGTACATTCAAACCGTCATCGAACCCATCGTTCTACCATTCCTAGACCGGCAAGAGAACATGCTGTTCCAACAGGACAATGCACGTCCACATGTATCCCGTGCCACCCAACGTGCTCTAGAAGGTGTAAGTCAACTACCCTGGCCAGCGAGATCTCCGGATCTGTCCCCCATTGAGCATGTTTGGGACTGGATGAAACGTCGTCTTACGCGGTCTGCACGTCCAGCACGAACGCTGGTCCAGCTGAGGCGCCAGGTGGAAATGGCTTGGCATGCCATTCCACAGGACTACATCCAGCACCTCTACCATCGTCTCCATGGGAGAATTGCAGCCTGCATTGCTGCGAAAGGAGGATATACACGGTACTAGTGCCGACATTGTGCATGCTCTGTTGCCTGTGTCTATGTGCCTACGGTTCTGTCTGTGTGATCATGTGTTGTATCTGACCCCAGTAATGTGTATATAATGTTTCCCATTCCTGGGACAATGAATTCACGGTGTTCTTATTTCTTTTCTTTTTTTTTTTTTTGTAACTGCTTTATGTCTCTTTTTAACATCGAGGTCTTTAGAGACGGGAAAGGATGGGGGGCAAGGATGGGGGCAAGGAATGGGAAGCAATTCGGCCATGGCATTTTGAAGGAAGCATCCCGGCATTTTCCTGGAGTGATTTGGGGAAACCATGGAAAACCCAAATCTGGATACCCGGACGGGGATTCGAACCGCCGTCCTCCCGAATGCGAGGCGAGAACGGTACTTATTTCAATTTCCAGGAGTGTATTTAGAGACGAGTCTCGATTCTGTATGTGGCAAAGTGATAATCGAGAACATGTTCGCAGGCGTAGTGGAGAAACGGCTTACCCTGCCGTTATTTAAGAACATCACACAGGTGCAGTCACTGATGTCATTGTTTGGAGGCAATCACTTTCGATAGCACGACTGAATTTCTTGGTGTTGAAAGCACAATAGCACCCAACCACTATATAGAAGGGGTGCTGCTCCCTATTGTGATTCCCTTCATGTCCACCATTCAAATCGCATCTTCCGACAGGATAATAACTGCCCTGATACTGCAGCAACATATGTAGTTGAATATTATTTTCTCAAATATTTTATCTACCACCGATGTAAAATTGATTGGTCCATAATTTTCGACCCTATTTGTCACCCCTCCTTTATGCAACAGCACTACTATCACTCTTTTCCAGTCCTCTCATAAGTAGCAAGTGTCCAGACTTAATTTCAATAATATGTCAAGATAAGGTAGAATGTCACAGCCTTCTTTCTTTAAGAAATCCCTAGAAATATTATCAACACCAGACCTTTAAGGCTTTTTCAGCTCCTTCATCATCCTCAGGATGAATTTCAAAAACTTTAGCTGATTTTTAATTTGTGATTAAGTACGTTCTCAGAATTACACTCTCACATTTTTGAATCATTATCCCCAATGGTCTCGCTAAACCATTTACTTAATATCTCTGCCTTTTTTCCAATTCTCAGTAACTTCTTCTCCATCCTGATCTATAATTGTCTCAACACTCTTCCTTCCTCCCACTTTTCTAATATTGCCATAGAAATTTCGAGCTGCATCAGTCAGCTGTCCCCTGCACTTATCATAGTCTTCATAAACCCATTGTATGCTTCCTGGCTAATTATGGATTTTGATTATTAGAAAAGTCCCTTACTCGACACACACAGATTCATTGATCAATTAAAAGGTTCTTTAAGCCGCGGCCGCCAGGTTTAGGTATTACAGTTCGTCGGGTTACTAAATGATAAGCTCACATACTTTAGGATGGACAGATATACCAAACTTTATTGAGTTCATAAACTTCACACCGACGGAAAATACCACCACTAAATCAATATTTAAATAAGGAATCAGACTCCTTTTCCGAGAATTGCAGACTCGTGGGACAAGAGGAATTAAATTGCACAAACTCCCACACTCTCCACAGTACTCATAACACGTCCACAGTCACTTGAGATCGCTGCACTCCATTCAAAACCGTTAATATAACACATTACTAGTTTCCACGTTACACTCCGCCAAATCTTCTCGTCTTTTCACAATTTCAATAATTACGACCGAAATGTTCCCGCGTCGACAACTAAACTTGACGGCGGTCAACGATCCACACACCAAAGATAACCCCACACTGGCTTACTACGCCGGCCACAGAGACTCTTGCATGGCACTGACATATGTTATGTTACACTCCCTCCCTAATAACTTGTGATAATTGATCAGATTAGGCATGATCAATTATCAAGACAAGAAAAAAATCAATATGCAATCATACTTTGGTGGCTTTCCGTTTTACATTGACAACATTTTGCACATTAAGTTCAAGAAACATATCAAAAAAAAATATCAAACACAAGAGAAATCAAGAACCATAAAACATAAAAAAACAAGAGAACAAAATAAAATAAAGAAACAACATGAATTTGTATCAAATTGTGAGATGATACAATTTGCTGTCAGAAACACCGCTCCCGAGATAAACACCCGCTGCACTCAGGTCAATGACCCCTATTCCTTTATTCTCCAGAGCACCACTTCACACGCATCACATTATTCACTTTACCACCCTTCTTCGAGCTGCTATATTGCTGTTAGCTCCTTCGCAGGTAAATGAAAATTGAATTTGTTGTTGTATCGAGATTTTCTCTCAAAAGGATTGGTAATTGAAAAAAAAAAAAACATGGAAATAACAGGATAGGATTACTTTTTTTTTTGGTGAAAATGTATTTTGTCCATCTGGTCCGTTCACAAAAAAAACTCATATTCTCTTTTTGCATATGGTCACAATCGGGTAATTTAACACTTGTTCGCCCACCTTCATTAGTTTTCCACCGTATGGATTTTATGTAGATTTTACTCTCCTCATTAGTTTTCCACTGTATGGATTTTTTGACGATTTCATTCTCCTCATTAGTTTTCCACCGTATGGATTTTCTGTCAATTTTATTCTCCACACCTACAAACTGGGAATGTTTTACTATGCAAGTGACTCCTTGATATCTCTCGCCATCGAAAGTGACTGATTCTGCCAAGTTATTACGTTTGAGTGCATATTCTAACTCGCACGCTTGTTCTTCCGCGCTCGCTAGTGTTGCGGAGGTAGAATCTTTTGGGGCCCGGGTACCAACAGTGCCCCAGTATATGCTGCTACGCGCCGGCTGTCGGCCACTGCTCCCGCTGCAGTCACTATTGTCAAAGCCATATGGCTGTCGTACTGCTTTAATTCTATCCAAATTTACTTCTCCGGTAGTTACAGATAAAAATCCCTCCACTTCAATCCTTATAACCTCATTCTCCCGTAATTTAGCCTTCTCCTTCGCAAGGGTATCACAAAAAATTCCATCTGCTTCCTCAAACATTTTCTCTTGTATATTTTTCTCCACAAACTCCTTTTTGACATTCTTGAACATCTGTTTCCACGGCCGTAACACCTTTATAATTTGTCTCAGCTTCATCCTTTAAGGCATCCCTAATATAGTATCAAAAATAAAAACTTCTTCCTGAATTTTCTCTTTCTTAATCCTTCGCTTCCGGTTTGTGAAACCATGGCGGCATCTGGCCTCTTAACCTGTTCTGCCCCTGATGAGGCCCCGACAGTGGCAGAAATTAGTTTAAACAGTTTTCGCCCCCCGCAGCTACTGTGGCTATCCTCTGTTCTCTGTTATGAGGTTGGTTGTCATGGTACCGTTGGTGTTGATTATTAGTTTCTGACTCTCTCGCCTGGTTGTTTTTCTGCCTGGCCCCGTGTTGGTATGTGTTTACCGGTCCTTGTCGGTTATTCCTCCCTTCTTCTCTCCAGTAACCTCCTCCTCGTGTACCCCTATCCTGAAAGTGTCTATACCCATTCTGGAACTTCGATCTCTCTCTCCTCATCCTCTCCTACAGGACATCCAGTCTTCCCAACATGTCTATGGCATCCTTAATCGAACATATTTTATGACTGGTAAAAATATATTGCGTTTGTTCGGGTAAGCGAGACGCAATAATTTTAACATATTCCTCCTCACTGTGGGGCTGATCTAGGTACCTACAAGATGAGTAGCACCTCATAAAAAAATTAGTTTGGGTCTCTTTATTTGGATCGTAATGCTCGCCCGACATTAATTCGGATTTCACGGCAATCTCTCTTTCTGCTGACCAGTATAGGTTTAAAAAAATTGTTTTAAACTGAGCAAACGTCTCAAATCTGTCTTCGAACTGATCTGCCCAAAGACGAAGTTCTCCTCTCAAATGTTTAATTACCATTCTAAATTTATTTTCTTCACTAGCCATTAGGGAAGGTGCGAATTTTCAAAATTTCTAATGAACTTTACAGGATGTATACAATTCTTTCCCGAAAATTCCTCCCAATCTATCTTCTCATCATTGACTTTAACTGGAAAAGCTGAGGCCTTTACAATTTCTTGGTACTTGACAAGCTCTTCCCTCACTACATTGGGGACTTGTTTTACTAGTTCTTGTTTCATCACTAGAGGGGTATGTAGTTTCACCTTCTCAACATCTTCATAAACCTTTTCCACGTCAGCTGCCAGCCCTTTGACATCACACTTCAGTTCCGCATAGCTCCGTTGGACACTACCCTGAAACGTCTGAATCTGATCTTCAAGGCACCCTACGCGGTGGCTCTGACTGTCGCTTTTTTCTATTAACTGTAAATATTGCACCTGTAAGGCACCGGTATCCTGGCGCAAACCACTTGTCTCATGCTTAACCTGTTGTTCTAACTTGGAAACTTGAGAGGACAACTCCTCCGTCAGCCCAAAACACCTAACACTATAGTCTTCAAGTTTTCTTTCTAACTCTGCTATGTGCAATTTCTGCTCATTGACTAAGCTAGTGTGACGAACCTCCGCGTCTGATTTAAGCTCCTTTCCCATCACTTCGAGTCTACCATTAAGGGATTTGTCAAAAGAGTCAAATTTAGACTCAAATTTATTATTAAAAGTTTCAATTTTATCATTAAGGATTCAGCAAACCTAGCCAGCATTTCAGCCAGGTTTGACTCCGTCTCGTCACCCATTTTCGGCATGTTTCTATTACAAATATAACGGGAAAATCCAATAAAGATAATCACTCAGACACTTTAATTTCCCCCTTCGATTCACAGCAAATAAAATCAACACAACGCTGCTATTCAAAAAACACACTGGCTATATTAAAGAAATACGTGCATGCAAACTAGAAACAGAACTACTTCCGCAGTGTAAATACTCCAGCGTCTGAGTTGTCAATATACACTAAGTGTCACTAGAATGACAAAGGAATTGGAAATGGAGAGGAAACCCAACTAGGTGATTTGAAATTACAAGAACAAAAATATTAAAGGAACGGAACGGATAGGAAAGACGCTTCGCAGCAGCTTGCTAGCAGCAAATAGAGCACACTTAGCTTTCTGCGTCTTCACTGTTGGCTGCTCGGGTCAGCTGTTCTCGGCTCGGCTTCCGTCGGCTGCTCCCGGGTAACTTCGTGAAGTTCTGCGCCCTGTTTCCCGTCGGCCACCTTCGGTCCCGCTCGGCAATGCTCGTATAGTTACTTTCCTTTCTGGTAGGCTGCGCCAACTCCAACCGGTCTCCAAGTAGACTATCTCCACTAGCCCTCTTTGACTTAACAACTCCTGCTACTGATGTGGAATCTGTTCCTCTTTGGCTATTGTCGTCTCAGTACTCAATTGTCATCTAGCTTGTAATTTACTGTAATTTACTTTATTTCCACTTTATCCCCGTGTGTATATTCGGGAATCGAAAGTTTATTTCTCCTCCAGATGCCTATTTCACCACACGTCCTGTCACTGAGTCGCCATGTAAGCTTCCTGGCTAATTATGGATTTTGATTATTAGAAAAGTCCCTTACTCGACACACACATATTCATTGATCAATTAAAAGGTTCTTTATGCCGCGGCCGCCAGGTTTAGGTATTACCGTTCGTCGGGTTACTAAATGATAAGCTCACATACTTTAGGATGGACAGATATACCAAACTTTATTCAGTTCATAAACTTATGATTTCACACCGACGGAAAATACCACCACCAAATCAATATTTAAATAAGGAATCAGACTCCTTTTCCGAGAATTGCAGACTCGTGGGACAAGAGGAATTAAATTGCACAAACTCCCACACTCTCCACAGTACTCATAACACGTCCACAGACACTTGAGATCGCTGCACTCCATTCAAAACCGTTAATATAACACATTACTAGTTTCCACGTTACACTCCGCCAAATCTTCTCGTCTTTTCACAATTTCTATAATTACGACCGAAATGTTCCCGCGTCGACAACTAAACTTGACGGCGGTCAACGATACACGCACCAAAGTTAGCCCCACACATGGAGGATCCTCCATGGCCCCACACTGGCTTACTACGCCGGCCACAGAGACTCTTGCATGGCTCTGACGTATGTTATGTTACATCATCTTTAGCCATCTTCTTTGCTATTATTAATTCCTTGTTCAGTTGTTTAAAATGTTCCCAACTACTTTTCCTATCTCTTATATTCTCTTCATACCAAACTCTTTAACCACCTCACTTCCCTATTGTAGTACTCAGGTTCTTTACTTCTCTTTATTTTCTGTTTTGGAGTAAATATTTCTTCACCTTTTTTTTTTTGTTAATCTTCTTGATAAGCCAAGTCTTGTGTTCGTTTGGTGACAAAAAGTTATGAGATCTTTTTCCGAGTCAAAACTACCCTTTACAGTGTGTATTCACTTCACTTTGAGAGAAATGGTTTCTCTTGATGTCACAGATCGTTTATTCAGAATTAAAAAACAAAAAATTGGTGACTTGGCCATTACGCACATTATAATTTTTACTGAAATTTGGGGCATAATATATTCTTACCAAATTCGAAAAAGAGCGAGGGAAATCTTGTCTTTTACGTATTTATAAGATTGATAAAGCAACACATTTAAGGTATTTATGTAAGTTAACTAAAAAATGGCGCGCAAAATGGCTAAGTCACCAGAATTTTATTGATTCTAAATAAACGATATATGACACAGAGAGAAACCATTCTGTTTCACAAAGTGAAGTGAATACATAATGTAAACTGCAGACTTCGCTCGGAAGAAGATCTCATAATGTTTTGTCACCACATTGGCCTATTTTTACAAGAATTGTTTTAGTGGGTTTGCATATTTCATCTAAAACCTAGTGATGATGCATATTTTTGCTAAATTTACAATATTTTTCGGTAGTGTACGTAGTTTTACTAAATAAAATCTTACGTTGTAGCCGGAATAACCCACAGCTCTAGTCTACTACGATTCGCTGAAGAACTACGACCCACGTTTGGGAATGTAAATTAACATTTCATCAAAAAAGAAAGCGTTTCTTAAGGCATATATTCGAAATAATGCATATAAAAGTTGCCAATTTTGCCTTTACCTCCGGAACCAGTGGTAACTCGATGGCTGACGTATGTTGAAGCTGTACTGTTTTACACTAAACATTTCTAGGCCATTAAAGGTGTAGCAAATGACTTTGATAGTGGAGAGGCTATGACAATTTGTCAGTACAAGGAAGTAATGCGTTTTCCGTGTTGCAGGAGGCTGAAGATTCAAATGCGAATGGCCCAGAATCGCAGCAGGGAAGATTTGTTCGCAGACCCCGAGCGATGCCAGGAAAAGGTTCACTGGTCATTGGCAGCACCAACGTGCGACGTCCGAAGAAACCGCTACGAGAACTAGCCACAAAGAACATGCAAACCCTCATACTAACGTTCATCCTGTTTGTCTTCCAGGAGCAACCATACCAAGTGTCATGGAAGCCATTCCAAAAGCGATTAGAGAATCGAACTGCCGTCACTTAAGAGTAGCTGCGTACGTCGATACTAATGACTCGTGTCGTGTTTCTGTTGCAGATATAGTGAAATCCATGGACAAGTTGGGCCAGAAGGCGTATAAAACCGCGCGGGAAAATTCGGTTTCATTGCAGTTCTCCATTTATAGTTTCGTGCCGCACATCGATTGTGGGAAGGCAGTATGGTGGAAGATTTTTAATTTGAATTGTAATTTGCAGGCGCTGTGTCGCAGAAATAACTGGGGCTTCGTCGATCTTCGACCGATGATAACTGCCAGCTGAGACGCATTTGACAGGTTGGGCGTCCACTACACACCGAGAATGGCGACCAAGGTGGCTGTAAAATATGGAACCGTCTTGATATGAATTATTTTTTTAGGAACACCGTGAGGCCCGAGGATCCTTCAGTTCATCGAAGAGGATGTGCCGATAACCTAGAAGCTGGTCCAAGTAGTGATGGCGCGAATAATTTTAATATTACAGTCCAAATACTTAACCCGTTTCCCGTCAGAATGCGAATTTAGACTCCACAAATAACAATACGAAGCCGCTAAGGATAATGGTCCTAAATTGTTGGAGTATCAGAGGGAAAGTAGCAGATTTTGACGCCGTAGTTGCGACTAATGATGTCGATATAATACTAGGAACCGAGAGCTGGTTGACGCCAGAGGTTGAATCCAGCGAAGTATTTGGCCCTCATTTCAATGTTTTTCGGAGAGACAGAACTGTCACAATGGGCTGGGGTGTGTTCGTGGCCGTAAACAAAACCGTTAATTGCTTTGTCGTAACTAAAACAGAAAATTTTTGCGAGTAAATATGGATCAAGGTAAAAATTGGTAAAAATTTAAAGTTCATAATCGGGTCATTTTATCGACCTCCGGATTCTGATTTGGCTAGTGAGGAATACATCAGAGAGTCGCTTAGTATCATTCACAAAAAATTTCAGGTACATATATTGATCGTGGGTGGTGACTTTAACCGTCGGTTAAGTGGAACACATGCACGTTCAGGTTGGGCGAAAGAGATAGGTTAGTAACCGAAACGTTCCTAGAATCATTTGCAAAAAGATCTCTGGAACAGATGGTCGAAAAGCCAACGCGGTGCGATTAAGATTCCTTGTCCATTCTGGATCTTTTTCTTATCAGCAATCCTGATATTGTAGATACAGTTTGTATAGAAGACGGTATAAGTGATGACAAGGTGGTTGTGGTAACTTTAAAATCTAGTCTAAATTTGAAGCATGACAAAGAGAAACTCGTATATTGCTTGGATAAGGCAAACGAGGCGGGTATAATTGATCACTTGGCGAAAAATTCTGAAACGTACACGCTAAATACAAATGTTAAGGAACTTTGGTTTAATTTAAAAGAAGTAATATAGACTAGTTTAAACCAATTTGTTCCTGAGAAGTTTATTAAGGTTAGTAAGAATTTCCCTTGGTTCAATAGGGAAGTGAAATGTTTGCTCAGGAGGCAAAGGCGTTTACATGCCACGGTGAAGAAATCGGGGAACTCATCTAATCGCGCTAAATTAGTCCAGCTGCGAGCGGAAGTGCGCAAGGCAATGCGCGATGCGTTTAAAAAATTCCAAGCCAGGAATTTATCCAAAAAAAATCTGGTAGTCACTGATTAAGGAAAATGGGGAATTTTCAGAAACAAGCGTAAAGAAAGCAGAAATTTTGAATTTTATATTTAAAAAAAGCTTTCACGACAGAAAACTCGGAGATACCGATATTTAACAATCGTACCAACAAAATTATGAATGATCTCGTTCTTGATGTCAAAGGAATAACTAAAACTGCTTATGGATGTAAAAACCAATAAGGCTCCCGGACCAGACGGCATTCCTACAAGATTCTACTATAGGTACGCAAAGGAAATTGCACCGTATTTGATGAAATTATATACCGCCTCCTTGGATCAACAAAAAATACCAGCCGAATGGAAGACCGCTATCGTAAGCTCAGTGTTTAAAAATGGGAATGTTAATGATCCTCAAAATTATAGGCCAATCTCGTTAACCTCAATATTTTGCACGATTTTAGAACATATCATCTATACAAATGTCATGCGGTTCTTGGATGAAGGTGAGCTTTTAAACCCAAATCAACATGGCTTCAGAAAAGGCCGAGGCTCGAAACACAACTTGTACTTCTAATTCACGACCTGTGCCGTATTATAGATCAGCAATCCCAGGTTGATCTAGTTCTATCAGATTTTAAAAAAGCTTTCGAGACTGTCCCTCACCCTAAGTTACTTAGGAAACTTCATAGTTACGGCATATCTAGACAAGTATGCAACTGGGTTGCAGACTTTCTGAAGGGCAGAGCACAGTGTGTGGTTCTCGACGGTGAGCGTTCATCATTCACCGAGGTGAGGTCCGGGGAACCCCAAGGAAGCGTAGTAGGGCCAGGGCCGGCGCTAGGAAAACGGGCCGGGTACTTTTGACCCGCTTACCCCCCCCCCCCTAACGCCGGCCCTGAGTAGGGCCTCTTGTTATTTCTCATATACACTAATGATTTGTGTGACATAATAAGGGGGATGAAAAGGTTATTTGCCGATCGTGAGATCAAAACCCATCATGACCTCTATTTGTTACAAGACGATATTATGAAAACAACTGCATGGTGTAAAGACTGGCAGTTGGAGTTAAACGCTAAAAAGTGCTAAGTCATTCATGTAAGTAAAAGGTGACACCATTTAGTTCTGAATGTACAATTGATGGTACTGTCCTTAGAAAGGTAGATTCCGCTAAATACCTAGCGGTAACAATTCGTAATAATTTGTCGTGGAATGAGCATATCGAGAATGTAATTGGAAAGCAAATTGTATGCTCTGATTTCTAGGTCGTAATTTAAAACAATGCACTCCAGAAGTTAAATCTATTGCATACAAGTCACTAGTGCGTCCTCAATTAGAATATTGTTCTTCTGTATGGAGTCCCCATCAAAAGGAATTAATGAAGGCATTAGAGAAGGTATAAAGAAGAGCCTCCCGATTTGTGAAATATTTATAGTTGGAGGGAAAGCGTAAGTGCGATGTTGATGGAGTTGGGTTGGGAAGACTTGGAACACCGAAGGCGATGCTCTCGACAGAAGCTAATCGAAAAATTAACGGCTGACGTATTTCGGAATGACAGCAAACAAATATTGCTGCCAGAAACATTCATATCTCGGAATGACCGCGAAAATAAGATAAGAGAAATCAGGGCCAGAACCCATTCATTTCTGTACTCATTTTTACCACGAGCGATTAGCGAATGGAATAGAAAGGATTTACCAGGGGAATAAACTTAAAATCCGACAGGAGTAGCTTTCGATAAAGCTCTCCTGCCCTCCTGATCTGGGTTTTCCATGGTTTTCCCGGATCACTCCGGGCGAATGCTGGGATGGTTCCTCACATAAGCCCATGGGCGCCTCCTTTCATATCCCATATATCCCTTCCAAACTATTACCCTTTCAGATAGGTGTAATGCACCCTCCACCTTTTAGTGAATCGTGGAGTAATAATAAGAAGTATTTAACAATTCTGGTATTAAAACAATAGCTGTGATTAGCATTCCCATATACCTTTCAGTATTACAAAGTTTGAAACTCGAGGTTTGAGATTGACTGAATCATTGTCAGAGGTATTCCTATGTAAACTTAAAAGTGAAGATTGAAAAAATTGTGAACAAAAACACAGGTTTTGAACCTTTGTGTCAAATTGATAGTTTTAGCAATGGGATGGGTGAACTTTTTCCAGAAACAATGGTTGCTAACATAGCACCCAATTTCAAATACTGTACTGCACAGTTACATCAGTGAATGTGGAACGGTCCATATCCACTTATAAAAATATTTTGAGAGATCGAACAAACAATGTTACTAATGAATATTTGGAACAGCACCTGACTGTTTAAGTTTACAAAAGAATATTAAATAATTGTTAATTATCGAATTTATAAAGATGTTATTCAACTACTTACTGATTGCATGATGGTTTAATTTAATTTAATTTCAATGGAGCACACGCTCTGGTGGCAATTTCCCTACACACCAAACTTCCCCCTATCCTGCACCCACCTATATTTGCCATCTACAAATTTTAACTTTAAACTCTTTTAAAGTTTTCAGTAAGTTATTCATCATTCCCATTGGCAACTAATTCCAATCCCTGACACCCTTACCTAAAAAAGAAAATCTTCCCACACCCTTGTGCCTGAAATCGAGTGCCAGGTCATGGTCATCTTTTCCCTTTCATGAACTACTTTTCATACCTACTGCAATATCTTTCCATGCCTCATCGCCAGTATACGCCCTGTACACTCCCATGACCCTCCTCATCCTCCTCCTGTCTTGCAATGAATCCCATTTCAGCTCCTTTATCATATCTGTCACTGATTGCATTATGCGATAATTTCCAGAAACAAATCTAGCAGCTCTTTTTTGCACCCTGAAATAAGAAACCTAAAAATTACTTATATTATAAAATGTTGCATATTTTGACACTTTTCATTCATATTTGTATATATATTTCTAGCTTTTTGTGTTGTATATCATCCGGTCTCTAGTAATAACTATCGGGGCTTATGCCACAATGTTGCAAGTGTAGTAGAATGTATTAGTATCATTGATGTTGAATGTCTTGGTAGCAATAATATGTTGGGAATAAGAATTCAGTTGTTTTTCTGGTTGTGTAATGAAACAGAATGATGTACCTTCATGCAATAGAAATGTTTAAAATATATTCTCTGCAAATGAAGTGTGCATTTTATCGTTGATATAATCTTATTTTTTTCTAAAGTAAAAGAGACATGTTTTAAGGTCCGGTTAAGAGAAAGATACCTAAAATCATGTAATATTATAAATGGCTCCTGATAAGAAGAGCAAAACCAAAACAGTTAAGTAAATAAACAATTCTACGCGATAAACACTACCCACCTTGACTCTACACTTGTGCCTTCCTTCCATTTGTTCAAACTTTCCCAGAAATATCTATCCAACTTAGAAATCTGTGACTTTTATAATTGTACCTATCTACCATCTACATCCATACTCTGCAAATCACAAATATTGTGTGTGGCAAAGGGTGCTAAGCACCAATCCTAAACCAGCACATTCGAATCCTGAATAGCACGAGCAAAGAAGGAATACATAAAAGCATCAATACAGCATCTTATTTCTCCAATCTTATCCCTCTGGTCATTGCGACCTAAATAGGTTGTCGGAAGAAGTATTTCATTGCACTCTTAATTTAAAGATTTTTGCATATCCTCCAATAAATTCAAATGCAAATGACTTCGTTTGTCTTCCAACCGATCCCAGCCCAATCAAGTCTGTGAAGTTTTCATAAGGGCTGTAGCAACCAGTCACGAATCGAACGGCTCACCTCTGTACCCTCTCCACTGAGTCAATCAGGCCCTTGCGATACGGATCCCAAACTCCACAACAGTAATCCAGATGCGGACGCACTACTGTTTTATAGGCTATATCATTTGTATGAGCATTACAATTCCTCAAATATGACCTATGAATCGCAATTTAGAATTAGCTTTGCCTAAGACAGAAGTTATGTGCAAGACCCATTTCATGGTGCTTTGTACTATCACTCCCAGATACTTCAGGGAATCAACCATGTCAACAGCTGAATTGTTTATTTTGTACTCATGAGCAAACCAATTCTTTTTGTTTCTCATTCGCATTATCTTGCACCTTTTGCAATTAAGTGTAAGTTTCCATTTATGGCACCAATTGAAAATAGCACTCAAATCGCGCTGATTTCTAAGCAATTGTCAGAGCACATTATTTCTGTATTGATAACTGCATCGTCGACAAACAATCACAACCAGTATTTGACGTTGTCACCTAGATCGTTTATAAATATTATATCCCCTTTTATGATATAATTAGAACATTCTGGTTCAGGTCGCATTTCAGTCTAACAAGAATCTGAAGTAACATTGCTGCAGTGTAGTAGGGAAATTTTAAAACTAAACAAGGACTTAATAATTGCAAAGAAAGCGGCTAAAGATGGGTTTATGAAGAGCATTGTCAGTGCAAAGGGAACACTGACTGATGCATCATTAAATTTCTATGGCTATGTTAGAAAACTGAGGAGAAGGGAGGGTGTTGAGACGCTTATACCTAGATAAGGATGGAGAAGTAGTTACTGAGGATTTGAAAAAGGCAGAGATTTTAAGTAACTGGTTTAATGAGAGTATTGGGGACAATGAATCAGAAATGGGAGGGTCTAATTCAGAGAACGAGCTTAACAACACAATTAGAAATGAAGATACCAAAAAATTTGAAATTCATCCTAAGGAAATTATGAAGGAAATAAAAAAGCCGAAAAAAACATAAAAGGGCTGGTGTAGATGATATTACTACAGATATCTTAAAGATAGCCGGATGTGACATTGTGCCTCATCTTGAAATATTATTTAAATTGAGTCTTGTTACTTGCTGCTTACCAGAGGACTGGAAAAGTGCGATAGTAGTGCTGGTACATAAAGGAGGGTTGAGAAATAGAGTCGAAAATTATAGGCCAATCAGTTTGACATCAGTGGTAGGTAAATTAATGGAGAGATTGATATGCAACCACATCAGAAATATATATGAAGAACGTAAGTGGTTTTAAAGTAGGCAACATGGGTTCAGGCAATGATATTCATGCGAATCTCAGTTGGTGGGATATATGCAAGATATTTCAGATGAAATGGACAAGAGAGGCCAAATTGATAGTGTAGCACTAGATGTGTCAAAGGACCCAGAGTGAGCTATAAAATGGTAGTAAATAAGGTGAAAACTATTGGCATGGATGAGAAAGTAATTTGCTGGGTTGAAGAGTTTTTAAAAGGTAGAAAACAGAAAGTTAGGGTAGGAAATGCAGAATCAAAAGAAGTGGAAGCACAAATTGGAGTGCCACAGGGTAGCGTATTGGACCACCACGCACGTGCATCGGGATCCAAGAGTTCACACAGGAGGCTTCGCAGTCTCGGCTCATCTTCTTTCTGTAGCCTGCTCTCCACACACACGACACGAGCACGGGTGACTGCCTGAGGAAATCACTCGTCCATTGAAACCGCACACAGCACCTGAGATTCTCTTATCCTCTTATCAAAGTGAATTGCTTATCAACTTCAAATTAATGTGTTAATTCTGAACTATGCCATAGTTATTTGTATAATTAATTAAATCAATCCTAATAATCACGTTGATGACTCCATTGCTAAGATATGTTATGGTGATTAACACTAAAGATTATAAAATACCAATTAAATTTGACACATATTTGGGCATCAGTGCAAATCCACATGAAGCAGGACTATTATCAATTTAATTGAAATGGAGCACATTCTCCAGTGGCAATTTGGTTAGTGAATTAATTACCCCTTTTTATTTATTTTTGACTATCTTTTATAATAGTGTTAATTTCCTGCCCCATCTACTTTTGCAATTTATGAATTTTAATTTTTTTGAAATGCTCAGTAACTTTTCCTCCATCGTTATCGATAATTGCCCCAAAACTCACGCTTCCCCTCGTTTTTCTATTGCCATAGAAATTTCTAGATGCATCCATCTGTGGTCCCCCTGCACCAATAATATTCTTCATAAACCCATCCTTTGCTTATATCTTTACTATTATTAATTCCTTGTTTAGTTGTTGCAAGTATTCCCTACAGCATTGCTGTTTCTTAACTCTGTTATGTTCCCTTCTTTAACTGCCTCACCTACCTATTATAGTACATATGTTCTCAGGCCCACCGTAAGCGGGTGGCATGTCTAGGGGGGCGGCAAATTGAGTGATTGACTGTTGCCGCCGGGACAATATCAGAACTAACAAAATGTTGGATATAGGGGGCGGCAGCAAATTTAAGTAGCGGCGACTTTTTTTTTAATGGGTAGCAATCTCAGTTTTTTGTTCCGGCTCAGAAAATTCATAGATCTGCCACTGGCTGTAGTTAGCCGGGGGTGAAATAGTCAGTATTGCACAAGGGCATTCAAACAGCTAGCGACGGGCCTGTAAGTTCTGTACTTCTCTTTATTTTCTGTATTGGAAAACATATTTCCCCCCCCCTTTCATATTATTTCCTTGAACTCTTCCCACCTCGACTCTACAGCACTGTACTTGTGTCTTCCTTCCACCTCCTGAAATGTACCTGAACTCTCTTCAACTTCGAAACCTGTGCCTTCTTATAATCGTATCTATTTCCCCCTTCAGTTATGGCCACTGGTTTACTGAATCCGCTAATATCCATAAGGACCACTTCATGTTCACTTATTCCTTCAGTTACTTTGTTAGGAAGATAACCAACATGTTTGGTCCCATTGTGTTCTACTCTACCACTTGTGTAAAGCCTCCTTCCCTCACTAAGGTATTTGCAAATCTCTGTTCCCTTGTGTTATTAATCGTATTTCCTAACCTGTTTACACCTGCCTCACCAATAATGACCATTCTACTCTCATTTATGCACTCTAGATATGAATTTAGTTTCTCCCCAAGGGCCTCATCTTCATCTGTCATTCTTGCACTGTGACAGGCAGCAAACATCCTGATTTTTTTCCTTTCTTATCACCCGAAGTCCCTTCTCCTAGTAACTCAATTGAAAGAACAATTACATTATTGCAATGGAACATTATATTTAAGAGAACAATGATCAGATCACTGTTACTCCACAAAACTCATAGAAACTATACTTACATCACTTATATTTTGGTATGACAAAACAATTCTTAATACAAAGTACAACTGTGTCATTTTTCTACCACAGACAACTCAGTCTGCACTAATGGTCTTCCACAAAGTTATACCAAACCTGGCTATTTTCATCAATGGCAACTTACCTCCAGCCACAAGAAAATGAATTACGATTCTGTCAGTCTTCCTCTGAATATAAAGACTTAATACGCACTGAAACACAAAATTTCAAATTTTGCAGGCGTGTGCAATAAGTATGTCAGATTTGCAGCGAAATAATCACAGTCTACCCAATTTATTTATTACACAAGAATAATGACAATTGTCAGAATGTGATGTTATGCTCTATTATCGTCAGTACAAACAGCACCTTTGTTCTGGTATTGGTAAAATGAGGTACAAATAAACTTAATAGCAGATAATATTTATTGAGAACTTGTCAGACTGAACATAAAAATACAGCAAAGTTAAGCTTCAATCTGTAGTTATTGTCAGAATGTCTACTACACAACAATAACATTTAGCTATCTCACTAAAACACACACATACACTTCCACAAAATAGAGATTAATAATACATTTGGGAAAATGAGGAAACTGCTAAGTCAACTGTCTCCAATATGTTACAACTTTAAGTACAGATTCATTCTGTTTATTGCTTTTTATCATAGTTGTCACTTATTTACGATCTCTTTCTTATTAAATGAAATATTTTCCCGGGCCAACTGGAAGAAAACCTTAATGTAAATTTTTTCCATCATCTGTTTCACCAGTTTAATCAACCAAAAAAACCATTTCTAATGAGCTCATAGTTAATAAAAGCACTATATTTATTAATAGCTATTAATCAGATCCAAGTCAAATTGTATATTAGTATATTTTAACGGCTGTGTAATATAATATGTACATAAAAAAAGAAATGTTAAAACTCTGTCAGGTCTGGCTGCTCTGCCCACTGCTACAATGACAGCGTGCCAGAACTACTACCAACGCATTATGCAAAGCTTTATTTTATTACAACACAGTCTGTATTACAGTTTATAGGTTTTTTTATTAAAAAAAACTCATATTAATGATCATAACTAAACCATATAACTAGAAAATAATAGCCTTTTCATCTTTGAAAATATTCATTCTCCTAAAAACACATACAATAAGCTTAATTATCTGACTGGAATACAAGATTAATATGTTGGCTCCACTGGTATTAATCTAAAAATATAAGCGTATACACACACACACACACACACACACACACACACACAGCAGCAGAACTTCATTACAATGTTTTCCCCAAACATCATGCTGCTTTCATGAGATCTTGATATGAAGTAGCACTACACAATAGTAAAACACACATAACCCTCAGAAACAACTCATAATTCTTAAAAACAACGAGTTCATTCCTTGGAATAACGCTGTGTCCTTTGAGCCACGTGTCACGTTGTTCCTCCCCCCACTCCTGTGACCGTGAGAGCCTTGAAACACTGCTAATCTGTGGTGTCGCGTTCCCTCCCTTCGTGTCTCATATATTCTGCATTCGTTGAATACTGAAATTTATAGCAGTTACTAAATTCTTTATTTGTGTGTTGTTTTATGATCATCATTGAAACAAGAAGACTTTTAATAAACATTAAATCATTAAATTTGGAGTCCAAAATGGAGATTTTAAATAAACTTGATGAATATAGAGGGGTAGAGCAAAATCAGCATGCAAAATCTCTTGATATTCCAGGATTAACTTTATGAACAATTCTTAGAACAGCCAAGAAGAAATAGAAAGAAATGTTGTTTGCACAGGTGGCAAGCGCCAGTAAGATAAGCTGGTTTAACCAGGCCCGCACACTGAACCGAGACACCGCTACAGACAGTTGGCTAGATCAACACCAGAGCTGTGTGCAGACAAACTTCACATGACGCATCATCTATGTTTCCACTGATAAATGACATTCTGTGATTTTAATGTGAAAGAGATGTGGGGGAGGGGATGGGGAAGAATTGAGATCCCCGTCTGGACATCCAGATTTGGGTTTTCCGTGGTTTCCCAAATCACTCCAGGCAAATGCCGGGATGCTTCCTTCAAAAGGCCATGGCCGCATTCCTTCCCATTCCTTGCCCCCCATCCTTTCCCGTCTCTAAAGACCTTGATGTTGAGAGACATTAAGCAGTTAAAAAAAAAAAAAGAATTGAGTAAACAGGACAACTGTACTTGTCTGGGCAAATGCTAACTCCCATTCCGAATGCCAACCTTAAAAAATACACCACTAGTTTAATGAACACGATGTCACTTTCCTACAATTATAACACAAAGTATGGATGACAGGAGATGAATTTATTACGTGGCTCAAAGAGTTGGATAACGTGACTGAAAAAAAAATACCCATTCTTCTTTTTATGGATAATTGTCCAGTACATTTAAAAAAATTCTTTTAATCAACTGTAGAAATCAAATTTTTGCCATCAAATTCAATATGTTGCCTTCAACCACTGGATGAAGAAGTAATCTAGGCAACAAAACAGAAGTATAGGCTTCCAGTACTGCTGGTTAGTTAAAAGTAACTGTCAATGCTACACAAAGCCTTCAGTAATGTTTCAGATGCTCTAAATTATCTCAGTACTGCATGGGCTAAAGTTTCAGAGAAAACTATACAAAAATTTAAAAAAAAAAACTGGCTCTTTCAAAGACTCAATTGCATCTGATCTGGGAGAGAATAAGGGAACATTTTACAAATTTCAAGGAATTCGTTACATTGGGTGATCTGCATTAGCGAAGACAGCAATCCCATAATCGATCCAACAAGAACAGAGGAAGCAAGACACGGCAAGAAGTCAGCGCCTGCTGCTTCTCTCCAAAATACAAATGTAGTGGGCAATGCAATTTCATCCACTGCAAGCTGACCACAATTAAAGATTAATTTAAAAACTTCTTTTTAGTAAAGAAAGCCCATTTATAATGTACCTACATCAAAATATGTGCGTAAGAAATGAGAAAGAAGAGCCAATCGTCATAAGGAAGGTAAGGAAATTCAAACCAACCACTTACCACAGATGAAAGCCAAGTATTGACAAACACACACACACACACAAATGGTGTTGATTCTCAGTCTTGCAACAAGGTGAGAAGATTAGGATTGATCACACGGGCGCACACTAAGTGAGGTAACAAAGCGTGGATTGCAGGATGGTGGAGGGGGGAAAGAAGACGCTTAATCAGCATTTATGGGGAAATATTGCTGGGTCTGGGGGAGCTTTGCAAAAGTAAGGAACACAAGATGATATATATGTATTTCACATTTATAAATTACGTGTGAGTGAATCATTAACAAGTGTCGGGCCTAGTAGAGCGACGACCCTCGTCGCATCGCTGCACGAGGCCTGTGCCGTGACTTATGTCGCAGTGCACGTACCCCGCGTGACACTCCGGCGAGGTCGAGGTTCGAATCCCCGTCCGACTGTCACGATTTTGGTTTACCAAAATTGGTCAGCACGAATGCCGGCGAATTTCCTTCACCGAATGTGCCACGTTGACTTTTGGATTTATGCGTCACTGATGTCAAGGTGGTAGAGGAATGGGAAGGAATTCAACTGTGACCTTTCTGTATATCATCTAATTTTCATTGCTTCTGCAATGCTCCCTCCACTTCCAGTAATAACATTTCACCATAAAATCTATTAACAATTTAGCATTTTCTCAAACCCCTCCACGACCTCAGTTCGCACCCACTGGTCGGACGTTAGTGTGATCGCGTCAGATCTCCTCTCCACAAGTCTTGTATACATGCAAGACCGAGGTTTGACGTCAAAACATCGTGTTACGTGCGTTCGCTGGAGCCCGACCACCTTCCTGTACGATAAGTAATGATTTTGCTTTCCCTACTCTTTCTTACGTAACAAATATGTAATACATTATTTGCAATGTGTCATTACTGTAATTTATTTCACATTTGATAAACTATCCCAACCTATTTTCTTTTAACTAGACCAGAGTTTTTCAAAGTGGGGTATGTGAACCCCCAATGGGTTCGTCAGTCGATCGTAAGGGATTCACGACAAGGTGGCTGAATGGCTTTCTCAAGTGTGCAACATACACAATAGTGAATCGATACTGAACATGAGTAAAACGCTCATACAAACTACTCAACCTGCTGCAAGAGACAACCCCATCAATCACATTAATTAATAGCATATTGCTTTTTGTGAATGTATTAAATTTTTTTTTTAAAAAATCCTTATTTATTTAAAAACACTTCTTTAAGGGGGTTCGCCATTGCCTGGGAAACTTCATAGGGGTATGTGCGGCTCTAGACTGTTCAAACTGTCGTAACAAAGTTTTAATGTACATATAAAATATGTCAACACAGGTGAGAAGAATTTCCAAATAGACGTATATTAGTGTTGATATAGTCATATTTTAAAATCTCATCGAGTTGGTACAAACTGTCTGAAAGCATATTTCTTGAACTGAATTTTCATTTTTACAGAAGTTAAGCTAATGATAATCAGAACAGTTGATGGCAAGAAAAGTTATTTTTCCTAGAAAAATTCCCCATTCAGAACATATCAATATAGTTCTTGAAAAAATCTGAACCATGCATTTATTATTTATAACCCAAACATCAAATTTAACACATTATGAAAAATCTAAAAGTTGGTATCACGGTATTTGTTATATCTGCGTGGATTTCCACCAAGACAAATAGCATTCAGTCCTCAAAGAAATGCTTAAGATTACACTGGAATGTAGGTAAGGTTTGCTGCGACTATGTAAGAAATCTGTCGGGATAACAAATGCAATGATGATTCGGCAAAATTGCCAATTCATTTTTCCTATTCAAAATAAAAATAACAACAGAGAAAGGAACCATTACTTTTACTACAAATTTCTAGGCAGCACCTTCTCTACTTAACACATGCGTACAAGATTATCTTAATGTCTTTATTCATATTGCAAGTGGTTCACTACTACTTAGCACTATAGTATGTAGACCAACCAAACAAGTTATCTTAAAATAAATGACAAAATACAAATTAAATAATATTTCTAAAATTTTGGCCCACAGTCACTGGCTACACTCCTCGGAGCTATTGCGCACAATCACTCGGCATTTGTTCCTGAGAAACTAAACATAATTTACTTCAAGCAAAGAAAATACAGTCAAAGCTCTTCGTTGTATTTCCGTATTCGTAGATGTAATAATTGTGACCACTTTCTATATTCATGACTAAAAATTCCATTATTCGCCTATCCGAAACTAATGTTAGTGTTATTTTAACAATTGCACAGCAATATATTTGCTAACTTACAAAACAAAACAGAATACCTTCCAACCTTTTTCCAGTTCGGAAACACACAATTTTTTTTATTTTTTTTGGAAAAAAGCCACCCAGTTACACTGACCTCTGATAAATCCTACATCACCACTCGCAATGCTTTATTATGTGTCGCAATACACTTTTGTTGAGCACGTTCCCTTTTGACTCCTTTTCTTTGTGATTTGTTATGTCTAATAAAAAAATCCACTTGAAGTAAAAAATTAATGCTCAACTGTTTGCGTATTGGTCAGTCATTTCTTCAAAACTTATGCATCTTATGTATGAACGGTCAACAAATCAGGAGACTATTTTGTCTGCGATTTGTTGATTGTTCATACTAATTCACAGGAATTCTACGAGTGCAACCTATCTGCAAAAACTACTTGTGACCTTGCAACTGTAGTAATTGAATGTGTAAGAAATATAAATCCCCTTACACACATTTTAAAGAATCTTTAGATTAAAATACACATGAAAGTGTGGCAATCACTCCACAACATCAAAATAGTTACGTTAACATGGAACGTATCACCTAAGCTGCTATACAAATTACCATTCCTTTTTCTCAGTTTCTGCATTCATGGCATGTTTATGGAACGCATATCCCCTGAATGAGGAGCTTTGACTATATATATGAAAAGCCAGCCTGTGACTGGAATATGGCTCTCTACATTTAACTGGATACTCTAAATACTTGTAAAAAATATTTAAATATCTTTTTCAGAATGTTTTCTTAAGTATTTTATCAAATCAAACAAAACAAAGAAAATCATTCCCAGATTTATACAATGCAAGTAAATTTAGATTCTGTGTGATCTTTCACACTGTATTCAACAAATAATATTCGCTTATTTCAGCAGTGTATGAACAATTTTGAAAAACACTGAAGCCAGCCAAACAGCAAGTCGAAATAAGAGAAGACAAAAATCAATCTTTCACTGCAGTCCTAATAAAAACAATCTTAAACCTTAACCAACCTTTAAAAAAAACACACAAAAACAGAAATCAAACAAAATACATTCATTCTAAACACTAAGCACCCTGTGGATGACAAACCACTTGGTTGAGATTCCTAAAAATTCTGTTTTCAATTGCTCAGAAAAACTTTAAAAAATTTCATTTACGTAGAGTACTAAACAAATACACCATATGAAAAATACCCTAAAATATGTATTCTAAAAATTAGAATTATTTCAACAAATACTTAATAAGATATAACACCACCACATATGTCATTGTGTACCAGTGGATTGAAGTCAGCTGAATTTTCAAATGTCAAGTAAAGATTCACTATACAAGGGCACAAAATATAGCAACAGCAAGCGAAGCTGCAACCACTCAAGATGTACAGATAATACAGTTTAACAAAACTCGGTTGACACTAGCATGAAATAAATTATACACTAAAAATGTACAAAAAATAAAATATTTTTTAATACAAAATCAAATATATATTGCACTCTATGCCAAGAGACCAAAATTGTTAATTTCTGCCTTGACATAAAATAAAACTTTGAAATAACAAATGGGTGCATTTTAAAGGTATTTCAAAACATGTTACAACTTTTAGAAATTTATCAGTAAAAATAGGAAAAAGTCCATCTCATACCTACCAACTGAAGAGAAAAATCTAAAGACTTGTGGTAAAGTCATACAAAATATAATGAAGTAGGTGCACTCGAGAATCCTAATAGAGGTAGCTGTTGTACCTCGTATGGGGAGACACGATTGCGGCCGATCCTTTATCCACCTGGTTTCGGTAGCGGTGGGCCACCACCGCGGCGACGATCTGAAACATATCACGTCGACAAAAATAAATACGCACTGGAACGCAGAAGAATTAAAAATAATATTCCAAGTAGCTGTAAAAAAATCTGAATTAAAAAATCCAATTACAGAATGTGCATAGCATTAAAATGAATAGTAGGGATATAACATAATTTGTTATGACCAGCTGACAGAGTTTCACACGGCACGACATTTGATTTCTCCCTGCGATTTAAACCAACTGGGAAATCCCAAAAACTAATAGGAGCCTACAGACTACAGAGCATCCAGGGATGAAGTGAGAGGAGAGTTAGGGCTTAAAGTCTCTGCTAACTTCCTCAAACCGAGTCCATTACTCGTACGTCTAATAGTGTATAAAACATCAACCATTGTGAATACAGTTTATCAGAGGCGTCTCTAGAACAGTCACCACTCGGCACAATCGATATTCCGCAGTTTATATAATAGTAGTCACCATTTCTAGCACAGCAAAAGAAACCCAAAGAGTTAAAACTGAATACATTTTTTTAAATCAAATTCTTTGAACTTAATATTTAGGAATCAAAGATCTTTATTACAAGTACAAAAATTCTTGTACCATTATCAGGCGATTTAGTTTCCTATACTATGAACCATTTGGAAACTTTATCCTGCTTTACATTACCAAAAACATGCTGGTGAAAGTGGTGGGGGTGACCCCAAAAACCATCCTTCAGCAAACACTATTTCAACTTGCTTTAAATTTAAGATACCGATACACACATAGTGGCATTAGGTTTATGCAATCTGCTGACAAATTCCGTTACTCCACATGGAGCGAGAAATATAACAATGCTGCCGACATAATTACAGAACCGGTCTGGAGAGAACTGAGGAGCTGTGCTAAACAATGCAGAACCTTAGGTTTCTCTAGAGCTCCCGTTGTATATATTATTTCCAAATGGTGTTTTTTTTTTAATGATGAGTCATCTATGTCCCTTCGTTCTTAAAAAAATCAATAAATGAGGTATTATTAGATTGCTCGTTGTTTTAAATTACATATATTAAATAACTAGTCCACGATCCAGTTTCAAATTTAACTTGTTTTATTGCTAGTAAGCACGTTGAACTTCAAAGATACTGGAACAACTCCAGCGACTACATTCAACACTTCTTACAGAGACTATACAGTCACACCACCGTGTTCATAAACTCGTCGAAAAACTAAACTGTCTCTGTCTTTGCTGATCGCATTATATAAGTTCTATAACACTGCAAAGGCTACTGACAGATATTTCTCGAACATTAACAATACTTAAACAATTGAAAACATTAAAAACAGTCAAAATGAATATATAATCATTTCCAAACATTTAAAAAATGCTTAGAAATGAAAATTAAAGATACTTAAACACGAAATTATCCACATAATTAATTTTAAACTGTAGTAAATCATCCTTTAATTATCATAGCTCACCTTAATACCTACCATTACAAACATTTAAGTAATTCTCTTGCATAGTTCTGTCCTTAAACATATTGAATGGAATTTACATAATTTCTTTTCATCAAAGTCCTTTTACACCGATTTACAATAAAAAACAAGACAAATATACAAAACCATTTTTAATCACACTCTAGCTAGCTACAAATGCCTCATAAAATACAATTCCAGTTAAAGTTTAGGTTTGAGGGCTGTTACAGTATCTTCTGAAATATTAAGTTCTCTGCTTTTGTGACGACATTGATTAAGAAAGGAATTTTTCAAAATTCAACCCTATAAATGGCAAAATTATGAACAATTGTGGTCAGGGGTATGCAACAGTTCGAACTCCTGGCTTCAGTGGCACTGCCACTAGAAGCTGCACCACAAGTGGTTGTCAATTTGGAATTTGGAAACAATTTCATCTTAATTTTCTCTGCTTTCTAACTAAAACAAACTATATCCTACTATATTCTACTTTGCACAAATACTGTTCATCCAAAGAGAGAGATAGACGCAAATTTTAAAAATAGTTGATTGCTATTTTGTAGGTCATTAATAGTACCCTCAACTAATTTTTACTTTTTTCAAAAATAGTTTATATGAAAGACTTTTGTCCAGTTATAGTCATATATTTACAGATTCAAGAAATGCCAAGTTTGTACACCAAATTTATTTCAAACAGAGCAATAGGCTATCCTGCAGCACTGAAAAACCATTAACACTTAGTGCCACCTGTGCAGTTTACTGCTTAACAATGCTATTATTTATCACTTTGATAAGAAATGTGAATTATCTTAATAAAACAAATGGTTTTCCTACAGAAGACGCCCTGCTTCAGTATAGCCAAACACTAGTAAACATGGCTATCTCTATAGCTCGTGGAAGGATGTTTCCCAGGACTCTTTGGTTTTTATGTTTTGGTCTTACAAATTTCAAATTTTACACGAAGGTCCAGTATCAAAAGACTGATTTAATGCCTTATGTGCCAAATCTTAACCTTTAAATTAAATATTTATGTAAGCAGAGAGAGCAAATGAAGAATAAAGACATCAAAAAGGTACCACAAGAAACAAAATGATGGAAAGTCAAGACTACATTTGTATCACATGAGCCAACTGCATGTGTACGAATTACACACAGCCACAGACAGACAATCCACACCCGTAAAAATGTTTGTGGCAGTACCAGAACTCCAACCTCAACCACTGATTTACTGGGGACGATCAGTGCATCAGAAATTCAGAGATGGGAACTTGTGTTTCAAAATATCCTGGAAACTAGACACCCCCTGATCTCAACCATTGCTTACCATTCAACCCATTATTTTACTTTATCTTGTAATAATTTCTTTTTAAATTCTTTCAAATTTAGTTCTCACTCACTTTAATATAATTTAAATTTTTATATTCATACGTAACTACACGTATTCATCGTGATACCTGTATTAGTGTTTTCCTGGGACGCAACAGTTCTCTTCATGAGGAACCCTTCGGTGTATGCACACTCTCACGTGAATAACATTTAAACCGAAATACTGTCCACTTCGCATCTTGTGCACTTGACAAGTTATTTTCCCTTTTCTTTGTTATTCATTTAGACATCCAACTCGGATATATAAATAATTTTAGAATGTGTACTCAACCACAATTTGCTAGTTAATTGAATCATTTTCTGAAGCTATCGTGGAATTGTAAATCTCTAAGTTCAGGAGTGAAGAGAGAGATCAGTGTCAGAATGGAACAAGTTGCTAACATTGTGAAGAATATATGCACCTATGCCAGTTAGTAAAGAATAACCAATCAAACAGAACAACACTACACAACTGTGAACTTCATTATTCAACCCCGGTATGTTTTTTAATTTGGCAGAGTTTCTTTGAATTATTTTTATTCTCTTTCTATAGTTGCTCCAATTTTTGTTTACGTTTAATACATATCTCAATTACAACTTTAAGGGAGGAGAAAAAAACTAATTAAATGTAGGACCAGATGGAGATATTGTGACATGTTTCCCAAAATGTCTTAATTTTTTTATACACATATGTTCTCTGAACTGAAACAAATTTTAAATATCAACAAAACAGAAAAGACAAATTCAGCAATTTCATGCTTCCATGTAATTAAGTAAAAATGGATAGAATACAAATTTATTTTGTAATAAGCTGATTAAAGTAGTTGTAACAAGTCACATACAGAAGAAATGACCGCAAAAGAGCAGTTTGTTGGACAAAAACAATTGCAATAAGCATTCAAAGAAATATAAGCCAACAAAGAATTTCACAGATAGAGAAGAGTTGAAAAATTTGTGGAAATAAAATTGCTATTTCTACTCTTCAGAATTATTTGAATTCAGAAATCAGAATTATCCTGCCAATATTTTTTTGTCATCAGTCTCTCGACTGATTTGATGCAATCCTCCATCTCCCCT
This sequence comes from Vandiemenella viatica, assembly GCA_031002005.1. Classification (NCBI taxonomy): domain Eukaryota; kingdom Metazoa; phylum Arthropoda; class Insecta; order Orthoptera; family Morabidae; genus Vandiemenella; species Vandiemenella viatica. Next base: position 150,700,857 of record CM061918.1, read on the forward strand.
GTCTTGCACTAACCTCAACATACCCCTTACCATTCCTACATTATTGCACAAACATTGCTGCAAAGATTTTAATCCAATTTCACCACACTTATTTTAGTTTCACGTGTCTGCTGTATGTTGCAAATCTTGCAATCAATATCTCTCCAGCACCCAATCGACTCTAAACTAATCAATTAGAGCAAATTAAGTATATTTAATTACTTTTTCAGTCAATATGTTTACTGCTGTAACAAATGACAAAATCCAACCTAGTCCCTTCAAAAGCAGTACAGATCCAAGTTCGAGAGGATTCTCACGTCGAGTGCTGGAAGTAAAGCAGTAATTGCTGCCTTGCTTTGGATAGAAGAGCTGCTCAGATATTTGTAAAGGCTGATTGATAGCTTTGTTCGATGATGCTTCGTTAGCCCCAATAAATTTTTGCTGGCCATAAATTTTCGCACAGTTTTGTTCAACGTGTATCTCATTTTCTTCCGGTAGATAGCTCTAGTTAAATAAGAAGTTTTTTTAATAAATATAAATATTTGGATTATTTATTTCATAGCTTCATATATAATCTATAAATAATACTAATCTTTGCACTTTCAATGTCTGGTAAAATCACTAATTTCAGAACAACATATGACTGGTGAAATCTATAAAAACTGCAACTTAGGAAAAATTTATTCACAATTGGAATTAGTTTTACAACCTTACGTATTCCTAAAGACATTATGTGATACAGCATTAGAACAGGAAATCGGCATTTATTCTGAACAACCAACTCTTTACCTATAAACTACTCAACATATTTTAATGGACTTGAAACCTTAGATTGTAAGGCAAAAGTGATTAACACTACCCGATAAGGAAAGTAAAGTCTGTTATGACCATATTACCTACAGATTAGAGGCTGGTCTAAAATTAGGAACAGGTATGTAAATGATTGCAGCCTTGCAAAGTTGAGCTGGGATACTAATTTAAATTTGAAGTTAGTAATTAATAAAAGTGTCACGTGCCAGCCAGTGAATTGCGCTAAGCCGGCGACCCAATTACATCAATCACTGTTTTTATGCATGTTTACCCCAGTCAGCGCGCGGTAATGTATATAAGCCCGTAGCGGGGGGAGGGGGGGGGAGGGGGGGGGGGGGTACAGACAGAGATCGCTCCACCCACGGAATTAGTGCGCTGGCTGGCTGGTGGCTCCTCACCACTCACAAAGTATTCTGACTTATTCTCTGTCTTTCGGCCTTAAAGATAGCTCAAGTTGTTCGGCAGCATAGAGGTTGTGACTGGAGGCTGCCAATAAACTCCTAATATTATCAATTGTGGGACTTAGTCTGCCTAACCGCCCCCTCCCGCTCTTTAATCGTCTAACCTGAAGGTTCTAGCACTGCTCGGCAATACCGGGGTTAGCTGTAGCCACTGTAGAGGCGTTGCCCGGAGTTCTAAGACAACCGGGAACGCGACAAAAGTAATGATAATAATTAAAAGCAAAGTGTTTTTTGGCAATGAATATAACAAAGTATGAGGAAAGTAGACCCACAGCCAAAGATAAAAACAGCAGTGCCAGAGTGACACAAAAAACACACACAAAAACATTTTTAGGGTTTCACTAGGCATGGCCTACACCTAAAATAGTAAGGGCAAGGGGGTACTTACCGAGTTGTTAGCTAAAGCAATAAGGAAGCCCATGATGGGGTCAGGACTGTGCCTTTTTTAGGATAGGGGCTGCTGTTGAGGGGATGGAAATAGATGTGATACTGATTGTAGATCCACGATGGGAATAATCACAGATGTTAAAGAAATAGATGAAGTTGCTGAAACAATAACTGACTGGGGTAAAACTGGAAAGGAGGAGGTAAATGCTGAAAATATAAAGCCAGAAATAAGGATGTCACTGGTGAACTGCAGAAAAATAATAAACAAAGTAATTGAATTTGCAAGCTGAATAGAGATACATGAACCATAAGTAATTATTGGGGTAGAGAGTGGGTTAAAAGAAGTTGTAGACAGTGAGGTTTTTCCCGAAGGTTACGGAGTGTACCGCAGAGACAGAGGAGCAATTGGTGGAGGAGTTTTCATACTAGTTAACAAAAACTACCACAGTTCACTGGCGTTCATAGATCATGACCATGAGTTACTTGGGGTAGATTTCTGGGGTTACAAAAAATCAGTGTGTTGGCTGCTTACCGCAGTGGAAGAATGAGAAATGAAGATGAGGCCCTTGGGGAGAAATTAAATTCATACTCAGATTTAAGAGGTGAAAAGAGAAAGGTCATTATTTGTGACGATTTAAATTTACAAGGTGTAAACTGGGTAGGAAATAACACAAGGGAACAGAGATTTGCAAATACCTTAATAAAGGAAGCAGGATTTACAGAAGTGGTAGAGCAGAACACTAGGGGACAAAATTTTTTGGATTTATTCCTAATACAGCCTGATGATAACATTGTGGGATGTCAAGTAACCAAAGGAATAAGTGATCATTAAGCAGTTCTGATTGATATTGGAGGATTCAGTGAACCAGCAGCCTAAAGGAGGAAATAGGTACAATTATAAAAAGGCACGGATTTTGAATTTGAAGAGATATTACAGTGAACATTTCAGCAAATGGAAGGAAGGCAGGCACAAGTACAGTAGAGTCAAGGTAGGAAGAGTTCAAGGAGATAATAAGAAAGTGGGAAGAAAAATTCATTCCATAACAGAAAATGAAGATGAGTAGAGAACCAGTGTACTGTAATAGGCAAGTGAGATGGTTAAAGAGGTTGGTAAGAAGAGAACATAACAGAGTTAAAGATACGACAGGGTAGTAGGGAATATTTAAAACGAGGACTTAATAATAGCTAAGAAGAGTGCTGTCAGTGCAGGGGGACCGTTGAGTGATGTATCTAGAGCTATATTAGGCAGTGTACTTCTTTATTAAACCCCCAACATTTCTCAGTTATTCTCTGTAGAACATGCATTTGACCAGTGGTAGATTTGTTCTCCCTGAAGCCTGCCAAAGTTTCCTCGATGTATCGGATTAATCTTCTGAGTAATATCACACTTGTGCAGCACATTATAGTGAGATACATCTTTAGTTTGTATATTTCATGCGGTCTACATTCCTAAACATTGGGCAAATCATGGCTTTCTTCCATTTCTCAAGTATCACTTCCCTTCCTTTCTGCCTTTATGCCATCTGTTCCTTCCTCTCCTCTTCATCCTCCACCTCGGCTGGTCCGCTCCCGGCTGCACATTCTGAAATTTCACCCGACCATTTTTGCTGAAACCGTGGATTTGGAAGCTATTTGAAACATCGTCTCCACTTTTCTAATGCCCTATCCCAAAATATCTTGTTGTACAGTAGAATTACCTTGCATAAATGTTCTAACTTCCTTTTCTGCCTCTTCTATTTTGTTTTCAATGTACTTTCTACTATACTTTTCATTTCTTTGTTGATGTTTTCATATTCCTTAACTGCTTCTCTTATGTTTCTTTTTGTTAGCCATTTCTACCTGCAGCTTTTCTCCTCTCTCTTATCTCTTTACATTCTGCATTGAACCAGTGTTTTCTTTTTGTCTCTGTTAGTCTCAAGGACTATTTTTTCATTACCTCTCTTGGGCCATCTTTAATTGCTTTCCACGATAATATGTTTTATACAACAAAATTTGATCTACAAAATAAAAAGATATTTTGGTTAATTAAAACATGGTTTGTGTTTATATGAGCTAGCTACAGTCACTTTTCTGAACAATTAGTTTATTGTTTTGTTTTGTTTTTACATCGGAAAACAATTTTCCCATAATGAGCTGTATTTTCAACACTTCGTGCAAAAATTCAGAGAGAGAAAATTCTTACAAGTGTTTATTTTTACTTGTATGTGATGTCTAATTTGCAACACTGCACAAAGTTTTGTTTATTTCATCATTGAATTTTGATTAAATACAGAGTTGTTCAGAAAACAAATAATACCAAGTGAGAAAAGTATATTGTTGAGCATTTCAAAACAACTTCCCAGTAGTGGTAGTATGTATATTACTGATGATATAGAGGACAAAAGCAATAACAACTGGAATTTTTTTCTGTCCATGGCCTTTTGAAAGAAGCATCCCGGCATTTGCTGTAATGATTTGGGGAACCATGGAAAACCTAAATCAGGATGCCTGGATGGGGATTTGCACCGGCGTCCTCCCGAATGCGAAACCAGAGTGTTAACCACTCACAGACCACGCTCAGTCCACAAGTCAACATAGAGGATAGTTTTTATGCCAATTTTGCTTCACAAGATGAAAAAAAAAAACTCCATACCTCAAAACAATATGTCGGTCTTAATGCACTGATAGTTTACGGAGATTCAAAGTACGCAGATACAACATAAGCCATTTAGAAGCAGCAATGGTGTGTTTAAATTGCACAAACTATAAAAACTGACTTTAGAATTCAAATTGGTATTTTTTCACAATAGTTTATATACCTACAAATAAGAAAGGACTGGGAAAATAGGACAAAACAAACACACAAAAACACCAACACACTACAATATTATGGTTTAAATCCTTATTCATTCACATAGGACTGGGCCACTAATCAATGAGGCCGCGGTGTACGCTAATGAAACCCGACTCGTTTCCCGAACTCAAGTTTGAACTGGAACAACAGTAGAGAAAACGACCCACTACAGGTTTCGTGCCGCACATTTTATACGACAGCTTTCGGGCTTTCCTCCCCTGACTACGTGTCGTTAACCCTTTAACTGCTATGGTTCGCTCGGCCGAGCTATCGCTGAGTGCTCCTTTGTTTACGCCTAAGCTGTTTACCTGCGCTGGAATACCGCATTCGACCGGACCGCTGTGTACTGAATACGTCTGGAGCGTTGTGTGTGACGTTCTTCTGCTGTCGCTCGGCGATTTGAAACCACAGATACCAAATAAATGCTGTTAAAATAACATCTAAAGTTTTTCAGTTTAAAACTCCTCTAAAAGTGAATGTCTGCGTAAGCAAACATGCGGTACTTCATATACTAAATAGATATTACAGCAACTGAAATGTTTTTTGTTTGTGAGCGTAGTAATTTATCTGGGAAGAATACCTTTCCGAATACCTTTCACAAAATCTGCACATATTTTCCAACCTTTTTGACCCGGCTATGGACCGCCACTGGCAAGTTAAAAATATGTTTTTTATATTTTGTTTAGTTTTAGTCACGTATAAATGTAGTATAATTATTACTCTGCAGTTACACATGGTTAACTATTCTTTTTGTGTGATAAGCCTTGAAAAATGGTATAACACACAGTGGTACATTACATGTTCTGCATTGGTTTCTCAACGTACTTTCTGTTTCGAACATACAGCGCATATACGCATTGGCGTGCTCTTTTTTGAATTTTCAATATGAATGACATTTGGAAAATGTCTCCCAGTAAATCCTTGACGATATTCTTTATCAGAGCATCTCCAATTGATAGGTTCGTTCTTGGTATATGCTTCAACAAGGGGCGTCCATAAATTACGTGAAGTGAAATAGGGGGGAGGATTCCGGCGAAATCTTACCAATGGGGAGAGGGAGGTCTTGTTGGACTGTAGAGCTAAAAAAAAAAAGGTCTTCAAATGACGCAAAAGTAGATTTTAAGGGGGGTATTTCCTCGAAAAGTGTAGCTTTGGAAGGTTGAGACCTAAAAAAATAAAGGTCTCAAAAAGTTGTGAGGGCAATTTCTAGGGGAGGGAGGGGGGGGGGGTCTTACGCGAACCAGGTCTCACAAGAGGGGGGGGGGGGGTTGCAGAAATCCGGAAAAACACCTCACGTATTGTATGGATGCCCCTTACCAGAGACAGATGAAACTCTGCAACTGGCATTTTTCGTCTCTCTGAAGAATTTTCACTTGTGGAGACAAATGGTCATTTTTCACTAGCTGATGTACACGGCTTAGTACTATTACTTCGAGATCCTGTCGAAGGGTCATCACTGTGATCCATATCAATGACATCATATTCATTGTCACTTCTAATAAGAATCTCCATGATTTCTTCCATTGTACAAACACGACGGCATGCCATTTTCTCAGCGAAAACTAAAAGGTAAAGAGAAACACAAATTAGATCGCAGCTGCCAACGCTCAAGTGTCGAATAAGGAAAAAAACTAACCACCCTGGGTGGAAATATGGCTACATGACGAGGTCTCTAAGAGGCTAGCGTGTATACACGTCTGGAGCACAGACAGGGCGGCAAGGCCGCGCGTGTATAGACGTCTGGAGCACAGACAGGGCAGCGAGGCGGCGCGTGTATACACGTCTACAGCAGTCAAAGGGTTAATCGGGAGATATATTCGTCTCCAGTTTCTCGTCCTTCGACAGCAACCCCGAGTGTGGATTACTAATTTGAACATATTCACAAATCAAATCCTGTCCAAATCTGAGTCAAACACAATTCCTCTCAGACAAATCTACTAATTTCTAATAGGTTCCTAAAATACACAATTTCAGGACTTAACAGTCCAAGAGTGCTATGGAAGAACCTAGTTTATGTCTGTGCTATATTGAGGCTCATATGTTACTTAAAATAATTCAAAGTAGAATAGTATGGTGAAAAGAAGAGGGAATTTACATTTTATAATACAAACAAGCTTAACTCAAATCTTATAAACGAGGACTTACGATGTAATGTTGTCTAGTGACTTCATCCTCGGTAACTTTTCATATTTTGGAGTCAAAAGCCATCCTGTTTGATGGAATACATCCCTATCAATTTTTCACTATAAGTACTGTGTAAATTTCTTTATACAGTAAAAAATGAACATTATGCTGTCAAAATATTTTTTTACAACAATCACAAAATAGCCCAAATTTAATTGAACTTTAAAGCTACACTGTAGTTCTGGATGATCAACAAAATTTAAACTACAAGATGCTTGCCAATAATACATACACAAAGCAAGGCAGCAAGAATACAACAAAGAATATTGTCCACACAACTGCAACAATGGTTTTTCTAGCTTTTACCAACCTTTCATAAAACGTTGCTGAATAAATGTACTGCTGTATTTCAAGCTTAAAATGACAACAGATAAAGGAGAAATCGAGTAATGAAAGTTTTTGGATGGAGGAAATATTGGTTCTGAAAAAAGAAAATTAGTGGTGAAACAAAATATTTGGCACAGTGTTAATGTTATAAGCAGACTACACACGCGTGTTTCTACTGTCGGCAGTTAGAGAGAGTTTGTTAGCAAAGCGGAGTAAGAGCCTCACCCAGCTAGGAGGTTAGAGAAAAGCACTAGGGTTAGCCCGCGGATCTTTCTGGTTCCTGTAGCGAACCGTCAACCAGACACCCAGGAACTGCAAGAAAAGAAACCAAACCTTATTACAAAGGCAATAAACAACTACAAATGTGGCTAAATCCTTTTCAGTTAGTTAAAAAGTGCAAAACTGAAAAATTCATCATAAAAAAGTACAATCAAATTTGTTAAACCTGATGCACAAAACTGGCACTATTGGAGCAACATCTACAAATAAATTAATTGAAGAATAATATAATAACTTATATGAAATGTTAGGGATTATTTTAAAAGAATTATTAAAAGTTAGTTTTAATTTCAGCCAGAATTTATGTTAGCACAATTTACAAATACAAATAGGATGCAAGAGAAACACAGTGCACGGCTCAAATGCAATCCCCTCACTGCCAGAGCGGTGTAAATATCTCCACGGGCTAAACACTGCCACACTATACTCCTCCTCCTTCCTGACGTTTCAACCAAACCTACAGTCGTCTTCAGGGGAATTTCCTCCCGCTAGAAACTGGTGTACGAGCTACGACTGAAGGTTATCCACAGAGAAAAGGGAGGGAGGCCATCGAGATACTCAAACAGCAAAACGACATTAACAAAGGTGGTGGCTTCGGTCTCACCCGGGTGTGGAAATGTGTGTTAAATGATAAATAATTCTGAGAACCACAGACAATTAATCCCAAACATCGTATCTCTGGGTAATCGGTGTCTGTTAGAGAGTCTCCACAGTATAACAACCGGCCACAACGCGTCTCTAACAGACTCGGCAGGAGGCCACTCCGAAACGTCCGGAAGACACGGCACTAGTCCCGTGAAGATATTTACGGCAGTACGACGGATGGAAAAACGGCAAAATCTTTTAGATGAATGATAGAGGCCTTTGGGATTGGAAACTCTTGCTCGATAGTGACAATCTGTCACAGATCCCTCATTATGGCAGAGTTGTTCTTAAAATTACTCCCTCAGTCACTGCCCACATCAGAAATAGGGTATTGTGTTTCCATTGTTACTCTTAGTGACATAACATTAATATTTACAATATTTAGACGAGTACCACAGCTCCGTCTCTACCATTGTGTCCCATAGAATGATTTCCTATAGAATCAAACAAGAAAGTAAACTCAAATGTGTCACGCCCTCCACCGGACCCACAGTGTCGTGAAAGTCGAACCGTGCCGCGTCCTCGTACGACTGAACTCTCCCGGCCTCCACAGCTGAGAGAGGAACTGAAAGGAAACCGGCCGTGGTAACTCGGAGGGCCCGAGTGATTTTGGAGAACTGCAAGAAAATGGAGTCCGGACGAGTCCGTGTCGGCCGGTCCATTTCCTCCCGGACAGTGGGCTCGGTCACCAGGCTGTGAATCCAGAACCCGAGCACCCGAACTGTGAGAGTGACGGACATCCCCAGAAATACGGGCCGTGCGTGCACGAGCACCCGCGGTCAACCCGGCCACGTGCAGACTGGAACTGACCGTCGGACGTGGTGTCGGAAGCGACAATTATATGATCGGAAATATTAATGGCGAGGATAAGATTGTAACAAAATGGTTACTTTTAAAAGATGAGAAATATTAGTAATAAAAAAACTAAAAATATAAATAAATAAAAAAGAATTTTTTAATAAGTGTCTATACCTACATAAAAATTAAATATACTGGCCAATGTCGAATCACCAGGGTGAGGATGAAAGGTATTATCTTCGATTGAGCCTCGAGGGAATGTCCAGTGTTTTGAATAATTTAAGATATATTTCTATTCTTTCTCCAGGGGTTTAATAAGTGCTGTGGAGATCAAAGACACCGGTGCGATACACTTCGTGTTCCGACGGACGAATTCCGTCAACTGCCTACAGGGCGCGATCGGCTCGGCAGTCCCGGAACCCCCGGCACCGCCGAGAACGCAGTCTCTGCCCCGAATCAAAACTGAAACTGTAACGCTTCCCACTTCCCTGCAAGACAACACTCAGATGTTTGGCAACTAGTAAATTACAAGAAGCAGTCACGCAAGTAGCACCGCGTGCAGGTCGTAGCACTGCCTGCAGTTTTGCCGAATTCAAGTAGTTAAAAGTTTCGGTCAAAAGAATTTCAAATTCCATATTCCCTTCAGTAATAACATCTAAATCAATAATACGAGACAGGAAAAAAAAGTGTGGTGCAGGTAATGGGGTCACCTCCGTGAAGCTGAAGAAGAGTCCGATGCCTCCGGAGAGCTTGAAGGCGTAGTCGACGGTGTTCTGCAGCTTCGGCGCGCAGAAGCAGTCGGAGTCGCTGCACGGAGTCGCCTGCAACACGGTCGGCACTTTAGGGGGCGTCCGTTAACTACACGAGCACAAATAAGGGGGGGGGGGGGGGGTTGACAGAAATCTCGTGTCAACATTTTATTTCCTCAGAACAGCAGAGCTAAAAATAAAGAAAAGGGGGCCTCCAAAATTATGAGGTCAGTCTCATGTTGGGGAAGGGGGTCCATATTTCCGAAAAAGAAAAAAAAACTGCACCACTTAATCAACGGATACCCCCGTACTGCCTCCGACAGTTTCTGCACAGACGAAACGATAGTTTGGAAATGTGATGGGGCACTCTCGTGAGATGTAGTACACGGCACAGGAGTCCAGTCAGGTTTACTCTATTTAGTCTAATGCAGTCTCTTTCTAAGAATGTACAAACGCTACCAGTCTTCTCACAGTGTCCACCTCAGGTCAAGTGACGCAGCAGGCAGAGTGTTCACGTCGTCACTGCAGTCTAGTAGACGGCTGCTCTCGGTGCTTACGCCGAGGACAAATATTCCTAACAGAACGTCTACTTTAAATAAACAAATTCGTCCGACGTGACAATCTGTTCAATTGTATTTCTCACCAGCCTGTCCTTGCAAATTATTCGGAACATTTACACCACACGGGTATAATTTCTAAATGTTCCTCCTAAACTCACCATTATATTCAGTTCTAACATTTTTCTGTATGCTGCGAATTCTTGCTCCAATGCCAGTGCTGCACCGTAGTCTCAAATCACTAATCTTTCTCTAACAATGTTGTATAATGCCCTCATTCCTTGTAAACAGAGCCCTAGAAATGTGACAGAAGTTTTAAAGTTTTTTGGCATGACAAGGAGAATATTCAGCTAAAATGCTCCCTCGTGCATTGGAGCAGACTGGACTCATTTCGGTGGCCACCCTACATTTCGCAACAATATTTTCGATCTGTGACGGCGGAACATGCTCTTTTTTCCATTTGTTTGGACATCAATTTTAAGATTTACTGCCAACATTCACTTCTGACAATGTTGACAGATCCCTCCACAACAGCTCTGCAGATAACCTAACCTGGTTACACTGTCAAACTTGAGAATGCTGGAATCACTTATTTCATTATTTACCCAAATACTATAGATATGTCACTGTGAGCTTTCATACTGCATTTAATAAGAAACTTTCTTTTAAAAGAAATCGGTAATTCTTACCGAGTGTAAACCCCCCCCCCCCCCAGTTATTGCAATGCCATTCGCTTCTGTAACCAACTGCAGACATTAACTCACCAATGAGGACATAACAGCCAGTGGGGAAAACATCAGTGCAGTTCCAATTGTTCCTTTGAATGTGGACATATTAAATGCAGCACATATAAATGAGGTTTTGGATACAAATTTTTCCTACATGTGTAAACAAAGGCTACTTTAGCTTCACTTACACAAGCAGTGACGTTGTCCACTTTGTCAAAGCCGCAGCAGTGAAACATCTGTTCGATCTTGCCACGAGTTTCGTTGCCCATCCTTTCCCAGCCCTGCAAAAATAATCCAGCACTTAAAATATGTATTTGTCAAGTTGTCAAATCTATATACATTGAGAACTAGTCTATGTTGCTCATACACCACACAGCAATTTTGAAGAGTAAGTGAATATATATATATATATATATATATATATATATATATAAAACTAAGGAAGGATAGGGAAATATGACCCAACACTTACCACAGATGAAGGCGGCTGGGACGACGAACAAAAAACAAACACAAGAGAAGCGCAATATTTCAGCCTATAGCAGCCTTAAACGTGCAGAACAGTTCCCACAAAATCAATCATTTAAAAATCTGTTTTTCAGTTAGGGCAATCAGAGTTTTCCCTAACAACACGACCCCCTCTGAACTTCGTAGATGGGAACTAGCCTACCAGAATATCTTTGACACCAGACATCCTCCTGGCCTCAATCTCCAATAAACTCTACCCACCAGACCCAACACTTATTATCTATACCATTTACATTTTTTGTATTTCTGTATTTACTATTATCCATGCATATATATATACCCACACAGTTATTATTCACCTCTTTCAATAATAACATATCGTCATCAGTATCAATTATCGATCCAATATTTGAGCTTACTCTCCCCACCCCCCCTTCCACCTAAACTACCATCCGCGCCTGAGACGCCATTCACCAGTCGGCCGTCTATGTGTACACATGTGACGCCGCCTGGTGCTTCACCTTCTGCATGTTTAAGGCTGCTGTAGGCCGAAATATTGCGCTTCTTGTGTGTTTGTTTTTTTGTTCGTCGTCCCAGCCGCCTTCATCTGTGGTAAGTGTTGGGTCCTATTTCCCTATCCTTTCTTAGTTTCAACCATTAAAAATGGCTAACAGTTGGTTCGATCAAGTAAGACAAGACCTGGAAAAAGCTAAAATCAGGAGTTTAGAAATCCTAGATCGCAAAATCTTCAGACAAGAAATACATTACTGGCTAGTCATACCAGAAACCAAAGCCAAGAAGACCATCAAAACATGGACAGAAGAGAGAAAACTTGCCGTCAGAAAATGGATGCGAGAATACTGGAATGGCAAAAGAAACTCAGACAGAAAATGACTACGTTTTGCGTGATCTGTATAGGTCTATTTGCATAAAATAATACATATATATATGTATTGTAAATAATTACAACTTTTTCTAACTTGCTGAAGTTAACTTATATCCAAGTACAAGTCTATGAACTAAAAGGGAAAGCTTGATTAACCTGGAAACTTTGATCTTATTCTTTATTTTATTCTAACATGTGACTGCTATCTAAAACTACATGTTCCATCTTTGGTTAAAATCCAATAAAAAAATTGATCAAAACAGACAGTTCCCTGTTGCCCAACTAAAGTGGTAGTTACACTGAAATATCAGACTAATTTCAAACCATTTCAAGCCGAGATGAAATACAAAGCAGAAAAATTAGGAATAGTGCACAGAAGGGAAGAGACGACCACTAGTACGAGACGACACTGAACGTGGGGGGTAAAGGAGTGAGAAAACTTGTTCTGTAGGGAGTCGGGGATTGACACAAAATACCGGCAAATGATGAACCCATGATCACTTAATGAACTGAAATTAAAATTTGTAAAAGCTAGAAGTAGGTCGATGCTGCTCCTGTACAAAAAAATTATCACAAAAAAAAAAAAAAAAAAAAAAAAAAAAAAAAAAAAAAAATGAAATGTGATATCAGGCATGAGGGGGAACTGCCCAATCACCCTTTACCCAAAATGAAGTTTTAGTTGTAATTGCCATTTCTTTTTATGTGTTTGTTAACACCGATCAGAGGATGTGCCAACTGTTCAGCAGGAATCAAATTTTTTACATATTTATTATTATTTATTTATTGCTTGTACGTAAATTTCTCTTTCATTAACAACATTAAAAAATTAAAATTTACAAAAGCTACAGAGTGACGTCAAGCAGGGTGTGCTTAAGTAATTTGGGAGCCCCCTGCGAAATTTGTGTTCGGGGTCCCTTACTTCTTTTCTAGATGTACTTTTGCCTACACTTTTGATAATTTTCGTGACGTTATGTGCACACACACACACATATATATTAAAAACATATAAATAGTAAAAATGGGACTATTAGCTGAATGGGAAACCTTCACCGAGTCTTTGGTATTTTATCAATGCATCTCATATGGATCTCCCAGCTACTGTCACTTTCATTTCTGGCTAAGCTCTGATGCCCACTGTGTCATATTAAATTGTTTTTGTATTTAATTTTATAGCTATCATATTTATAATACACTTTATGTATACGACATTTCTTTTCTTGCCTTTCTTTGCTAGTCCATATAAGTTTTTGGGGCTGGAGACACGTGAGCAGGCAATACACATTTTAACTCAATAACTTTTTACATTAAACATCAAAAGTTGAATGAGTTTATTCGAACGAAATTACATAAATTGCTGAAACAGGTTCAGAGCAATACAAGCCTTTAATTATATAGGCCTCTTGTAATTTCATCAGATACAACTTTGTCAAAACTGAATTTGATGAAGGACTTCTCGTGGAACTCCATGCCTCGGAAATGTCTATTGTGAACGCAGCTTGTTAACATTCTAAATTTGTAGATTATTTATTTTACCAGGAAAATTGTTCGTTATGTAAGGAAAAATTAAGAAGGGGGTGATGGCGGGGTCCCCTCAAGCTTGGGGCCCTCCGTGACTGCAGTTCTTGCGGTAGCCTTAAACCGGTCCAGACGTCAAGGAAGTCTATTGTATCAATTGTGCAGTTCATTGATACAGTTCAGAAATATATGTGAGGAACGTAAGTGGTTTTCAAGTAGGCAACATGGCTTTAGGCAAAGATATTCATGCAAATCTCAGTTGGTGGGATATATGCAAGATATTTCAGATAAAATGGACAAGGAAGGCCAAATTGACAGTGTAGCACTAGATCTGTCAAAGGCTTTTGACATGGTAAGCCATAAAATGGTAGTAAATAAGGTAAAAACTATTGGAATGGATGAGAAAGCGATTTGCTGGGTAGAAGAGTTTTTAAAAGGTAGAAAACAGAAAGATAGGGTAGGAAATGCAGTATCAAAAGAAGTGGAAGTAAAAATGGGAATGCCACAGGGTAGCGTATTCCGATCATTAATCTAATGAATAATTGTGTTGATTGTTTACTATCAGAAATTAGATTGTTTTTAAATGACATAATGCTATATAAACGGATCAAAACGGTAGAGGACTGTAAACAGTTTCGGGGTGATCTTGACAGGATATCTAGTTGGGTTGATAAACATGGGATGAAGATAAATGCAAAGAAGAGTCAGCTTATTGGATACACAAATAAAAAACTAAAGGTTGATTTTGATTAAAAGGAGGGGAAAGAACTGCTTGTGGAAGACATGAAATGTAAATATCTTGGCATTATATTTGATAACAGGCTTAACTGGGCAGGACACATTCGACAGGTGGTAGGAAAAGGTTTCAAAATTCTGCACTTGTTGGAGAGAGTTATGAGGGGATGTACGAGAGAAGTAAAGGAATTGGGTTACAAAACATCGGTCAGACCATTGCATGAATATGGTAAGTGTAGTATGGGACCCACATTTTGAGTATCAAATACAGGTGTTGGAGAGTGTGCAAAAAAGGGCTGCTAGATTTGTTTCTGGAAATTATTGCAGAATGCAATCAGTAACAGATATGATAAATGAACTAGAATGGGAGTCATTGCAAGACAGGAGGAGGGTGAAGAGGGTCATGGGAGTGTACAAGGTGTATATTGGCAATGAGGTGTGGAAATATATTGGTATACGTATGAAGAGTAGTGCATGGAAGGGAAAAGATGACCATGACCACAAGCTGGCACTTGATTTCAGACACAAAGGTGTACGAAGATTCTCTGTTTTAGATAAGGGTGTCAGGGATTGGAATAAGTTACCACAGGAAATTAGGAATAATTTACCAAAAATGTTGAAAGAATTTAAAGTTAAAATTCGTAAAAGGAATTTATTTTTTTACGGCTTTGCGCATCGTCGACAGCTATGGTCATTAGAGGAGGGATGGGACTGGGGACAACGAATGGGAAGGAATTTGGCCACGGTCTTTTTGAAGGAAGCATCCCGGCATTCCCCTCGAGTGATTTGGGGAAACCATGGAAAACCCAAATCTGGATACCAGGATAGGGATTTGAACCCGGGTCCTCAAAGGGAAAATGTATGCGGGTGCAGGTAAAGGAGAAGATGGGTGTGTTGAGAAATTACCGCCAGAGCGTGCTTCCATTGCAATTTAATTAAATATTATTATTATTATTATTGCTGTTACCAGACTAACTACGTGCTACGACAGGACAGTTAAGGACCATTTATTGTAAAAGACAATCAACTGATTTCTGTAGCAATGCATGAAGCATAACTGTTTTTCCAAGCTAGTTCGCAAAGTAAATAGAAAATTTCACAAGTGGTATACTGTAGTCTGTTACACAGGAATATCTTTTTTGAGTTGGAGACTACTCTTAGGAGGTCATTAGAGGCGGGATGGGATCGGAGACAAGGAACGGGAGGAATTCTGCCACGGCCTTCTCGAAGGAAGCATCCCAGTATTCACTTGTAGTGATTTGGGGAAACCGTGGAAAACCCAAATCTGGATGCCCGGATTGGGATTTCGAACCAGTGTCCTCCCAAATGTGAGGTCAGAACTTAGCCCTTCACCCACTGCACTCGGTGACTACAAAAATAAGTTCTGGAAAGGTAGTAAAGGGTTTGAAGAGTCTCACATTAAGGCAGGACCGCTCACATTTCTGTCTCTCCCATCGAGGGCTTCCTACGAAGTGAGATCACTTACTTTTCCAATTGCATCCCATCCTATTTTTATATTTAATCCACTAGTATTGGTATCATTTCTGCTACATTTCATCACTTTAGTCTTGCTTTGATTTACATTCAGTCCAAAATCTTCCATCAGTATTTTCTTCATGCCATTCGGTAATTTCTCGATGTCCTCAGCCCTTTCTGCTAACCAGACAATGTAATCAGCAAATCGTAGCATACTAATTTTTTCTCCCTGAACACTTATGCCGCATGGCAATTTTTCTTTATTGCTTCCTCTACATACAAGTTGAATATTAACGGGGATAGACTACAACTTCGTCTCACACCCTTTTTAATTGATGCTTGTCTCTCATGATTCTCTACTTTTATTACAACCACTTGATTCTTATAGAGTTCATAAAGTATTCTTCTATCTCAATACTTTAGACCTGACTTCTTTAAAATTTTGAACATCTTGTCCCACCTAACAATATCAAAAGCTTTTTCTAAATCAACAAATGCCATAAAAGTGTCTTTGTTTTTCTTGATCCACCCTTCGAGTATTAATCTTAAAGCCAGAATTGCTTCCCTTATACCGCAATTTTTCCTAAACCCAAACTGATCTTCACCTACTATGTCTTCTACTATCCTTTCCATTTTTCTGTATATTATTTAGGTCAGTAATTTTGAAGCATGTGATGTTAGACTAATGGTGGGATAATTCTCACATTTGTCAGCATGTGCTTTCTTCGGAAGTGTGAAGATGATATTTTTATTAAAATCAGTTGGAATTTCTCCTGTTTCATAACTTTTTGATATCAGCTTGAATAATCTTTTGATTCCTTCTTCTCCTAGGGATTTAAGAAGTTCTGCAGGGATCTCATCAATACGAACTACCTTATTTGCTTTCAAGTCATTCAGAGCTCTATTAAATTCTGACCTCAAAACAGGATCTCCCAAGTCATCAATCTTGACATTGCCTACCTTTTCCATTATGCTATTGTTCAAGTCGTCCCCATCATACAGTTTCTCAATGTATCCTTCCATCGGTTAGCTCTATCATCTGAGCTTAAAAGAGGTTTCCCACTGACAGCTTTAATGTTCACACCTCTTTTCTTAATTTCTCCAAAATTCTGTTTGATCTTCCTGTATGCAACATCTACTTTACCTACAACCACTTCCTTTTCTACTTCTTAACACTTTTCTTGTAGCCATTTTTCTTTTGCTTTTTTGCATTACCTGTTTATTTGATTTCTAAATTGCCTGTATTGCTCTCTTCCTGCTTCATCCTGAGCATTTTTGTACCTTCTCCTCTGATCTATCAGTTCCAAAATTTCTCCTGTGATCCAAGGTTTTCGGGCAGCTTGTTCCCTAAAGCCTAATGTTTCTTTACCAGCTTTCATTATTTTGGTCTTTAATACATTCCATTTGTCCTCGGTTGAGCTCCTTTCAGAGTTACTTCTTAGACCTAAGTCTACCATTTCTGCAAATTTTTCTCTCATACTAGATTGTTTCAGTTTATTCACTTCCAGTCTAGTCTACCAAGAAATAAATTTCGTTGTGAAATAGAAGGAATGATCTGGAAATTTTAACAAGCGATCTACACAACTTCTGGGAGGGAAAAAGACAGGCATCTGAGCGACATTACTTTTCATATTTAATAAACTTTTTCCTTTCTATACGTAGGCTGTGAACTGAGAGTGACTGAAGATTGTAGAAAGTGTTCCAACTAAACCTTAATGAGCTCAGAACATCACTCAATACTTCCTGTTCCTTCCAAGTCACAACATACTACTTTGATATAATGTTATATTCAGGACCAATTTTAACAATTATTTCTATTACTAAAAAATTCTCTGGCAAAAATGTCAATACGACTCACAGAGACGAATGACAGTGCAGGTGTGAAATAAATCTTCAATCTTACACCAAAATTTCTTATCAGTCGTGTGGCAGAGCAAACGGCTGAAATCTGACATACAGGGGCACGAGAGACTGAAATTTTGTTTGTTAAACCTAACAACTGTGTACTTTTCTCAGAATATAAAGAAACTGTTAAATATTCTGTGAACATGGTGACAAACAAAATGGTGAAGTAATATACTGGGCACCACCTGATAACTCCGCACAGCTGGGGGTTACCCAACTGTCACAGTGAGATATTCCTCAGAGAGAAAATTGCTTCCAAATGACTCTGATCACACTAGGCCACTGTGCAACCTCAAACTGCTCAGTTCAGAGAAACTAACTCAGAACAGTCCGGTAGGACTTTAGACGACACGGTCACCGCTAAACCGTCTGCGACAAATTTGTGGCTGCAGAACAGGAGTCTACCCTGCAAATCAATTCAAAGTGTGCCACGTAAGAAAAGAGAACAATAACTCAGTTTGAAGAAAACTTGTTCAATTGATAAATCCAAAGTGCTAAAAAAAATTACTTTGACAAAAACAAAAAAACTCACCATTATAGAAAGGTTCAAAGAGCCTGTATGTAGTGAAAAGCAGGCAAATTGCTTGAAAAATACTATATCAGCTGGATAATAGTTGTTATTCAAACAGCAAACATTTCTACAAACCAGATATTTTAGGAAGTTCATAAAAATTTTCCTATATTCCTAGGTTTATTTATATCATTTTAAGGGTAGATTATAAAGATTAAACACAACCATGATTTTGGTTTGGCTGGTAGAAACATGTGGATCAAATTTCACGACGATCAGTTGATTTCTTACAAGACTCATTCACACCCTACCTCAGAATGAACAATATTTCCAGTCAGCCAGTGAGAAGCATTACCAAGGATCGTTAATATGGATCCAGCCAACAGGAGGTGACGTTAGGACAAACTTACACACGCATATTTATAAACTTTCTTTTGTGTCAAAAATTGTTGTAATAATATCGATTAAACATTTGCATTCCCTAGAGTTAAAATAATTTAACGCATTGTTAACTGGGAGTGTGATCTACCTGGCGAGCGAGCTGCTCCTGCTGCTGCTGGTTGACGGCGAGGCAGGCGCAGGCGATGCTGAACTGGATCAGGAACAGCAGGAACAGGATTAGCATGTACTGCTCACTCACTGTCAAGGATAAGCCCACACCTCTCAACAGCACAAGTACCGTCCACAAGACTTCTCCGAAGAAAAACATTCACCGAGTATAACCGGTCACAGATACGGATGACTTCTGGAAAGGTATCGTTCGATGTTCTGTAATAGAATTTTATGATCGAGGCGAATATCCTACCAAAGGGAAATTGAGGGTCAGCAAATTGTGTATTCGTTGAAGGGTCCAGTTTAGTGTTTCGATATAAAGTTTCTGGCGACTGTCGCCGAGAAATCAGTAGTGAAGTGTTCAGAGAATGGTTTTTTAACTCGTTTAAGAGTCTGGAAAAAGGGTGTGTCCTCGTAATTGATAATGCAAGTTATCACTCAAAGAAAAAATCCAGTCACTATCACTTTAATTTCAAAATTTGTAAGACGTGTCTAGAGAATTAACTTCCACTGGTAAACACATCTAAATCTTGGTTAATTCTCGAAATGTCTTGCGCACATTTAAAACTAAAAATGAATAGAAATTATAATATTCATTGATATCATGTAAATAATTTTTATCTTTATTAACATATGAAATTGAAGTTGGTAAACACGCAACTTCTACGACACACGATTCACTAAATTCACTCGTGACATATAATTAAAATGTTCAATTTTACTAAAGAAAACATCACATGGAATGCAAGATATTGTTCCACATACGTTGTGAGGATGTTTGCGCCTTCGCCTGTAGAGTGACCTTGACCTGCCTCTCACAACTGAACACACTATAAATAATCATACATTATTTTTCTTGTAAGGTGATTTCTGTCACTGTCTCCCAGTAAACAGTTGTGCTGTACTGAAAATAATTTTATTTTGTAACAACACATCAGTCTCACCCTTTAAGTGAAGCAGATATGGTAAAGAATTTAAATATTCAACAGAACAGCTCTGTGACAATTTTTGAGGGTGTCCACTAATTACACAAGGTGAAATGGGGGTGGGGGGGGGGCGGCAAAAATCTAACATAATTGAAATTCTACGAGGACAGTAGAACTAAAAGGAAAAAAATGCCTACAAACAAAGCAGATGTTGACTTTAGAGAGGTATAAGGTCTAGAAATGACAAGGATATCACCTTTGTGGAGGGTACAACTGCCCTTTGATGCAGGAGAGCTAAAAAAATAAAATAAAAAGGTCTAAAAAAAACTAAGAGTTCAATCAGCAGGGGGGAGGGGGTCCCGTCATCTTAGGGTGGGGTGGGGTGTCCGACCAGATCTCACCAGGCAGGGGCGGGGGAGGGGGGGTTGCTGGAATTCTGGATAAACAACACATAACTGTTCTGAGCAGGCAGGGTGCAATGCTCAAAGAAGCTGCTTACAACAATGGAATAACAAATGTTTAAAACCAGGCTCTTGGGGAGGAAGTAAATCCATTTTCAGGGTTCAGAAATGAGCATATAACAGTCATTATTGGGGAAGATTCAAATTTACCTGGTATCAACTGGGAAGGAAGAAAAATTGATAACACGAGGGAACAGATTTGTAAATACTTTAGCAAGGGAAGGAGGCTCCACACAACATGACGGGACCAAACATGTGGAATATCTTCCTACAGAGGCCCGATGATAGCTCTGTGGTAACTGAAGGAATCAGTGGGTTCAGATATTTAGAACAAAAAAAAGAGAGAAATATGCAGGCAAATATGACCTTAACAATGGGTAAATATGACCTAAAAATTAAAAAATATGACCAAACATTTAAATTTACTTTACATAAAAACATGCTAAATTATTCATCATTTATTTTATCTAGTAGTGTTGCTTTGATGTACATATCATAATTTGCACCCTTGCACTCACTGCGCCATTGGAAATTAAATTTTAAATCATTTTGCTGAAGTCACTTTAATTTCACATAATTTATAGCAAAGAACTCTTTCATCCGTACAAAAATACTCCTCTCCAAATTCCCTTACGTAACTCACTGATCCACTGCAGATCTAACACTGACTTAGGATTATTTTCAAAAGTATTTCCTTGAGACATTGATTGATGTGCATCAACACCGCTATGCTGCTGCTGCTGTATTGTCGAGATTAAAAGGCAGGCGGAACATTAACTTTTAGAGACTGAAAATAATGCATAACTTTATTCTTGTCTGGTGAATTCTGACCTATTCAGTGAAAATTAGTTTGGTTTTTTTTCTCCAATGTATAATAGGAATACAGTTCATGAATAATTATCCCAATTTCTTCTTACCTAAGAGGTGAGTACAAGAAACCGAACTAATTAAATAGCACGCCAACGGTTGCAGATAAAATTCTCTAACTTCCGTGCTCACTAGTGACATCTCTCGGCAAGAGATTGCCTCTTGTCGCACTACGGTCGCTGCATTAGTTTACGGGTGACAGCCGGTTGAGTGAGGTCATGCGCAGAGTGCTTGTCGGAATTGTGAGAAAGTGAGAATGAAGGAATTGGAGGAACTTGGGAAAACTTTTACCCAGACACTTCAAATGCTTAAACAAGCATACGGGGATGACTGCATGAGCAGAACACAGTGCTATGAATGGTTTAAGCGCTTTAAGGAGGGCAGGTGTTCGGTTAGTGATGATCCAAAATCTGGTCGACCCTCCACATCAACAGACGACCACCGTGTTGAGAGGGTTAGCACTGTGATTCGTGAAAATCACCGTTTGACTGTCCGTGAGGTTGCTGAAGAAGTTGGCATAAGTGTAGGCTCTTGCAATCACATTCTGAGAGAAAAACTTGGAATGCATCGTGTCAGTGCAAAACTGGTGCCGCACTTGTTGACGGACGAGCAGAAGGATAATCGAGCTAGGACCTCTAAGGAATTGCTTGAAAAAGCAAATGAGGATGAAAACTTCCTCAAGAACATCATTACAGGCGATGAAACATGGGTTTATGGGTACGATGTGGAAACGAAGAGGCAGTCTTCAGAATGGGTGGCAAAAGGATCTCCTCGACCAAAGAAAGCGTGGAGGAGTCGGTCGAACATCAAGGTGATGATGGTCGTGTTTTTTGATTGCATAGGAGTTGTGCACCATGAATTTGTACCACGTGGTCAAGTGGTAAACAAGGAAGTCTACCAGAAAATTCTGACACGATTGAGAGATGCTGTGCGTAGGAAATGGCCTGAACTGTGAGAGAATCAGTCGTGGATGTTGCACCGTGACAACGCACCCGCTCACACATCGTTGTTTGTCACGAATTATCTGGCAAAACATCACACTCCCGTTGTGCCTCAGCCACCCTATTCTCCAGACTTGGCTCAGACAGACTTTTTTCTCTTCCCGAAACTGAAAAACACTTTGAAAGGATGTCGTTTCCAGACCATAGAAGAAATTCAAGACAATGCGACGAGAGAACTGCACGCCATCGGAGAAATTGCATTCCGGGAGGTGTTCCAAAACTTGAAAAAAACGATGGCAATGGTGTATTGATAGTGAAGGACAGTACTTTGAAGGGGACAGTGTGTAAAAGTTAGTATGATGAGCAATAAAGCAATTACAGCAGAAATTCGGTTTCTTTTTGTACGCACCTTGTATACCCAGTGAATTCCCGGTGCTATTAAAAAAAATTGCAAGATTTTTCATCAAAATATGGCCATAAATATTATCGTAAAATGACCAAACCTAGGAAAATGGCCCGAATATGCATTTAAATGCTATATAAAATACATCTAAATACAATCAGAAACGTTCAATCAGTGTTTAATTCAGCATTACAGCTCAAAAATAAGGCAGGAAAAAAATATGACTTGTCCTAAAGATCTGAGCCGTAGTGATAATGAAGCTGTCGTGATGGATATTAGACGGTTCGGTACACCACAGGCTAAAGCCGAACAGTGGAGGCAAACTGTGAACACCTCAAGGAAACAAAAGTCACAAAACTTTTTTTTTTTTCTTACGGTTTTACGCCTCACTTTACTAGAGGTAGGAAAAGACTGGGGTTATAGAACGGGAACGAATTTAGCCTAAGCCTTTTGAAGGAACCTTCTCATTATTTGCCCAGAGTGATTTGGGAAAGTCAGGAAAAAAACCTGTATCTGGATGGCCGGTCACGGCGAGGGCGACGTCAGGGCTCTACAGCTCACCCACCACGCACAAGGAGTCAGCAGAAGCAAGGAGGGCTTTATTAGAATGAACAATTGATGCACATACAGGTGTGTTCAGAGTAGGGACAGAAGCTTCTTCATATAAGCAGAAAAGAGTGGATTTAAAAAAAATTCTAATTGATCTTGAGGAAAATATAAAGAAAGTGAGAAAGTTAAAATAAAAAAAAGACTGGTGTAAATAATACAACTGCTAATGTATTGAAGATGTGGGATGTGACATTGTACTTTACCTCAAAATGTTATTTTGATTGAGACTTGCTGCTCACCATATACACTAAACAGATAGCATAAACACTAAAAGAATTTAAAATCTGTAAAGGGCAAAATTCCATGGGTGGGGAAAATGGCAGTAAATTCTAGAAGTGGTCTGAGAATTTGGAGTTTAAATTTAAACTGGCTAATCCAATACAAGAAACCGTCACATGTAACATATTTAAAGTGGAATCTAAGAGTGAGACATCCAGATCATTCAAAACAAATACAGGTGTAAGGCAGTGCAGTGAATTTCACTCTTCACCTGCATCTTTGAGAGCAAGCTATCACCAGGGAAGAAACAACAAGGGTGTTGAAATAGACCGAACAGGCACAGCTTCTAGAGGCGACAGAAAGTGCGTATGACAAAACCAGGAAATCTTAATACACATATCTAGAAATCTAAGACCACACTAGCCATTCTGGAATGTTTTTGCACTAGTGAGTGCATAGTACTGAATTACAAGTTGCTCAAATTACAAGTAATAGAAAGAGGAATTATATGAGATTCTTCTTTCTAGTACTTGGCTGACCAAGTATTTATGTACAAAATACATGGTCTGCTAAGAACTATAGAACACAGGAAATTAAAGAATAACATTTCACAACACAGAATACATAGAATTGATTTAACCAAAATGATATTAAAATATTTTTGGAACAAGAAATCAACAGCAAACTTGACTCGGAAAGAATATAAGTCGAGAAGAATATGCATTTATAGACGAGATGTTTTTAAGAAAAAGTGCTGAAAATGCAAAGATTCGAAGCCAGTAAGGATAAGATAACAGGGCAAAAATTGGTAAAAGATACATACAGAGAAGATGGAGCATTGGGGTAAGAGGAAGGAACAACAAAGAACAAATAATTGAACCTGGCTTGTGGTCCTTAGAAGACCGTAAGAAAAAAACATGAAGAAAGATTTAAAAAGGTATAGGTACTTCGGAGAATTGCCACCAGATTATGCACTCTTAATTAAATTAAAAGTTGCACTACCAATTGTGAAACAACCACAAAAACAGTAATTTTTATTTCAGTTTACTAAATCTATTTCCATACACTTGTACTCTCTGTCACAGAAAATGACAGCATCTTTCTCTTCATCTAGCAAGAGTATCTTAGAAATTACCATTTCCTTCTTCTGCAAATCATTATAATCACATTTATAGCCCATGTGGGAACCACTATTGCTAAAACAGATTTAATTAGATTTTAAGTGTGCTCACACCTGAGAAAGCCTGAGGTGTGGCCATCCAAGTGCACTGATGAAAGTGAGGCCACATTGTGTAGCTCCACAGGGATTAAAATTTGAGTGTCCCTATAGTTAAAACTTCTTTTAAAGTATTAATTTTCTTCAATATTCTAAATGGCAACACTAACATAACCGTGGCACCACAATTTGATGATGGATTCTCATATAGCTAGACGAAAAAAAAATTAAAAAGTTCTTTTTTTTGATATCTTGTTTAGTCTTTGAGCTATTGAACCTCAAAAATCAGTTAACTTTTTTCCTCTAGTCCAAGCCGTGTTTCAATCTAACCACAACCACCAACCACTAGGAAGAAAAAAAACCTATTGTGTCCCTCCACCATGCAGTTCCTTGTGTAACTTTCATGATTTCACCCCCCACCCTGTTTCAGGCCACATTATAACCCAACCACCTCAAATTTGAGATATGACATCTTGAAACTAAGTGATATATCAAATAATTGTATTCTTTACTTTCGATTGGTCTCATCAGGTTATAAAAGAATCCATCATGAAATTGCAGTGCCACTGTAATCCTCTTCTAAACTGGATTTTATCAAGGAAACTGGGGGAGGGGGTGTTGTGGGAGGCAGACCAAGATTTTACTGAAAACTTGGAATGACGAATGTAAAGACAGTAGCTGCAAACAAAACTTTCGTGTGACCTTTAAAACATATCTTGTAACCTACTTCAATATCTTTCCATGCCTCATCGCCAATATACACCCTGTATACTCCCATGACCCTCCTCATTCTACTCCTGTAAGTGCCAACTGCACGCATTTTTTTGCTAGTAGTAGTATTTTATTTGTCCCCTAAATCATATACATCTAAATTATACATAATGATAGCAGATATGTCAAGTATAAATTTAGATATTTACATTATCCTGTTGATAACATTAAATTATTTCAAGTATATTTAAAATAGCTATTCTTTTACAAAGTAAAAGGAGAGGTCCTGAAGATATGACATCAACAATTTTTTCAGAATATTCCCTTTTGGATGTTTTTATATTATGAGGTAATTTATTTAAAAGCATAATCCCTATGTGAAATGTTCCATTTTGATACAGTTTTGTTTTGTGTGCATAATCTAATTGTTTCCTTGTGTAATGTTCATCTACCTGATTATTTGTTTTTAGAGCTTCATCTATACAAATGACATTATTTCTAAAAAAAAAAAAAAAAAACAGAATGATTTCAAAGATGTAAATGCTTGGTAGTGGGAGAATATTCACATATTTAAATACTAGCTTCGAGCCCGTCAAAAATGACGGTTTGAAAGCAATATTCTGGCAGTTCATTTTTTTGCAGTTGGTTAATTATACGGAACTGATATTACATAATGCTAATGACCTTGATTTTGCAATGTTCTACATATTTCATTTGCCGTTTACATAGCCATATAGTAGTAACTTCTACTGAATTAATGACGCCGGAAGTAAAGAACCAATGAAATTAAATCAGATTAGGAATCTCAAAAACTTTTGCTATCCATGTAATATCAGTTTTATTCCTGGTCCAGGCATAATTCAGCACGTTAAATATGAAACTACTTCCACCCGCATTCATTAATACCTTTAGTAACATGGCGCTTATGAAAGCAGCTTAGTTGGTATGTAAAACTCATTTCAGAGTGAATTATGCTGTAACAAAATGTGTCAGTTGCGATTCTGGTAAACTTAACCACAACCTCCACTAATATTGCGTTCGGAAATCATAGCTTCTATTACCCTCATATGAATAATGATGGGTATCACCTATGGTGGTAGTAGGAATTCATTCTGAAAAAGAATCATTTTTCATTATACCATTCGTTATATGAATACATTACTGTGGTTAGATTATCAGAGCACTTGGTTAGGATCGGACAGAAATAAATGCATCTTACGTTAGATGACGGAGACTATAATTTCGAAAACGAATAACTTTTATTTATTTGACTGAAACATGTCGCGATTACGTATGTACGATTCTCTGAATTTTTAATAAGCTTCATTGTTTCTTATCGTGTGCCAATAAATTCTTAGTTTACAGTTTAACCTGGTGCTTACAACTGAGGCAGATAAAATAGCGTAAATAATGAAAACCCTTCTCCTTACATTAATTTCTGCATCTGGTTGTCGTAGATAAATAAAAAGCAATATGTAAATTTAATCGAACGTACTAATTGTAACTTTGTGACATAATTGCCTGGCATTAATTTTTTTTCCCTGCTCTCAGTATTTCTAATATCACTGCTCACTGCTATTTTGCGGCAATAATATCGTTGTTGAATTGCGAGTGTCACATCGTGTATATAGTAAATAGTCATATCTTTGATGATTTAAATCTGATAACAAAGTTATCTTAAATCTCATTTAATAGCTAACACATGTATCAAAAACTAAGGGTAGGGCTATAATATATAATGGTAGTAGGAATTTATTATGGAAAAGTTTTAAGGAGAAACGAATAGGTCATCCTTAATGATATCTTTAGTTATACGAATACGTTACTCTCCTTAGATTATCAGAGTATTTTGTTAGGATTTTAAAATTAAAAAATGCATTTCACTTTAGATGACGGGGACTATAATTTTGAAAACGGATAACTGTTATTTATGTGACTAATACATTTCGCATTATGTACGGTTCTCCTAGTTTTTAATTAACTTCATTGCTTCTTAACGTCTGCCAAAAAAATTCTTAGGTTATGGTTTAACCTAGTCCTGACAACTGATACACATAAACTAGCGTAAATATTTAATCCCATTCTCCTTACATGAATTTCTGCATCAAACTGATACGGATAAAATAGCGTAAATATAGAATCTCCTTCTCCTTGTATGAATTTCTAAGTCTAGCTGTAAATAAACGAAAAGCAAGATGGTGGTACGAATGTAATATGGTGGTTGATGATTGGCCGTTCTTTAGCCAATAGGTGAAGGAGCTATAGACGATGCACGCAGATGCCACGTTAGCGTTTTATATAATAGGATAAGGGTCTACGAGATTCCCATGTTTTGTGATTCGTCATTATTCCTATTGCTATCTACTGAATTATGAAAGTACTAAGTGCATCTGATGATAAACCCCAGAATATAATTTCATACTTTATTTGTGAATGAAAATGGGCAAAGTATGCATTTTTCAAGGTTTCTTTAATAGTGGCTAATTTTAAAATACGTAATGTATAACAGGTTTGATTTAATTTAGAGTTCAAATATTGAATATGTATTAATATATTTCTCTCGGGCTTCCAGCTGTGTTAAGATGTCACATTTGTGGGACATTTCGAAGGCGTCCTTCTCTGCCTTCATTCTCAACCCAATGTCAATGATTAACTGTTTGTTTATTCAGCCAAACCACGGAAACGGTGGAAGACAAAAACCAACACAACGCGATTACGTCATCCGCTCTTCTGCTCGTTACCGGCGCGAAACTGTTTCAGAATTTTAATAGCCGGGTTCCAGGCCGCACTGAGTTGATAACCAGTGTCCCTGTTAACTAATAAATCAGTTGATCTTATTTCTACAGCCTCTGTAATAACGCTGGTCCAAAAATCTTTGACCCGGGCTAAGTCCAATTCGCCAGCCAGGCTATGTTTGTCACAAATCCTTTCTGCTCTGTCTACCAAGAGTTTCGTTGTGCCGGATGATGACAGCTGTTGGCATTTAAATATAAGTCGGTATGGGTGGGCTTCCGATACAGTGTGTCCCAGCGAACCATCGGCACATTCAATAACAAGCACATCAAGAAACGGCAGGCAACCGTCCTCCTCCAATTCCATCATGAACTGAATATTTTCATGGATAGAATTGAGATGCGCAAGGAACTGGCCAAGACTGTTTCTGCCATGGGGCCAAATCACAACGGTGTCATCGACATACCTATAAAAACACTTTGGCTGGAGTGGTGCATGGTTTAGTGATTCTTCTTCAAAAAATTCCATGAAGAAATCAGCAATGACAGGAGACAACGGCAAACCCATTGCTACACCGTCCACTTGTTCGTAATATTCTCCTTCAAACTGAAAATAAGTGGTTGTCAACATGATGGAATTGGAGGATGGTTGCCTGCCATTTCTTGATGTGCTTGTTATTAAACGTGCCGATGGTTCGCTGGGATACACTGTATCAGAAGCCCACTGATACCAACTTATATTTAAATGCCAACAGCTGTCATCATCCGGCACAACGAAATTCTGTATTAACTACCTTGGTACACAGAGCACAAAGGATTTGTGACAAACATAGCCTGGCTGGCGAATTGGACTATCTCCGGAAAACATTTTTAAATAATGGTTATAATCAGGGACAGATTACTCGTGCGTCTAAACAGAAGGAAAATCGACGGAGAGATCAGATTGATACCAAGGGCCTTGCGTTTCTGCCGTTTGTGGGTGCCCTAAGTTTCAAAATAGGTAGACTGCTATCACAACACAGAGTCAAGACAATTTATAGACCACCCACTAAAATTAGTAACTTGGTCGGCAGCGTTAAAGATGACCTAGGTTTTCGAACCCCTGGTGTATATTATATACCATGTGAATGTGGCCGCGGCTACATCGGACAGACGCAGCGATGCATTGTGCAGCGTTGTATAGAGCACGCAGAAATGTTCGTCTTGGGCAAGAAGAAAAATCTGCGGTGGCCGAACATAGTGTGCAAGAGGGTCACACATTTGAATTTGAAAAAACAACAATTTTAGCCCGGGTCAAAGATATTTGGGCCAGCGTTATTACAGAGGCTGAAGAAATAAGATAAACAAACAGTTAATCATTGACATTTGGTTGAGAATGAAGGCAGAGAAGGATGCCTTCGAAACGTCCCACAAATGTGTCATCTTAACACGGCTGGAAGCCCGAGAGAAATATATTAATATTCAACACCGTGAAAAATTACAATCTTACATTGAATATGTCTATTCCATTTAAGATCAGATCGATTCCATAAACCTAAAAATTTTGAGTCTAATCTGTTTGCTAAAATCTGATGGTTCAAAATAATATTCGGGTTCGCAGGGTTCATGTTTTGAGCAATATGCAAATTTACTGCAACGGTTTTATCACAATTTATTATTAAATGCAATGTTTTTGGACCATGGAGATAGCTGTTTAGTGGTTTTATTAATACATTGCTAAAGAACTTCTTCAGTTTCACCTTTCACTAAAAGTGTTGTCTGCAAAGATAGTATTATCATGTGAGTTGACATTTTCGTTTATGTCATTGATATACAAAAGAAACAGGAGGGGTTCCAAGAACCAAACCCTGTTGAACATCGTGTTTAATACTTCTAATGCCTGATACATGCTCTCCGATTATTTCACTTTCTGTGTCCTTACATTTTAAGGTTACAACCTGTTTCCTTCCATCAAGGTATGACTTGAACCATTTGTTTGCTACTCCCGATACCAGAATGATATAGCTCAGACAGGAGGATTTTATGATCTACCACATCAAAAGCTTTAGACAAATCTAGAAATATGCCAGATATTTTCTCTTTCTTATAAATTACTTTTAATATACTGTTAATGCAAGCATAAGTAGCTGTCTGGGTTGATTTCCCTGTTCTAAATCCATGTTGTGAATCAGATAATATATTATTTTTGTTAATGAAGTTTAACTTTTTATACATAATTTCCCTAGTATTCTTGAGATAGCATATGGGATGGTAATAAGCCAATAGTTATCTATTTTATCTGTTTCTACCTTCTTATGTTTCGAAATAACTTTTGTTAGCTTTAATATTTCTGGGAAACTACCAGATTGTAATGAATTACACATAAATGTGTTAGTGGTTCAAATTATGTATCTAGCACATTTCTTCCTGTATCAGAAATTCCATCAATTTCTGCACAGAATTTACTCTTTAGTTCTTTTAAGGCAATGGCAATTTCTTCCTTTTGGACATTATCAATAAAAAGTGATTCACCACATATTGTTATCTTATAATTCCCTATTTTTGAATTATGTTTAAAAAAATTCAATAGTTCTTCAGGAATACCAGTAAATTAATCAGGGAAAAGATTTGTTACCACAGTTGGGCCACTAATTACATCATTACTACATTTTAATAAAATATTTTGGTCAAATTTTCTAGTTTTACCTGTTTCCATTCTTATTACATCCCATACAGCTTTGTTTTTATTTTTATTATTGGAGTTATAAATAAATCTATCATTCTGAAATTTTTTGGCTTGTTTTATAACTTTGCTTAATATAGTTGAGTATTTTTTATAGTAGGTCCTTGATTCAGGTGCAGTGTGGTTCTGTTTATATACTTTGTTTTTTTACACAAATTTTTTTATTCCTGCTGTTATCCAGGTGGTATGAGAAGCACTGTTTCTTTTATTATGTTTAGAAGAACTGCCATATAAAAATAATATTTCAATAGCTTAATAAACATATGGAATTTGTCATTTAAATCATCTAATTGAAAAATATCTGCTCATGATTCCTTAATTAAGAAATAATTGCAGTTTGCAATATTTTGTTCACTAAATGATCTGGTTTTTATTTTATTTTCTTTGTGGCATTGTGTATATTTTTTTCTTTTACATACATAGTTAATATCTGAGACAAGTGATCACTGAAACTTGCATTATATACGTCAACTAAGAAACTTTGTTTGTGACAATTTGACCAAGGATTGTCTTACTGAATTATGTGACTCTTGTTGGGTTATTTACTATGTGGCGTAAACCATATGAACTGAGGAGTTGTGTTAACATGTCTCTATTCTTGTTGCTTGATAGATAGTCGAGATTGAAATCTTCACATATTACTAAATCAAAATTTTGTTTGCTAATATTGTTTTTAAGAGCAATTCTAATCTTTGCAAGAATAAGTCAAAATTTTCATCAGGAGATCTTTTTAAATTTG
Source organism: Vandiemenella viatica (assembly GCA_031002005.1). Lineage (NCBI taxonomy): Eukaryota > Metazoa > Arthropoda > Insecta > Orthoptera > Morabidae > Vandiemenella > Vandiemenella viatica. Next base: position 150,732,188 of record CM061918.1, read on the forward strand.
GGTACTTTATCTGCTGCGAATTAAAAGTTCTTTTCTGAAATCAAGTGATTACTATGTAACAAAGGTTCATATTCTACATTGTTTCTAAGAAAAATCCATAGGTACTCCCCCCTTTTGATTATGAGACATACAATAATAATTAGCCATGATATAATTTGAAATACTGAATCTCATCATTCATAAGCCAATGCTCTGTAATACACAAAACTGAAATTTCTCTGATTTGATTATTAATTAGTATCTCTAATAAATTTGTTTTGTTTAAAATGGACTGAACATTCTGATGATAAATCTTTAATTTATTTTCATAATGAGTTGGTGCTTCATTTTCTCTCAAGTTACTGGTACTATTAAAACACTTGTCGGTAATAGCGCAATCACTGGGACTCATCAAAGAACTGTTGTTTTGGTCCGAAAACTGTTGCACATGTTCTTATGGTGACACTATTTAATATATGTTGCTCTTACAGGTATAAAATGTATAGAAACCTCACAAACTTCACTCGAAAAGTGCTGTAACACTATACCGCGAGCGACTGGGAGAAGACTTATAGTGAAGTATAATGACCATTCACATGTTCTTTGAATGGTATTACTTGGGAATATGTTGCTCTAAAGGTATATATATATACCGAAAAGATTACAAACTAAAAAAAAAACTGAACCGTAAGCGAACATTGGTTGCCTCATTTACGTACACATATGCAACGTCCAACGCTAATAGGTATTACATCACCAAGAAACATAGCTGATGCAGGGGCGTAGCTACTATGGGGCTAGGTGGTGCAGTGCACCGGGGCCCTCACGCTCAGGGCAGTTTAGAGGGCGCACGAGCTACTCAGGGGGGGGGGGGCCCAACCACTACTCAGGGGCCCCTAAAGAACAATTCAAGGGGCCCCATCCCCATTTCAGGGGGCCCCTACCAGCAAAGCAAAAAAAAAAAAAAGGCGCTGTCTGGCCTGAGGGCCCAAAATAAATTTTTTGAACCGGGGCCCTTGTTGACCTAGCTACGCCACTGATCCGATGTTTTGCCCAAGATGTTAATATTCTACGGCATTTATCAAAGTAGGTTGCGGCAATATTAACGTAGCTCATGTTTAGGTTGAAATTGCAGTAATGTGCTTGTTTCAGCATTAGGACAAAGGAATTTAGTTTTTATGGTTGAAATGCAGCCTGTACCAAAATGGCATTTGGTTGGGGGATTCTATCATTACTGTGGCGCCACAATCTGATGATTGATTCTTATAGACCTCAACGAAACAAATCGAAAATAAAGAATAAAATTTTTTGATATCTCGCTTGGTTCTCGAGATATCGTATCTCAAAATTGACGTAGTTAGGTTGAAATATGACCTGGACCAGAAGAAAAATTTCTGCTATAACCAAATTTGATGATGAATTCGTATGTAGCTCGACGAATACAACGGAAAATAAAGGATAACGGTTTTTGATATCTCTCTTAGTTCTCGAGATATTGTATCTCAAAAGTGAGGAGGTTAGGGTGAGATCCGACCTGGACCAGAAATTTTTTTTCACCATATCTACACGGTGGAAACGCACTAAAGGTGTTTTATTTTCTTCCTAGTGATTGTTGCTAGGTGGAAATACGGCCTGGACCAGATAAAAAACACCAAAAACAGAAGAAACTATAACTGAATTGACTTTTAACATGCTATATCTTGAAAACCAAGCGAGATATCAAAAAAAATTATTCTTTATTTTCGATTTATTTTGTAGAGTTCTACAAGAATTCATTATCAGATTTTGGCACAACGGTAATGATAGAACTGCCTTTGGTTGTTGTTGTTAACGCATAATTCACTAGAAATTCGGATTTATTAAACATTCATCACGATTTTCAAGCAGAATCATTAGCGGCGCCTGTGGATAAGTTGGAATGCAGCCTGGACCAAAATGGGCATAGATGCTTCAAATCAACTATAAATTTTGTTTTTATAATAAAGCTGGTTTCATTTGGTTTTTTGGTCGTTGATACATTTTGTTGCACGTATTATTACTATTACTGGAAGTAGCATATGATAAATGGCATCCTCTCATCACTTAGCGTGTACTGTTACAGCAGTTTATTTTTATTTTGCGTGAAGTTTTGCTTTATAAACTGTCTTGATGTGTGTAATAGAAATAAATTAATAAAAATATAGTCGAAGGAACGATAGTGTTATTATACAAGGCTATATGCGATCTCCAAGTCACTCGCCTCCTTACATTATGGCACCTTTCATGTGAAGTTTGTGAGGATGGATATATTTTACAGCTCTAAGAGCAACATATGTTAGATAGGTAGCTGTAAAATAAGAATGAAGAAAGAAGGACTTGTGGTATTCGCTTCAAATTTACCACATACGTTCCTGTGGTCATACCCTTTTAAGAAAAAGTGTACATGGAAGCGAAATCACACTTACCTTAGACGTAAAGCAACATAAAAGTTACGAATTAACGCTACAGAAAATCGCCATATTACTTCATATTGTCGCGCCAAAGATAATATGTGCACTCTGAAGGAAAGACTGTAGAATCACTAGCAACTATGATAACTACAATTTGAATATACTGCTATGGCGTTCTGACGATTGTAATGCAGCGTCCAAATTTTACCATGTACTCAATGTCGTCCAGGCTGCATTTCAACCTAAGTGCATTGACTTCAGGTTGAAACGAACCATGGACGGCATGAATTCGTTAGCGTTTTGGCTTTAATGCAGCCTGGACCACAGTGAAACAACCATCGGACATGATATTGCGAACACCAAATTTCTATGTCATGTATCGGTACTACTATGGCCCAGGCAGCATTACAACATAAACTCGAACGACTATTGACGAAATTATATTTTACAAATATGTATTTAGTCATTATGCAGCCTGGACCATAGTGAAACGTAAACACGCGATATTGCGGATTTCCAATTATCATATAGTATTTATCATTATTACTGTGGTCCAGGCTGTATTAAAACCTAAACACGAAAGGTTGTTGATGAAATCATGTTTTATAAATGTTATATATTTTCGTATGCACAATTATAATAACAATTTCAGCCATGCGAGCAAATTCTGAAAACTGAATAAAATAAATCAGTCGATGTCGGATTAATAGAATCAAGAAAAGCTTCTACAACCTTTTGTCATTAAATCGAGTGCGTTTCAAAGGCAATTTTATTACTCAGTAAGTAAACGTATTATAATACGCGGATTCATACATAAATTATACATCCAATAAGCTACTGATGGCCACACATCGTGACCAATCGCAAGCGGCCATTTGCCACGAATTGTACTGCTCACCGCTAAATAGTGCCTAAAGAAATTGGTTCTGCTGGTTTTGTTTATGGACGGTTCAAGCAAAAGAAAAAAAATATATTTCTCGGCGTGATGTCTGCTTTTTATTGATAGCAAATAAAATCACAATTCACATGAAATATCCTTGCATCTGCCCTATTACACACTGCACTGAAAGATATTTATATTGTGTCAGAAAAATTCATCAGAGATTTCACAGTTGTTGTGATGATGTAAAGCCAGAGTTTTTACAATAACATCATCTGTGGCGTTCCAATATGTAGTGTAATGGCGGTTTTTCTGAAGTGTTAATTCGTAACTTTTATGTTGCTTCATGTCTAAGGTAAGTGTGATTTCGCTTCCATGTACACTTTTTCTTAAAAGGTATCTCCACAGGAACGTATGTGGTAAATTTGAAGTGAATACTACAAGTCCTTCTTTCTCCATTCTTATTTTACAGCTACCGTTAAATAATATCACCCAACAAACGTGTGCAACAGTTTTCAGATGATAACTACAATTCCTTGATGAGTCCCAGTGATTGGGCTATTACCCACTTCTCTTTTTGAACAGAATTCTTGTCATGTATTTGCCAAACCTTTGTCAAAGGTCTGGCTTCTTTTACAAGTTTCCCTAGTTCTAACTTGAAATTCTTGATGCCAATATAGTGGCATAAAATTTGTATATCTTGTAGATCTTTAATCATAGTTTCCCTTTGTGCTGTAATTAATCCTCATTGTACAGAAATTTCGGTTTAATTCTAGATGGGGATACCGCTACAATCTCTTACCGCCTCGCGACATATTATAAATATTTTAATGGTTTCATAACGATCCAGGTTGTATTACAACCTAATTTCTGCTTGAAAATAATGGTCCAGGCTGTACTACAACGGAATTACTGTTTGAAAATATGTTGCGAGGCCATAAGAGACGGTATTCCCATCTAGAATTAAACCGAAATTTCACTAACTACTGTGAAAGCATTGTTTACTAAATTAATAACAACATTTTTTTTTTCGGACGTTCTCTAAAAGGATACAAAGAAGAGCAGAACTTGGTGATGTTTGATGGCTCCAATCAATCCGAGAATCGATATGAGTATTAAGAAAACACCACATGCCAAAATACCTCCAATTATGGGGAGGTTTGCACCAATCGCAGAAGCTCGTCCATATACCGCAACTCCGATAAGAATAAACGCGACTAGCTGCGAACACAAACGAATGTAATTAGAATGAGCAGACCGAAATAACGTAAAATTTTGCTTAGCATTGAAAACATTAGCCTACAAAATGGTTACGTAATATTTTGATCATGCTAATCCAGTCACAAACGACATTCTATGCTGAAAACTAATCCTATTAACATAAAATAAAATGCCCACTTACAATATACAAAATATTTAACGCAGTCAGCGCATTTTTTGAGCAAGTGAAGCCACCGCACATCTTTAAACTGCAAACATTTAACGTTTACTTAAAACTTAAATCAAATCCGTCAATCCGTCAAACAAAACACTTGCTCTTTCCTCTCGCTCAAATGTCAGATTCCCTGAGCCAACTTAAATATCAATCCCAAAGATCTTAATATCCAACACTAAGTAGAAAATTGTAGTAATATCTGTGGTGAAGGTAATAAGGGAAAAAAATTGGTGAGTGTATCAGCAAAGACAAGTAATAGTGTATCAGCATGAACACGCGCAAGAAGCGGAAATTCTACGTAAAGCTCAAGACTAATTGTGATCATAGGAAAAACAAGACTATAAATACAGTTCTTCTCTTTCATGGATACCCAGAAATTTCGAATCATAAGCTTCTATGGTGGGCAGTTTATTGTGTCTGTCAATTTAGATTCATGAAAGTAGGTGATATGGGAAATTTGACTGGAGCGAATGCTCTCTCACAATTAAATTAAAATTTGAAAGTAGTTGAAACTGGATTATTTATTTATGTATGGGCAGTTTTAAACATCCAAATAGACTGCATTTTCATACCCTGAGCAACAACACAAGTTAAGTGTTTCGCATAACATTATATTATACTCTGAGACATCTTCGAAATACATGTAGACTTTTACATCAGAACATTTACAGGGTTTGTCAAAGAGATTATTCTAAATTCATTTTCATACTGTTTATTGCAAATAACGAGCATGGAAATAAGCAAGGATAAATTTTAGGTTAAGACTTCGGAGCAGCATACAGATAAGAAGAAAGTATCATAACAATAAATTAATATTCGATTTCAGGCATAAGGCAGTGCTGATGTCTGAATTTACAAATAGAGAAACGATGAATTGAAAAAATTGCCGAGGGGATACAATTAAATTTAATAGCTATAGTGGATCTGTTTCGTTGGTATCTTCTCTACTCACTTACATTCTCATTTAACGATTTTTTAAGGCGTTAGATTTTTTCATCGCATTTCACCACGTACCTATTTTCGCACTTTACAGGTTTTTTTTTTTAAAGTTCTTGCAGAAAATACCAGAGTACTGGCGCATACTGGGAGCTTCTGGAACAGCATTCTTACTGAAGCAGTAGAAATTCGACGCGTTTAACCACGTCAACCGCGACAACGGGTATCAGCTAAGTGACGCCTAGACGCAAATCATCAATACTATTCGTCGACAGCGCGGCCGGGATGCATTACACAAGAGCGTCCAGATCAACGGGAAGTTCGGTAGTAACATAAATGAGCAATTTGTTGCTCATGCATTAATGAGCAGCTTATGGCGAAGGTTATGCCTCCTGATTTTTCCTTCTTTCGAACGATGAGTTGTGACGAGGCAGGACCCTGGCTACGATTGGTTACAAAGCTGACCAATCACGTGGCAGCATGGCCCAATATGAGTCTGGCCCGCAACGGATCCCTGTTGACACATCACATGGATAAGCAATTTATGGCGAAGGTTTTGTTTTCGGATATCATCTTCGAACGAGCGATGACTTTCAGCCCGTCCGCTACATTCCATGTGAAAAAGGACATCGAAACTAGCCGTAACTCCATGTTGTCATCGATTCAAGTCGCGACGAGACTTGACCCCTGCTACGACTGGTTCAACAGCCGACCAATCACAACGTAGCACCAGGAGTCTGGTCTATCTCAGCAACTTCGCACGTTCCTAACCTCACTTTACCAGAAAAAGATGACCCAACTCAACTCAACTAACTCAATCAACTCCTGGGGCCTGTAATTTCTCAACTCAAGGTCCGCCATGGCAGACTCCGATAAATCGACTGACGCAGCCAATAAACGCAAGTCGAAGAAGAGTTAAAACAAGTTCGCATTCCCACGAGAAGTCGGTTTCTATGATGAAGCCGCCTTTCTACCGGCAGGAGCCTCTGAACGCGTTGTGGAAAGCGTCAGACCTGAAGAGTGGTCAATGAAGCTATGGAGACGTCGCCTCGACCGCGGAAACCCCAAGAAATGGAAATTCTTCATCACATTCTTACTGGATTATCTGCAATTCAGCTGGGAGGTTCCAACCATTGACGCTGCCACCTTCGAGCTGTTTCTCTCAAGTCGCGAACATAGTCACCTTGCAGAGAAGATTCTCCCAGCGGGAGTCGCTGAGTGGCCGGAAGCACTTGTGTTTCCGACCCATCTAACAAGCGACTTTGACTGGGAGAAATACGCAGACCTTATAAAGGGAAGGATCAAAACGTTCTGTTTTGATTCGACGACGGGCCGCAACTTCCTCATCACTCCCATCAGGAGGCCACCGCAGAAATCATCATTCTACGCAGAGGAGGGCCCAGTGCCACTCATCTTTGCCGATTATAGGAGAAACTACACCGGCATTCTGGCCTATCTGCATCGCTGCACGAAGCTGCCCCTATTCTGCCAGATCCCCAAGGGGTAAAGATACCGCCGGCCTGCCTCAACGACTTCGAGGCAGTCATCGAGATCCTACAGCGCCGCTCCACCGCTCATCACATCATTTTTCACGACGGAGAGGAAGCCAACACCACTACAGAGAAAAATGAAACTCTCGACTAGCAGATCCGAGCGGGTCACAACAACATGCTCCCTGATGGAGCGAGTACCAGCGTTACAACGCCGATCATCGCCGAGAAACCACCCCTACGCAATGCCACAACACAGACCATCGCAGCGAAACTGCCCTCACGCAGCCCGGTCCAGTGCTTCACGTACCAAAAATTCTGGCACTATGCCAGGGACTGCGCTGAACCGGTCAGATGCGTTCGTTGCGGAGGCGAACACAAACTTGCAGACTGCAAAAAAAACCGTAAAGAGCCAGTCTGCTGCAACTGCGGATCTAAGCATGCAACTTCTTTCCGCGGTTGCGATAAGTGGAAGCAGCAACTACGTAAGATCCGACAGCACCGGATTCCTAGGCTGCATACGCAGCCAGCACCAAGACGGGAAGTAAGCAGGGCTCGCACACAGCAGCGTCGAATGCCTCTTCATACTCCAGAAACAAGAAGAAATGACAACAGGGCAACATCAGCCGAAACAACAAGACATAATAAGACGGAGTCACTGAAATCCGACAGCACACTTCGTCCACTCCTGCACCTGCCAAGTTCCAGAACAGCGAGAAGACCGACTTGATGCCCTCATCAATCTATTCAAGACTCTCGTCAACCACCGGGCTACAAAGGAAGACACGAGAAATACGCCGCGGCAGCCCTAAGTGCATCACAGCAAAAATTGGTGACCTTTTCTGGGATGGAAGGTGTGCCGGCAACCCATCCTGTGAAGAATAAATCATTTGAAGATAACATCTATAGCCAACATAAAGACCTACCGACTGTGAAGATCTGACTCCTGCAAATGACTTGGAGGCAATGTCCTAGGACAACATACTCCGCGGTACACCAGCTCAAAGGAGCTGCGACTAGGTTGAAACGAACGACAAGAGATGGCATCGCTTACAAGACAGAAGAATGACGTGGGGAACAACGGAAACTGGTAGCCCGTGGACTTCCGGTCGACACAGAGGTGGAAGTCGTGGCATCCGAACTTGCCAGCCAAGGCGTGGAGGCAAACCACGTCTACCAGATGCGGCGAACGGCTACAGAGGAAAAGATACCTCTGTACACGTTCAGGACGAGCGACAATGCCGCGCTGAATGAAGTCATGGTTCTGGCGGGGAAACCCGTCAGAATCGAGAAGAAAAGACGAGCACCACTGGACTTCGTCCAATGCTTCAACTGCCCGGGCTACCAATATCTGTCCTGGCAGTGCACGAAGCCCACATGATGTTTAAGATCCGGCGAAGGCATCGCGTGGCCATATGTCCACGTCCGCGGCACCAAACCTGGTCCTGCAGTTGCGAGACGGCTGGACACACAGCAGCATACGGCGGCACCAACCGCAAGCCGACGCATACGAGGCCCGCAACCAACTGGCACCATAGTCGACCGCCGCCGCACGAGTACCATTAAGTATCATATATCAGCCTGAATAACACTGATATGATTATAAGAAAACTGTAGGAGTTTTTCACATAAGGTCGTCCTAGACAACCATAGCCATTTTCCCCCTCAAAGCGCAAATAAAAAGATTCCCCAAAACAACCCTATCCTATACAAAGCGACACATAGCAGTAGAGCTACCTAGGTAGCGGGACATGCACAAACACGCCGTTGAGTCAACGACCAAAAAAATAAAAAGAAAGAAACAACGTCAGCACCACTCGGCCAGCGGACGCCAAGGCGAGAGGGACGCTCAAGCCGCCCGCGCCGCCCGCAGTAGATACGTCGGCTGTTGCCCTGCGCCAGCTGGCGCAAGCGGTGATGGACGCTATCAAGCAAATCCCTGAGATGGTCGCGGCAGCGACTGCACAAGCAGTAGCTACCGCAGCAAACCAACACCAGCAACCGAAGGGGCAGACGTCGCTGTAAAGCGACAGGTGCCCACTCGAATCATGCAAACACCTTCGGACTAACAACGCTCCAAAAGAAAAGAAAATTCACAAAAGCAAAAAACAAACCAACAAAACGCAAAAAGGAAGGAGATACCAAATTGGCAAGAACTTCCCACACCGAATTTCCTTGCTTAAGAGCAAGGGAAGAATGATGTAGCCTGTGTCTTTACCAGAAGATGGCGCCAACGATTGAGAGCGCCGAAATATTGTGTAATTATAACATTCCTATAACTCGGCTAGTCACCCGAGAACAATATTTATATTCCCAACGCCAAGAAAGACTACGTAATTATGTAAGATATACATAGTTATTCAAAAATGCTTCAACAATTTTAAACTTCTCCATCCCAACTTTTGAAATTTTTTTTATTTTGTGTTAGTTTCTGCTTTGATAGTTTTATGAAAAGGGACTTTGTATGACGGTCCTAATTCTTTCATTAAATACTTAAAACCTTTGTCTTCGGCTGATTAAAATTTCTACTATTAACACAAATAAAATAAACAATAATGTCAGTTACGAGGTCATATCTTGAACCCTTTTTAGAATATTGTAATACATTTTGTAAATCTTTATTTATTTTTGGTGTGTTTGAGGAATTAGTTGTTCCAACTGAAAGTTGTTTTCGTACATCCTGACATCCTTGGCATAACATTTGATATCAAACTCAACTGGGCAGGATTCATTGGATAGGTAGTACGAAAAGGTTTAAAAATCGTTTACTTTGAGAGAGATGTACCAGGGAAATAAGAGAATTAGCTTACAAAACATTCGTCTGACCATTGCTTGAATATGGTAGTGTAACATGGGACCCACATTTTTAGTATCAAATACAGGAGTTCAGAAGGTGCAAAGAAATTAGATTTGTCTCTGGAAATTACAGCAGAACACAAACAGCAACCGATACGATAAATGAGCTGGAGTGGGATTCATTGCAAGACAGGAGGAGGGTGAAGAGAGTCAAGGGAGTGTACAAGGCGTATATTGGTGAGAAGGCGTGATAGATACTAGTGGAAGAATTAGGAGTGGTGAATGGAAGGGAAAAGATTATCGTGACCACAAAATGACACTCGATTTTTGTCGTAAGGTTGTGGGAAGATGAGGTCAGGGATTGGAATAAATTACCAAGAGGGATGATGAATAATTTATCAAAAACGCTGAAAAAATTGAAATTGGAAATTTGCAGAGAGAACAAATGTAGGAGAGTACAGGAAAGGGAAAAAAAATGGTGTGTAGGGAAATTGCCACAGGAACGTGCTCTCCATCGCAATTAAAGTAAAGAAAGCCTTTTCTGAAATATCAGCGTTGCTCTTAACTGATGCGGCAGATGTTCGTGGTATAATAGTAAAATACAATTTACTAAAAAGAAAAAAAATTATAAAATTAATAACTAGATAATATTATATTCACTGAAGTATTACACACAACACTAAATCACTAATATTATATAAATTTAATTGTATGGTACAACGCTAAAATATTTTAAATAGTAATATGTCAATAAATATACAAGAAAATCCTAGAAAGAGTTTATGATAACTTTCCATTAAAAATAAAATCAACAAAAATGCATACGAATATATAAGTTTTATATAGATTTTGACTTTGTTTAATAGGAAAGGACACTAATTACTTCCTCAAATCTAAATACTTTCCTCTTCAATTTATCTTCGTCTATTTTATGACATTGCCGAATTTAAAGGCACAGGGTGAGCAGATTCGCCATACTGCATCCTCGCCGCAATGGCAGTGCGGCGAATCTGCCCATCCCCAGGCGTCGAGAGCGGAGGCACTTCTTCCCGTGCCAAATATGACACGATTACGCCAAACATACGCGGCAGGTCGAATCCTGGAAGTCTGCTAATTTGCACTGTGCCCTGTTGTGTTGACGATGCCCATTCTGGTGTCCAGCTATCTGTAGGTCTGAACGAGTTAGATGCTATACTCATAGCAATTTTCCGGGCATGGCAACGTGACTTCAGCCGTGTTTTGTATTCCCTAATATCTCCGTTGTTGGGAAGCGCCTCGTTGATCAGGATTCTCGACCACAGATGGGGAAGGACCTTTTGCGTTCTGATGTGAGGTGTTGGGATGTTGCTGGGCACCGGCAGCCACTGAATAGTGGTGTGACGGGACATCATTTATTATAATATTTTAATACCGAAATCATGTAAGTTTTCTAAGTTTCACTGCAGCCATACGTCGAGTAAGCAAGTCCTGTTGATCGATTTTCTGCCGATCGACAGTTCGGGTTGCAAGCTACACGTGCGGTGCTGAGCATGCAAGCCGATACTTTTCCAGCAAGCTAGAATACATTGATCACTCTCACTTCTTGACTGTCAATATACAAGATAACATCTAGGCCTCGGAGATAGATATTCGCTGCACCAACCTCACCATTCTCTGTTAGTTGTGAACTGTAGGGTTAAGTTTCATCCCTAGGGTCAGTATTGCGGGTTACGGGATACTTCTGAATTTGTACAACATCGACTGTAGTTGATTTATGGTCCAGTGCAATTTAATGCGGTTTCCAGAGACATTGTTTTATTTCAAGTAGCTCGTAGCTGCCTGCTCCCTCTCCTAATTACAAGTTACCCCCGATGCTCATGTTCATTTGCTAGCGCAAGAGAAGAAGAGGATGGGCTCAAGAGAGAAGTAGTCAAGAGCAGAAGATACGAAGAAAGTCGGCGCAAGTCATAGGGCATCGTAGGTTAAACATTTGGATCCCACGTGTCAGTCATCCTGGCACACCCATTCAATAGGGATAGCACTTTTTTTTTCTGTGTATCTGGCTCCGACGCCTTTGGCGTCCTGGCTAGAGTTGCATCTAGGTATTTTTTATCTTCTCTTTTGTACATATTTAGCCGTTACTTTGGCCTCCTTGGAGGTCTTTTTGTACGGCTTTATGGTGTGCGTTATTCTATTTGTTTAGCTGTTTTTAATTTGAGGGTCTTGTATGATGGACAGGGGTGTTTTATAATTGTGCCACCTCTGTTGGGCTATTGTTCCAATTTTTTCCAGTTTGGGGTTTTCGTGGCGTGTGGCATTCAGTTTCTGGTGGAAAGTTTGTGTTAATCTTTTTACTGTTTCTGCTATTGTTTCTAATCCTGCTGCTTCGTGTAATTCCGTTATTCTAGTTCTTCTGTCTGCATTTAGAATTAATCGTAGGCATTTGTTTTGGAGCACTTGGAGAGATGATAAGTTAGTTCTACTTGCCATTCCCCATATTTGTCAGCTGTAGGTAATTGTTGGTAATATAGTTGATCTGTAGAGCTGTAGTTTGGTTTTGAGGTTCATCTTGTTGCTTATTAGTATGGGGTATAGATTCATGATTAATCCTGTCATATTTCTTTTCTTCTCCCGAATATGTTGCTTAAATATAAGTTTTTCATCCAGGGTTACTCCTAAGTACTTGTGTTTTTTTCCATGGTATGTCTTCAGGAAAAATCAGCGAAGCTACTTCAGGATACACCATCTTCTGGAAAGGAAAAGGGGAAGGAGAACGCCGCATTCATGGGGTTGGATTTGCAGTGAAAACAAAACTGGTAAGCGAACATCGACTTGCTCCCATTGCTATCAGCGAACGGCTCATGACTCTCTGTATACCACACTCAGGGAACAATTACATTACTTTCATCTCCGCATATGCTCCCACTTTAATGGATGATGAAGATGCAAAGAACAAGTTTTATTGCCAACTGAGTGAAACTCTCACCAACATACCTTCCAGTGATAAGCTGCTACTACTCAGTGACTTCAATGCTAGAGTGGGAAGAGACAACCAACTATGGGAAAAGGTTATAGGTAAACAAGGTGTAGGGAACTGCAATGCAAATGGACTGCTGCTTCTCTCTGTGTGTGCTGAACATGAACTCTTCATTACAAATACTCAATTCCGCCTACCAAACCGCTTCAAGACTACATGGATGCATCCACGATCCAAGCATTGGCATCTCATTGATTATGTTATCACCCGACAACGTGATAAAAAAGATGTTCTCATCACTAAGACAGCAAGGAACATTGATGACTGCTGGACAGACCATAGACTTCTCGTGAGCCGCCTGAGACTCTCAATAAGTAAAAAATCACGCTCCTTCCACATGAACCCCTCCAAGAGGAAATATAATACTTTAAAACTCCGCATCGATACTGTCGCCTCAAAATATCAAGATGACACTTTAGAACAACTGTCCAACAATCCAATCAATACAAGGAACGTGGAATCAGAATGGACCACCCTTCGAAACATCATCACGAAATCTGCAGAGAAAGTAATTGGCTACGAGAATAAAAAAAGGCCAGATTGGTTTGACGACAATAATGAACAAATTTTGACCCTCATCAGTGCGAAACGTGAAGCCTATCAACTTCTCGTTCAAGATCCAACTTCTGTGACGAAGAAAACCCGCTTTCAGGCCCTTAAGCGGAAATGTCAAACAGAAATAAGGGAAATCAAGAATAACTGGTGGCAACAGAAAGCAAAGGAACTCCAAACTCTATCAGACGCTAGGGATCTTAAAAAATTTTATGCAGGAATTAAAGAGCTATATGGACCTACTCGCAGCTCATCTGGCTCACTAAAAGCAGCTGATAACACTACTATTCTTACCGAGAGCCAGGACATCTTGAAGCGCTGGAAAGAACACTATAACTCTCTTTTGAACCATAGCTCTACTGCTGCAGACGATTTCCTTACGAATATGCCGCAGCACCCTCCACAACCTTGGATGTTAGTCCCGCCAACTTTCCAGGAGTTTTGCAATGCACTGAATAGCCTGAATCCAGGTAGAGCTCCTGGACCAGACAATATTCCTTTAGAACTGATTCGAAGTGGGGGGTTACCCTTGAAAACCAGGATTTTCCAACTCATTCTTCTCATGTGGGAAACTCGGGAGGTGCCTCAGGACATGAAGGATGCTAACATAGTCACCATCTTCAAAAAAGGGGATCGAAGTATCTGCAACAATTATCGTGGTATCTCTCTTCTATCTATAGCAGGAAAGACTTTTGCTAGAATCCTGCTGAATCGCCTTAAAATTATGTCAGAGAGAGTACTTCCAGAATCTCAATGTGGATTCCGTGCCTCGAGGGGCACCACAGACATGATCTTTTGTGCTAGACAACTTCAAGAGAAGTGCAGAGAACAACAAAAGCCTCTCTTTCTGGTATTCTATGATCTAGAGAAAACTTTTGACACCGTGCCTAGATCTGCAATGTGGATGGTATATAGACGATTTGGATGCCCTGAACATTTTCTGGGATTGATTAGAGCACTCCACGATGGTATGGTTGGTCAAGTCCTTTATCAGAAAGACGCCTCTGAAAAGTTCCCTATCACAAATGGTCTGAAACAAGGTTGTGTACTTGCACCAACACTTTTTGCCCTATATTTGGCAGCAATGCTCTACGAAACGTCATCTACCCCCAACACAGGCGCGGAGATCAGATACCGGTTTGACGGAGGACTATTTAATCCAGCAAGACTCCGCTCATCAAGATTAACTTTCCTCACCAGGTAACAGAACTGCAGTATGCAGATGACAACACCTCTCCAGCACATACTCCTCAGCAGATACAACAGTCCGTAAACTACTTCAAGGACGCATATGACCGTTTTGGCCTGACCATCAACACCCGAAAAACTAAAGTGCTGGCGCAACCTGCTCCTGGAGCTACACTCCCAGACTTTGATGTTACCATCTCCGGCACAGCCCTTGAGCAAGTAGATAGCTTCTCCTACCTTGGAAGCATTCTCTCCTACACAGTGCACAGCAGAGAAGGATGTAGAAACAGAATTCGTGCAGCACACATAGCCTTTGGACGACTTACTCGGCGAGTGTTCCTAAACAAAGATCTTAATTTAAGCACCAAGCTGATGGTCTACCAAGCTGTAGTTGTCTCCACGTTGCTGAATGGGTGTGAGACATGGACACTATACCGGCGAGATATTAAGAAAATGGAGCGATTTCACCAGCTAAAACTTCGCTCTATAATGAACATTAAATGGGACGACTATGTGTCCAACATTAGAGTCTTGGAAAGAGCTCAAATGTATAACATTGAAGCCTTCATCATCAGCCACCAACTTAGATGGGTTGGACACGTTCAGCGTATGAGCAACAGTAGACTCCCTCGCCAACTTTTATACGGTGAGCTCAGCTCTGGCAGCAGACATCGCGGTGCCCCTAAGAAACGCTACAAAGATCAGTTCAAGAAGACCCTGAAGAAAACTAATATAGACCTTACCACCTGGGACAACCTCACAAAAGACCGCGTTCTATGGCGCAAAATTACCTCTGCAGCAGTGGCACGTTTCGAAGAGGAGCGGCGAAGTCTGGCAGCTGAATCTCGTTTAAGGCGGAAAGCCCGACAAACCTTACCGCGCCAGCCACCCACTATTTGGGTGCAGTGTGTGCGGACGACTGTTCTATGCAAGAATCGGCCTGATCAGCCACCAGCGCACACACAAATAAACACGCAAGAGAGTAACATAAACTCGGAAACGAGTATGGCCGACGACGACGATGTCTTCAGCAAATATTCTCAGGTGCTCGTTTGATGGAGGTCTTCTTTTTGTGAAAATACTGCTGCTGATTTGCTTGAGTTTATGGTTATTCTATTTTTTTCTACTCCATTTTTCTATTTCATTAAGTTGGCGCTGCAGTCTCTTTATAGTTTCTTTGGGTTTTCCATCCACTGGAGTATATCGTGGTGTCATCTGCAAATTGAGCGAGTTGAACGTTGTCAATTATGGGCAGATCATTTATGTAGATGTTAAAAAGCGTAGGTGCTAGTACTGAGCCCTGTGGTACTCCTGTTTTCATATAGTGGATGGAAGAGCGCTTTCCTTGCCTCCCAACATAAAAGCTTCTGTTGTTTAGGAAGCTGATGAGCAGGCATATTATCGTCCTGTCTATTGTGGTCTGCGTGATTAATTTGTATATCAGTTTTGAGTGCCACACTTTGTTATAAGCTTTGTGGATGTCTAAGAACACCGCGGCAGTGAATTTACTCAATTGAACCCTTTACTGATGTCTTCCACTAAGTGCAATAGTTGAGAAGCGTCTGTGGGTACACCCATGCCGGGTGCTGGAATCCTCCCACCACCTGGCACACGGAAGTGACGTCGACGTGTAACTACTTTGGTATAGAGTTGCAGCGCCATCACACTATTCGTTTGTGTTTGTTTATCATGGAGTGCGTCTGATAAGTCGATGTGCGCGATACAAGAACTGATTAATGGGTTAGGTTAGAACTCACAAGATCAAAGTGAATTAAACCTTGAAAGTACCGTTGGATTTTTTCCTCTTATCGGCCTTTCTTCTCGTTTGTTGAGCCGCTTGAAATCATTTTTAAAATCTATAAATGTCTGATTTTAGACCAAAATCTTTAACCTCTAAACATCAATAAAACATTATTTGAAGTTGAGGTAATGCGTCCCGAGGCAATGTACGAATTTCCCGAAGATGAGTTTAATGAGTTTTTGTGCCCGATGAGATTATCTTCATTAAAACATTACGAACATGACTTGTGTGGGGAATCCAGGGAGCTTGTTTCCAAAACTAGCCAGCCATAGGTAAGAGCTTGTTAAATTGAGCTTGTAGTATTAATTATTGTAATTTGCTTAAATGTGCATTATGTAAGTTTGACTTTAATTTGCACCAGTGGAAAAAGCCTACACTTGGAGGCAAGTAGGCTGTTTGAAATCAGATGTAATATGAAAGGCATAGACAACACCAAAACCAATCGAAGTGGCTCAAGAAGAAATGTTCAAAGGTATGCTGCTTGCCATGGAGCCCATTATTAATAATAATAATAATAATATAAAAATTGTCATGGAGCACCGGCTCTGGTGGCTATATCACTACCCCCCCCCCCGACCCGTCCAACCTACCTCGGCCCTCTACCACTGTTTCCCTTAAATTTCCTCAGTGTTTCTGGTAAGTTATTCATCACTTCTCTTTGCAATTTATTCCAGTCCCTCACTCCCTTTCATATGAAAGAAAATTTTCCCCACACCCTTCTGCCTGAAAAAAATGGTCATGGTCAACCTTACACTTCCAAGCACCTCTCTTAATTTTCTCACCAATATCTTTCCATGCTTCATCACCAGTATAGGATTTGTACACTCCCATGGACTCTCTTCACCTTCCTTCTATCCTCCAATGAATCCCATTCCAGCTTTCTTTAATCATATTAGTTAGTTGTCTGTGGTAATTCTAAAGACAAATCTAGCAGCCCTTCTCTGCGCTTCCTCAAACTCTTGTACTTGATACCCAAATGTGGGTCCCATACTACACCGCTGTATTCCACCATGGTCTGACCAGAGTTTTGTACCCCAGTTCCTTTACCTCTCTAGTGCATCCCCTCATCACTCTTTCCAACAGGTGAAGGATTTTGAACCCTTTTCCCTACTACCTGTTTAATGTGTCCTGCCCAGTTAAGTTTACTACCAAATTTTATGTCGAGGTATTTAAATTTTGAGTCTTCAATAAGTAGCTCCTTCCCCACTTCATAATCAACCTATAGTTTTTTATTTGTGTACCTAATAAGTTGACTCTTCTTTGCATTTATCTTCATCCCATATTGACTCACCCAGCTAGTTATCCTATCTAGGTCTTCCTGCAGCTGTTTACAGTTTTCTGTTCTTTTGATCCTTTTATATAACATAATGTCATCTGCAAACAGTCTACTTCTGACAGTAAACCATTAACACAATCATTCATTAGAATAACGAATAACAATGGTCCGAATACACTACCCTGCAGGACTCCCACATTCACTTCTACTTCTTTGGTTACTGCATTTCCTACCAAAACTATTTGCTATCTACCTTTTAGGAATTCTTCCAACCAGAAAATCACCTGTTTATTAACTCCAATAGTTTTTACCTTATTTAGCACAATTTTGTGGCTCACTCTGTCAAAGGGCTTTGAAAGATCTAGTGCTACACTATCAACTTGACATCCCCTGTCCATTTCATGAGAAATATCTTGTATATACCCTACTAACAGAGATTCGCATGAATATCCTTGTTGAATGGAATTTAGCCCAGACAAAAATGATAACAGGATCAATGGTCTATGAAATTCTGCGCACTGTGGAAGCAGGTAGTGTACTAAGTATGTACTGTCATAATAATAAATATTTTAGCAGTTTTCTTACTTACATAATTGTTGATCTAACTTTTATGTACTCATTTTAGAAACATTGAAAACTTGTTGCAACTGGTAATTTCTGTGAAGGTCCAGCCAGGAGACAACTGAACCTAAAAGAGCCTAAAAAATGATCCATCTCTAAAATGGGGATTTTTGAGAAAAAAATAAGTTGCCAGGTCTTATGAGAAGCTCATGTGATTGAAGGTAATGGTGTGATTTTTTTTTTTTTGCCTTTATGTTGTTTGTTATTACAGCCACTGAGCCAAACTGTTATTTTGTGCTATATTCTTGTGGTGTGAATAGATATAGTCATCTTCTGACTTAAAAAAATGCTGTTTACATTTCCAACAGGTGTAATCATGTGGACTCTTCCAAAGTAAGGAGTGGGATTACTTTGGTGCTACTCCAGGTGGCATTACTGAGGATGGAAAGACCATAGTTGAGCTTAAATGCCCATACAGTGTGTGATTTGATAAACCATTGCTGTGCCCTTCTTTGTCCGCAAATGGAAAAGTGATGAACAAAAGATATTATGCGCAAATTCAGGCACAGCTGTAGTGACTGGAATTGATAGATATGATTTTGTGATTTGGACAACAAAGGGAATTGTTGATCAGTGTGTTCTTTTAAATAGATCCTATAAGAATCAGTTGATGAATGCTGTTAGCCTCTACTATCATGGGGTATTTTAGCCTATTCTACAAGCCCAAAGTTCAAATTCTTGAAGATTGTCATAATTGTCTTTCTCACAATGTCAAAACATTATTATCATTAATAATTACTAATTGATAAATTGCGATGGAGCGAATACTCCTATGACAATCTCCCTACACACCCATCCTTCTCCCTTCCTCCTCCAACACACTTTTGCCCTCAAGCAATTTTTACTATGATGCAATAACAAGTTTATTTTTGAATGTTTGATTTTTATGAAAGAGCTATATATATTTATTTATTTTTAATATGTTTACCCTAATTTATGTAATCACTATATCAAGATTATTGATTTTGTTATATTAAGCTATTGAGAAGACGTTTAATTAAATTGCAATGGAGTGCAGGTTCTGGTGTCAATTTCCCTACCACCCATCTTCCCCCTTCCCTGCCCCCACCTACATTTGCCCTCACCAAATTTTATCTTTAAATTCTTTAAAGCTTTTGGTAAATTATTCATCATTTCTCTTGGTAACTTATTCCAATCCCTGACACCCTTACCAAAAAAAGAGAATCATCCTACACCCTTGTGACTGAAATTGAGTGCCAGCTTGTTGTCATGGTCATCTTTTCCTTTCCATGCATTACGTCTAGTTCTTACACCATTATTTTTCCATGACTCATCACCAATATAGGACTTGTACACTTCCATGACCCTCTTCAACCCCCTCCTGTCTTGCAATGAATCCTGTTCCAGCTCTTTTATCATATCTGTAACTGATTGCATTCTGTGGTAATTTCCACATTACAAATTTAGCAGCCCTTTTTAGTACACTCTCTAATTCCTGTATTTGGTGCTCAAAATGTGGGTCCCATACTACAATACCATAGTCAAGCAATGGTCTGACCAAAGTTTTGTAACCCATTTCCTTTACTTCTCTCGTGCATCCTCATCACTCTCTCCAACAAGTGCAGAATTTTGAAACCTTTTCTTACTACCTGACCAATGTGTCCTGCCCAGTTAAGCTTGTTATCAAATGTAATGCCAAGATATTTACACTTCAAGTCTTCAACAAGCAATTCTTTCCCCACTGTATAATCATAATCAACCTTTAGTTTTTATTTGTGTAGGTATCTAATAACCTGGCTCTTAATCAACACAATTAGCCATCAGAATAGTGAATAGCAATGAACCCTATACACTACCGTGGGACTCCCATTTAAACTTCCACTTCTGTTGATACTGAATTTTCTAAGCTGACTTTGTTTTCTACTTTTTTTAAATTCTACTACCCAACAAATCACTTTCTCATCCACTCCAATAGTTCTTACCCTATATACTACCATTTTTGGCTCACTCTGTCAAACTCCTTCAACATATCTAGTGCTACACTATCAATTTGGTCTCCCTTGTCCATTTCATCTAAAATATCTTACATATATCCCACCAACTGAGATTCGCATGAATATCCTTGCTTAAAGCCATGTTGCCTACTTGAAAACCAATTACGTTCCTCACATATATTTCTGATGTGGTTGCATATCAATCTTTCCATTAATTTACCTACCATTGATGTCAAACTGATTGGCCTATAATTTTTGATTCTATTTCCCACTCCTGCTTTATGTACCAGCACTACTATCGTACTTTTCCAGTCCAATGGTAAGCAGCAAGTATCCAGACTCAGTTTAAATAATATTTCAAGATAACGTACAATGTCACTCCAGCTATCTTTAAGATATCTGTAGTAATATTATATACACCAGCCCCTTTATGTTTTTTCAGCTTATTTCCTTTGTAATGTACTCTGAATGAATTTCAAATTTTTTGATGTGTTCATTTCTAATTGTGTTGTTAAGCTTGTTCTCCGAGTTAGATCATGTCGTTTCTGATTCATTCTCCCTAATGCTTTCACCAAACCAAAACCTCATTATGGCACAAATCTTGTTTGTCTTTATGGAAGGAACATTTTGTACATGTTCTTTGTACTAATATTGTGTCCTATTCATGTGATCTCAATCAAAATTTTATTATTGCTTATAAAAGTAAATGATTTGTTTCTCTATTAAGTAGTAATTTTAAAAGTTGACAACTCCCTCAGAACCTGAATCTTTTTGCATAGTCACTAACTTGAGTGGATGGATTTGATATTTATTTTAAATACTGGTTAATCATTTTGTATTGCTTAAATATAGCCTAAATGGTTGTGTTTATTATTTTGTGTGAACATTGCTGCAGAGCGCAATTAGTAACTGATATCATAATAGAGCTAGATTTTTTAAACATTGGAAGACAGCAGAGGTTTCAAGAGAGTACTGGGAGTGTACAAGGTATGAGGTGTTGAAAGATATTGGTGAAAGAATTTAGAGTAAAGCATGGAAGGGAAAATATGATCATGACCACAAGCTGGCACTTAATTTCTGTAAAATTTTCTTTCGCACATAAGGGATCAGAGATTGGAATAAATTACCAAGGTAAATGATGATTAATTTACCAAAAATGCTCACAGAATTTAAAATTAAATCTGTAAATAGCTTCTTATCAAAATATGCTTGTCCTTAGGGTACTTGTTATACTTTATTATACAATAATTTCTGTAACAACTTATTTCTGAGATTTTATAATTTTTGTACAACAGAAAAAAGAGGTAACTGTAAATACGATAAATACTCCATATTGTAAACCACAATTGTTTTAATTGGTCATTGAAGTTGTGAAAAAACCTGTAAATAAAAGTTGATGTAGTTTTTAATACATAACTGTGTTTCAAGCATTCATAAAAGAAATTGGAACTGAAGAAACTTGAATTTTTCTTTTTATAAAGGCTCATATACAATTAAAAACCTAAAGTTTAAAATGTTAGAAACAGTGGTGGAAATCAAACTGCTATTTGTTTGACGTTACAAACGTTGAAAACAATGTAAAATATCTTATTTGCAAGAGGACATGTGTATGTTGGCATTGCTTGGGGTAAAATAGCGTATATCACTTTTTTCACCACAGTATGCAGATTTGCGATAACCCTGCTAGTCATTTGGACCTTATGACACTCTGAAAGGTGTAATGTTAAGAGTGGCTCCTTTTGCTTCCAAAAAATCAAACATTAAAAACCCTTGTCAATAACAATAAAATGTCCTCCTTTTAAAAGCTCAAGGAAGCCTGATAACTCTACCATTTGAGGATCAGTTGTTGCTCCACCATATAAATGGGAACAATATAAAGCTACTCCAAACTCACTAATACCTACTAGTGCTTTGAGAGTATGAAAACCTTTGTAATGTATGTTCCTTGACCATGGTCAGGGTAACCACTACTTTGTATTGGAATCTCAGTACAATCAATAACAATGTTTTATTCTCCATCCACCTTTTTGTACATTGCCTAAAAATTTAATTCTTTGAAAGCATTATACACACAGGTGGGAACAGTTAACCGAAAAGTTAACTTCGTTAATGGTTAATCCACTACTTAAAAAGTTAACTTCAATAATCGTTAAAGCGTTACATTTTTGCAAAATTAGCGCAAGTTAAAGTTAACCATTAAAAGTCAACCATCCAAGAGTGGAACAGATGCTTATGTGTTGTAATAGGTATTACTGCAAGCAATACCAAGGTGCTATGTACCATGAAGTGAATCAATAATACATCTACCAAATGTCATTCTGGAAATTGAGTTTTTACTGGGGTTCAGCGTTTTCACCAGATTCTCAAATGTATCGGATTCTTCAGCATGTAGTGGAATCTTGTTGTCAACAAAAAGGATTGCAGTACATCGCTCCACATCAGCTTGTAATATGATGGTCCCGGTAGCTATGATACCAAACTTTTTGTTGACGTAAACTTTTATTAGCAGATTGCGATGAAAACAAATCAATCCTGCTGCTATATATATCAGAAGAAGCCACAGCACTTGAAGGCTTTGAATTATTTTTTTTTTTCCCAATTAGTTGGCTCTGTTTTTACTTTTTCTTCAAACAATTCATACCTATTTGGATATATGCAAAGGCTAGATATGTGTGCCTTGATTGTAGAAAGTTTAGGAAAACACAGTTTGAATGAATAAATCAACTGTTTCAGTCTAGATTTAAGTGCAACATAAACGCATAAATGTGGCCTAGGATTTTTAATATTCTAGTTGCTGTTGTTAGCATTGCTGCTTTCACTAACTGATTGAAGAGCTAAAGTTTCAATTACGTAATCATGTAACGAATGTCAAGATTAACTTATTTCACTAACAAATACCAAACCAGTTCCAACTAAAAAAGATAGATTTTCAAAACCTTCTTTTCTTAGTATAAAATAGCATGGTAGCAGTAATGGCAAAAAGAACTAGGAAATAAAATTCAAATACCCGTCCGGCATTGAGATCTCGATTTAAAATGTTGTCTCAAAATGTTTCCAGGCAAACGCCAGGATGACTGCTGCAAGAAGCAATGGCTGCATTTGTTGCTGTTCTTGTCCCGAAATCTCCTCCGTCATTAATAAGCTCGACGGCAATGAAGCGTAAAGCCATAATAATTAAGAATAGTTAAAGTATAAAACAGAAGAGTGTATGTGCGTTTTAAAGAGGAGAAATTATATTTTTAACATACTATCAATCCATATCACCATAACTGAAATTCTTAAATGTGGAGAAAGTTCTTTCTTTGTAGTAAAAATAATGTACTTCATAGAAGGCAGATCCTTCATTCGTCCTTCACGAAACCACATTACAGCCCAATATACTTTTTATTGACATCTCAATAATATAATTTGGTTAGTTTAAAAACATTATTCGTTATTGGGTCGGTTCAGCAGTCATAGAAAATTCTCATTCCCTTTATTTGTAGCGCTCATTGTATGTAGCATTTAACATTAATTTACAGACCGAAACGGTAGTTATAACATACTGTTATCATTTTGTAAGCGATTCCAACCTAGTAGTCGGGGGGGGGGTCTAGGGGGCTCAAGCCCCCCCCCCAAAAGCATCTAAGTCCACCCCCGACATTGTATTTTTGGAGACTTTTTTTTTTTTAGCTTTACGGATTCGAGGCCCGAGGAGGCTATAAAGACTACCCCATGGCCGACTCAAGCCCCCCCCCCAAAACCAAAATCAACTGAAGGCAAGCCCCTCCCCCAAACCAAAGTCCGCTCAAGGCCCCCCCCCCCAAAAAAAAATCCTGGATCCGCCCCTGCTAGTAGTATTCCTGTCAAAACATTTAACAGTTACCAAATTTCTATTTTACATTATGTAGTCAAGATTCCAATGAAGGAAGATGTAAATCCATCTTGGGTATGACGAGAGAGATGTCCGAAGTCAAAATGAAACGAAATATACAGGCGAGTTGCGCTATAGGTCTATTTCATCGTTACGCTAAAATAGATTGAAATTACTTGCTTTACGTGTCCCATATATGTATCATAGAAACCGCTGGAGTAGATAACGTATATTGGATGTCAACACGGCAGTATGGAAAATATTTATCGACAAGACAGGTTCATAAAATAGAAACATGCTCAAAAAAGTAATTTTTTTCACTTTTGCTCCAAGTAGTACAATTACTTGACAGTAATTACTTAAAAGCTTTCATTGGGAAGCAAACCTGACCGGTAGCGTGGTTTGTTTGGTTTGCGTCCTCGCGAATACGGGCGAGTTGCGGTATAGATCCATTTAATCGTTACGCTAAAAATAGATTGAAATTACTTGCTTTTCGTGTCCCATATGAGTGTCATAGAAACCTCTGGGGTAAATAACGTTTATTCTAAGTCAACACACGGCAGTATAGAAAAAGAAAAATTAACGGCTAGTGTACTTATTTCGTTTTTCCTTAACTGCGAGTTCCATTTTTTTCTTCGTGTTTTGAATTGATTGTACCTATTTGCTGGTGGTGGTATCTAGTGATGGAATTATGAAGTACTGAAGAAGACAGTTATTCACTTGTCTAATTTGCAACCAAAGATGTTACACGTATCGTCAATGTGACGTCACTTCCTCATGCCGTGGAGTGCGGGGGATTTTTCGGGTGTACTATGAGGAAGGAATATATGGAGGAGAAGTGACGTTAAATCGGTGAAGCAGGCCGCGTGGCGGCAGCGACCATATGGCGCTTCCAAACAATTGAGGTGTTCACATTGTAGTAGATGCAGTGATTATTTCATTTTGTAATGTGTATAAGTGTTTCAAAATGCCATCTTGTGTTGCACAAATATGGCCAGACAGGAATGAACCTGGAATTTCATTTCATAAGTAAGTTGAATTGTAATTATCGTTGTTGAAGTGAGCGGTAGACATCGCAAACTTTAGAGCATGTCTATAAATATTTAGTCATAGCTCTCAATGGATGACTTTGTTCTCAAATTTTTCTTGGTGTAGTGAGAAAATCAGCAAACCTTGCTATTTTGCGCATAATAGACTAGCAATTTTTTTAACGAGTGTTGAAAAGTTTTAAAGGGGCGTGTTATCACTAGAGTGCACGCGCGGGCTACAATATGTAGCCCAACGTGTAATATGTCGTATATATAATAAACTTTGTGTGATACAGATTAATCGTTCAGTGTATTCCTCAAGTACTATCCCCCACCCCCGCCAGTAGCGTGCCATCTCTCACGGCGCACAGACATCTGCATAAATCGCCTTGAAGTTGATGGGCTACACCTGTAGCCCGCGCGAGCGTTGGAGGAAGTAAATTATTTAATATACAAGTGCAAAATTGAGATAAATACGATACATTTTCTGTATTAATACTACAAAAAGTAATGTCAATAACTGTTTTTTATGTTGTGTTGCTTGTTTTATGTATTTCTCATGTAACTTATTATGTTTTTGTCATTTTTAGATGGTGGGTAATGTGAGCTATGCCCAAATACTAAG
>CM061918.1:150759047-150789998 GCA_031002005.1 Vandiemenella viatica
ACAGCTTTCTTCTCCGCCGGGAGGACCCTCCGGAATGTGATGCTTGTGGCGTACCTTTGACGGTACGCCACATTTTAACCGAATGTTTCTTGTTTTTAGATCTAAGGGCAGACGTTGGCTTAGCCAACGACCTGTCCCTTATTTTAAACGATGACGGTGACAACGTGGCTAAGGTTTTAAAGTTTTGTTGCTTGGCCGGTCTTGTCCCAAAAATTTTGGGCAGATCGGCCTAGGTTTTTAATTGGATTGGTGGCCATTTACAACCACCAATCCAAATCCCGTTTTTACTTGTGATACTGCTTATATGGCTGGCCCTTTTACAGCCAGCCAGCTAACTTGTTTTTTAAAACTGGTTGGCCCTTTTACAGCCAACCAGTTAATGTATTTATTTTTGTATTTTATTGCCTTGTTTCAGTTTAATATCTTATGTAGCCGTCTGTGTGGCTGATCTCTTTACAGTCAGCCACGCAGACGGTATTTTAGTTAGTAGTTTAGTATTTTATTGTGCTGTCTCTGTGGCCGACCCCTATACAGTCGGCCACACAGACGGCAATTTTGCCACGTTGTCACGCCTGGTTGTGCTAGGGCGCTAATGACCCCATCGTCGACGCGCCCTAAAACACAAATAATAACAACAACAACAAACAACAGCCATCGTGAGTAGAGCAGTAATATTGACTGACTAGGCACCTCGGCATTTTTTCGACAGACGACTCCTCGCTTGGCTCAACTTGTGCCGAGGCTGATCCACTTGCTGCCGGACCAGACTCTTACTAAAATATGCCACTCCCCATGAAGTGTTCACGGTTGTACCGCCAGGTTGTATTTTGAAAACACCAATATTTCCGTGACTAGCTCCGTTGTGTTCTTCAGGTGTGGAGACATCTGCACTGGTTGGCTGACCGTCAGATACTGAGACAGTCCACTTTTTTTACGCTTCTTATATAGCCGACGTCTCTCCTCCGCACCCGGTGGTCGGATGTGAGTGGGTGGGGCTACAGCTCTCTGTTGCGGGCCGCGGAAGCTAATATTGAGCCGTCTGTGGCAGTTGCTGGTCAGACGTACCACACTCTCTGTGGAGAGTTGCCAAGGCTAGTTTCTATGCCTCAATAAGACATAGCCCACTATCTCTGTCGATCATATCAGCCAATCGATTTTCTGTATACGAGGGGGTACCCAAAAAATAAATGGAATAGCATTGCCATGGGCGGAACTTGTGTGGTATGCATTTACAGTGCAACTCATTGCCTGTTCAGTGCCACCTCTTGTATACCTGGCTTGTTCTATTAATCTGCAGTGATTGTTTTTGCTATCGCTGTTTTGTTATTGTATCATTTTTGATAATTCCAAGTTTGAGTGAAACACGTGCAGCTGTAAAATTATGTTGTCTACTCAGTAAAAATGCTGCTGAAATTGTTTTAATGTTGAAAACAGCTCATAAAGAAGACGCTATGGGAAAAACTCAAGTGTACGAGTGGTTACAATCCGTTTAAAAATGTCGTCTTGTCGATTGATGACAAACCTCATTCTGGACATCCATCAACTGCTCGAATCGTCTAAAAATATTGAAAAAATTCGAGATCTTGTGCTCTCAGATCGTCGACAGACAATTCATCAACTATCAGAGATTAGTGGGTTATCTTGGAGCTCGGTTCAGCGAATTTTAACCGAAGATTTTGGAATGAAAAGATTTGAAAAAGCGACAGTCAAGCCAATGGAAGGCGTCTTTCTCACCCTGCCAGAAAAATGTCAAATCATACATCAAAACAATGCTCATTTGCTTTTTTGATGCCAATGGTGCAGTTCATTCAGAGTTTGTTCCACCACATCAGACCGGCTTGAGAACCTCACTTTCCAGAGCTTTTCCTTCGAAATACTCCATGCATAGGCTGGCAACTACAGGAGGAAGTGGCGATCCCATGCCTACGCTGTCTTCTTATTCGTAATATTCCTCTAAGTAAGTGAAATACGTGTACATCAGCATATGTTTGAATAGTTCCACAATGGCCGGTTGAAATTGGTGGCGTATCAGCTCCAGCGTTTCCTTCAACGGGACGCAGGTGAATAATGAAACGATGTCGTACCTCACCATTATATCTGCATCATTCAGTTCCATAGTCTTGACAAATCCCACGGAACTCTTGACTCAGTGGTCGCAATGGCCAATCGAAGGACTCAAAAGATGGGTAAAATATTTTGCCAGAGGATTAGTTGGAGCTCTAATATTGCTGACGATTTCTCGCTGAAGTACGCTTTCTTTGTGTATTTTTGGCAGACCTTATAGCGGAGGTGGTTTGAGTTTCTTGTTGGCCTCTGAAAAAAATTGGCTTTCTTCGAAAAAGATGTAGTCTTCCTCTCAATCCTGTTGGTAGGATCGTTGTCTAGATGGCGATAGGAAGGATCATCAAGGATGTTACTTGTTTTTCCTTAAGCAGAACCGTAGCATTCCCCTTGTCTGCCGATAAAACAACTTCATAGTTCTGATGCAAGACCCGAAACGCTTCCCACTCCTCCCTAGTTGTATACGTCTTGGAGGCTTTTTGCTTTATCCAAGACTGTGTCACCACCTATGTTTGATTATCACGGAAGAATTGGGACGGCTGTAAATAGAAATAGGACAATGGTGGTAGATGTGCGCGTTTGTTGTGGGAGTGGGATGTAGATTTGCCACTGGAGCAGGGCGAATCTGATGAAATCAACCGAAAGACCAATCGATTGTCACTGTAAACTAGAAATCTGTTTACAGTATTCAGTGTTGTTTAATATTGCATTTCTATAAATAAATAATACACCTTGTGTTCTTTAAATAGAGTAAATGATGTCCTCCTGTAAAAGCTAAAATCTGATTTTGTGCAGCATATAAATATTGTTCCTTAAAACGATTTGTCAGACAATTGTGACCATAAGAACTCGAGCTATCTATTTTTAAAAATGTCGGACTCAAAAAAGAGAACAGTAAGAAAGAATAAACCCGGAATGAAGCCTTCGCGGGTGCACCGCCGGATTGTGTTTTGAAAACACGATATTTCGACGACTAGGTCCATCCTCTTCATTAGGTGTGGAGACATCTGCACTGGTCGGCTGACCGTCAGATACTGAGGCAGTATAGCCCATTCTGCCCTTCGTGAGCCAGGATAATCCTGTGTATTATGTCTGTTATTAATTAATTTGAACTGGAATATTGTATATGTCTTAATTTGTTGTGGTATCTAAAATATTCTTTTCTAAAACTATTGGTGGGGAAGTTATGTTGAAAGTATTTACAAGGGGCCTATTTACAATATTGTGGGAATCTAAGACTAATGGGGGACATTATGTTAATTTTTATAGAACCTAATTATACTAATGGTGGGGAAATTTACTTGTCATGAAGACCTATGACATACTGATGTGGGCTTACTTAATCTGTTGTTGGATTTGGTGGATGGGGAGGGGCGGCGGCAGCAGCAGCAGCGTCATCGGTATACGTGTCGCTATAATATTTTTCGACAGTACCAGGTAGGACTCTATAACTGCTGCCGGTGTAGCTTTTTTCGACGTGGCTTGTTGTCTGAGTCGTCAGTAGGCGTGAGTTGTCTAGTACGTTGGAGCTCGTGGACATGGCAG
This sequence comes from Vandiemenella viatica, assembly GCA_031002005.1. NCBI lineage: Eukaryota > Metazoa > Arthropoda > Insecta > Orthoptera > Morabidae > Vandiemenella > Vandiemenella viatica. Next base: position 150,762,654 of record CM061918.1, read on the forward strand.
CAATGATCAGCTGTTGGGCGTTTTTGCTTGGAGCGTTGCCGTACAGAGAATGTGATGTCTCCACACCTGCAGGTTCCAGGTGGGGGGAAGCGTGCTGGCGGGTCGGCTCGCCATGGAGCGCGGCTGGGCCGTCAACCTGGGCGGAGGCTTCCACCACTGCAGCGCGCGCCGCGGCGGCGGCTTCTGCGCCTACGCAGACATCACGCTGCTCGTGCGCTTCCTCTTCCGGCACGGCGCCGCCACCACCGCCACCATCGTCGACCTGGACGCCCACCAGGTGAGGAGCGCGACTTCAAATCCTCCTCGGGCAATCCACGTTTTTCCAGCGTTCCACAACATCGATCCAGGCGAAAATTTAGATGGTTCCTTATCTTCAATTCTCTCCAAACTGCAATGACATCGACCAAGTATAGAGGGGGGAGGAAATCGGCCTTGTAACGCTATGATCTATTGGAGTCGTGTGTTAATTTATGCCCTCGGACGGTGTTTTCCGTATTAAACAGTCTTTGCTATCTCTTCCCACACGTGCTCTCTTTGCAGGAGACGGGCTACACCGCGACGACTCACTAGATCACGGATAAGCGACCTGCACGGACGTATACTTGAGCGAGCTGCTACCGTCGTCCTGGTCGGCAGTGCACCCTCTCTGAGGCACGATGTCTTCCGGGGGAGTAAACCATTTCAAACGTACATTCGATACAGTGGAGTCCGGATTGACAGGCCTTTCGCAAAAAAAAAGACGAGAATAATGAATTAAGAGGTAGAACGATACGCCTTTTTCCATATTGTGGAGTGACTCAAAAACATCGCCAATTTGTTAGATGAAGCTACCGTGAGGATGTTTTTCGTTCCACCCAGCAAGATAAGACAATGCAAACGAAGGCTTGCGTCTCAGAGAACCTGATGCCTGTGATCGGATCTTCGGTCTTTTTCTCAGCCACAAACTGTTTGTCGGTGTATGTCCGCGGCCAGCTGCACGTCTACTAGAGTGTAGAGAGTTCGGTTCTGCTGGCCAGTCGGAATGTCCGATCCATTACGTGACTGTTGGCAGGGTCAGGAGCGGCGCACTAGGGACTGCGGTGTGTCGTGAAGCTTCATCGGGACGCCAGCGACCTCCAGCGCCTCCTTGGCCACCACTCATCTTCGCGTAGTTAAAGGCACGACTGGTCGTGGCTGCATGCCGCACAGTGGCAGACTTCTCCGTGTTAGATCTGTAATTCCGAATGTGCTCTCGCCATCTACACTGCGCCCTGTCTCTCCTTCGTACACCTCGCCACAGGTGCGCGGAATATTGTAGGTCCGGGCAATATGTAGTGGGATAGTTAACAGAATTGTCGAAACTGCGAGACACAAGGTAAAATGATTTCTTTTAAATATTAATGCACTCAATAAAAGTATGTAAATGAAGTTTAAACAAAATAAAAAAGTCAAACTTGACAGTTTCTGAATATAAAAATAAATAAAAATATTTGATTCTGCAGGGATTTGAACTCGGGTCAGAAAATTATAAACTTACCACCCTACCGCATAGACCACGTTGCCATTTGAGAACATGGTACAACAATTTATTATATACAAGTTATTTAGAATTGTTTGTTTCTATGCACGCGAATATCTCAAAAACTGGGATGCATTTTGAGAAATGACTATACCACAGACATATATGCTGTGTACCCTTTAACATATATAAAGGAGATCGAAATCCGATCTTAACATGTCTGATGAAACCCATCAACATCCATACTCCCAAGTCAGGAATATAAAGCAGTTCTCGCGTTACAGACAGAGTTGGCAACTATTGAGACAAGTCGACGTAAAGCCTGTTTATAAGGTGCTCAGCAAGGTCATTAGCTTACTAATCAAAGACAAGACACCCCCGCTACAGGTCGCCGTGGCGTACTAAGTTTCGCGCTCCTGTGGCCGGGAGTGCGTAGGAGAGACGGACGCACTACAGAGGACGAGCCGTCGGCCACTGCGCGGCACGCAGCCACTAGTCGAGGCTGATACTACGAACACGTGACGGGTCGGACGTCCCAATTAGCCAGAAGGACCGAACTCTCTAGAGCCTACTAGACGGGCAGCGGCTTTATAACAGCAGCCAACATAGTTTCTGCCCAGGAAGAAGACCGCAGAATGTCGGTAGAAACGTCGGCAGTACAAATCGCTACGCGGCACCACCGGCTGTTTACTGCGTCCCTTGTGAACGTGGGATCAGTTGACGCACTTTACCGGTGGCACGCGCGAACGTGACAGCTGTTATACAGTGAGGGTCAATATTCCCCAAGACCACAACCCTCACTGAACTGCATCGGTGGACACCAGGTCTCGAGCTCCGGTTAGGTCCTTCTTGTGGACCCGCCGATTCGGCCACACGTGTCGTCGTCCCTTTTGCGGCCTGTTCGGACACGTCATCGTGTGTGCCCGCCCCCCGTCAAACTGTTCCTTTCTCTGTGTGAATTAGGTTTTAATCCTAAATATTGCGTTTATGGCTGCCCTGTCCTTCGTAATTTTCATTGCATCACCTTATCATTATTGTTGGCTTCTCCTGTCCCTAGTCCTCTTCCTCATTTTGTCTTGTTGTTTAAACTTGTCTGTAGTTATATTTGGTTCTCCCACACAGCCATTTACTTCCGGCGTCAGAACATTGTCCCATGTGTCCTACACTTATTTATGTATATTCTTTCCATTTTCTCCGTATTTTGGTCTTGTCGCTTCATTATCTTATAAATATTTGTCATTTCTAGTACTGTGTCTATAGCCATTTAAACTCTCGGAGAATTTCCGTCTGATTTCACACCTTGTTCTGTTTGATGTCATTTCATCACATTTCTTTGAACTATTCCTAGTCTCTGTGTGCTGCTCTTGGTTGGTTGTCTGCAGTCTCCTTTAACTGCGCCGCTCATCCCGACCACGCCACCCATCTCGCCAGGCTGATCTAAAAATAACGAGATTTTTTTAAAAAAGGGATTTTTTAAATTAATATGGTCAATTTTATCTTCTTCAAAAAAACACTTCAAAATACACTTGTGCCAGCACTTTTCCAATCTCGCAAACACTTCTCAATTTCACTTTACAGTATAGTATTCAGCTCCTTCAACAGTTCTGCTTTTCTCTCATCAGTGCTGATAAAATATCATCCTTTTAAGTTTCTCTCCAGCCTCGGGAATAGAAAGAAGTCACAGGGGGCCATGTCAGCAAAATACAGTGGCTGAGGCAAAACAACAGTTTCTTTTTTTACGAGAAAATCACGAATAACCATTGAGGTGGATTATCCTGATGCAATTTCCACGAGTGGTTTTGCCACAATTCTGGTCATTTTCAATACATTTCTTCTCACATAGCTTCCATGTAGTTTCTTATTAACAGTACGACCATTTTGCAGGAACTTATGATGCACAATGCCATTGAAATCAAAGAAAACAGCAAGGAAAACCTTCACATCTGATCGAACATGTCAAGGTTGGTCTAGACCAGGGGTCCCCAAAGTGGTCGGTATCGACCCCTGGGGGTCGATGAGAGTTCTCCGGGGGTCGATTAATACCCGGGGGTCGAAAGGGGGTCGATTGATAATAAAGAGGTTCAGTTAAATGGTCTACGAAAAAAATGGGAATATTCCAACAAAAATTCAAAATAACTGACTACCTCCGTTATAATTTAAGTTTTACCGAAGCCTGCGTCGCTTTAGGTAGTCTATGTGTTAAGGAGAAAACATACTGGAGCGGAGTGCATAGCAACGACGAGAGCGAAGAACAAAGCAGCGAAAACAAATAAACCAATTGGATTGTTGCGGTGACTCATACTGGGGCGCAAAGCGATGAGGTAATAATGGAGCAAAGCTTAGCGTTCAAACTGTTTGATTTCGCCGCTTTATTCTTCACTCGCATTGCTGGTTTGCGAGTGGTTGTTCCTGTGAGAAACGAATGTAGACCAATTTACGAATTGTGTCTCTTCTAAGGTCCGTCTTTGGGGATAAGAAAGAAGTTCAGCATCACAATTATTTAATTTAGCTAAGCTACATGATGAACTCAACAAGTATTAAAACTTTATTTTTTATTTACTTCGGGTATTTAAGCATTTTATATTCGGGAGGACGCTGGTTCGAATCCCCGTCCAGGGATCCGGATTTTGGTTTTCCATGGTTTCCCAAAATCACTCAAGGTTAACGCTGGCATGCTTCCTCCAAAAAGCCATGGCCGAATTCCTTCCAGTTCCTTGTCCGCAGTTCCATCCCGCCTCTAATGACCGCGCTGTCGACGAGACGTAAAGCCACAGGAGGGGGGGGGGGGGGAGAGAACGCTGCTGGTTCATTATACACAAATTGCACTAGTAAGGTTTCCACGCTGTGTATTGTATATCTAAATGTAGATTTTGTCCTTTACATAGAAGATATCGTAACATACCGAAAACCATTAAATTTAGATACTTCTTTTTTTATCTTTTTCCTATCTAATTCTATTGAATAGGTTACTTTTAGATGTAATTATTATTCCTTAAAGTCTAGATATCTATTGTTAGCAAAAAGTAGCAACAATGCACTCTGAGAAAGAACAGGCAGTTCTTTATAGCTCGTGCGGTAATAAGTTACGTCTCTTACTGCTGCTGTTTTGTTGTGCTGCGATCTTATCATGTTGTTCATATTATAAATCTGAGTTTAATACCTACTATGTCGTCTACCAGTGCTAAGAAGAAATGCAGACAATATTCACACGAGTATTTGAAATATGGTTTTGTGCCATCTTCTGCTAATGAAACTATTCCTATGTGCTTGTTATGTGAGAAAAAAAAAAAAACTTTCAGGAATGATGCTATGAAGCCGGCGAAAATTAAAGACCACTTGGAAAGGATCCATTCTGATAAGAAAAACAAATATATTGAGTATTTCAAAATGCTAAAAGAAAAATTGAGAGATCGGCCAAATTTAAGTACATATTTGAAGTCATCTGCTAGCGCTGATAGTGAAGGAGGACTGAGGACATCCTACAGCATCTCTCTTAACATAGCAAAGAAAGGCAAACCGTACACTATTGGTGAAGAGATTATAATACCAGCTATAAAAGATGTAATTGAAAATGTTATGAAGAAAGACTCTCAACTATTTTTGAAGTGCATACCATTGAGTGCAAATACTGTGCAGCGACGTATCGAGGAAATGGCCGATATGTGGAAAGATCTTTGACCTCTGAGCTCCAGCATTGTAAGTTTACTATTCAACTTGACGAATCAACTTTCGGAAGTTCAAATCTTCTCATGGCTTATGTTTGGTTCCATAGTCCATTCCTGAATGACACTGTTGATGAATTTATGTTTGCTAAATATCTTCAAGATGATTCAAAAAGTGAGACAATTTTTTTATGTTTGCAAGATTATTTGAACAAGCACAACATTTCTTTCGGTAATATTACTGCAGTAGCTACTGACGGTGCACCTGTTATGGTAGGCCGTTATAGATGATTTTTCGTCTTTCTGAAGGAAAAGGTTCCTAATGTACGTACCGTTCACTGTGTCCTACACAGGCAGCATCTTGTAGCCAAAAAATTGAGTGGCGAGCTGCATGATACTCTAAAAGTGTGCATTACGTCAATTAATAAAATTAAAGCACATCCTCTCAATTCCCGACTGTTTGCGAAGTTATGTGAAGAAAATGATGAACCTTTCAATCAATTACTTTTGCACACTGAGGTAAGGTGGTTGTCAGGAGGTGATAGTTTGCAGAGGCTTGTTGACTTGTACGACTCGTCTGCAGAGTTTCTTAAGAATGTGGATCCATTACTATTTGACGAGTTAAAACAGTGCAAAAACCATCTTGTTCTATTTGGCAGATCTTTATTCGAAATTTAACGAAGGACAGAAGCGTTTGCAAGGAAAAAATGTTACAATTGTTCAAGCTCGAACAATTATAATGGCCTTTCAACTAAAAATGGACCTGTTAAAATCTTCACTGGCACGTAAAGATTTTAAATATTTTTCAAACTTGCGACTAATAAAAGAAAATGAAGAGATACCCGACCGTGATTCGGAGATATATATTAAACATCTCGATAAATTAAGAGAAGACTTCAAAGCACGTTTCGAAGACTTGGAGAATATGCATGTTCCTGAATGGTTTGCTTCTCATTTGATGTTAAAATTGATAATGAAGGTAATGAACCTGGCTTAGAAGATGAACTGATTGAAATATGCGTAGATCTGGAAGCTAAGGCGTTGTTTAAAAATAAAAAGCTCAGCGAATTTTGGAGCAATAACAACATTGCTACAAAATACCCCAAGCTCAGAGCAGAAGCCGAACCTTTCTTACTTGCATTCCAAACTTCGTACATGGTTTAGCCAAGCGAACGCTATTTTGACAAACCAGAGAAACAGACTGAACTTGGAAAACCGTGGTGATTTGCGAGTAAAACTTACCAATTTTCAACCGAACCTCAGTAATCTTGATGCTGCCCTTCAGACCCATCCATCTCACTAATATCAGCTACTTTATTAAAAAGGTATGTTAACATATTTTTAATGTATTCAATAGTAGTCGTAATATGGCAGATGTTTTTTCATCGAATATAATTTATTTAAATTTTCAATTATTATTTTGTGTTTTACATTTGATGACACTTACGGCTATAGGCTAGTTTCTATCTATCTATAATTTTGTTATTATTTTTTACGATTATAGTAACAGTGTAAAATATCTCCTTTTTTTGTTAGTGTTGTTGGGTGGATTTTTTAAGGTGTGGGAACTATAAACACTTTCTTTGGGTTGTTATGTAAGTCTCCTTATCGCTTAGCATCAAAAATGATTTAAAATTTTCATCAGTGGCGGATCCAGAAATTTTTCGAGCAGGGGCAAAAACTGTGGGAATGCCGCCCCCTTGCAACATTATTTGGTGCTCCCATTTTTGCCGTCTGACCCCAAGTGTCGCCGCCTCGTTTGTCGGCCAAACACATTGTTGTCGCCACCCCGATTGTTGGCCAAACTCATTGTTGTCGCCGCCAGGCGCCCAGTGTACTAGTAGAGCTAAAAAAAGATTTCCGTGACTTAAATCGCCGCCCTTCAAACATGATTTTGCCGCCCCCTTGAAGTTGGCAACCCGGTGTACCCCCCCCCCCCCCCAGATCCAGCACTGGTTTTTTTTAAACGTTTAATCTGGGGGTCGATGAGAAGACAAATGTTCTATGAGGGGGTCGACGTGATAAAAAGTTTGGGGACCCCTGGTCTAGACTATTCAGGCTGCTTCTAATGGGCCTCCACGCATGCACCATTTTAAGAAGTTTCAGATCATGTTTACTTGATCCAGCAATCCCTGAGTGATGTCTACTGTTTATGGTCGAAATTCACCGATTTTGAAACAAACTTCGCTACCACATGTTTCATGCCCAAAACATTTGAAAAATTGCTTGGCATGAGCCAAATGACATTCCGACATCATCAGCAACCTCTCTAATTGTGATACAGGGATTTTTCAGAATCGTTTTTTTTTATTTGTTTGGTGTTGAAGTCGGTTGATGTTTTGTTAGGGTGATCCTTACCTTCAATGTCTTCAGTGCCCTCTTCGAAATGTCTGTACCACTCTTAAACTCTTGTTTCACTCCTCACGGTAGATTCGACAAAAGCAACTGTCAACATTTCTAATGCGGCAATGCACTTTATTCCATTTTTCAAATAAAATTTTATTCAAATTCTTTGATCCATTTATTTTTCACAAAGTACAAAATCACCAAGCACACCAAAACACACTTAACCTTTTCGACTGCCAAAAATAAAGTAAACATTTAAAATCGCTGCCAATTGCAACACACTTCAGGAACATGTGTATTAAAAATAAAAAAGCTGTGTTTATAAAGCCCGCTAAATTAAAAAAAAAATCCCTGTTATTTTTCGATCAGACCTCATATACTGTTCCTTTAACCTTGCCTCTCCCTGAATAATCCATCAACTGGATTGACCATAAAACTTCCAGTTTCTGGTAGACAGCTGCATGATTTTGATTTAACCTCGCTCAGCTGATTTTCAACAATATTTGCACAAAGCGCACCTGCATTCTCCTCTCACCTTATCTACATATATACTCTGCAATTCACAAAACTGTGGGTGGCAGAGGGTGCTCAGCACCAAACCTAATCTCTTTGTTGTGCATTCCAATCCCTAATGGTACGAGGGAAAAAAGAATTCATTTAAGAATCAGTGTGGTGCCTTATTTCTCTAATTTTATCTTTCCTGTCATTCCAACCCAGATAAATTGGTGGACGAAGTATTTCACTGCACTCGTAAGTGAAAGTAGGAGTACACATGTTTACCAATAAGTTTAAACGAAACGTGTGTCGTCTATCTACCAAAGACTCCCAGCCTAGTCTACTAATCAGTTCTGTGACGCTTTCATAAGGACTGTAGCAAGCGGTCACAAATCGAGCGGCTCTTCTCTGTACTTTCTCTATACTCTCAATCAACTCCTTACGAAACGGATCCCAGATGGCACAACAGTAGTCCAAATGTGGACGCTCAAGAGATTTGTATGCTAGCTCCTTTGTTTGTTCATTACAATTTTTCAAGATTCGACCTAGGAACCGCAGCCTAGAATTAGCTCTACCTACCAACGTATTAATATGTAAGTCCCATTTCATGTTCCTTTGTACTGTTACTCCCAAATATTTCATAAAATCGACCATATCAATAACTGAACTGTTTACCTCATATTTCTGAACAATCGGATTCTTTTTGTTAGTTATGCTCATTGTCTTACACTTTTTACAGTTTAGTGCGAGTTGCCACTCAGCGCACCATGCCAAAATAACATCCAGATCACGCTGAATTTCTAAACAATCGGCCAGATTCCTTACTTCCCTATAAATAACCACATCATCAGCAAACAATCTAAAACTGCTTTTCACTTTGTCTCAGAGATCGTTTATAAAAATTAAGAAAAGAAGTGGTCCTATTATACACATCCTTGAGGTACACCCGGTGTAACCTCAGCCACTACACGCACTAGACCTTGACACCATATAGGCAGATGGAAGTGCAATACGCACTAAAACAGCTGTCTCGCTATGGGAGTTAGTGTGTGGGTAGAGGAGAACCACTGGGTGCTGCTCTTATTAGATATTACAGTTACTATTATTTGATAATTCTTTATGATATTATTATTAACTAGTGTAAGCTCGTGACCGTTTTTTGCATATCGACACGGGTCTAGAACAATTATAGTTTTTTGGGTCAAAGTTTGTGATCAGACTAAATACGAACTTGTCCTGTGTTTCACCCTTATGACGAATACAATCTCTTGGGTGTGAAGAACCCTTAAGTATTAATAGACTTAATAACCACAGACAGGGACAATAATTGTGGTATCGTAAAATAGTTTCAATTGTCATAGACTCGAACTTGCTGAAATATGAACTTGTATTGACCCTAAAAGGATTAGTGTGCAAAGTACGGCCAGTAGAAAAAGCTGTTAATTCGGGTTGAAAATATGGCTTGCTGCTTCTTTGTCACTTATTTTTTAGGGAAAAGTGTACCCGAAAGCCGTAAAATATGTAGCAAAGTTCTAATTCATGCCGAAACATATGATTACACACATTACTGCTTAAGTGTTAATAGACATCTTGACGTTTTTGTCGAATTTGCGTATACTTTTTCTTAAATACTGATGCCTAAGGAGTTCGTTAATCGCATTTTCATCCCAAAATCAAAGTTTTTTCTACTGGCCGTACTTTGCACAGCACCCCTTAAAAGTTCACTCTGTGAAATTTGAAGAATTTCTGTTTGCTTCAAAAGCATCACTTTTTTTTATTGAGGCTGGATAAACATTCATAATACAATCTTTGGCCACAGAACTTACTACAGATTATTGAATCGTTGAAGCTAAAGAAATGATCTGTAAAATACTCAATTTGGTAACATATTTGATCTGATGTCAACTTTAAATAACCTAATAACTCACACACAGCGAACATGAAAAAGGCTACTAACCAAAGTCGGTAAAATACGTAAAAAGTAAATAAACTGTAATGTATTAACTTTGGTCACGTAGCAATATTAGATAAAGGTTTAATTCAATTGACATTTAGCGTATGCTGGAGTGGAAATTGGCATTCGTAGTTATAGCAGAGATTATGAATAATGGAATCCTTTTAAAGTTTTTTATGTTTCTTTCATTAGCAACACATTTCAACATTTTTTCAGCCGTAACGGATATCTATTTTTTTTTTTTTTAACTATGAGACACTACGAAAAGCAAACTTAATGACTGTATTATGGCAATTAATCTGGTAGTAGTTGCTTAGCGATTAAATTGTAGACATAACCACAAATTTCTTGTAGTGGTATCTCTGGTCGCTGTTTTGCAAGCAAAGGCTGGACCGTGACGTCACCATTTTCCAACCAATAGCTATCGAGGTGAGTGGGTGAGCTTACGAAATTATATAGTAGAAGATATTTATTTTAATTTGTCTGTTTCCAACAATAAATTTCTGATACTACTGACATTTCCCCAGCACTGTGGGATTACTGTTAGTATAATCATTAGTACGGTAAATACTACAGAGCAAACAAGCATCCGGTGGTCTTCAATTGTTACCTTTTCTTCACCTACTGGGATGTCTAAATTTCTTCTGTTCCCATGCATTCTTTCTTGATACATGTATTGTGGACAAGCATCTCTTGAAGTTTAAGCATCATACTTTATGTATGAATCTTTTAATACCTTCAACAATTATTAATCGAGGAAATTTGTGCAAGTTGTTTCAGTTGCTTTAATATGTCAATATGTTTGTCCCCAGGGTAACGGTCACGAACGAGACTTTGAGGGTGATCCTAACGTCTACATAATGGACGTGTACAACAAAGGCATCTATCCGAAGGACGGCAAGGCGAAGAAAAGTATCCGTAAGGCTGTGCAGCTGGAACACTTCACCGAAGATGCGGAATATCTGGAACGTGTCGAAACGTACGACTGTCACTATTTTCTCACTAGACTGTAAAATGGAATAATTCTTGGGTTTCGATTGCTTGTCACATGGTGTGAATTTTTGTAACTAATTTGAACATGTGTTTTGATCAAACTCAAATTCTTATACATCTGGCATTTGACTCATATCTGTGACTTTGTTAGGTTCTTTCAGTGGCTCTCTTTTCTAGATCATTTTGTTCTATACCTCCTCTTTAGTAATTTTGCTGACACAGTGTTACCTTATGCTAAATTTTGGCATGTGCTTGAGGAACATTTGTAACAGTTTACCCTCAAAATGCAGTATGCTGAAAATAGCAACAATGAAAAAAGAGAAAAATGCCACAAAATGAAGATAATTTGAATGGAGGGATAAGGGATGAAACTAATTTTATATGGCATCCTTGGCCGGGATATTCACAAACTGATTGGCAGAATTTGAATGCATGAGCCTCTGATGTGGCTACCTTAACCTTTTCCAGTAATCCTACCGGGTTCAGGCAAACTACAGCTTAACGTGGAATCGAAACCGTGGGCCTTTGGCAGTCCCCACCGGCACAGGGATTCGACCCTGTAGCTTTCGGTCTCCACTGAGCCATCAGACTACTGGCAGAGGGATAATAATACAATATTGGTTCAAATGGTAATAAACAGTCTGTTGGGAAACAAAGGTGCTGATAAACCAATTTAAATGAGAACATTGAAAATGAAATGTATGTCCTAGAAGTCCATCAATAATTAATTACTTTAAAGCTATATATTTAAATTATTTATTATTGCACAGGGTGTTAGATTCATTATTAACAAGCAGAATTTGTAAATAAATCAGTAAACTTATTTCCTTAACTTATGTTTTTTTTTATTTATTGGGGATAAATTACAACTCAAAATCCTGACTGGAGCATAAGAATATCTAAATGTCTGACGATTATGTGTTGGGGCGGCTTTGTGGACAATTGCGAGTTGTTAAGAGTTTGTCAATACATTTAAAAAAAAAAAAAAAAAAATCAAAACTTTGGCTGACAGTACACAGATTGTTCGACGCCTCAGTGCCCTTCAACGAGCGAATAAGGCTCTCGTCCCTCGCCCGCAGCGAGTGCGTGTCATCCTCGAGGGTCAGACACCTTGTACTCGACGTCATCCGCTTTTTCGTGACAATTTAGTAACGAGGGTCTCTTCTGTAGTCTCCAGGAGTCCAATCAGATTGGTTCTTATGACATCAGAGGCACATTCACACAAACATGTGTAGAAAATATTTGAATGGTCAGGGACTCCAGATTTGTCACAGGCAATCCGTTTCGCCTCTGACCAGTGGAGTACGCCACTTAAATCGTCAGCTGCATCCACCTGTCGACACAAAATGAATTGATACAGACCCAGTTTCTTTCCTTCTGGTATCTGACCACTGATAATTTATTACAAGCCGTCTACACTAGGGTACTCTCACCCATTCACTGGCTCTTATCGTTTATTATAAATGGGCTTGTATTGTGAATTACCCATATAATGGCTATGGCATTACTGAAAATTAAGAAATATAATTATATGTTGATAATTAAGGTGTGTCTTGATCCGTAACCATTTGTGACTGATCTTCAGACTGTGCTAATACCTTTCTGTGAGCAGTGGCAGGCACGCCTTCGAATATGTCGAACAGCATTCGTTGACTAGAACGACCAATATCTGCAGTGACAACCCCCACTGATGCAGAAGTGGCAAAGTATCACCTTCACCTGTTATATAAATCGGTAGCAGAGTGTATTCTGTTATGTGTTTGTTATTGCGCATCATGCAAAACAATGTCACAGATTTTTTCGGTTTTTACAATTTGAAAGCTTAAAATCTGAACGAGTCCAGCACAAAATGAGTCACCAAAGATACTTGATACAATCATCAAAGATAGGCTCTACATAAAGATATTATTAAAAAAAATAGATTTAAAAATAAATCTATTTTAAAATTTTCATTGTAACAAGGCTCAAAAACAGCGATTTGATTGGGAGAGGGCAAAACTGTGTTCATATTCTGACATAAACATCTACTGCTGTTGTAGACAAAACCTTTAGTTTGGAAATTACACATTTTAGAGAGAACACAAAACATGTTAGTGCCACTTCAATAAATTGTGTGTTTAGTGCGTCTGAATATTTTTGTATAATTTTTTTTCTGCAAAATGTGAGACGAATGTAGATATTTAGCAAAGAATTAGCAGTAGTAAGTTGCAAGCAACAATGAATCATAATTACGTGTTCTCTGATGAAAAAGCGATGGGAAAGTTTTCCTTCGAAAATAACTGCAATTTTGAGGGGTGTTTTATACATAGTGTTAAGTTGACACTGTAAATCAACCTTCCACACAGCTGGACCAACCCCCAACACGAGGAGGGCCCAAGGGCAATTGGTTTTTTTGGTGTTAATAACGTGGGAAATAATTCACAAAACACATAAACATAACATGCTGTATTTCAAACCAAACATAGAATCACAACCATTAATACGGAATGTGAGTTGTCATTACAGTCCAGGCCGCATTTCAACCTCTGCCAAAATTGCTGCTCGAGAACACGTACATCTGCATTAGTGTATTCAGTGTGTCCAAATCTAAAGTTGGCCCAAAGAATCGTAAAAGCTGTGGAACCTCGCAGAAAGTGCATCCTATATGCACTTCTCTGATATTTTTATACTTTTCGCTGAATGTTGCATTACAAATCTATTGTAAGAGATGTTCAACACACTGGGCTTTTTGTAAAGATGTACTTCTGATATTGGAGCTGTATTAATATAGGATTCTCTTAAAATTGTTGTCAACTTCTTGCTCTTTATACTGGCTAACACATACTTCTGTACAGTGGAGCAAAGTTGACAATTTGTAATGTGTCACAGCAAGTTCTGTAATGAGGAAAACACTTTTTCTGCTGTTGACTGCTTACAGAATTCATTCCAAATGTAGGTGCACGAACAGATGACTGAAACCTTTATACGAAGTCGTAGGCAAAAGTGACTCGTATCGTATCCTACTAAACATTTGCCGTTTCACACTGCCTTAGTTTTTTGTTAGCTGGATCTGGCAGAAGAAACTATGGCAGCACTGGAAACTAATGACTGATTATCACAATCTCTCACGGTGTGGCGCTTTGCCTTTCACGCCAGCACGCTCCCCCGTAGTGTCCTAAACTGTTTTAACTCTGCAGAAGTGTGTGTCAAAAACTGTAAATCTGGGAACCGAAAGCTTTGAAATTTGTAAGTTCTTTGAAAGGTATTGCGATAGCAGGTGTCTGTAATGTCATGTGGAATTAGTCTAGAAAGGTGAAATGACAACAAACACTAGAACACCTCGATAATTTTCAGTTTTTACTTATCTCTTTTTTTAATCTGTTTTGATTACAAACATATCATCATTTCTTGCTCCAACCCCTAGTCAGATAAGGTAAACTGCAGTTTCTACACTAGACCACAACCTTTAAAAATGTGAAAGCCGCATCCACAGCATTTCGGTCGTTTTCACGAGAGACGTTAACAGATGGACCGACAGGCACAGTTCACATACAGATTTTTATATAAAGAGAGATAAATTCTGAATTAAAAAGAATGTAAATTGAGCCATTGGCTCAGCAGTTATAAGCAAACTAACAGAAATACACAAAAGAATCATTAAATCGCTACGCTCGTGGTGTTCCAGGGGCCTGGAAGAGGCGCTGCGAGAGTTCCGCCCCGACGTGATAGTGTACAACGCGGGGACCGACATCCTGGACGGCGACCGTCTCGGCATGCTGTCCGTCTCGCCGCAGGTGAGTGTGCACCCTGTACTGTCCCTACTGCAGTAATGACTTAGAAATGCAGTTTTGATATATTTTTATGTTATATGTTCATGCTCTAGATTTTCCACAAAATTCTGACTATTTGCAGCATTGTGTGTGTGTGTGTGTACATGTGAGAGACTTTTTTGCAGCAATGATCAATCAATTTTTGGTGGCCGGTAGTGGTGGGATGTAGGTATCAGGATGTTTATTCTTTGAGAATTTTTGTAAGTCGCATCAGGTGAAGAACAGCTGTAGAGCTTCCTACTGATCCTGGTTCCTGTTCCAATGACGTCATCTTGTACCGCTTAGTTTCTAGTGCATTCATTTAGGATCTGTCGATAATGGATTACGTTAAACAAAATTTTGTGTAACAACTTTATTATAGCATACTCACTTTTCTGTATTTGATTCTGCATATTATTTCTATTACACCAAACGGAATTTGTCCGTACCTCCGACACTGTGAAACTCTGCAAGGTGTGATAAACTGGACATATGTCGATTGAAGCCAATCCTCCATCTTAAGTGGTTATCAAAACTAAAGCCCTTCTCAAGAAATCTGGTTTGCCTGAGGAGACCATCAAGAATCTACGACCTCATGCAGCCACGCCGCCGAGGTTATATGGCCTACCAAAAGTCCACAAGGAGAACGTGCCCTTAAGACCTATTGTCAGTGCAATCGGTGCTCCCACATATCAACTGGCGAAATATCTTACACGCCTACTGAGTCTACAGGTAGGTTATTGCATACATCATGTTTCGAAATCTTCCCAGTTCATACAGATGATCCAGGGTCTAACCGTGTCTGATTCAGACCTCATGGTGAGCTTTGATGTCGTGTCTCTGTTCACACGGGTACCTGTCAAGGAGACTTTAGAACTAATACGACGACATTTTGACCAAGGAATTGTAGACCTATTCCAGCATGTCCTCACTTCTACATATTTCATGTACGGTGGACAATACTACGAGCAAACTGATGGAGTGGCTATGGGCTCACCAATTTCTCCTGTGGTAGCCGATTTATATATGGAGGGTTTTGAGAAAAGGGCTCTGGACACTGCTCCATTAAAACCAAAATGCTTCTTTCGATACGTGGATGACACATTTATAATTTGGCCACACGGCTTTGCAGCGCTCGAAGAATTCTTGCAACACCTGAACTCAATCCATTCTAACATACGTTTTACCATGGAGATTGAGAAAGATGGCATGCTGCCATTCCTGGACATACTAATTAAACGTAAGCCAGGTGGTACTTTGGCGCATAGCGTTTACAGGAAACCCACACACACAGATCTGTATTTGGAAGCTACCAGTTTTCATCACCCAGCTCAGCGGAAAACTGTTTTGACAACACTGGTCCACCGTGCGCGAGCCATTTCGCACAGTGATAGCCTACGTGAAGAACTAAGGCACCTACGGCAAGTTTTCAGACAGAATGGTTATTCCGAAGAACATATTAAACAGGCCTTTCTCCCCCAGAAACCGAAACCAACACCTGAACAAGAGTCTCCAAAAACTGTCGCGGTGTTGCCTTATGCCGGATCCCCGTCCGGGCATCCAGATTTGGGTTTTCCATGGTTTCCCCAAATCACTCCAGGTGAATGCCGGGATGCTTCCTTCAAAAGGCCATGGCCGAATTCCTTCCCATTCCTTGCCCCCATCCTTTCCCGTCTCTAAAGACCACGTTGTTAAAAAGGGACGTTAAACTGTTAAAAATAAAAAAAAAAGCCTTATGCCGGGAATACTTCTGGAAAAATCGGAAGAATCTTAGCAAGCTATGGCGTAAGGAGTATCTTCCGCCCACCTTTGAAGATACGTGATATGTTACGCATGGTGAAAGACGACCTTGGCCTTAGAGTCCCGGGAGTTTATTCGATCCCTTGTGAATGCGGCAAAGTATACATCGGACAAACCATAAGAACTATCGAGGAATGCCGCAATGAGCACCAACGATATCTGCGGTTACTACAACTGGACAAGTCTGCGTTAGCAGAACGTGCTATAGAAAATTTTCATAGCATCAACTTCGACAATACTGAAGTTGTGGCCAAGATATCGTATTTCTGGGACTCAGTGATCAGAGAAGCGCTGGGGATTCGATTAAGTGACAACAGCATTAACAGAGACGGTGGTCTGTTCCTGAGTGAGGCTTGGGAGCTAGTCGTAAAAGACCTAAAACAGCAACGTGCTAGACACAACCTTCCGAGCAGACGCCGTCATGACACGTCGACCAATGGGAGATAAGTCGTTCGTGATTGGTCAGTTCCAGAGCCCTCGTGTAATGCCGCCGGTTAAGCAACGACGAGTGTGGAGAGCACTTGGATGGGTGACCGCACATGCCAACTGTTAAACAACGTTATGCGTGGTTTTTACTTGGATGAGTGACCACTCAAGATACTGCCATCCAGTTGCTGAGCTACGGGATGCAGCCACGAGATGCAACCAAACCGGTTTGACCCCGTCTATGGCCGTGTGCATCGCCAACCAATCAAAGACCAGCGTGAAGCTTACCTTGGCAACAGGCTATTTATAGGAGCCAGGACTGGCTCGCGAGTCATTCAGTGTCTTGTCCTTATATGTAAGAGTTAACCTGATGAAGGCAACGATGGCAGTTGCCGAAACGTTGTTAAAAGATCTAAATAAATCAATTAACCGGCAGAAAACCCGAGAGTTATTTATTTAAACTGGACATAATCAGTGCTGAAATAATCCTCCTTAATTTTATTTTATTGCAATGCTATTGGCAAAATATGTACACATACATTTCCTCTTTCTTTTACTTCCCTTGGTAACTCATTCCAGTCCCTTGTGCCTGCTTCTAGTAACAGTTATATTTTCCTTCCCATGCACCTCTCCTAATTCTTCCAACTGCCCTCCTCCCGACTTCCAGTTAATCCCATTCCAGCTCCTTTATCATATCCGTTACTGGCTGTGTTCTACAATAATTTCCACAGACAAATCTAGCTGCCTTCCTTTGTCCTCCTCCAACTCTTGTATTTAGTATGAAAATATGGTTGCCACACTACACGATATTCCAGCATTCGTTTTTACGCTATTATACCTATCATTATGTCATCTGAAAATGACCTAAATTCTGACTGTAAACACTTGACACAATTATTTATTAGAAAAACAAATAGCAATGGTCCCAATACACTCTCATATACATTTTCTACCATGGCTCTGTGCTTTCTAGCCTTTAATAATTCCTGTATCCAACGAGTCGCCATTACATCTGCTCTAATGGTTTTTACGTTATGAAAAACATTATCTGTGGCTTGCTCTGTCAAAAGCCTTAGAAACATCTTCAGCTACACTACCAACTTTGCCTCCCTTGTCCACTTCATCCAAACAATCTTGCTATATCCCACTCAGAATCAAATGAATATTCTTGCCCAAGGCAATGTTGAACTGTAACCATTTTCTTTCCTCAGACACTTCTAATGTGGTTACATACTAATCCCACTGTTAATTTAGAAAATAGTGACAAAATAAGGAAGGATAATGAAATAAACCAGTCGCTTGCCACAAATGGGCCCCACCAACAGTAAATACAAGCACACTTTACAGCCTTATGCTTTGAGTGTTAAATTTCACCACGTTCTACACACGAGATTAAAATTTGTAAAATTCCTTCAGCATTTTTGGTAAATTATTCAAATCCCTAACATGCTTACCCAAAAAAATACAATCTTTTGGTGTAGACCATAATCATAAATAGAGGATAACATACAATTTTTCTAAAATATGTTGTATGTCCTTTCCCACAGTTGCAGATTATCTAGGTTCGGCCCCAACCAATGTCATCCTCACCCTTGTATACATCTGACTCTTTTGCCATATGTCTCATATCTTAACACGATTAATGTTCACACTGCAATATTATAAAGTGTTTGTATTCTTTGGGGGCCCTCGTCTGTGTTGAGTAATGGATTTATTTTTCTCTGTTCATCTTTATTAATTTAATTGCCACTGATTTCAAACTAATCAGCCTGTAATTGTATACCCTATCCTCCTCAATGGATCCACACTTTTCCAATCCTCCGGTAAGCAGCAAGTATCCATACTCAAATCTTTAACTTTTTTTAGTTCCTTCACAATTTTGTTTACTATTTAAAATTTCATTTCCACTTGTATGGACACTCACCCATTCCTGAATCACAGTCACATCAAACCAGTTACTTAATATCTCTGTCTTACATATATATATATATATATATATATATATATATATATAAAACACCTCCATCCTTATATACAATTGACACTTACCTCTTCCATTCTCCTGCTTTCTAACAGTAATAGAAATTTCTAAAGGTATTGTTCAGTGGCCACCCTGCACCCATAATATTCTTTAGATACTATGAAATCACATGCATAGAACCAACTACTAAACATGACACATATTTCACTTCTCAGTAAGATTTGTTTTAAGCCAGTTGGGCAGGAAATTCTCATCAATACTTTACCAAATTGTTTCATGGTGTAAAATTTTTGGTTGTACTGAAAAAAAATAGGTCAGAGTGAAATGGTAAAGAAAATAATTGTGGTTATAATTAAAATTCTGTTGGTACCATCTTTGCCAGTTGTGCAAAAAATTATGAAGAGAGACCAGATTATTTTCTCATCCGAAACACTGAAATTGGCACTCTAAGAAGAATCATCAAAACAAGTTTTGTGACATGGAAACAGTACTAGGACAATTATGTCGTTAGGGAGCAATTAAGTAACAACAGCTACTTCCGTTACAATTTTGGGGTGATTGATAGTACATTCCTACTACCACTTCTTAAATCCCTCTCTACAAAGTGTTCAAGTTTTAACGAGTTCTGCAAAACCTGTAGGATTAAAAATGTCACCGAGACCTGGAGAAGAGACGTTTACTGTCGTGACTGTGCTCGCAGGGCGTCATCAGGCGGGACGAGCTGGTGTTCATGAAGGCGCGCGAGCGTCGCATTCCCATCGTCATGCTTACCAGTGGCGGCTACCTGCGAAGGTCCGCGGCGGTCGTCGCCAATTCTCTGCTCAACCTGCTGGAGAAGGGGCTAGTCACCCGGCCGACGTGAGCCCGAATAGTTTTGACAATACGTCATTACTAGAGAGTTTAAGTCCGATATGCAGTCCTGCAGAACCTTGAGGCTTTTGGTGACTACAACAGCAAATAAAAGTAATACGTTGTGCAGAATTTATTAGATTTCAACGGAACTTAATCTTGACTTGACTGATCCCCATTTTGTAACAATCTTAACACGTCTGTGATTGTAGTTAAAGCGAATATCGAAATAGTGTTTTATGTATTTAACTGAATAAAGTAAATCATTGATCACAGAAAGTGGTGTCCTCGATGCATTTTTTCTGACCCCAATGGCTTAGTTTTAGCTGTGGGCAGGCATACCCTATGTGTAATTAAATTTTTGTATTTATAATTATTTTCAAAATAACTGCAGAACTTTTATACAAGAGCTTGCCTGAAATGTGAACAATTTAGGGTTTCTTAAACAATGTGTTTAACAGTGTCTTAATCTTTGTTAATAGCTAATAATGATTACATTGGAAGGCTGCAAATTCATATGAAATTTTCTTATAACTTAAATTCAAAGCACTTCGCTCTAACATGACTTCATTTGTAGGGAAATTTACAATTTCAAATGGGGTTTGCTAACTTCCTAAATTAACACTAAGCAATAGTTTCTCTTTTAAGCTACCCCTGGGACATAACACTTCTGGCAACCTCGTGATATTTATTTTTAACAATGAGAACATTTGGCATTCATTTGGTTGGAGTTAACCAAACAGGTATACTCATTTTCAAAGTCATGAGGCAAATTTCTTTTAGGAAACTTTTCACAAGGTTACTTTTACAGAACTTTTTTTTTTTTTTTACTTATGGCTTTATGCCTCATTGATGATGAGGTCATTAGAGGCAGGTGGGACTAGGGACAAAGAACAGGAAGGAATTCTGTCATGGCCTTTTTAAAGGAAGCATCCCCACATTCACGTGGATTGATTTGGGGAAACCATGGAAAACCCAAATCTGGATGCCCTGACGGGGATTCAAACCGGCGTCATCCTGAATGCAAGGCCAGAGCGTTAATCCACTCACCCACCACACTTGGTACACAAATATTGCTGTCACTGGTTCAAAGAGAAGTTAGTGTTTTTAATAAACTCCCTAAAAGAATAAAATAGTTTTCTTGGAACTATCTCCATACTATGTTATTGGTGGCTCCTACTCCATTTAAGAATTTGTGTCTAATATGCCTCTTGCAAAGCTTATTTTAAGGGAGGGGTGGAGGAAGGATAGCTGGCAAAAGATAAGTTGGAAGAACAAGATGTATAGACTAAGTAATACAGGGAGAAAATGGTGCAACTGGGAAACATAGACAATGAAATAGTGGAAGGTGATTGTCTATAACCACCAAAACTGGAATATTCGTAAACCACAAATAGTCCCCAATGATAATGCCTTCTGCAAAATTCAATTGTATAAATTAATGTTTATTTTTGTAATGTATAATACTTTATTATTCATCTCGTAGGTCTATATATTAACCACGATACATTCCATATCCCAAAAGTTCTTTCTCAGCAGGTATCAATGAAACAAGAAAAATAAATAACAGGACAGGCTGATTAAACATCTGAGAAATTTTAAAAATAATTACATCAGCC
Source organism: Vandiemenella viatica (assembly GCA_031002005.1). Lineage (NCBI taxonomy): Eukaryota > Metazoa > Arthropoda > Insecta > Orthoptera > Morabidae > Vandiemenella > Vandiemenella viatica. The sequence goes on from CM061918.1 coordinate 150,784,065, forward strand.
GACAGTGGGTACAATAGCAATACAGCTCGAGAAAGCAGGCGGTGGTCCAAGCAAGTCACAAACATTATAAATACAAAAAAAAGGTTCGACCAAAAACATGCAGCCAGTGCCAGCTGTGGGAATGAATGTGACGTCACAGTGAGAGCTTCTGTTAGCTGTCTCAAACACGGCATTCCTCTGATGAAAAAATGCGCAGAACAGAGAAAATATTGACATCGACCACAGAAATCTACGGAATCGTTAATTAAGAACTCCTAATATTTCAACAACAAAAAGTGAATGTAAAAAAATAAGTAAAATGTAAAGTGCCAAAAATGAATTGTGGGATGTGTTGATAAATGAATGTTAACTTCCCATTAAAAAAGCTATGCCACTACACAGGCAAACATACAAAAATACGGTTTAAGTGACTAATCAATTAGGCAGGGCTGCCACATAAAGATGAAACAAGAGGGAAGGGTGGCAATTGAACTGGTGGTGGAGGGAGAAAGTTGAACAACCATGATTGTGGTACAGAATAATATCTGTGACCATCAGTGGAGGTAAAATAATTTTTTTCTTGATAATATAAATGTAATCTGTTATAAGTAAATAATATTTAGAGCTATAAAAATATAAATGCAAATTCACTATCTATTCTCATAAAATGCTTATTTGGTCACAATGTCGGGCTACAGCGTCACACTTTTCGCCTCTTTTGTCCAACTTGCACATTTTATTTAATAACAGTTTTATTTAGCTAAGCATCCACGAATAAATTCACTGTCAGAATACTGAAGGAAAAGTACATGTTCCGTTAAAATCAACATTATAATTACTTTGTTATATTAATTTAATATTCATTCAGAGTACGTATTTGCTGAAATATTTGACAATAGATATAAACGACGAAGAAAAGGGAAAATGACTTGTCACTCACCACAGTTGAGAGCCGCGACAAGTGAAAAACGTATACAACATTTGTGTTTTACACCTTATTGATATTGATGTACTGGGGAACGAGTCACGTAGTTCAGGATGTGTGCACATGCCGGAATTAATCACACGGAGTCGTGTGATTAACTTCGGTGTGCGCACCTGGCGGGTTAAGACCGAGTGATGTGTGGAAAGCACAATGAAAAAAAAGAAATAATATCCATTGTCCAAATGTAATAACATATCTAGATTGTTTTTTTCTGTGCTGGCAGCCAGATCCTAGATGTCTGAAGGCCTTGGGTGAATTAATCGAAACGGCTGAGGTACGAATCTCAAGTAATTAAATTTTATAACTAGCATTTTCACACTACTTTGTCTATATGGTTATTGGTGTAGCATTTGCCTTTTGTTTTTCTTCTAGTACTAAACTAAACATGTATTATAATATCCTTTATTCCAGAAAACGGAAGAAACAAGCAACCACAAAGTTAGATAGTGAAAAACAACCTAAACAGAATGCAAAGGACGGAGTGTGTATTTGTATTGTGAGATGCCGTCATTTCCAGCCACAGCGCAAGATTCCAGCTTAGCTTAAGTGTGGTGCTTATCAACTTGACCGGTCACTGCAGACTGGTAGCACATCCATCAGTTACACCATTAAAAGGGGGCAGCGATTCCTTTAAACCAATCCCATTTTTTTTATCACTACATAAAAATACATTTATAATAATGAAAGAACAAAGGATTTGTTTATGTAATTTATTTATTTAACATGGAACCTCTTTGGTAACAGTAATCATACATCTGAGCCACAATTCCTTCTGATAGTTACACACACACACAATCAATGGATATAAAGGAAGGCTCTTAAATTATAATTAATTCAAACTCAAACCAAACTTAACACAAAAGCAATTAAAAACGAGTGTTATTAATACACAAACAGAGGTTTACAAGTTACTTGCCAACATAAATAAGCCTGCCCACTAACTTACAACCCACAATTTGGTAACGCGGAATCACTGACAAACTGACACTACGCCACCCCTCCTTCCCCTCTGTCGAACCGACCCTATGAGCTTAAACATAGAGAACCTGGCTCAAGATGACCTAATACTAACGCAGCTACGCTGGCGGCGGGCGACGGCGCGACCTTGCCTGCTCTCTAGCCCGATAGCATGCACCCCCGCCTCTCTGCCTCCCCTGAACCTGAACAAATGCAAAACACGTTAGTGCAAGCCTTACAGCTAATGCTAAGCTAGCCAGTCACCTTAGCTGAAATTAAATGTGTCTGGAAACTTAAAAGTGTCCAACTTACTACAAATCATTCTCTCGGCAAAAGGACATAGCCGGCCATAGCGGCAAAAGATTAGCGAGATGTGAGTCACATTACCTGACAGAGCTGAATAGCTGCAACGAAAGACTCACACCATCTCTGAAAATAAAGTTACTCTACAAAAGGCACGAGTTTTATTTTCATACACAGTAAGGATCTTTTTTTCCCAAAAAAAAAAAGCCTGCTTTACAACTTACAGTGGTGCAGAATCAAAGCTTGTTGCCAGATATATTTAATTGCAAATTTATATTGTCATATCTTACCCTTTATAGTGTAGGTAAAACTTTGATTTCATATTACGCCATAGTTTAAAATACAAATCTAAACTGTATGCACGTGTAGGTAACATTGGATTTAGCATTCACAAATACAAACAGAACTTGAGCACACCTGTCAACTTACGAAACGTAACTTTGACGACCGGCAGCTCTTTCGGCTCATCTTTACGTAGTGCGATTCGTGTTTTCGACATTGACAAACTGAGACGTCCACACACCGGACGCAGAGATTCTGCAAACTGTAAGATAGAAAGCAGCTCCCCCACGAGCCAATGAGAACATACCTCGCTAGTAACGCCGCGATCCCCCGCCGTAGCCTCCTCCTCCTGATCCGTAACCACCTGCGGATGGAGCGGAAAAAGTCGATAACAGTTTCACTGTGCATTTTTTCATATATAAATGTAGTACATAGTCCATATTGCATTTAAAAATTCAATTTTAAATACAATAATTGATGCATTATTCTTAACTAGAGTTAATGTGCCAGATAACAGTGTAATACTTAAAACACAGCATTTTAACATTGTATTATAAGCTATAGTATAGTCCAGTAAGAATAATACTTTGAGGTGTCTAAACGTCAACCACGGAGTAATCCACGTTTTCATTTCATGTAAAGTGCTGTTTGAGTTCTGATTAGTGCCAACCTCAATTCATATAGTTATATCAGAGACAGGTGCCCTGTGAATGTGTGTAAAAGATAAACCAACAGGCTTGTTACAGTGAAACCAGAATTCACCAAAACCAACCACAGATAAGGAGACAAGCCCCCAAACAAACAGAGGAGACGCACTTGGTGAAACGATGATTCCACAGACAGTTTGTCTGGCAGAGATGAAGTCGCACAAGAACGAGATGACAAGGATAACCACCCGGACAGAGAACGCACTTCTGGGCGGTGACAGAACGCACTTCTGGGCGGTGACATCCGGCTTACAACACTTGATGAAGACAGCAGAGCCTTCTGTCGAAATACTGCATCTTGACTATTTTTTTCCATTAGTCACAGCCAAGAAATAAATTGTCCATCTTAAAACATAAGCTGGAAATTCCCACCTGTAGCCAGATAGCCAAATGTAGGACAAGGAATAAATAGGGTGGAAAAATTGGCATCACAGCACAAGTTCAATATACACCAACACCAAGTCCACACAACTATACTGTGCTATCCAAGACTCCTTACGAAACGGTAAAGCAAAGTTGGAAATCGAGGAAAGAAAGGTCGAGAAAAATCTGACCTGGTCCAATGTAAAGTCAAATACACAAAATATCACAATTACACAAACTTTGAAAGAATTACAGAAATGATTTCAACAAGGTCACACACTTCAGGAACAAGACGCACAAGTCTGACTGACCCAATTCGTTCGTGTTGGTAAGAAGTGTGGATTACATGCGAGACTAAAACACCAATGGAAACAGTGAAGGTAATGCTTAGCCGTACGACAAATAAATAAAGGAAGAAGTTGAAACAATATGGTCCACAGCTAGAAAAATACTTCAAGATATGACAAATTCAAACAATCATACAGGAATAAAACATATAATGACACATTTCATCCTCCTCTGACACAATTTACAGTTCACCTCGTCACCATTCTCATGTCTCCAGATGCACTTTAGGATTTTTCAAATCAAATTCCATGTAGTCACAGAAAGATTTCATTCAAGTACCTGGGTGGCTGATCTCAACTCAGCATCTTTTGAGTTCTGTTTGGAATGCAAAATTTCATCAAAATCTTTAGAGGCAGATAATATTTTCTCAGGAAACTAGCCAAGTGAGTACTTTTGTTTAAAACGACGTTTCGGCGATCAGATTTTCTGCCGCCATTGTCATGTGACTCACTTGACAATGGCGGCAGAGATGTTTGTAAGAAATTAATTTCACCTATATACTAGAGTTGCTCAAATATTAGGACTAGATTGGAAAGATTGAACATATAGACAGTAAACATTATAAAAGTTGTTGTTGTTGTTGTTGTTTTAGGGCGCGTCGACAGCGGGGTCATTAGCGCCCTAACAAAAACCAGGCGTGACAACGTGGCGAAATTGCCGTCTGTGTGGCCGACTGTAAAGGGGTCGGCCACAGAGACAGCACAATAAAATACTAACATACTAACTAAAATACCGTCTGCCTGGCCGACTGTATAGAGGTCGGCCACACAGACGGCAACATAAAATATAAAACTGTGACTAAAATATAATACATTAACTGGTTGGCTGTAGATTGGCCAACCAGGTTAAAAAACAAATTAGCTGGCTGGCTGTAAAAGGGCCAGCCATATAATCCAGTGTCACAAATAAAAACAGTACTTGGATTGGTGGTTGTACACGGCCACCAATCCAAACTAGAACCTAGGCCGATCTGCCCAAACTTTTTGGGACAAGACCGGCCAAGCAACAAAACTTTAAAACCTTAGCCACGTTGTCACGGTCATCGCTTAAAATAAGGGACAGATCGTTGGCTAAGCCAACGTCTGCCCTTAGATCTAAAAACAATACACATTCGGTTAAAATGTGGAGTACCGTCAAAGGTACGCCACAAGCATCACACTCCCGGAGGGTCCTCTCGGCGGGAGAAGGAAACCATGTGTCAGAGGACAGTGCCCTATACGGAGGCGAGTAAGGAGAACCTCATCCCTCCTCGCCTGCTGGAAGGAGCTGCTCCACGGCTGAACGGTCGGTTTGACCTGCCGGAGCTTGTTATGCTCAACCTTCCAGCCACTGCCTCTGCCAAACATCAAAACAAATCTCTTCGCCGCCGAGGCAAGGTCTGACTTTGGGACCGGGGTCAAAGTCGATTCGTGACCTTGTCACAGGCCAACTTGGCAGCTTCATCAGCTGCCTCGTTCCCCTGATTCCCACATGGACCATGGTACCCAGCAGAATGCCACCTCCTTCCCACAGGACTGGAAGGAAAGGAGGGCGTCCTGGATGTCCTGGACTAGACGGTCTGCTGGGTACATAGTTGCTAACGCCTGAATACAACTGAGGGAATCACAGAATATGAGGTACTTCATGTCACGGCGTACCTTCATATGCTGGAGCGACTTTAGCAGGACATAGCACTCCGCAGTGTAAACACTGCACCTGCTATCCAGCTTGTATTTGTAAGTCGCTCGGGGGAACACTACTGAACATCCTACACTGTTAGCCTGCTTAGACCCATCCGTATACACCGGGGTAAAATCCTGATACTGGTTTAAAATGTCACTAAAAAATCTGGTAAAAACACTGTCGGCGGTAGACAGCTTGTTGAAGCTTGACATTTCTAAAATCGTTCTGGGCCTCTTTAAAAGCCAGGGAGGAGATTTACTCCAACCCTGGTGATAAAAAGAGGGAAACTCGAATCCATATTGTTCAAAAATAGCCTTTGTACGGTAGCTGAACGGTTTAGTGGCTCTA
>CM061918.1:150790998-150824885 GCA_031002005.1 Vandiemenella viatica
AAAATTAATTAAAACACGAAAAAGAGTACATGTCTACACTTGTGAATGCATTACTGTGCTTGATAATAAATGTTTATTAAATAAGAACAAGTTGGACTGAAAAGTTTTTCCTTCTCATTGGTCAGCAAAAAGAGCAAAAGTTGTATTTTTGCCTCATTTATGTGAATAAGCTTTTCTTTCTTTTTTAAGCTTTAAATTTTTGAGGTAAAATGTGTAAGGCACGACAAACTTGTAGAGTGGCCACCCAATACGGTCTGGCGTCTCAGTCGGTTAAGGCGTGTGGATGGGGAATGGAAGGTCACCGGATCGAATCCCGGTCTCTGCTGGAATTTTTACGAGCCTGACCTCCGGCTCTGTGAAGCACGGCAGGATCACTGGGTTAGTGCAGCCGTGACAAGAGGCACGTACATGGCTATCGAAACTCGGGGATCTCTCCGCCAACAGTGCTAGATGTGTTTAGATTTTTATGGCAGAATCTGATGTGACGATCATTGTAGGGCCATGAACTAAAGTGTCAAAACAATCATTCGCCAGTCACAGCCTCATTAACTTCTGAAATCTTAAACCAAGAACTGTTTTTAATCCTAAACATAATTATAATGCAAAATTTGGAGTAGTCATAGGGGTGAAAACAATTATAGGGGACTTAGTGGTGATAGGAGTTTTTTTTTTTTTAAAAAAAAAGATAATCTTATTCAGTATTAAGTGAAACTGCCAACTCGCAGACTAAAAATATCAGTTTCTTTTTGCTACAAATTGTGCATTTTTTAAATGAATTGTTTTTCATTTTCTTTAACAGAAAGAAAAGTAGTATGGACTGTCTGAAAATTTTTAACAAGAAAGTGATGAAGTGTGGTGAAAGAACTTCACAGTGTTGTGGTAGATCCAGCTCGTCTCGTGCTCGGCTACTGCCTCTGCTGCACTCCTACCTTCACATGTGGTAAGCAGCGAGTCTAATTTTTCTACTCTTCATTATGGGGTACAGGAAAGGAGCCTCCTCGAAGACTGTAATGTTAAGTGACCAAGCGAAGAATTGCAATCAGGCGTACCCTGGACAAGGTCAGAGAATGAAACGAAATGGCCTGACGGCTAATCCTTTCACACCAGAAACATTACTACCCAAGCCCTTTTCAGGGCCACAATTAACAATCATCTCAGTTAACATAGAAGGCATGTCACCAGCCAAGGAAGAGCTGCTACAAGACCTATGCAGTCAATATCAGTGCCATATATTGTGCCTACAGGAAACACACAAAAGCTATTAAATGCGTAGACCAAAAATAAACGGAATGCATCTCGCTATAGAAAGACCTCATGATCAATACGGAACTGCAATCTTTGTACGTCCAGATGTACAAGTAATGTCCACTGCATTCACGGATCAAAATTACATTGAAATTCTCACTCTAGAAATGACGAACTGCACCATTTCATCTTTTTATAAACCACCTGGTGCTGTATTCACTGTCAACAAACCACCTAAATTCCATAGTAAAGACATACAGATCGTGATTGGTGATTTCAACAGTCATAGCAATGTTTGGGGCTATGACCATGAAGATGAGAATGGGGCTGCAGTACAAGAATGGGCTGAAATAAAGCACCTCTCTCTAATCCATGATGCAAAACTACCTGCATCATTCAACAGTAGTCGGTGGAGGCGTGGCTTCAACCCTGACCTCATATTCAGTAGTCGCAGTATTTGCCACCAGTGCATTAAATCTGCCTGTTCCCCAGTACCCAGCTCACAGCATAGACCAATAATGTGTCAAATATATGCCACAGTTAGACCACAGAAAATACCCTTGTGTAGAAGATACAACTTCAAAAAGGCAAATTGATCTCAATTCTCAGAAATATTGGAATCTGAAATTCTTTCAATAGAACCAACACCAGAATGCTATGACATCTTCACCACGGCTGTAAAGAGATGTTCCAGAATGTCTATCCCTCGTGGTTGTCGGACATCTTACATTCCCGGTCTCGCATCAGATCAAGCTGCTCTACTTAAAGAATACAGCAATTTATTTACAGAAGATCCTTTACAGTGGAAGCAGGAAACAAACTCATTTCCATTATTAAAGAGACAAAGCAGAATCAGTGGATTAAAACTGTTGAAGACTTAGATTTCGCAAGAGACAGCCTTAAAGCATGGAGACTATTGAAGAATCTAAACAATGATCCAACTAAGACCAAAGTTCATTATAATGTTACTGCCAACCAAATAGCACACCAACTGCTATTAAATGGGAAAGCTAATCACAAGTCCAAAATGCCCAAACTGAGGAAAGAAGGCCAAGTAGAGAATAAAGACCTCACAATACCATTCAGCATGGAAGAATTGGATAAGGCTTTAAGAAATTACAAAAATGGAAAATCAGCAGGCCTGGATGACATTAGGACAGAACAAATTAATCACTTTGGTCTAACAACAAAGAAGTGGATCCTTCGGCTCTTTAACAACTGTATGAGAAAATGTCAAATTCCAAAGATATGGCAGAAGAGCCGAGTGATCGCCTTGCTTAAACCTGGCAAAGAAGGAAACAGTCCAAAGAATTTTAGACCTGTTGCACTTTTATGTCACCTCTACAAACTGCTTGAAGAAAATGATCTTAAACCAGCTGTTGCCTGTAGTTGATCCTTTGCTTATTCCTGAACAAGCTGGATTCCGCCAGGGTAAAAGTTGCACAGGACAACTACTAAATATCACGCAGTTTATTGAAGATGGATTTGAAGCTCGTAAGGTAGCAGGGGTGGTTATTTGTTGATTTGTCAACAGCGTATGACACTGTCAACCATCGGCTACTACTAGTCAGGTTCTACAATCTGACCAGGAATTTCAGCCTTAGTAAGTTCATTGCTACTCTTCTGCAGAACCGCATATACTTTGTTGACTTCCAAGGACAGCGTAGCCGTTGGACGTCACAAAAGAATGGTCTACCCGAAGGAAGTGTGCTAGCCCCATTATTGTTTAACATATACACCAATGATCAGCCTATACCACCCAAATGCAGGAGTTTCATGAATGCTGACGATCTTGCTCTGGCCTCACAGAGCAAGGACTTTGAATCAGCGGAGAGCACCCTTACCAACGCTCTGGAAGATTTGTCAAGGTATTATAGCACGAACCAGCTTAAACCAAATCCTACGAAGACACAAGTATGTGCTTTTCATTTAAGGAATAAAGAAGCAACTCGTAGGTTAAAGGTAACACGGTCGGGGGTCGAACTAGAACACTGTGACACTCCAAAATATCTAGGAGTGAACCTTGACAGATCACTTACATTCAGGAAACATTGTATGAACTCCAAGCGGAAAGTTTCCAGTAGGAACAATCTTGTAAGAAAACTGGCTGGATCGCAATGGGGCAGCCAACCTGAAAGAATTCAAACTTCTGCATTAGCACTATGTTATTCGGCTGCAAAGTATGTCTGCCCTCTATGGCACAGTTCAACTCATGCCAAACAAGTAGTCATTGCACTTAATGACAAGTGCAGAATCATAACAGGCTGCTTAAAATCAACTCCAGTCGAATGGCTTCACCGTCTCGCAGGAATAGCACCACCTTCTGTTAGAAGGGAAATAGCAGTGAAGAAGGAAAGGAGGAAGGTGAACCACGAAAAATCTCATCCACTATATGGACATATCCCTCACAGGTAAAGAATGAAGCCCAGGAAAAGTTCCCTAAGAATATCTCAGGAACTTATGTCAACTGAAGAAGCCAGGTTACAACTATGGGAAGCTAAGGCTCCCCTTCCGCATGGCTGTGGAAGAGTGTCTGAATCTTTGCCACCAGGTTATCACAAGGGATGGTTGACGTGGAAGTCTCTGAATGGGCTGATATCAGGAGTGGGTAGATGCAAAGTGAACTTAGCAAGATGGGGCTATGCTGAGATCAATGATATCAAGTGCGACTGTGGTGAAGACCAGACTGTCCAGCACACGCTCCAGTGTCGACTATGTCCAGCATCCTGCTTCGGCAGCTGACCTGTATGAGGCCTCAGAAAATGCACTGGACGTGGCCAAGTACTGGTCCAGTATAATTTGATGTTGTGATTGTGTAACTATGTTTCTGATACGAAATAATAATAAAAAACTCTTCATTATTTTCATAAAGAAATAAGTTTCCTAAAGGTACTTATATGTTGTACTAACACTACAACGTACTTTCAATCAAAATTATACTTAAATAGATTATTTAAATATACAGTAATAATAATTCAGCACTATAACACATTTCAATGTTTCACATCTCCTCAGTTAAACGCACTAATGCAACAAACCTTTATGTACACACGCCAGATATAATTTATTTTGGGTAATATCTAGATCGCGATACCGCTTCAACCACTTAGCGCCTCGATATGTAAACACTTCCCGGTGGAGAGTATGACGTCACTGTGTTTCCATGAGTGACGTGTTCAGCCTTCGATTGATTTGAGAATACGGGTTAGACCATAGAACGTAACCATTAGTAATAATAATAAAAAAAATTACGGATTGAAAAAGTTAAGGAAAATTATTACTTACACAGTTAATAATATTATTAAAATATGTACAACATTCCTAACTGATAATTGATATCGTTCATTAGCGTTAACATCATTAGTCACAATTCCATTGATTTGTATTTGATTCCGTTCGTCTATATTTCCTCGCGTAGTTGAAACTGCTATTAAAATCATTCATACAAAATAAAATATTAATAAAACAAGGTTTCGTCAATAACCGTTTGTGTTTGGGTTGAAACACAGCCTGGACCATACTAACAGTGATAGATACGATATAAATTGGGTTTCAGCACTATCATGTGCGATGGCTACGTTTCACAATGGTCCAGGCTGCATTAAGATGGAAACAGCGATAGATACGACATAGAAATTAGGCATCTGCAATAAGGTGTTCGACAGTTACGTTTCAGTGTGGTCCAGGCTGCATCAAAACCTCATCGAAAATGAATTTATTCCCGTTTCTGGTTCAAAATTAACGATTTCTCGATAGGAGACCTATTAGTGACGGACTACTTTCCGTGCAAGGCGCCGGTGATATTTAAAGCTGCAAGCGGAACGTATACATCACATTCAGCAAGGTAGTGATATACTTTCTCCATCTGGAAGTGTTTACATAGCGAGGCAGTAAGTGGTTGCAGCGGTATCACAATCTAGTTATTACCCTTTATTTTGTCACCCTAATCAGTAAACACTCAATCTAATTTTTGTAAGAGGAACATGTCTACAATTTGATCTGAATGCCAAGCCACATTTTATCGGTACAAAGAGGCTAAATTTAATTTGATCAAATTTTTACCTAACTTTATGTGCATGCTGTATCACTGTTGCAAACAAATATATTTTTAAAAACTGAATAGCCTTCAGGACACAATCCCAACTCTGCAAAAAGGAATACTCACGGCAAATTTTGTCTACGGCGTCGTAATCGTCAAACTCGACAAACGCGAAGCCCCGTTTCTTGCGAGTGTCTCTGTCTACCACTATAGCGACAGAGGTGACGATGCCGAAGTTCTTGAAGTACTCCCGCAAGTCGTCCTCTTCCATTTCCTCTTTGATCCCGCCGACGAACAGCTTCTTCACCGTCATCCCGGCCTCAGGTCTGCCGATCTCCGTGCGGGGCACCGCCCTCTTGGGTTCCACTATGCGGCCGTCCACTCTGTGCGGACGGGCTCCCTGGGCGTCGTCCACCATGTGCGCCCGCGAGTAGGTGATGAAACCGAACCCGCGAGACCTGCAACCCCAGAGTCACTGTGGCCGTCAGAGGCAATTTTTTTATCTTGGATTTGTAGAACATTACGCAAGACAGGTCGTGGCCTACTATAATGAAATAACCTCTGTCGTATTCGAGAGTACAAACTCGGACGATTCCCAAACGCGAGTCCGACATATTGGCCACTGCGGTACACCTATTGATATTGCGGGTACTGGCACAGTGATAATACTAGTAAAGATCTCTCTCCAAATCTGCTCACATTAGTGCAAAATGGGGCATCAAAATTATAGGAAAGAAAGTCAAACTGTCAATCTAATCCACAAAGCTTTTCGAATGATAGTCTCGTGAGGTGAAGTGTGATATACAGTTTCCAACACAGAACTGCCAAATAAAGTGTTCAAAAAGGAGCGCATTAATATTGAATAATGTATCTGTTTCCAAAATGTCTCACCTGCGCATTCTTATCAATGATGCACTGTAAAAATGGGACAAAATTATGCTACCTTCTCCACCTCACCACAAACTTACGGACTATGGTACGATGGGCAACCTGACAATACTTATAGCATCATAAAGACTTAACTCGACCGACACACCCCAGGTCAGTCGGATCCTCCAAAGGAAGCTTCAGAGACAGGACGGCAGTTTGTTTCCTGGGGGACCTGCAGAGCGATCCAGGCGTACGCTTTGTAACGAGACATTGCGGGGGGAGGAGCTGTAGAGTGGTGAAGGAGCATTAGAGGTTTGGTATTTGTGGGCAAATATTATTTTAGAAATTGGCATTTCGGTGAAGTTGATTCACGGCATTGTGGGAATGATAGTGAAAGAGCTTACAATCTACAGAAGGGCATAAATCTTTCTTTTTTTTCTTTTGAAGATTACTGTACAACCGACCGATTGGATCAGATATATAGGTGACATTTTTACAACCTGGAAACACGCTGAAAACTATCTCCTCTACCTCAAAAATTCCCTCAACATTCATTTCACACCATTCTACTCTCACACAACCTTTATCGACACAGACCGTGCACAGTGGTCACTTAAATATCTCAGTCTATATCAAATAAAAACCGAATTATGTTGGCTCCCACCACCTGCAGCAGTCACGTCAGAACTGTGAACCCCAATTCTTCCCTGCAACTTGACTGCAAACAAATACAGTAGTCCTCTTAATCTGGCACACCATTAATGTACTTATTTTATCGCAAAGCACTGTGAGAACAAGTGAGACAAGTTGTAGTAATCGTGCGTCTCAGTTTGCTTGCGGCGAAGGTGCGGGCATTCACTTGGTGTATTGGAATTTCTTCGTCAACACAAAAGTAGAAGCACAAAACATTAACGATTAAAGAAAAATGTGAGATTCTGGACTGCCTTAATTGTAATGAAGCGTCTGGTAAGTTGGAAAGTGAGTAAAGGGTAGGACATTCCACAATTTATGATATTAAAAAGATCAGCAAAAAACATTCAAAGGTTTTTTTTTTTTTTTAAAAAAAGGAGATACCAAAAAAATATTGTAGTTAGCAAGGGACAATTGAAATGCGATACATTTGATGACAGTAACAGGAGAAAAACTCTCTAATGATGCATCTTACATAGACACAACAAATTTAAGATTTTTATAAAATGTAAAAGATTTAGATCCGTACCCTTTAGAACTATACAATGCAGATGACTTGTCTCATATGATGAAAAATCTGTAACTGGATGTAAGGCAAATGTATAACCATATTATTGTATGCTAACACTTCTGGCATGAACACACTAAAGATGGTGGTTATAGGAAAATCGAAGAATCGACGTGCATTCGAGGACATCCATTCACCTGTACATTATTAGGGACAATAAAAAAAGTGTGCAGATGACAAAAGACCGTTCCAAAAAACTGTTTGACGAATGCTTCATTTCAGACGTTAGAAAATTGTTGAAAGCTAACAATTTTTTTCAAAAGGCATTGCCACTCCTAGATAGTCATCCGTTCAAAGAAGAACAAACGAATGAGGATAAATGCATCACTGTGATGTTTCTTGCACCAAACTCGAACCCAACAGATCAGCACGTTATTCAATCTGTCAAGTAAAACGACAAAGAAACTGCTGCTCAAGGCCATATCAAAAGATCAGCACGAATGTCTTGGAGTTCATTGTCCCCATCAGCCATTACATTGTCCCAGGAGAACTTACGTCAGCACTCCCAAAATGAGTAGGGCCTATCACTTTGGAAGTTGCATCCGAAACAGTTCAGTTCAGAAAATTTGAAAATCTGTTATCGTGGAATGGACGGAGAAGACATCTGATGAGACTATTGACAAAGTTTCCATTCTAAAGATAAATCAAAACTATGGTGATGAAGCAGTCATAACTCTGCACAGCTAAATGCGCAATTTACATGATTGAAGTGAGTATGTAAAATAAAATTGATGACTGTTTGTAAACATAATCTTACCATCCATTTTCATTGGCTGAAGTTAGTACATATGTACCTTGACTGGAATATGTATGTAATAACTACAGATATTTGGATTAATACATTTAGTTTTCGATTTTTTATAGCTGCTATTACCACTGCCTTAATGATGTTAATTCTTTTATAAGCCTCATGTTACCTATCGTGTTGTTTAATTCAGTCGTATACTGTGTAGTATTTTTTTTTATCTCACCATTTTCACAATTTAGGATAGGGAAAATAACCGCTCACATACCACAGACGGAGGCAGGAGGGCCAAATGAACATAAACACAGACCAGTCACAATATTCATCCGAGCTGTGTAGGAGGTGAGACGTGGCAGGATGAAAGATGCGCGCAAATCCAGACCGACCACACTGCCCGAGTTCTTACGTCGGCCGTCAGAATGAACAGTCACAGACAAACAGGTTACTGTCAACATCTACACCACTCAACTCTCGTAACCTCCAGACTTTACTCACCTTCCGACTAAACTAACCGGTTCAATGCATAATTTATTTTTTCATATATGTTTCTGATCATTCTTTCCCTGTGTATTTTTATTTTATTATTATAATTCAGCCTTCCAGTGCCATTCGTGTGGCTTGGCACGTTCCGGTATCTTTGCAAGTGAGAGTAATGCCTGAAATACTGTCATTGCAGCACTTACAATGCCTCATGGCTGTTCTTCTACTCCACCAGATTTTGAGTTTATTAATAACAACATCAATATTATGAACAAAATAAATATAACCATTGGTGTGTCTTTCTCAACGCCAAGCCAACATGCATTTTTCTAATGTCCTGACATATTTCTCTTTCACAAAAAACAGGTTAAAAAAATTGTGTGAATAACGGTCCAAATAGAAAAACAATTCAGCCCAGTATCTTCCAGCGCTTAACACATAATATTCATTTAGTTTCTATTCTCTTAATTCACAAAACACTACTGTATTAAATGTCTTGTTCACAAAATTAACGAAACTAGATTTAGAATAGTAAATAATGCACAAAGGATCTCTGTTTCAATGTACATAATTTTCATTTACATCAATACACTATGCAGTGCGTATATTATAATCTGAATAGAACCAAACACACCAACCTCAGTTTATCTATGAAAGCAAATAAAACTGGGTTCAATGTTGTTTACCAATTACAATTGCTGTTACTGTCTGAGACAAAATATTTTGTCTATTTTCAAATGTGGAAAGCTAAATAGTTCAGAAATATAATGTGAAAAATGTACTTAGTTTACTCTCAAATTAGAACAAAGTAGTTTTAATTGTCCTGAAATAATACGACACAAATATTTTTTTTTCTAACCTTCTAGTATGTGGATCTTTCATTACAACTACATCTACTATTTCTCCCCACTGTTCAAAATGCTTCTTGAGCGAGTCGTCTGTTGTTCGATAGTCCAGACCGCCGATGAACAGCTTCCTGATGTGTTCGGGCTCATTACTCTCCTAGCAAAAAAGTAACACAATACGTACACAACAGAAACACAATGAAAATAAACAAAAGATACATAACAAATATTTTTAAGAACATTTGGAACTCCTGGAAGAAACTTTCAATTTTAAATTCTCTACATATGAAATAAATGCACAATTTATATTGTAATGTTCAAAGCATTCACAATGGGAAGCAACCTGATTGAATAAAGAGATTGTTGGCTGAATGGAAAAGCGCAGTTAATTATCAGTATTGTCAACTCTCAAGCTTAATAGAAATTCCATAAAAGTTTTGGTTGCCACCAATTTTGGTGTTGGAAAAATCTATTTTAAATTACAAATATTGCTATAAATCAAAATTTATGTATGGTAATTGACCAATAACAGTAACATTTAAAAAAAATGCTGCCTTCCTACTTCAAAAACATTGATCAGTGAGAATGGCATTAGGGTACTGGCTTTCTCCGCCTATCAAAAATGGACACTAACCTCTTGAAATTTGGATTAAGTGTTTCAATACGAAGTATTTTCTACATTCCCCACTAACATTTTATGAAAAAGTCCCCAAGAATTAAATTAAAATTGTCAAAATATGAGTGTCAAGCAACTATCAAAATATTGTGTAATTTTTTGGTTGTAATGTTTTCTTGGTGTTTTAGCTTCTCTTCACTAAAAAGTCACATGAAATTTACAGCTAAAAGATTCAGGTCAGAGATGCATTTCAATGACATTTGCCATTTTATATCGATAGAAACAAACAGAATCAATTTTTCCCATTGTAAACAAGTATGGCATATCCAAGCTGAATGTTGCAGAATGAAACTTGAAAAATAATTATCCTCTTGGTACAAGCCACATTTCAACCTAACCACAAACCCTGTGAGGAAAAAAATGGAAAGGGAAGATAAACTATGCCAGTCACTCAGACGGAGGAAAGAAAATGAACACAAACACAAAGGGTTAGACTGACACCCCACTACAACAGTGTTCGGGTAATATCAAGATGGTGTACACACAGATCACGTGGTATATATGACATCATTGTGACGTATGGTCCAGGCTGCATTACAACATAAACTCAAATGATGGTTAACGAAATCATATTTTAATAATATGCGTTTCGATCGCAATGCAGCCTGGACCAAAGAGAAATGTAACCATAACACACGATATTGCAGATTTCTAATTTTCAGATCATATCTATAGCTGTTACTGTGTTGGGTACGTGCGGAGTAGATACGTCACAATGATGTCATATATACCACGTGATCTGTGTGTTTACTACGCGAGGCCGCAGTGGTATCCCAATTTTGATATTACCCCAGTTTTCCACCACACAAAAAATAACACAGCTATGAGAGAATTATTCTTGTGGCTTGTACAAAGAAATTCTTCTGGTCCAGGCCACATTTCAACCTAATCACAAGGTAGAAAACAGTTTAGTTTTATATGATCAAAATGCAGTTCTGATGCATATTAGGGGATTCAATAAAACCGTAGCCAAAATAGGAAGAGGAATAACAATACAAAAGAACAGACTTTAGAATTGGCGAGATATTTTAGGAAAAGATTCAGTAAATGGAAGGATGGCACAAGTACAGTGGTGGCAAAGTGGAAAGAGTTTTAAGGAGATAATAAAAAAAGGTGAGGAAATGTTTATTCCAAAGCAGAAAATAAAGAGAAGTACAGAACCTACATATCACAATAGGGAGGAGGGAGATTAAAGAGGTCAGTGAGACAAGAAAACAACAGAGGTAAGAGACAGGAAGGTTGAACAAATACTTAAAACAATTAAACAAGCAGTTAATAAGAGAAAAGGATGGGTTTACGAATAACATTACTGGTGAAAGAGGACCACTGAATGATACATCTAGAAATTTCTGTGGTTATATTAGAAAACTGAGGAGACAATTGTAGATAAGAATTGAGTTGAAGTCACTGAGGAGTTTAAAACAGCAGAGATACTGAGTGACGGATTTAGTGAGACAACTAGGGACTATCATCCTCTGAGCGGTGGGAATAAATCAGAGTATAAGTGAGGAAACTACCAAAATTATGAAAGAACTCAGAAAGCTATTAAAATAAATGCAAAGGAGCCAATGTAAATTACATTACTACAGATGTATTAAAGATTGTGGGATACGATATTGTACCTTACATTGAAATTTGATTTAAAATGAATGAGTCTTGATGCTTAAACCAGAGGCCTAGAAAAAGAGGAGGGAGGAGGATTGAAAATTATAGGCCAATTAGTTTGATATCAGTGATAGGCAACTGTGTAACAGAAATGTCTGAGGAGAGAAACTGGTTTTCAGATTGACAACATGCTTTAGGCAAGGATATTCATGTGAATCCCACAGGAACTGGAGAAGGGAGGCCAAGCTGATAGGGTGGCTCTAGATCTTTCTAAGGCATATGACTGAGTGAGCCATAAAATAGTTTTAAATAAACTGAAATCAATTGGATTGGACAAAATACTTGCTGTGTAGAGGAATTAACACTTTGCTTTCTGGCTTTTAGGAGTAGGAGGGTCTACCGGAGATGGCGATTCTGCTACAACAACATTCAGTAATATCGTTGGAATAATGCTGTAGTCAGTCGCAAGACGTATTATTCTCAAGCAGTAATTCTGTTGTAATACAGTCTGGGCCTGCATGAAACCGTTAAATGTACTTCAGGAAGAATTTGTAGTGGAACCTTTCATTTGACCGCTACAGTATTAAAACTCCTGGCGGAATCGCGATCTCCAGTAATCCTGAGTAGGAAATGCATTATCAAAAGAGGTGGAAGTAAATATGGGAGTGCCACAGGGTAGTGTATTATTAATTATTCCAATCAATGATTATGCTAATGGTTTACAGTCAGAATTTAGGTTGTTTGCAGATGACATATTTAAGAATAAAAAAACAATAAGACTGAACAGATGCAGCGTTACCTGAATGGAATATTTAAATGGGTAGACCACCGTGGAATGAAGATAAAATCCAAGAAGAGTCAGATTAATAGGTACAGATATAAAAAAACGGAAGGTTAATTATGATTATAGGGTGGGGTCAGAATTGCTTGTTGATGGCTTGAAGTTTAAATATCTTGGCATAATGTTTGATAATAAACTTAACTGGGCAGGTGGTAGGAAAAGGTTTCTAAATCCTTCATTTACTGGAGAGGGTGGTGATGAGAGGATGTAGTATCAGTCAAGTTAGGAAACTGGGTTACAAAACTTTGGTAAAACCATTGCTTGAATATGGTGGTGTAGTTTGGGAGCCACATTTTGGGTATCATATACAGTAGTTGGAGGGGATGCAAAGAAGAGCAGCTAGATTTGTTTGTGAAAATTATCGCAGGACCCAGTCAGCAACTGATATTATAAAGGAGCTGGATTGGGAGTCATTGGAGGACAGGAGGAGGACGAAGAGATTGCTGGGAATGTAGAGGGCATATGTCGGTGATGGGACTTGGAGGGATTTAATTTAATTGCAATGGAGCACAGGCTCCGGTGGCAATTTCCCTACACACCCATCTTCCCCCTATCCTGCACCTACCTACATTTGCCCTCTACAAATTTTATCTTTAACCCTTTCCTCCCTGACGGTACTTATAAGTACCACTGTATTTACCACCATACAATTCGACAATACCAGTGTCCACTGCATTGTTAAGTCTGTTGATGTATTGTTATATAATTAAGTCAGATAATGACAACATTTATTTTTAAATTCTGCGTGAAATTGCCGAGAAATTAATTTTCTAAGTTGGGGCTTGACAGCATACTGACCAAAGTAACAAGTGGTACATTACAATGAATTTTTAGATAATTTATAGGGTAAGTGTCAATTTCTGTTATTACTTTTTTAGTTTGAACATTTAACCATATATTTTTTACCTATAAAATATGTTTTTCTAGTTTCTTTACTAAATAATCTAGAAAAACCAACGTGGACTTATAAGTACCGTCAGGGAGTTCTGGGTAGTTTTATACAGATTATTGGTCAATAGATTTAGCAAATATACAATAGGTTTTATCATTGTTTTAGATATTTTCAAATGGATATTTTTATGAAATACACTCTGATTGAAGCTCTTCTCTTAGAAGTTTACAATTTATCAAGGCAAAAATGAAGAAATGACTGGAATGTTCTCAGATTACTCATTAGGTCAAAGAGTGGTCTTAGAATTGACTGGAAAAAATGGAGCAATGACCATGTTATCTAGTATTATCATTTTTTTCATCAGTTTCATTATTAAAAAACTGAAACAACTTTTGTCTGTAGGAGAATCAGACCCTACTGCAAGGGACTTTCTAACAATCTGCTGATGGAAAACTAAAAACAGGAGATTGTGACAATGAATTTACAAACCTAGGTATTTGCTACTGGATGGAAGGATAAAAAGGTCATACATTTAGTTTCAAATTTTCATGGCAGCAGTGAAACTCCACTACACTGGTTGGGGTCGATGGCAACTTCAACAGATGGGCCCTCTGTCGGGTTAGATTGGTGACCTGGTGGATCTTGGACCAGAGGGCCTCTCTGGCCGGTCATTGGGGGCCACCTCCAGCAGTAGGTCCCGTAGCATTTTGCCCATCCTGCCACCCTGTTGTTACACCACTAGTTATATGCAAAGAAAAAGATGGATTGAAGTCAACAATTTCATGCTCAGGAGTCGTCAAGGACTACAATACCTTCATGTGTGGGGTTGATACTGCTGATCAGCTGATGACTGTGCAATGCTGACAGAAGATTAACGAAATCATGGTAAAGATTGTTTTTGGGAATTCTGGATGTTGTATTTGTCAATGCCTATAACATAAATGGTCAAATATTTGAAAAAAAATCTGTAAAAAATTTAGAAGATCCTTTGCACAAGGTATGATGACCATGAAGGATATCGGTAAGAAGAAAAGGTCATCTATATATATTTCACCAAGCCTTCATCCATTCAAACAACACAAGTCATACTATTCCACAATGAGAGATGTAAGATTGGGAAACAGAGGTATACACTGTCCCTAAATTGTAAAAATCAGATGAAGATGTGAAGAATGTAGAATGAAGGAAATACAGTCAAAACATCATTCCAAATGTTGCACTACAATGTCTTTTGTGTCTGAATGAGCAAAAAGAATTGTTCTTTTTGAATATCATGAGGCAAACATTTCATACCAACATGAACATAATTGATTTCAATTGCTATTGCTGTACATCCTGCGATACACAAAGTCCCTGACGGTACTTATAAGTACCGGCTTAGTAATTAGCACTTAGAGTTCCAAAAAAAATTTGAAAAAAATATGTGTGTTTAATTTCAAGTACCTTTATACAAATATATAATTGAAATTATAAATTTCCCTTTTTTCAAATAGCCGGTAGGAAAGGGTTAAATTCTTTCAAAGTTTTCAGTAAATTATTCATCATTGCTCTTGGTAACTCATTCCAATCCCTGACACCCTTATCTAAAAAAAGAGAATCTTCCCACACCCTTGTGCCTGAAATCGAGTGCCAGCTTGTGGTCATGGTCATCTTTTCCCTTCCATGCACTACTTTTCATATCTATTGCAATATCTTTCCATGCCTCATCGCCAGTATATGCTCTGTACACTCCCATGAGCCTCCTCATCCTCCTCTTGTCTTGCAATGAATCCCATTCCAGGAATAGTGCATGGAAAGGGGAAGATGACCGTGACCACAAATGGGCACTCGATTTCATGCATAAAGGTGTGCGAAAATTTTATTTTGTGGGTAAGGGTGTCAGGGACTGGAACACATTACCAAGTGATGAATAATTTATCAAAAACAATGAAGGACTTTAAAATTTGTAAATCACAAAAGTAGATTGAGAAAATAAAATATAGTGTATCGGAGTGACAGAGAATTGCCAACAGGACATGTGCTCCATCGTAATTAAATTATTATTAATAATAATCCCTGTACCATCAAGGTTGTTATAGCATTATCAAAATCTAGAACTAAACTGATACCTTTACCAATACTTTTATTTTTGGAGTGCTGTTGGCATTTCACAGTTGTACAAGCATCTCATATCGCAACATTTTTAATTTAATTTGTGGAAACTTTTCAGTAAAATGGTAGTGGGGAATTAAATAAATGCAGTTAATAAAAATTTCAAGAGGTTAGTACCATTTCTGATAGGTGGAGAAAGTCATGCAACCACCACATTTAGGTGTATATGCAGCCAGGACCACAATTATTACCATTGTGCAGGCTTCATTTCAACCTCAACAAATTGTGTTTGTTATATTGCAATCTTGACAACAGTTAGTCAATTGAAACACATCCAACCAGCATTAATTTTGCACTATGGTCCAGGGCCGATACCATGCCTTACGGGAGAGTATCATTAATTTTGCAATTAGTACAAACTTAACTAAACTGTGGTTTACAGATGGTATCAGTCCTGTGAGATCCACATTATAACCTAACCACAAACACAAATTATAGGCCCTATTTTATACACATTTCATTTTGGGCTCCATGCCAATACGTCGGAACCTACAAATATTACCCTATCGGTATGAAATTTGGTACACACATTCGTTAGGCGATAATATTTGATTTAAAGTGTATAACGTAAGCTTTGAATATGTAGAAATGAGGAAAAATCACTCGAAATGTGGGTCGGTGCATACATGATATTATGCAAGAAATACACGTTAATAGCTGTTGCGATTTATACCACTCATTTTTAAGTCTTCATTATTGAAAAAAATTGGCTTTCCACATGCAAATTGCAGATACGTAATAAGTAGAAAATCATGTAACATTTACAATTTCTCTGTGTGGGCTAACATATTGTTTTTCAGTGCTACAATATATTGCATGGCAGCCTACCTTACAGGGAAAAAAATGGCGTCTACCATAACGAATGTTTGATACACAGCATTTAAGTTTAATTTTTTGCTAATAGCAGTTGTGGTTAGGTTGAAATGCAGCCTGGACCAAGAATTAAGAGTAAGAAGCACACAGAATAAATATCGACATGGAATAATTTGTATTTCTTGTGTAATAACATGTGTGCATCTACCTATAATTGAAGCGATATTTCCTAATTTCCACACATTCAAAGCTTTAAATCAAATGTTATCACCCAAGGAACAAGTGTAACAAATTTCAGATCGACGGGACAATTTTTGTAGGTTCCGACATTTTGGCGTGTTACCATATTTTGTATGCACAATGATAGCAACAACCCTTTCAATGCGAGAAAATATAAGAAAACATAAAACTGCATTAAATATGATGCAGAGGAAAGAGGACTAACAAACTACCATACTGTGGCTTTTCACTTTAAATTGAGAGCTTTTTCCGACCAATTCCATAGGTATTTTGTTTTCTTCCCAGCAATTGTGATTAGGATGAAATGCACAATTGAATTTTTAACTGTAAATTGACAACTTTAGACATAGCTAGTCTCTTATATTGAGATCAATGGAAAATGAATGTACTGTATTGTACAAGGAATTATATCAATAACCGATTTTTGACATTTGATATCTTGAGAACTAAGAGAGATATCATTAAAAAATTATTCTTTACTTTCGATTTGTTTGAATTTATCATCAATTTGCGGCGCCACAGTTATGATAGCGCTACCACAACAAAAATTAGTTCCACTTCTCCAGTTTATGGACAGGTTATACAAAATAAAAAATATGTTCCTCGATACAATTTCTGCTTTCCATTGCTTCCAAAATAAAACCGTAATTCGTTGGTATTAATTGCACCATCCCCATCTACAGAAGCAGAAAATAAATTTCGATGTGTTAGTGTTAAATTTCATGAAAATCTTGCATACGAAAAAAAAAAAAAAAAACTGTGACTGTCATGAAGGAAATAAGAAAGCTGAAAAAACAAAGGGTCTGGTGTAGATAATATTACTACAGATGTCTTAAAAATAATAGGATGTGACATTGTACCTCATCTTGAAATATTATTTAAACCGAGTCTTGTTACTTGCTGCTTACTGGAGGATTGGAAAAGTGCGATAATAGTGCTGGTACATAAAGGATGGGTGAGAAATAGAGTCAAAAGTTAAAGGCCAATTAGCTTGACGTCAGTGGTAGGTAAATTAATGGAGAAATTGATATGCAACCACATCAGAAATATGTGTGAGGAATGTAAGTGGTTTTCAACATGGCTTTAGGCAAGGATATTCATGTGAATCTCGGTTGGTGGGATATATGCAAGATATTTCAGATGAAATGGACAAGGGAGGTCAAATTGATAGTGTAGCACTAGATTTTTCAAAGGCTTTTGACAGAGTGAGCCATAAAATGGTAGTAAATAAGCTGGAATGGGACTCATTGGAAGAGGGTCATGGGAGTGTACAAAGCGTATATTGCTGTAAGAATTGAAAGTAATGCATGGAAGGGAAAAGATAACCATGACCACAAGCTGGCACTTTATTTCACACACAAGGGTGTAGGAAGAATCTCTTTGGGAACTGCACCACTTTCGGTACCTGCCACAAACTGGTACTAATGTGTTGAAATTTACATTAGTCGCTTCGTCAACATGTTCTCTTCACGTTTTGCGATCATACATTACGGAATAGTTGTGAGGAAATTAATTAAAAATGCCGAAATATGACATGACGTACAGCAGTTACATGCCGCCAACGTTGAAAAAAATCAGTGACAGTCTCTTAAAAATGTTGATTTAATCCTTTGTTGTAACGTTTTCATGCCTTTTCAGCTCTACTCCTTTGTAAAAAGTCGCACAAAATTGACAAACATGCAAAATTTAACCGAGTTGTAATATGGTCATGACCGCCATCTTGCATAGCAACCAATCAAATACGCCTTTGCATGTTGCATAGCCAAAATTTCGTAATTTTTTATCACTTGGTCCAGGCGGTATTTCAACCTAACAACGATTTCTATGACAAAACTAAACTGTTTAGGTTGAAATGATCCCTGTACCGATAATTTTTATGTTATTTTAGCAGTGTTGAAAGCATTTAGCAGTTACTCAGTCTTTCATATTTCCACATTTTTAATTAAATTCCTGGCGATTTTTCCAGAATGTATGATCGCAAAACGTGAAGAGGACATGAACGACTGATGTAAATTTCAACAGGTTAGTACCAGTTTGTGGCAGGTACCAAAAGTGGTGGAGTTTCCGTCTCTTTTTTAGGTAAGGGTGTCACAGATTGGAATAAGTTACCAAGAGAAATGATGAATAATTTGCCAAAAACATTGAAAGAATTTGGAAAGGGTAAATGTAGGTGGATGCGGAAACGGGGGAAGATGGGTGTTTAGGGAAATTGCCAGGGAGCATGCGCTCATTGCAATTTAATTTAATAAAGAGCTGGTAACCGTTTCCAATGAAAACGAATTTGAGAAGAAAGCATCTAGCGACTGTAAATATTATATCAATAACCCGAAGAAATTGCCGATTTAGAGCTAGCACGTAAAAGCGGAGAAATTAATATTAGCACTTACTTCAGTTATAACAGTTTTTTTTTTAGGTAAGAGAGTCATGTAGTGGAAGAAAATTTTGAACTACACTATTAACCTGAATCAGTGAAAGAAAGTAGAAAAAAGATGCGAACGTAAGAGCATAAGGAAACCGTTACAAGGGCTAAACTGCTTCTTCACAAATTCATTGAAAATAAGGCCGGTAAATGTAAGGCACACCTCTTAACATTTCACCGGTTACGCTTCCTTTTAAGCTATACTTATTGCGAACTGACCTATACAGAATCGGTGTGCGTCCTACAAACCGCTATTTTAATGCTTACCTCTGATTTCCCCATGTTCACAATACAATTTATATCTCTTAATACAATGCCTCCTTCAACATACCAGATAACACAAAATGGCCGAAATGATACCTCTGTTGAGTCTGTTCTGTAACGACAAAGATAATACAACTCATGTAATCATCACTTTACAAACATAATAGCAAAAAATAGTAACATCCAGAGTCATTCATTAACCATATTTATGAATCGAATTAGGTTATTATCACTTCTTCAAATGTTTCTAGATTGTAGTTACTATTACAAGAATAAAGTTCATTTAATTGCGATGGAGCACATACTACTATTGTACAACATATTGATTTTCCAAATTCATATTTTTTCTATTAAATTCTTTGAGTGTATTTTCCCCACTTTTGCCCTTTACAGATTTTAATTTTAAATTACTTCAGTGGGTTTAGTAAAATATTCAGCACCTTTCTTGGTAATTCACTCCAATCTTTAAGTCACAGTGCAACAAAATAAACCTATTCCCCCCCCCCCCCCCCTTGTTAAGCAAGCATTCGTGTGTCCGATTGTTATCATGGTCATCCGTTCCATTCTATTCCTAAATATTTTATCAACTTCTTTGGACGCCTCATCAACAGTATACTTCTTACATACTCCCAGCAGTCTCTTCACGGTTATTATTATCAATTTATTTTATATGGATAGACCTATAAAAATCACGCAAAACTTAATCATTTTCTGTCTGAGTGTTTTTTTTTTTGCGTTTCCAGTATTTTCAAATACGTTACTAACGGCAAGTTTTCGTTGTTATTATTATTGTGATTATTATTCTCCTATGTTTCACTGAGACCCAACCCAGCTCCTTTATCATATCATTTATTGATTGGTTTAAAAAGTTATTTTCACGAACAAATCTAGTTGCCCTTCTTTGCACCACCTCCAACTCTTGCGTTTGATTCCGATACCGGAAATATTGGTCCCATACTACACTACCACGAAGTGCCATATGGGCGATATGGACTAGTAAGCTTCATCGCGGTAGTAGTCCCCTGAACTGATTCTTGGAACGCTAGCGTCGGCGATAGCTCTCCCAGTAGTTATACTTTCCACCGCCAAGTAGAAGTAAGTTCTTCTTTCCGTTAATGTTAAGTCTGATGTAAAGTATATTGTCTATCAAAGGCTACATTGTTTTCTCATGTAACTTGTGTTCTGCATGAAAGAATTTATATTTTCGTAGGTACCACTATGTTTGCACGTAAGTGTCGTATGCTTTAATCTCTCTGGTAAAATATTATTAAAATATTTTTATCACTAAGAACAGAAAAGTCAACAACTTACTTTCGTTTTTAGATTGCTATCCTGACTTGCTTGTGATGGGTATCGTTCCTGAAAAGCCGCGCAGCAAAGCTTTGTGAATGTGCCACTCTAAATCTCAAGAGTTTATGAAAATTCCAAATAAAAACACCTTATGTCACTTGCCGATCCATTAAAAGGTAAGTTATATGTTGAATATATGTATAATACCTTTGTTTACTGCAGTTTGAGAATTTGCTGAAATATACAACAGTAGTAAAACGTTGTTCGTAATTACATTTCCGTGCCAAGATTCAAGATTAAAGTGCTATAAATGTTTGCTTCCTCTTTCACCTTAAAATGATGAGCAATTTATTTTAACCCAGGAAATTATTGCTGTGTGTAATGCAGAAAGAAGTTTTTAATACATTGGTATCTTATTCTCGTGTAGGCCTCTTACGAACTGTTGGTGTACGGGTCGGTGCTTTCCGCTGAACATTTAAATTTTTTGTTCTTATTGTGTTTGTTAATTGGAGTAGTTCTTTTCAAAAGTAAGAAAAGTAGTTTTAAAAAGAAAATCTTTATTAAGGTCTATTTGAGGCAAATGTTACTTATAAGAATAAATTAACAACAGCTTATATTTCTACGCAACCATTTTCTCTCTCAAATTATTTGCGTGCATTTTTATCGCTCGCTTTCTAGTGCCCATGACAAATTTAATTTTAATTCCTTTGCGTTTGTGGAAAAGAGACCTGCATTTTTCTTTGTAATTTATTCCACTCCCTTACACACAAAATAAAATTTTATCTCTTCCTTACGCCTGAAATTAAGTGCCATCTTATGGTCACGGTCACCTCGTCCTTCCAACGTGCTATCAATATCCATCTACGCCTTATCGCAAATATATGCTTTTATCATATCAGTCATTGATTGTGTTCTGTGGTAATTCGTAGAAACTTTTATTTTTAGGAAATCTGAATAATCTGTTCCAGATGTGGGTGTAGAAAATGAACCTTGTCTTCCAGAAGAAGTTATTCCAGTTAATATAGCTGTTTAACAAATGAAACTGATGTTTACTGTGCCACTTAATCCTGAGTAAAAATAAACGGGTATTTTTTACTCTGGTATTGGATTTCATATGGAAGGCATTTTTTTTCAGTTTTCAGTGGTATATTAAATGGAACATGACATTTTAGCAATTTATATGTTAGCTGTACAATTTGAATTGAAAAACCTTATTGTGTGAAAATAGATGTGTAGGAATTTGTCACCAAGAACGTATTCTATTGCAATTAAATTTTAACACCTACTGTGTTCACATAGTAGAGATGATTTCCTATAGTAAAGTGTGTAGTAACTGCGATAAATATGAAGCAGTAGATGTTATGATATTACATTATTCATGACTGGGATATGATGTTTTAAGCAAATAGATTTTGAAATCTTATAGTGGCTGTAAATATCATGGTCATGGTGTAATTGATAACGTAGGTGTAACGTATTTCAATCTAAATATCCTATACAATTTTTGTGATTCTGATTTTTTAATTTTTGTTATAATTATAATTGTTACCATTACTGTTTATTTTTCTATTCAATTAATAAAAATTAAAAAGGAAGAAAATTCACATTTTAATTTGTTTCCTCTAATTTTTCCCAACGTTCCAGTTGAATTGTGAAAAAATGAATAAATTATTAATTAAATAAATGGAAAAACGAAGTGAAAAATAAAGAAAAAGCAATATATAAAAAGTGTAACAAACATTTCATCATCTCGTGCTTAGGTGACGGCACAGCGTGATTCTCCGAACTGATCCTAGGAGTGCTAGCGTTTACAAACTTTATGCTGGTCGTGAACAGTCTCTATATATATGGTCTCCGTACACTACCATCTTCAAACACTGGTCTGACTCATGGACGAAGAAATATATGGAGTCAACGCAAAGGACCTTCAACAAGCACTGGAATGAAGTCTGGTAGAGAGAAGTGGAGTGGCGTGGTCGCCATATTGGTCGGCCATAGAAACACGGGGAATAGGCACAAAAACCTCAAGGGAATCATACGACAACCATGGCACCGCAATTTGATGATGGATTATTATGTAACTCGACGAGACAGACTAAAAATGAAGAATATTTTCTTGATATCCTGCTTAATTCTCGAGATATATTGTCTCAAAAGTGAGGTGTTTTAGCTTCAAATTCAGAAGAAAAATATCCCAAAAGTCAAATTTGATATAGATTCTTATGTAACACGACGATGCAAATAGAAAATAAAGAATAAAAATTTACGAAATCTCGTTTATTTCTCGAAATATGCTGTTTCCAAAAGTCAAAAGCTTAAATGGGGATAGTATACATTGCGATACGTGATACACGTTGTGTCGCTAAAATGGTGCTTATAAAATTACTAACAACTAATAATGAAGTGTTTGTCCCTTCTGGTACAGGCTACATTTCAACCTACCCACATTTCCATTAATATTGGCGCTACAAAATCAAACTATGTCGACACACGTAAACACATAAAATGCATCGCGAACTAAATTTCGAGTAACAACAACGTTTGCTTCATTACGTTTCATGGTTCGCACAGCACAAATTATCACAATTAGTTTCATCGTACACTTTCAGTGTAAACTGAACTGGACTAAAGCATGCAGAATACCATATTCATTGTATCACGATGTAAACTTGACCCGCTTAATTTAGACTTCCAACACTTTTTACAATAAGGCTAGCCTTTTATGTGCAAAGTAGTAACATATTCTGATTGTCTACAATACACCAACAGATATTTGAGAACGACATTATCCTATTGAGATCAATGTATAAATTTATAACGATAGGCCTTAATGTTGTAGTTACCTATCAGACACTTCAAGAACAATAATTATAATGTGACTTAATTATGAAACGTTATTCCAGGTTGTTTCCTATCTTGTCTGTTTGTGCAACCATATGCAACACAACTTGGCATTATAGAAAACTTTAGAATATTAGAAAGTGAAATATTCTCAGCAGCAGACACAGTGCAAACATCCCAATGTTTTGGGGTTATTCCTATGGCTGCCGCGCATGCGCATTAGGAGACGAGTTTTTATATGAGGTTACACAGATTTAGTGTTATTTCGTCTCTCTACCTTCCTTCCTCCATGGTCTGATCGAAGCATAAGTGGTACTCGTATTGGTTATCAAAGGCTACTATAGTTCACTGGCATTTATAGATCATAGCCATGAGTTGCTAGGTGTAGATTTATGGAGAGATAAAGTAGAAAAAAATAGGGTGCTGTCTGCTAGCGCAGTGGAAAAATGAATGCTAAAGCTCTTGGGAAGAAAGTAAATAAATATTCAGAGTTGAGATGTAAGTACAGAATGGTCATCATTGGTGGTGAATTAAATGCACCAGGTGTCAACTGGGTAGGAAATAAGATTACTAACACAAAGGAAATTGTAAATACCTAAGTAAGGGAAAGAGGCTTTACACAAGTGCTATAGCAGAACACAAGGCGACCCAACGTAGAGGAGCGGAAGTAAAAATGGGAGTGCCATAGTGGAGAGTATTCGGACCTTTGTTATTCGTTATTCTAATGAGTTACTGTGTTAGTGTTTGCTGTCAGAAGGTTGTTTTCTGTTGATATAATGTTAGATATTAGGAATTTATTATTTCCTCATAAAATCTGATCATAACCTCGTTGGGTCTCGAAGTAATAAGTGACAATCAATCATTTCTGATGGATATTAGAGGGTTCACTAAATCAGTGACATATATTGAATATGGTGAGAGGTACAGTTATAAAAAGCACATGTTTAAGAAGTAAATACATATTTCAGGGGAAGGTATAGTATGGCACATTTACAGTGGAGCAGAAGTGTCAACTGTTCAAGGAAATAACAAGAATGGATGATGAGATGTTTACATCAAAACATAAAATGAGGAAAAGTACTAAATCCATATACTGTAATAAGGGGTTGAGGAGGTTAAAGATGAAAACAAGAAGTTAAGAGACCGCGAGACACTAGGGAACACGTAAAACAAATATACAAGAAATTAATAGCAGCAAGGAAAGAAGATGAAGATAGGTTTATGGAGCTTTTTACCCGTGCATGAGCCCCGCTGAATGGTGCGTCCAAAAATTTCTAGGCTACTTCAAAAAATCGAGGGGAAGCAAAGTGTTCAGATAATTATATATAAGGATGGAGAAATCTTACTGAGGATTTGAAAAAGGCAGCTGCTAAGTAACATGATTGATGCCAGCACTAGGGACTAAGATTCAGGAATTGGAGTGTGTTAATCAGAAATTGATCTTGATGGAATAATTAGAATTAGCCATATTTAAAAATTTGAAATTCATCTTGAGGTTATTATGAAGGAACAAAAAAGGCGTAGAGAGGCTTGTGTACATAACATTACAACAGATGTCTTAAAGATAGCAGAGTATGACATAGTACCTTATCTTGAAACGTTATTTAGATTGAGTTTGGAGACTTGATGCTAATTAGAGGACTCGAAAAGTGCTACACAAGTATCGGTCTACAAAGCAGGGATGACACATAGGGTCGAAAATTACAACCCGATCAGTTTGACATCAGTGATAAGTATATTAATGGAGTGATAGATATACAACCGCATCAGAAATGTTTATGAGGAAATCAACAATATGGCTTTAGGCAAGCATATTCATGCAACCTCCCTTAGTGGACTATATGCAAGATATTTCTAATGAAATGGACAAGGGAGGCTAAATTGATAGTATAGTACCAGATCGTTCTAAGGTATTTGACTGAGTAAGGCATAAATAAGGTAAAAACCATTGCGGTGGATAGAAAAATGATTTTCTGTGTAAAAGAATTATTAAAAG
Source organism: Vandiemenella viatica (assembly GCA_031002005.1). Taxonomy (NCBI): domain Eukaryota; kingdom Metazoa; phylum Arthropoda; class Insecta; order Orthoptera; family Morabidae; genus Vandiemenella; species Vandiemenella viatica. Next base: position 150,816,509 of record CM061918.1, read on the forward strand.
AAAGAAAAAAAATGTTAAAGTAGGAAAAGCAGCATCAAAAGAAGCGGAAGTAAAAATGGGAGTGCCACAGTGGAGAGTATTCGGACCTTTGATATTCGTTATTCTAATAGATAGATAGATAGATATTTTCACTTTGATCCCATGTGAGAATAATCTCTGGGATGTGGAACAGTACATACACTTATTAGTAATGTCAATATTACTATATAATTAATAATATTATTATATATTGACAACAAGTTAGCTACAACCCATTAGTATAACCAATATCTCCTGTAATCTACAAATACAATCCCGAGTTAATTAATACTTATTATGTGGAACAGTGTATACACTTGGGTGCGCAGACTTTCGCGGTCGTTGTTGATGTTATCTTGGTTGTCCTGGTTGAACCGCGTCAATTTATCAAAACCAAACGTTTCGGCCGTCATTTTGCGGCCTTCTTCAGAAGACTGTCAAGGCTCGGATCGCTGTCGCCTATATATAGCTCCCGGAAAGCGGGCTAACCGTTTGGAGTGACGTTACTCAAGCTACCGCTGCCAGCGTGGCCTGTCCAATGGGGGCCTGCGTCCCGCGTTTTCCTAAGCAAGCATGACCATATTTGTTCAAGTTGTAGCCCGCCGTCCGCGTTCGTATTATCTGGTCTCTTTTTAATTTCCAGCCCTCCTCTGATACGCCTGGGCCACCATCTGCTTTCAAGTACACTAGTGTCACTAAATAAGCCAGAAGCCAGAAGACAAACAGACGGACCCATGGCAGTATTACCATACGTTCAGCGCGTGACAGATAAAATCGGTCGTCTTCTAAAGAAGAAAAATGTCCGCCCAATATACAGAGCGCCTAGGAAGATCTCTGATTTGCTCATAAAGGTCAAAGACAGGAGGGAGAAACTACAGGCAAACACCCTGTAGCTGTGGGCAAGTGTATATCGGCGAGAAGGGTCGGACGGTCAAGGAATGGTTGTGTGAACACATAAGACATCTTAAAAATAACGACGTCAGCAAATCAGCTGTAGCACAACATTCGGCCGACAGTGGGCACGCAACTTTATTTAGTGACACTAGTGTACTTGTTCATGAAAGGAGATGGTGGCCCAGGCGCATCAGAGAAGCGCTGGAATTAAAAAGAGACCAGATAATACTAACACGGACTGCGGGCTACAACTTGACCAAATATGGTCATGCTTGCTTAGGAAAATGCGGGACGCAAGCCCCCATTGGACAGGCCACGCTGGCGGCGGTAGCTTGAATGACGTCACTCCAAACGGTTAGCGCGTTTTCCGGGAGCTAAAATATAGGCGACAGCGATCCCAGCCTTGACAGTCCTCTGAAGAGTGACGCAAAATGACGGCCGAAACGTTAGGTTTTGATAAATTTGTTGAGTTTCCATTGATACTGAAAATAAAGCCGTGTACGTTTCACATAGTTTATTATAATTGAACATACTGATACACTTTACACGTTAGCACACATAAATCTATACAGACGGACGAACAGGAAACGACTGACCAGTACAGCATGTAGGTACAAAGATCTCAGAACACTCAAATGTAACACACACATATATCGATATAATTTAACATGTTTTGACCAACTCAACACACCCATGATTTCCTTAAATAATACCTAAACCCAGATTCTCAGAAAGTAATAATGTTCCTCTTTTCCCAATCCTTTAGTCAAGATATCTGCAGGCATATCAGCAGTTTTACAATTTTATTTGACACAACTTCCTTATAAAATGATGTCGAACATCAATGTGCTTTGACCTCTAGTGATTTGAAGGGTCAATAGACAATTTCTGGGCACTCTGATGTCATTAAACAATGTGATACACTTATTATAGCCTATGAGTTCATCTAACAAATTCTTTAAATAAATGGCCTCTCGACAAGCTTCAAAGAGCCATATACTCTGCTTCTGTGCTAGACAGAGCAAAAGTCTTTTGTTTAGCACTCTGCCAAGACACTACAGAGCCACACAACTTAATAATAAAACCAGTATATGACTTCCTGTCTAAGGGACAGTTTGCCCAGATCTGCATCTACATAACCACATAATTCTAAACCTCCTTTCTTAAACTTTAAAGCATAATTCTTAGTCTCCTTCAGATATCTCAAAATTCGCTTAGCACATTTCCAATGTTTTTTCAGTATGGGAAGTATTGAACTGGCTTAAGTAGCTCACACTGAAATAGATATCAGGTCTTGTTAGTACTGATAAGGCACATCATAGGCCTGACAAGGCACATCATCAGTTTTAGTTCCCTCTTCACTTAGATAATCAAGTTTAGTTTCAACAGGAGTCTTACAGTTTTACAGTTTCATATTGAACCTTTTCAATAATTGATCAATATAGTTCTCTTGACTTACAGCTAGCACTTCATTAGCCTTATCATATTGATTTCCATTCCCAAACAATTTTTAGCCATTCCTAAATCCTTCACTTCAAACTCTGAACTCAATTTTTTTAAAAAATTCAGTCTCACTTGAGTCATTGGAAAAAATAAAAAATCATCAATGCTACCATAGTAACTAAGCCTTCATCTTTATGTTTTGTGAACAAACAAGGTTCCAAATCAGATTTTTTGTAACCTATACAGCTTAAAACATCATTTACTTTGATTCCACACTCTGGATGATTGCTTTAAACCATACATAGCCTTTTTTAACTTTAAAACTTTTCTTTTATCACTACAAAGATTTAAACCTTCAGGTTGTTGCAGGAAAATATCCTCTTTAAGAATACCATTTAAAAAAGCAGTCTTAACATCAAGATGGGTAATGTTCAAATCTAGTTCAACAGACAAAGCCATTAAAAGTCTAAGTGTTGAATGTCTTACCACAGGAGAAAAGTTTCACCATAATCAACTCCAGGTTTCTGAGTGAATCCTCTTGCTACTAATCTGGCACGATGTTGCACTTTACCTTCACTGTTGACTTTTTTCTTGAACACCCACTTACACTGCACAGCACTTGCACCTTCTGGAAGATTTACCACTTCCCAAGCATCGTTGTCTTCAAAAGCTTGTATCTCTTCTTCCATGGCTTGTTTCCATTGTTCTGCATCAGGTCTACCAAGGGCCTCCTGCACGGTTGTCGGGTCCTCGAGTTGATCCAAAGTTCCAGCCAAAAAACAAGTATCAAATCTTCTATTTGGTTGGGCTGCCTTTGTGATCTTCTAATTTTCTTTACTTCATCCTTCTTGCGTACCACATTTTTCATCATCATCAGTTTCTTTCTCTGATGTAACTACTTCTTTTGAGACATCATGTAAGTCCTCTCTTAATGCAGTATCAGACTTCTTGTTTTCTTCATCACCCCACTGAAGTGATGATTTCTTCATGATTCTTTATTTCAGTTTCTGCATCATTAATATTTTCCATTATTGTCACATCTCGGCTTATCACTACATCATTCGTTTCAGGATCATAGAGTCTATAGCCTTTTGTAGTGTTGCTGTAGCCCACTAAGATCATTTCTTTTGCCTTTTTATCCCATTTCTTTCTCTTAACTTTGGGAATATGTACCATGACCTTGCTTCCAATTATTCTAAGATAACTAATGTTGGGTTTCTTGCCAGTCCATAGCTCATAGGGCGTTTTATTCCCTAAACTTGAAGTCACTGACATATTTCTAAATATACTGCACTATTAACAGCTTCAGCCCAAAATCTTTTGTCAAGTTTACCATCAAATAGTAAACATCTTGCCTTCTCTACAACAGTTCTATTCAACCTTTCTGCCATACCGTTTTGTTCTGGTGTATAGCTGTTGGATAACTGATGTATAATACCATGTTTCTTCAACAAACTGTCGAAATTCACACAACAGAATTCTTTCGCGTTATCTGTTCTTACTATTTTGATTTTTCTTTCTTGTTGAGTCTCCACCATTTTCTGAAATTCTTGAAATTTTTCTGCAGTCTCATCTTTTGTCTTCAGAAAATACACAAATCCCATTCGGGTGTAATCATCTTCTAAAATGAGAAAATACTTTGCACCTCCTAGTGACATAACTTCCATTGGTCCACACAGGTCTGCATGAATTACTTCCAATGGTTTAGAAGTTCTAGTGCCCCCATGTGGAAAAGGCTGTCTTGTTTGCTTGCCTTCATTACATACTACACAGTTTTGCTTGCTAATGTTAGTGTTAATGTCTTCACACACCATTCCCTCTACTGCACCATCTTTAATTTTAATAAGGTCCTTTGCATTTAGGTGACCTAATCTTCTATGCCAATCATATGCGGTAATCATTCCCAAAAACTGATTTCTGTCAATATTTAGCTTGTACACACCATCAGTAGATTTGCAGTTGCAACTCGTTCATTATGCCTGTTATAAATATTGCATTTATCCCTATTAAATTCAACAGAATTTCCTTGTTCAATCACTTACTCACAGAGAGCAAATTTGTAGTTAGTTCTGGAGCAGACACAACATTTTTCACAGTAATATCAAAAGCGTCCTTTCCAACTACAGTTATTAAATTAACTTCTCCAGAGCAGAACACTGGAATTTCTGTCTGATTCGCAGCCATTAGTTTATGCCCTTTAACATCATTTACTTTGTTTCTTATCCAGTCTTCATTTGCTGTGAGATTCACACTAGCCACTGAATCAACACACCAGTCACATCTGTTAAAAGAGCTACTTATAAACACTGCACTGAAAACGTTTGAAGTTTTTCTTTGTCTTGTATCATTGTTACTGTTAGGACACTCTCTTTTAAAATGTCCTGGTTTCTTGCAATTATAGCAGACAACATCCTTTTTATTTTGGTTTCCCACTACATTTCCATTTAGGTGAGAAAGCTTCTGCTTACCTTGCCAACTTTTGACCTTAAAAGCACTACTGGCACTAGTAACATCTTCTTCCATATCCAGAAGCTTACTTTTTATTGCGTCCGTTGTGATTTGAATTCCTGAATGCTCAATTGCCATTATCATAGGAGAATATTTTTCCGGCAATCCTGCTAACAATAACGAACCAATCCACTCATCACTAAATACCAAAACCAGTTCCACGTAATATCTGACCATTATCTACTACCTGGTTCACATAGCTCGTCATTGAATCACAATTTTCTAGACGTATTGATATCAGTGTTCTCAATAAATTAATTCTTCTTGCAAAACCAGAATCGTCGAACATTGACTTCAGCTTCTGCCACAAGTCCATGTTTGTTTTTGTTTCTTTTACATGCACATACAAAGATGGATCAATTGTTAGAATTATCTTCGCTTAGTCTTCCACTGAGTATACATCTGAGATACATTTCGCTAATCCTTCGAGAATCAGCACATTTTCGATAGCGAATGCCCAATTTCCGTAGTTCTCGCGACCTTTCAGCTTCAGCACATTTACTAGATAATTCGTCGCCATATTTATCAACTAGGGCATTTCTTCTCTGTTAACAACAACACACAAAGGACTTCAACGACACGTAGGTTTTATTCAGCGAGTCCTGATACTTTTGATAATCTGAATCGTCTCCTGCACCGGGTACCTGGGCCCATAACCTGTTGAGTTTCCATTGATACTGAAAATAAAGCCGTGTACGTTTCACATAGTTTATTATAATTGAACATACTGATATATGTTATACGTTAGCACACATACATCTATACAGACGGACGAACAGGAAACGACTGACTAGTACCATGGAGGAAGGAATTATATGGAGGAGAAGTGACGTTAAAACGGTGAAGCAAGCACTAAACTCTCCCGCATGGTGGCAGCACCGGCAGCGACCATATGGCGCTTCCCAACAATTAGGTGTTCACATTGTGGTAGATGCAGTGATTATTTCATTTAGTATTGTGTATAAGTGTTTAAAAATGCCAGTTTGTGTTGCGTACGGTTGCACAAATAGGCCAGACAGGAAAGAACCTGGAATATCATTTCATAAGTAAGTTGAATTGTAATTATCGTTGTTGAAGTGAGCGGTAGACACCGCAAACTTTGCAGCACGTCTATAAATATTTAGTCATAGCTCTCAATGGGATGACTTTGTTCTCAAATTTTTATTGGTGTAGTGTAGAAAAATCAGCAAACTTGCTATTTTGCACATAATAGACTAGCATTATTTTTTAACGAGTGTTTAAAATGAGATTTAAACGGGCGTGTTTTACTTCGCGATTCAGTGAATTTACTATTACGATTCTTTCGTCACGTTGCTGATTATACTGACAATGGATGATGAAATTAACTGTTATGTGAGAAGCTGTGAGTTTTATTAATTTTTTAAATAGCTATTTCAGGCCATTGACTTAGGTTATTTTAAAGCTTCATATAAGACTTGTTTCTGTTTGTAAATACTTCTATACCTATTTTTACCGATTTTGAAATCTTTCTCATCTATTTATGTCGAAACAGCTTCATGCAGAAATAAAAATGGGCTTCATAAATAAAGAAGTTATTGGCCTTTGAACAAAATCAATTTGGGGAATGCGTTTCTAATTTAGTCTCTTTTTTTTTGTACAACATTCTTCCCCCCCCCCCCCCGTATCTAAATCTAACTGAGAGATAATTTTTTTACAATTGTCCTAATAAGTAGGGCTGTGAAATTAGACAACACATCTTGATCAAGAGAATGTTCATTAAGGTGACTGAATAAACATTTTATTTCTGGTACCAGCCTACAAAATGTCTGGGTTGCTCATCCCTAGAGTGGGTCCTCTTACTTTTTTTCTGGTCTAGGACACATTTCAGACTAACCACGAGTGGTAGTAATAAAACTGAAATATCCATTCTGCATTTCAACTCAAGACACCTCACTTTTGAGACAGTATATCTCGAGAACTAGGTGAAAATATCGAAAAATTTTACTCTTTATTTTTATTTGCCTCGTCTTTTTAAATAAAAAATTCATCATAAAATTTGACTTTGAATAATTTTTTCTTCTGAATTTCAACCAAAACCATTTCACATTTGAGACAGAATATCTCGAAAAACTAAGCAGGATATCAAAAAATGTTATTCTTCATTTTTTATTTGTCTCATCGAGTTACATAATAATCCATCACCAGATTGGCGGCGTTCACGTTTATCCTAGAGTCCCCTTGAGGTGTTCGTACATATTCCCCGTGTTTGTTGGGAAGCGGTCAAGCCCCCACACTACGGCAATGCCCCCCCACTCCTCCGCCGGCCTGCTTCACTCCCATGCGTGGTAAAGGTCTCTTGCGTCCGTCTCCATATTATTCCTTCCTCCATGACTAGTACAGCATGTAGTTACAAAGATCTCAGAACACTCAAAGATAACACACACATATATCGATATCATTTAACATGTTTTGACCAACTCAACAAAATTGACACCGTTCAACCCCGACAACCAAGATAACAATTTACACACTTTTTTACCAGCCTCTAATAACCCATATTTTATTACCAACCAGGTTACCATGGTAAATTTCACTGTAATTTGCTTCCCTTGAAAATTGTCGTGCTTCTCGAAAAGAACAAAAACCTTGGATAACTATTGGCATTAGAACATCATGCACTAATAAAGGGAAGTTGTATATTGCCTCTAGGAACAGTGAAATGCTAATGTTAAAACACATTGCAAACAGTACTGCAAAATACTGAAAAAGGTTATTAAAGAATCTAAATGTTTGTACTACAAATATAAAATTCATGATTCTGAAAATCAAATTAAGACTATATGGGACATTGTAAACAAGGAAACAGGAAAAAGTAATCAAACAAGTAATGATATTTTATGAAAGAAAATTCAGACGAATCTAATTTTTCATATGCCGATATATTTAATAAACATTTTTATCTGTTGCTGATAAATTGACTGCTAATAGCTCAGTGACACACAGTATGGATTTTGTCAGAACAGGTTTCCATGAAAAATTTAACTCTATGTCTGTAAAATTAGCTACTCCAGAAGAAATAAGAAAAATTATAAGATCCCTTAAGAGCAAATACTCAAGTGGGTTATGATGGGATTTCCAGCAGATTAATTAAATTGTGGCTCCACAGAATTAAAGTAATATACTAAGTTATCTGTTTAATATATCTTTACTTGAGGGTACTTTCCATGCAGGTAGTTAAAACACTCTACAAAAAGGGAAATAAGGCAGCTGATCGAATTACCGACCAATTCATTACTAACAGCCTTCTCCAAAGTTTTGAGAAAACAATGTACAATAGAGTTATGAACATCTAAAAAAAATAATATTCTAACTAAATCACAATTTGGTTTTCAAAAGGGTCATTCAACAGTGTAAGCTATATTTGCATTCACTGACAATATTTAGAAGGAATAAATGATAATTAATTCCTGTGGGAATTTTTTGTGACTTATCTAAGACATTTGACTGTGTAGATCGTAAAATTCAAATACAGAAAACTAAAGGATTATGGTAT
>CM061918.1:150825885-150875830 GCA_031002005.1 Vandiemenella viatica
GGATTTTGTCAGAACAGGTTTCCATGAAAAATTTAACTCTATGTCTGTAAAATTAGCTACTCCAGAAGAAATAAGAAAAATTATAAGACCCTTAAGAGCAAATACTCAAGTGGTTATGATGGGATTTCCAGTAGATTAATTAAATTGTGCTCCACAGAATTAAGTAATATACTAAGTTATCTGTTTAATATATCTTTACTTGAGGGTACTTTTCCATGCAGGTAGTTAAAACACTCTACAAAAAGGGAAATAAGGCAGCTGTATCGAATTACCGACCAATTTCATTACTAACAGCCTTCTCCAAAGTTTTGAGAAAACAATGTACAATAGAGTTTATGAACATCTAAAAAATATTAATATTCTAACTAAATTACAATTTGGTTTTCAAAGGGTCATTCAACAGTGTAAGCTATATTTGCATTCACTGACAATATTTTAGAAGGAATAAATGATAAATTAATTCCTGTGGGAATTTTTTGTGACTTATCTAAGACATTTGACTGTGTAGATCGTAAAATTCTATTACGGAAACTAAAGGATTATGGTATAGATGGCATTGTTAATAAATGGCTTAGTTCTTACCTTCTAAATAGAAAACAGAAAGTATCAATGGAGAATTTTAAGGCTGCCTTAAGAGGTCCACTGTTTTCTGAGCGGAAATTAATCAAATGTGGAGTACCTCAGGGTTCTATATTGGGGCCACTATTGTTTTTAATATATATAATTGATCTACCCTGTGTTTCATGTAAAAATTCAAAATTTGTCCAATTTGCAGATGACACAAACATAGGAATTAAAAATACTCCAGATTTATCTACAGAATATAATTCAAGTTATGTCTTTGCACTGATTAATAACCGGTTTACAGCTAGTGGCTTGTGTTTTAAACTTTGATAAAACTCAGTATATGTAATTCAGTACATCACACAGATTAATACCAGATATAGACATAAAATGTGCAGGCCAGTCTATTCAAGAGGTAGAGAGTGTGAAATTTCTAGGTTTGTATATTGATCACAATTTAAATTCAGACTTATTAAAGCGATTGGGTGCAGCCGCATTTTCAATTCGTAAAATTTCAGCTATAAGTGATCTCCGTATGAGGCAGCCAGTTTATTTTGCTTATTTTCACTCCTTATTGTCATATGGAATAATATTCTGGGGCAATTCTACCCATAGAGACAAAGTGTTCAGAGCCCAAAGTGTGTAATAAGAATTATGTGTGAGGTTAGCAACAGAACTTCATGTAGAGAGCTGTTCAAGAAGTTAGGGATTTTAACATTAACGTCTGAGTATATATACACATTAATGTCCTTTGTAGTCACAAATTATACTTTTTTTAAAACAAACAGTAAAATACACAATTATGGCACTAGAAGTAAAAATGATCTTCACAAGGATTACAAGTCATTGTCACTTGTTCAAAAAGGGGTGTGATATTCAGGGATACATATCTTCAATAAGCTCCCAATACATATTAAATGTCTAGCAGATGATAAGAATAAATTCAGGGAAAAATTGAAAGAATTTTTTACAGACAACTCCTTCTACTCTGTCGAAGAATTTATTTCTAAGGTATCTAAAAAATAACTGCCAGTTGCTTGTGTAAATGTAGTCTATATAATTAATTTATCATGTATGCTATAACTGTACATCTCCTGGTGTATGTATTTATTTTGTTACGAAATTGTTTATAGTACCATGTATTCTATGACTATACATCTTCTGGTGTATGTATTATTTAGTTATGAAATTTTTTTTAATGTACCATGTATGCTATGACTGTACATCTTCTAGTGGATATATTATTTCGTTATGGAATTGTTTAATGTACCATGTATGCTATGACTGTACATCTACTGGTGTACTTATTATCTTGTTATGCAACTGTTTATTTGTAAATTGACAACTTTCCACATCCAACAGAGCCAGTTTCTTATATTGGGATCAGTGGAAAATGAATGTATTGTATTGTATTGTATATTATATTGTGTTAGTTGCTATTTATGTGGAATAGTACATACACCTATTAACAATATCAATTATATTATCAACAACTGATAAGCAGTCAATTACTTAAAAACCTGTTAGTATGATAATTTTTCACAGCAGTTTTTGGTGCATGCTATCCCATGTTAGTTACTATACATGGGTGAAATTTTGTAAACAGTGTAATTACTTCATTTGTCAAAAGTTTCAACAGAAAGAAAAACCATATATCAGTTTAATAATAGTGGCAACTTTGTCACCTTCCCCTTCCATACACCATATGTACTATTTTGTCAGTCATTCTTAGTTTCCAAATTCCAAGAAGAAAATTCTTTCACAGAGTAAAATGGGTTCTGAAGAGAAATTCTTTCAGTTTGGACTTTAAGTAGTTGGGTTTTTGTAGATAACATTTAATCTCTGTTGGTAATACATTGAATAAGGAAGCTCCAGTAAATGTTAACCCTTTCTGTACAATTGACAGTGATTTGTAATCATTGTGAATATTATAGTTATTCCTAGTATTTTGGCCATGTATGTCAACATTAAGATTGAAGTGTTCAGGATTTTCCACTACAAATAATAGTATGGAGTATACATACTGTGCTGGCATTGTTAGTACACCCAGCTTTTTAAAAAGATTTCTGCACGACGTCTGTGGGCTTGCTCCACAAATAGTTCTTATTGCACGCTTTTGCAATTTAAATACCCTCTGTGCTTGTGACGAGTTTCCCCAGAATTAGATGCCATAAGTGAGCAGGGAATGAAAATATGCAAAATATACTAACTTTTTGGTTTCTATATTAGCTATTCTAGATATTACCCTAAGTGAAAATGTTGCAGAATTCAGTTTTTTAAGAAGTTGTTGAATATGTTGTTTCCAGTTCAATTTGTTATCTATATATACAGCCCAGGAATTTTGTGAAACTGCTTTCATTGATTGCCTTTCCTTTTGATATCACATTATAGCTGTCCTTTGTTTTATTTTTTGTAACAAACTGAAGTAACTGTGTCTTTTCTACATTAAGTATTAGTTTGTTGGCATTGAACCACCTGTTAATTTTCTTTATAACTTCATTTGCTGTGTTTTCGAGGTTTTGGTCTGATGGATGGTTCAACGATATGCTAGTATCATCTGCAAAGAGCACACCATGTGTTCATTATCATCTAGTATATGTGGGAGATCATTTATATAGATTAAGAACAGCAGAGGTCCAAGAATTTAAACCCTGAGGCACACCAAATTCAACTATACCCCATTCTGAGTTTATAACATCTCCTGTATTAGCATCTTTCAGTGATAAACATTGCTTTCTATTTTCCAGGTATGATTTAAACCAAAGTCCTGGCTTACCACTAACTCCATAGTGGTCTAATTTACCTAGTAGAATCTCATGATCAAAACAGTCAAAAGCCTTATCAAGATCATAGAATATACCTAGGGAATTTAATCTTTTATAAATTGATTCCAGTATGTTTTTACAAAAGCAAAAATTGCTGAATCTGTTGAAACGCCTTGTCTAAAACCAAACTGTACTTTACTGAGTAGGTCATTCTTTTTTAGATATGCATACACCCTTCTGTACATTGCTTTTTCAAAAATTCTTGAAAATGCTGGTAGAAGTGATCTGGGTCTGTAATTCTCAATCTTTGAGGTATCACCCTTTTTGTAAAGTGGTTTGATTATTGACTTCTTGAGTGAGCCTGGGAAGATACCTTCTTCAAAATAACTATTACAAATATGACTAATACTCTACTAATGCGGATGTTACATTATTTCACTACATGGGTTGAAACCTCATCATCACCGAATTTCTTCAATTTCATTTTGACTGGTGGGAAATAGAAACATAGGTGCTGTTTTTGGTGACTAGGATTTAAGTATTGCTGTAGCATCCATATTCCCAATATATTTTCCTTTTATTTTTCAGCAACTATTAAGAAGTAGTTATTGAAAGCACTTCCTACTAAGAGGGGTCAGTTAAAAGTTTATCATTAATGCTTATAAATATACTTTATGTTCAAGGGATGATACAGTTGTTTCTCTTTTAATAATGTTACAAACACTTTTTATCTTATTATCTGAACTACTAATCTCATCGTTTATGGCCAAACGTTTAGCTTCTTTTATTACTTTGGTTAAAATTCTACAGTAAGATTTGTAATGTTGTCTGAGAAGCATATTATCAGTATTCCTAACTTTTACATACAATTCACTTTTATGTCTGCAAGATGTTTTAATACCAACTGTACCCAACTTTTGTTTACTAGTTTTTGACCAATTGGAGCTAGTTTTGTAGGAGACACCTTTTGTAAATTTCCAAAAACCTTTGGTGAAAGTAATTGAATTTATTGTTTACCCCTTTTAATTTATTAACAGTGCTCCAGTCCTCATTGAGAAGTTCATCATTTAATGTTTTTATTTAATTGTTCTTTAATGGCCTAACTTTGACAAATCCTTTCTTTTTGTTATTTTCATTTCCCACAACATCCAAAGTAATTATTTGAGCATTATGCTCTTACAAACCATTTTCCATTGGAACTGTTCCATGTATTTCTAATTTATTGTGCTCTACAAAAATGTTATAATAATGGTACTACTATCCTTTTGTATTCTAGTTGGGAAATTTACAGTTTGATAGAGATTGAATGATCTATAGCATTCCTAGAAGATAATCTGTCTGGTTACATTCTACAGCAAATTTATGTTGAAGTCTCCACAGAGGATAATTTCCCTTTTAGTTCGTGATAATTTTAATAGAACCGATTCAAGTTGATTACAAAATTTACTGAAGTTTTTTTTTTGGAAGCCCTATAAACTGTCAGCACTATAAGATATTTGTTTTCTAATTCTAACTTTATTGCACAACATTCAAAATCTTGTTCTATACAGTATTCACTTACATCTAATGATTTTGTCTCAGTAATTTCTCTTACATATATTGCTGCACCACCCATTCTCATCTCTGATCTGAAATAACATGAAGCTAATCTATATCCAATAAAAAGGAGGAGACATATTTCAGAATTCTTCAGATGATGTTCTGGTCAGACATATGATATTTATGTTAAAGATTCAAATGATTTTTGGGTTTCTTCTATAGATATTATCAACTCATCAAGTTTGCTTGAGATACCCCCTAATGTTCTGATGGAACAAAGCTATTTAGACTGACATTCTTTATTTTAATAATTCTTCCTACTCTTGACGTTTGGCCTAAAAGAAGACTGAGTCCTACCACCAATTACCACTGGGATGGGGTTCACATCGAACCTGCCTCTCCTGATGCTACCGGCAATCAGTTGCGTTAGCTTCTGCTTACCCCGAACATTCAGGTGGAGTCCATGTAGGGTATGGTCACTCCGTGTTATGCAAGAAACATCTATCAGACCAATGTGTGTTCGGTCAGCCTGACACAACGCACGCTTCAGGTCTGCCTGTGTACGCTGTACATGACCACGCATCCAGGATTGATCATAACACTTGAAGAGGTCAACAAAACCAATTATGGTGTGACTGGTGATTTTAGCAATGTTGTCAATGTATGTTAAACACCTCAACATCAGAGCCTAGGCTTGACTGTAACGTTGTGTGACGGCACGTCATTTATTATAATATTTTAATACCGAAATCGTGTAAGTTTTCGAAGTTACACTGCAGCCAGACGTCGAGTAAGCACGTCCTGTTGTTCGATTTTCTGCCGATCGACAGTTCGGATTACAAACTACACGTGGAGTGCTGAGCATGCAAGCCGATACTTTTCCAGCAAGCTAGAATACATTGATCTCTCTCACTTCTTGAGTGACGATCTACAAGATAACATCTAGGCCTCGGAGATAGATATTCGCTGGACCAACCTCACCATTCTCTGTTAGTTGTGAGCTGTAGGGCTAAGTTTCATCCCTAGGGTCAGTATTGCGGGTTACGGGATACCTCTGAATTTGTACAACATCGACTGTAGTTGATTTATGGTCCAGTGCAATTAAATGGGGTTTCCAGAGACATTGTTTTATTTCTAGTAGCTCGTAGCTGCCTGCTCCCTCTCCTAATTACAAGTTATCCCCGATGCTCATGTTCATTTGCTAGCGCAAGAGAAGAAGAGGATAGGCTCAAGAGACAAGAAGTCAAGAGCAGAAGATACGAAGAAAATCGGCGCAAGTCATAGGGTATCGTAGGTTAACCATTTAGAACCCACCTGTCAGTCAGTCATCCTGGCACACCCTTTCAATAGGCATAGCACGATCTATATAAATACATATAGGGTAAGCCACACTGGTGTCAGAAGCTTTATTTGTATTTGATTAGGAGTAGGGAACAGCTCGCAGGGTTTGGTTGAGGTTGGTGTATCAGCAACAGCGAAATTTGGCAGTCAGTCTCTGCAGTCAGAGGGACCTGAGTTCGAGACCCGAAGAAGAACAGCGGGGCGCTCCGAGATCTTCGCGGAGGCAGCCAGGCAGGCGGTAGCAGCTACGGGCGTCGCAGCGCGCTGGACAGCCCGGCAACAGTGGCGGACGACTCCGGGCGACTCAGCATTCCGGGCGCTGATAGCAGACTCAGTCCAGTGGCGGCTTCACGGCGACTAGGCGCGTTCATCACAGCACTCCACATACATAATTAAAATAAGGTAAGTCTGCAACCATCAACTATGGCTGTTAATTTAGACGGGAAAGAAGTTAGTTTGCAAGACGCGGTGAATATTCTCAGTCAAAAATTGGCGAAAGTAACCTCTCAAAAAGCAACTACTAGTAAGGAAGCAAGTTCTGCAAATGCCATTATTCAGTGTCCATTATTGCTTGACCAAATTTCTTTTGGGGGTAGTGCTAAGGAAGATGTTGAATTGTTTATCAATAAATTTGAAAATTTGACTTTCTTTGCCGATTTTTCCAGTGAACAAAAATTGAAATTGGTGAAAACTCGTCTAACGGACGAAGCGTTTAGATTCACAGTTTATGATTCAAGCTGTAAAGCGTGTTTGACAGTATGAATCATTTAAACAAGGAATTAATTCAGAGGTTTCAGAAAAAAATACTGCTAGATTTTACAGGGAAAAGTTACGCAATTTGCGTAGATTTCCAAATGAGGATGTGGAAAAAATTCGCAGATCGTATAAAAGAGATAAACAGTCACACAGTCACTTTAACTGAAAGAGGCTGATTATAATCTTGCATTGTTATGGGAATCAGATCAAAGAGAGTTGGACTGCTATTTAAATGGATTAGGGGATGAAATTGGGGAATATGTCACACTGCAAAAACCGAAAACAATGCGGGAGGCCATTGACTTACGCGATACATTTTCAACAAGTAAAGAACAAGCCTTAAGCTGGCCATAAAAATGTAAAACATGTTTTTAATGCTAAAAAAGAAATTGTTTGTTTACAATTGTGGTAAAAATGGACATCTCCAGAGAAATTGCTTCTTTTTACGTAGTGCTAATGTTCATATGTATGGTGGTAATTCTAGTAGATTTAACAGAGGAGGTTATAATGGATTTAATGTGCAAAACCCAAACAGAGGATTTCAGGGAGGAAATTTCAATCAAATGATGTATGCAGGTAACAATGTTGCAAGATATCATGGGGGAAATAATTATCAGTATCAAGGAAATAATGGTGGAAGATTTTTAATGGAAATAACAGAGGGGGATTTAATGGTGCATTTTCTGGGAGAAATGGTAATGCAGGAGGTAATTTTGCAGTACGCCAAGAGGGGCAAGGTAATGATATGAGTACAAATGAAGCTACTAAGGGAGGATTTTTTTAATAAAACTATGGGTGGTAATACACAAAGTAATTTAAATGCTCAGGGGTACGCCAAAGGCACATTGACGCACCCACAACAATAAGAGAAGTGCCAATAATTTCTTTAAGGGGGAATTCAGAGATAAAAGACTTAACAATTGATGTTGTAATTGAAGGTAAGAATTGTACTATGATTGTTGATACCGGTGCTGAACTTTCTCTTTTATCACAAGCTATATGTGGTACTGAAGGTTTGAAACCAGCAGATTGTAAGATTACGGGTTTTAACAAGAAATGAAGAAATTAAAACTTATGGTATGAGAAATATTGATATAATTATAGAAGATGAAAAATATAATGCTAAGGTGTATGTTGTTTTCAACTTTGAATTCTTCTTATGATGGTGTATTAGGCTTAGACTTTTTGACAACTTATAACGCAAATATAAATGTGACAGAGCGTTCAATCGGTTTGAGGAAACACTCGCGTGTAGACCCACTTTTGTCGCTAAAAGACTGCAATACAGATTCATGGTCAGATGCAGGATTAGCTACCCTAAATCTACCTGTTAACCGGATCTATAAGTCTTCTGTCAAGTCTACAGCTAAGCAGAATATTCCAAAATCTTCAGGAAAAGTTTTTTTTGAACCCATTCAGAATGATCTTACTTGTGATGAAAATTCTATTATTTTAGTTGAATCACCAAAAGACTCAGAATGGTTGAATTCAAACGGTTGCTATGTTCAGAGGAGTATTTGTAAAGTGAGAATAATTAATGGGGAGAAATATTTACCTGTTGTAATTGAAAATTTTAGCGGAAGTGATGTTGACATACCAAAGGGTCATTGTTTGGCGCAGATTGAAGTTTTAAGAGATCAGTCATTAGATAGTAGTAATTTTATGGGAGAAGATACAAATAATTCTGGGGTAGAAAAATAAGTGTGTTCGTGTAGCTCAAGCAGAATCAGATATTTGTTTTTAAAGATAAGCTAAGTCATTTGTCTAGTCACGATGCGGAAGCTGTTGAAAATTTGCTGCAAGAATTTAAGAATTTGTTTATTCTAAAGCCCACATTACCAGCTACAGATTTGGTAGAGCATAGAATTCCAACTGGGGACGCGAAACCTGTTTACAAAAAAGCCTACAGAATTCCATTTCATCAAAGATCATTAATTGAAGAATTTATTGATCAGCAATTAAAAGAGGGGATAATTAGGGAAAGTATTAGCCCTTGGGGATCACCTGTAATCGTTGTACCAAAGAAGTCTAAAAATGGGGAAACCAAATACCGTTTTTGTGTAGACTATAGAGGGTTGAACAAAGTTACAATTACTGATCCTTATCCGTTACCCAACATAGCTGAAACGGTTGACTACCTAGGGAACTCTAAATTTTTTACTACTTTGGATATGAAGAGCGGATATCATCAAATCAAAATTGCAGAAGAAGATATTCCAAAAACCGCAATAAATCTTCCTTTTGGCCATTATGAATATACCCGTATGGCTTTTGGCCTAAAAAACGCGCCATCTTGTTTTCAGCGCTTTTTGGACCATTTGATGCACGGATTAAAGCCTTTTACTATTTTAATATATCTAGATGACTTAATAATATTCTCAGAAACAATTGAAGACCATATTGTTAGGCTAAGAAATGTGTTTGAACGCTTACAAAAAGCTAATCTTACTCTTTCACTTGAAAAATGTACTTTTGCTGCTTCAGAAATTGATTATCTTGGTCATATAATCTCTAGCGATGGAATCAAGCCACACCCTAGATTAGTATCAGCTGTAAAAGATTTTCCAGCACCCACCAATGTAAAACAATTGCAATCTTTCCTTGGTCTTGCCAACTATTACCGAAAATTTGTTTTAAATTATGCTGAAAAAGCTAGACCTCTCACCCACCTGTTAAAGAAAGGAGTAAAATTTATTTGGACACCTGAATGTGATAAAGCTATGAATACCTTAAAAGAAGCCCTTACTTCTCCGCCTATTCTAAATTTTCCAATATTTCTCAGAACCTTTTGTTTTAACTTGTGATGGTTCTCAAGTAGCTGTAGGATGCATTTTAAGCCAGAAAATCAATGGAATTGAACGACCAGTTGCTTACGCTTCTAGGCAATTAAATAAAGCAGAAAGTAAATTTACAACTACGGAACGGGAACTTCTTTCTGTAATTTTTGGAGTTACTCAGTTTAGATGCTATCTTTTGGGCAAAAAATTCAAAATTGTCACAGACCATTCCAGCCTTCGTTATCTATTAAACCTCAAAGATCCAAACAGTCGCCTCACTAGATGGGCATTAAAATTATCTGCTTATGATTACGAAATTGAACATAGACCTGGTAAATTAATAGGAAATGCAGACGCATTAAGTAGAATGGTTAGAGTAATTGAGAGTAAAGAAATTCCACAACTTGCTGATTTACCTATAGAACAATCCAAGGATACAGAATGTAATAAGTGGCGAAAAAACAAATGGTTTGTTGTTCATGACGATCTTTTATACAGACGAACAAAACTAGGGGAAAGAGTTGTTGTTCCAAAATCATTAAGAGAAGTTGTTTTAAAATTGTATCATTCTCACCTGCTTAGTGGTCATAGTGGATGGAAAACTACTAATAAAAAAATTGCAAAAGAGTATTGGTGGCCAGGTAGACGAAAATCCGTACGTGATTTCGTACTCAGTTGTATACCATGCAACGAAAGACAACTTTCAGGAAATGCAAAAGAAAAATTACAGCCTTTACCGGAAACAGTAAAACCCTTTCAAAGAATTCATCTCGATTTAATGGGCCCCTTCAGACGTACAGAACGAGGTAATATTTATGTACTTTCCATGATCGATGCCTTCTCCAGATATTTGGTAATGATTCCTTTGCCTGAACAAACTTCAAAAACCGTAGCTCGAGCGTTTGTAGAGGGTTGGATTCTCCGCTTCGGTGTCCCTGATAAATTAGTAACAGATCAAGGGAAAAATCTTGTATCTGAGTTATTTACACAAACCTGTAAACTGTTGGGAATTGAAAAATTACAGACAACATCCTGGCACCCCCAAAGTAACGGTAAAATTGAAAAAGGTGCACAGAACTATTGGTAAAACACTCAGTTATTATGTAAATAAATCTCATTCCAATTGGGACTCGATTTTGGACTATATAGTTTCGAGTTATAATGCAAACACCCACTCCAGTACGGGGAAATCACCGTTTGAAGTTTTGTATGGTTCAGAAATGGTCTCACCCTTCCTTTCATTTAAAACAACCAAAGAAATTAACAATCCAGAAGTTAGAAGTCTTGCTTTCAAACTTAAAAGAATATGGGATCAAGTTAGGAAGAAAAATTTAGCTGCATACTTAAAACAGGAAAAAGAGTACAATAAAAAAGCTAAGCCACAAGATATTCCAGTAGGAGTTATGTTATGTTGTCTAAACCCTATCAGAAAAAAGGTCTTTCCAAAAAATTTAGAGTTAATTTCACTGGTCCGTATCAGGTAACGCAATCTCTTGGTCCTGTTAATGTACGAATCAAACTTCCCGATCGAGAAATTGTTGTAAACAAGAATAGGTTACGACCATACTTTTGGGAACCTAAAGATACAGTTCATCCGGAAAAACCTAATACAGACACCACAACACAGCCATCAGCTTCTAAATTCGTTGCTCCACCTGTTAAAACCACCACTTCACATTCACATAATCTACGAAGTAACCCTTCCTTTAAGCCGGATATTCCTCCACAAAAACTGCAAACTATAGCCTCAGGCCAAGAAAGTAAGTTCTTTCTATTTCATAATGTTATTCAAAACTATTATTTTATGTCTATGTACTTGGTAACTCTCAAAATTAATTTTGTCTTGAAGTAGTGGAGGCTGGATATGAACTAAGAACCTTCAAGTTGCATATGTCTTTATGGATATCAATCTTTTTCATTTTTTACTGTGATTTTATATGTAATTGCAGACAGAGTTGATGATTTCAGGCTTACTAGAAACTCTGTCGGCAATCATTAGAATTATTTCCAGCGAGATACTGCTGTAGTTATATTGTTTACAGGCCACGGGCGAGCTGGCCGCGCCAGGCAGTATCTCCCTACGCACGCAGCGTAATCAGAGACGCGCTGTCAGCGCTCTGCACCTGTGCACAAAGACAGCGACCGTAAAATACCAGCCATCCAAGTAACACTCAATCAATGTGCTAGTGAAACGATTCTTTCATTTTTCAGGGACAATATTATTATTATTTTTGTAATATATTCAGGATTTTGTTATTTTGTTGTTGTTAATAACTACAGAGACTAGGGTCACTTAATCATTTGTTCTAGATATTAGATTCAAGGGACTATTGTTTATTGTTTTTTGTTTTTGTTTTTTGTATTCACACACTATTTTTTTTTTTTAAATGCACACAATTCTATATATATTTTTTTTTAAAGTTTTAGGTTGAATGTAGGAATATTTTGTAGTGACACGGGATTATTTTAAGTTTGAAGTCTACTGGTTGAGGGAATAATTTTCATTATTATCTTTACTTTTTTTTATTTTTTTGGGGAAGTTCAACATGTTTTTTATTAGAATTATTACACACATTTTTGCTATTTTTGTTTCCTTATTACGTGCAATTATTGGAAGTTCAATATCTAAGAAATGGAGTAGTTTTTTCGAGAGAAGATGATATTTTAGCCATTACTAATCATTGGTCAGTCATTCTTGATTACGATCTACAAGCTTTGAGAGATGAAAGCATACAACTTAATAGTATTTTCAATGATTTAGATACAATTCTTAAGGCAAACAATTCTTACGACAGTTTCATTCTAGAGTCAATTTCTTCAAATCTCAAGGGTATTCATTTTTCCCTCCAAGAAGAATTCAGCAACATTTTAGAATTATTGCCACATAAACCAACTAGAACTAAGCGATCTTGGTTCGACCTTGGCGGTAAAACTCTAAAAACATTATTTGGAGTCCTCGATTCTGATGATTTATTACAAATTCAAGCTAGATTACAAACCTTAGAATCTAATGATCAGGATTTTCAACTTAGCATTGATTCTCAATTAATCCTCATCCAAAATTTGGAAAACGCGGTCTCAAATCATTCTGCAGCAATCAAATCCCTGGCTAATGCTTTCATTTCACAAACTGAGGCAGATACAGGCAGTGCTAACACACAGTATCCATAATATTGAAAATATTTTGCAATATCAAGTATTCGGTATTCACACTTTACAAGAACTTATAGTTGGATTGACACATATGCGAATAGAATTAATTAAGCTAAGAATGGCCTTACTTCAAGGTTCACATGGTAAATTAAGTGACATTCTTTTAGGCCCTAAACTTTTTTTGAAATATCTGCATTTAATTCAGAATCAATTAGATTCCAACTCATTCATGATTGTTCCTTGCACAGAACAGAACTTATATATTTATTACCAGCTATCAAAAGTCAACATAGTTTTAATGGGAGATAATTTAAGATTAATTGTTAACATTCCTTTAGGGACAATAGATTCAGTGCTAGAACATTATACTATTCACACATTTCCTGTTTTTTGGAATGAGACAGAAAAGCATGTAAGATGGGTTATGCAGGACACACTTTTACTCAGCAGAGATCATAAAATGTACAAAACCTTTAAACCACAATGAGTTACATATTTGTGAAATCAAATGTCCTTACAATTTGTCCAGTAATGTCATTGCATGATGTGCGAGTCCATACTTGTGAAATTGATATGTTTTTTTCCGGACAAAATTTTAAATCATGTCAGAGAGAAGTTTTTACATTAACCAAACCATATTTCTCTAAGATGCATACCAATTGGATATTTTCATTACCATCTCCATATACTATTACAGCAACTTGTAAATCAGCAGACCGAACAAAACCAGATATTCATAAATGTTGTTAGAAGGATCCGGTTTACTTGTTAATGCAACCAATTGTCAAATTTCAGGAACAGATTTTACAATACCAGCAACTTACATCACTCAGATTCATTCTTCATTATCTTATCCAAACTATTTTTTACCTACTTTTACTCATGAAATTTATCATGATACCGAATTAGTTAATTTAAATGTAACCCATCACTTACCTCTCAAAGATGAGGTGCATAAATATTTACAAAACGCTCAAGATTCTGTAAAACTTAATCACATTGTCACTCACCTAAGATCTCAAATTCACTCCAAAGCACACCAAACAATTCTTCATTAGTTCCATAAGTGTCTCCACAATAATTGGTATTCTAGTCATTTCTACTATTATGTTTTTTATATGTAGACGCCAGCTTAATAAGATGTTTCACAAACGTTCCATTATGGGCAATACAATTCCAACAGGCAGTCAGATTATTGTACGTGTTCCAGACTCGCCAAATACTAATTCTAATGGGGAAACACCCAGCACACATAATTAATATATTTTCAACTTTTCATTATTATTTCTTTTACATATTTTATGATTATTTTTATTTGGTTTTATGGGTATTCATATCTTTGATATTTCATGTTTTGTTTTGCTTTACTAAGATTCTATTTATGTTTTATGAATGCATATTTAAGGCAAGAGGTATTTCGTAACACGTTAGCACTGCATATATTTGAATCCTTACTTATCACCTAGTACCATTTATACAATTTTTCAAAAAAAATTTTACTATACACTGTGGTGCCAAATTTTGATTGTTAGTGTTTGTTGTTATTCCCGCGCTACGGGAGTAGCGCGTTTTTTCAACACCGGGGGATATGTGACGGGACGTCATTTATTATAATATCTTAATACAGAAATCATGTAAGTTTTCGAAGTTTCAATGCAGCCAGACGTCGAGTAAGCACGTCCTGTTGTTCGACTTTCTGCCGATCGACAGTTCGGATTACAAGCTACACGTGCAGTGCTGAGCATGCAAGCCAATACTTTTCCAGCAAGCTAGAATACATTGATCTCTCTCACTTCTTGATTGACGGTCTACAAGATAACATCTAGGCCTCGGATATAGATATTCGCTGCACCAACCTCACCATTTTCTGTTAGTTGTGAGCTGTAGGGCTAAGTTTCATACCTAGGGTCAGTATTGCGGGTTACGGGATACCTCTGAATTTGTACAACATCGACTGTAGTTGATTTATGGTCCAGTGCAATTAAATGGGGTTTCCAGAGACATTGTTTTATTTCTAGTAGCTCGTAGCTGCCTGCTCCCTCTTCTAATTACAAGTTACCCCCCGATGCTCATGTTCATTTGCTAGCGCAAGAGAAGAAGAGGATAGGCTCAAGAGACAAGAAGTCAAGAGCAGAAGATACGAAGAAAGTCGGCGCAAGTCATAGGGTATCGTAGGTTAACCATTTAGAACCCACGTGTCAGTCATCCTGGCACACCCTTTCAATAGGCATAGCACGATCCTATATAAATACATGTAGGGTCAGCCACAATTGCACTTAATCCCCTACCGTGACTACTTCCAAGTAATAACACCTTCTTGGATTTCTTTTTACGAGATTTGCACAATGTGTGCTTTTTTACAACTTTATTGCAATGAGACAGCCCTACTGTGGTATCTGATACATCCTCAGTTCGATTCTCCAACAACCCAAAAGTACTGGAAACTTCCAACTGAAAATTTGTAGAATGCTGGTCCTGTTGTTTCCCTCCAGTTTTGGCTGCAATCCACTGGAATTCCTTAACATTTAATGCTACCATTTCAGCCTTCAAAACATTGAGTTCTTTCGTTAGTTCAGCCACTGTGGATTCGAGACAAGAGATCCTACTTTCTAGTTCCCTCTTTTCCTTACTACTTTTGCAAGTCAAACAACTCAAAGGAGAGTGAAGCGCATTTTCAGCTTCCATGTAGCCACATTTCGGATGAAAACGAACTCCACAATCATTATAGCTGTTTCCCTGCTTTACAACCCTGCAACAGCCACCACACTTCATGCCCATTGAGATATTAAACAAAACAAAATATGAGCCCTTGAAGAGAGTTGTAACTTAACCTATAAATACCTTTCCTTATTTTGCAATATTATTTCCACAAGGCACACCTTTCTCCGTTTACCACGCAAGCAAACCAATTTTAACAATAAACCTGTTAGTAACTTCTTGTTTCCTTCACTGATAGAAGATTAATTCCCTTTAACGGGCATTAGAATAATGTAAACAAAACACACGTGTTTCAAACTTGTCGAACCCACACCTTTTTGAACTATTTAAACTATGATACTTTTACTGCACAGTGTTACTTCACTCAGATTCGCTAAACACACCACCAGACAAATATTTCTACACGTTATTTAATATTAAAAGTGAGTTACTGTGTTAGTGTTTGCTGCAGAAGGTTGTTTTCTGTAGATATAATGTTACATAATAGGTTTTTTTTTCTTATTTATCAATATTCCTTCATGAATCCCTGCTGAGGAAAGACCTCTGGGATGTGAAAACATGTCATGGTTAATACACATACATATAATATGAGTCAAACCATAGCGAAAACAATCATATATTAAAAGACAAATGAAGAGGGGTAAAAATAAACATTAATTTTTACATATATTATTAATTAAATTTTACAACTGCGTTTTGCAAAAGGTCATATTGAATACAATAAATTATTTTGTTCAAATACCTGTATGGAGTAGAAGGAGTTGCCGATAAGATAATCTCTCAGTGTTTCTTTAAATATATCTTTATTATCTGCAAACTGTTTTATACTTTGGTAAGTTTATTAAACAGATGTATCCCAGAATAATTAACTCCTCTTTGTACTAATGACAGAAATATTTGTGTTTTGTGCAAGTTATTTCTGTTTCTTGTATTGAAATTCTGTACCTGTTTATTACATGTAAACAGTTAAAAAGTTCTATAACAAAGCACATAAGAGAATATATATATATTCTCTCATGTGCTTTGCATAGAACTTTCTTACAATGATTTTTCAGTATATATATATATATATATATATATATATATATATACTGAAAAATCATTGTAAGAATATTGAGTTTCTTAAAAGTTTTTTGCAAGAAGTTATTGGTTTTACCCTACACAGCATCCTAATAGCTCTTTTCTGTGCTATGAAAACTTGTTTACTTTGTGAAGAGTTTCCCCAAGAAATAATGCCATATGACATCACTGAACGGAAATATGAGGAGTACACCTGTTTCTTTAATTCTAGATCTGCTGTTAGAGAAAGTATTCGTATTGCAAATGTGGCACTTCTTCTTCATTAGTGAAGTGATAGGTTTGTGCAAACAGAGCTTCTCATCTATTTTAATACCAGGAATTTCACTCTTTGTTTCTAAGATTGTGTAATTTTATAGCTTACTCATAAATCAGACTGTGCAGTATTTTTTTGTTTTAATTCTAATATAATGTGTTTTTTAAAATTTAATTTAAATGAATTTGCCTTAAACCAATTTTCCACTTCATAAGTACTTCATTTACATTAAATTTTAGATTACTTTTTGCCGTTTTCCTCACGGTCAGATTAGTGTCATCTGCAAATAAAACTCTTAATTTGTCAGGTAAGTTTCCAGGAAGGCCAAGGATGTATATAAAAAAAGAAGAGGAGTCTTTGGACAGAGCCTTGTGGAATTCCATGTTTTCTTTTCTCCCAGTCTGATGAAGCATCTTTACTTATTTTAGATTAAAAAATGGAAACTTTTTGTATTCGACTTTCCATGTATGATTTAAACCATTTACCTGCGGTTCCATAAATACCACAGTATTACATTTTTCAAAATTAATTCATGATTTACAAAGTCAAATGCTTTTACAAGGTCACAAAATATTCCTACAGGGCTCATTTTATTATTAACTTCCTCAAATGTATTATTTAAAAATATAGCCATTTCTATGTATGATCCTTTTTGGAACCCAAAATTGTGAATCTATACTATTATAAATCTGTAAGCAAGCTGCGTTTGTAGTGAGGCTTGATCTCTAATAACGCAAAAACTACCGCATCAATTTGCATGGTGTTTCCAAATTTTTAAATCTAATGTTGCTGATCAACATCTGCAGAAGTAGCTAACGACTAATATGTACCATGGGAAGAAGCAAGTCAGTAAAAAACTTCAGATAATTATACACATTCAGACGGTCACTCCTTTCATAAAGAGACCTGACAAAATTTAGGATTTCCCTTTTTTTTTTTTTTTTTTTTACTTCTGCGGTTCATTTTTCTGGACCTCAGTACTTCAAAATAAAAAGAATACGTGAATCAAGTATAATCAGCATTTACTTGAATCGTAACAGGTCTGTTGAATTACGAAAAAGTTATATTACAAATATTGAAGACATGTATTGTCTCTGGTAGACTGTTATACAGTTTCTCTCTGGAACAAAATTGCTACGTGAATGCTGTACGATACAGCCACAATAAGCCAATACTTAATACGAAATTCAGTTTTTTCTCGAAGAGCGATGTCTGAAAAACAGCTATTTTAAATATCAGCAAGTAATAAAACATACTTCTTTCATAATGACTTGTGCGGAATTGCACATATTTGGAAGTACTTTATTCGATTAATATGTCTCGTGGCTATAACGTGCAAATATAACTAGGCATCCGAAAATTCAGGTACATGCGACTCAAATAATTACATAGAAAATACGGATATATTGAAAGAAACTCAAATAAACAAATTTTCATATCGTAATGCTACACCGCGTAAATTATAAAGCTAAAAGCATCGTCCCTTTGGCCTATAACAAAGCATATCAGCTGTCATCACTGTCCAGGTTGCATTTCAATCGATTTACAACTTGCGATAATTTTGCCACTCAGAAATAATTGCTTGAGTTACATGCACATTAGTACATATACTGTACCGTGATCCATTTTAACATTTTTGAATTAATTATATCTGACTGAAATTATGACAATAATGATACGACGATTTGAAACCAAGATTAACTCCAATTCACATAAATTTCTATTTTAAAGCAGGAATAATTGATGGTGTATCAACATAAAATAAAAACCAATATTCAAACAGCAAAAAATAAATAAATCAGAAAAAATTGAGATGCTGTGATTATTGGTAACGAATTTTTATTTCAAATATAACTAGGCATCCTAAAATTCTATTCTACACCGCGAAAATTTTAAAACTAAACCCCTTATGCCTGATGCTAAACAAAACGAGTCAATTGTCATCTGGTCCAGGCTGTTGTTTCGCCAGGTACTTACATGCGACTGAAATAATTACATAGAAAATACGGCTATATTGAAAGAAACTTAAATTAAAAATGTTTCATATCCTAATGCTACACCGCGTAGATTATAAAGCTGCAGGCATCGTCTCTTAGGCCTATAACAAAGCATCATATCAGCTGTCAGGTTGCATTTCAAGCGATTCACAACTTGCGATAATGTTGCCACTCAGAAATAATTGTTTCAGTTACATGCACGTTACTACATAAACTGTACCATGATCACATCTCGACATTTTTGGATTAATTATATCTGACTGAAATAATGACAGTAATGATACGACGATTTGAAATCAAGAGTAGCTCCAATTCACGTAAATTTATATTTTAAAGCAGGGATAATTGATGGTGTATCAACATAAAATAAAACCAATATCCAAACAACAAAAAATAAAAAACAACAAAAAATAAATAAATCAGAAAAATTGAGATGCTGTAATTATTGGTAACGAATTTTTATATTTCAGAACACTTCCAAGAGGACTAAGTCGTAGATTACTGCTATATTTACATAAATTTATGGCACCGCGGTTATGTTGCAATCCTCGGTATCCACATTTAAAAATAAACTTTTTTAGTTAAGTATCATGGAAACAATATTTTTCATTATATCCACAGATACATCCTTAACAAAGCTTATACCTAGCTATATAATCCCAGGCAAAGTTTACACATAAAATCGCCAAAAAAATTACACATAATGATTATAATATCAGCTTTCTTAACGTTACAACTGTTATATATCCATTTAAATTTTCGGTACCACGGTTAACGTGGAATCCTCCATATCAGCATTTAAAAATATTATGTTTTAGCTGAGTTAAATATTGCTTTCAGAAATAATATTATTTATTACTACCACAGATATTCTATATTGTAACCAAGTTTATGCTCATCTATATACCCGCAGCCAAAGTTCACGCATAGTGATAATTGCAGCTGTGAAAACGTTTTAATTGTTAGTGCTGTGAGTTGGGTAAGTATAAAAGTTTATGATATGCCCTTGCGAAAGAGATCTAATCTGTCGGGGTCAACTTCTGCAGCTAAAAGATGTCGCCGAAATCGGCTAAATGAGAGTGAAATAGACCGACAACATCGTCTGCAACGTCAAAGAGAACGAGATGAAATAGCTAGAGCAAATGAAAGTAACCTGCACCGAAAAAAGCGATTGACCTATAACCGGGTTCTATACGCTAAATCCATAGCTTCTGAAAGCGCACAGAAGAAATAATGCCGTTTGAACCGTGAAAGCCTTTCTAAACAATAAATGTTTATACTTCGCACAATAATTACAACCACGAATTACTACTGTTAATTTTTCAGGAACCTTTTCTACTATTGAATCAATTGCATCACGTTAAAATATGAATAAAACAACTCTCTGACATCAGTATGAAAACCGAACCTAACGTATTAACCGAAACAAACGAAACTATTCAGAATACATTAACAGTTCATGCCTTTCCACGTTAATGTCTGATAAGAGAATAAAATCGGTAAATAATTTCCACACCTGCCAAGGCACGCGCGCGTGAAGCAGCGGGCAAATGCTAGTTAGTGAATATATTATTTTGTCTAACATGTTTTATTACTTTACGATAAATGACTTTTTCAAAAATCTTTGAGAATCCGGAATGTAATGAACTGGGACGATAATTATTTACACATGTTGCTTCTCCTTTTTTAAACAACGGTTTTACAGCAGCATATTTTAGTCTATTTGGAAACAGATCTTTCATTAAGGATTCATTACAAATGTGAGCTAGTATATGATTGATACAATCTGAACATCTTTTCAGTAATTTACTCGAAATATTGTTATAGTTGGAAGAATTTTTAGGTTCTAATTGTTTCATGAGTTTATTTATTTCTGAGACAGTTACTGGTGGCAATTGCATCTCCACAAATCTATTTGGGAAAGCAGTCTTAAGAAGTCTTATGGCACTTTGTGGGGATTGCTTTTCTATGCCTAATTTCTTTACAACTGAAGTAAAATGTTTCTTAAATATTTCACAAACTTCCCCTACTTCACTATACCTAGATCCATTTTGTTCTTTTTTTTATGTCTTTAGAGTGTTTTACAGATTTTCATGTTCAGTTTTTATTATATTCAATTTAGTTTTCATCTTATTGCCTGAATTCTCTGTTTTCTCTGATATATACCTGTTCTAGGCATTTCTAATTACATTTCTTAGTATTTTAGAATAAAGTTTATAATGATCTTTCAGTAAATAATTATCTGATCCTCTTACTTTTAAGTAAAGGTCCCTTTTTTGTTTTACTAGATACTTTAATACCCTTTGTTATCCATCCTTTACCCAATTCATTGTTTTGAGCATGGACAATTTTCCTTTTTTTGAACCTCCCTTCGAACTGAGTTAGAAATATATTCAGAAAGGAATCATATCTTGCATTAACATCCTGCGCAGTGTACACTTAGTGTTAATTATTTAAGGAATCTGTGAAATGTTTTATATTGTTTTCATTAATATTTCTTCAATATACCCAGCTTTTTTTTATCTGTTTAAGAGTATTTCTTGACTTGATATATAACAGCTGGGCATCATGATCTGAGATGCCATTTATTACTGGAAGTATGTTGTAATTACTAATGTACTGATAAATATCCATAAAAAATTATCAGTTGCAGTTTATATACTTGTAGGGAAATTTACAAGTGCCGTTAAGCTAAAAGACAACATCAAGGCTTCCATAAATATCCTCTTATTGCTGTGATTAAGAAAATCAATATTAAAATCTCCACATAAAACTATTTGTTTGTTATTTGTGAAATATGGTAGCAAAGACTCTAACTGAGATGAAAACAGTCTAAAATTTCCTGAAGGGGGCCTGTAAATTGCTATTACTATGAGCTCTTCCTTACCATATTCCAGTTTTGTAACACAGCATTCATAGTGTTGTACCACACAAAAGTTACAACTACACTGTTGCACAGAATACTATTTTTAACAAAAATGGCAATTCCCCTTTTCTCCATTTTAGATCTACAGAAATGCACAAAACATCTTCATTAACATTTCTGGAAATTTGAATCTCTTGTAGGCATAAGGTAATGTCGTCAATTTTACTAAATATTCCCCTTAGATTTTGATGGAGAATAGTGGTCTGAACACTTTTATTCAATTACTTTGAATTGTTTATGGTAGGTCAGTTGAAATTTCTAATTTCAATAAGTTTTGATCAGCAGAGACGTTAATTTCTTGTAGACATCTTAATACATCTGTTTTATTTAACCTAAAAAAGTAAAAAAATGGAAGAAGGATGTGATCTCGACAGAATATTTAGCTGAATGGGTCTACTTGGAATGAAGGTAAATACAAAGCAGAGTCAGATTATTAGGTATAATGATAAAAAACTAAAGATTGATTATGATTATAGGGTGGTGAAGAAATTTCTTGTTAAAGACGAAGTTTAAATATCTAGGCATAGCATTTGGCAATATATCTCTGGAATACCGTGGAAACACGTACCGCTCGAACTAGTGTACTTAATAATAAATAAGTGTAGCCAATAGTTAGTTTTTCTTGTACTAGTAATTTAAAACTCTAAATTGTGATACATTTTACCAATGTGAGTGTTTCTAATCGTGCAAAAATTTGTTTGTGATTTAGTGCTGTGATCTGTAATGTGTTTATTTTTCTGAGATTGTTTACATTTTTTAACTGTAGGCTTAGTCTCAGATTTTTGTTAAAGAGCGTAAATATCATTTAGATTGACACAAATTCTTCACATCATTTACATTAGATCTTGGTATTCATATTACTAGTGATCCTTTCGATAAGTGTTGTTAAGTGTATTTAAGTACTGATTTGTAGAGCCTTTAGCTGAAGTTTACTTGCGAGTTAATTTAGCAGTCTTTTTATAAGGTTAAGTCGAAAAAAAATTATCTAGCATTCTGTACTTTGATTTTGTTAGCTGCTTTTAGCTACTCGTAATCATGGATAATGAGTGTGGTAATTGCCATAGATTAGTGAGAGCGGCATCTTTATGAGAAAACGGTGTGGGAAATGATTTCAATGGGGAGGAAATTGTAGTGGAGTCGAAAACGGGGCAATTGAGGAAGCTCTCCCATGTTTTTGTACAGACTCTGTTAAGAATGTGAAGATATTATAATAACTGATAAAATTGCGATGTAGCGCACGCTCCGGTTGCAATCTCCCTATACAGGTACATATAGTTGGAGGGAAAGCGTAAGTGCGAGGTTGAAGGAGTTAGGTTGGGAAGACCTGGAGCACCGAAGGCGTTGCTCTCGACGGAAGCTAACTGAAAAATTCACGACAGATGGATTTCGGAATGACAGTCAGCAAATATTGCTACCAGCAACATTCATATCTCGAAATGACCGTGAAAATAAGATAAGAGAAATCAGGACCAGAACCGATTCATTTCTGTACTCATTTTTCCCACGAGCGATTAGGGAATGGAATAGAAAGGATTTACCGGGCGAGTAAACTTAAAATCCGACAGGAGTAGCTTTCGATAAAGCACTCCAGCCATCCTGATCTGGGTTTTTCATGGTTTTCCCAGATCACTCCACGCGATTGCGGGGATGGTTCCTCACAATAGCCCACGGGCGCCTCCTGCCATATCCCTTATAACCCTTCCAAACCATAACCCTTTTCGATAGGTGCAATGCACCCTCCGCCACACACTTTTAGTGAATCGCGGAGTAATAATAATAATAATAATAATAATACAGCCGTCTACCTCCTTTCCTCTTCACGCGTAACTTTGCACTCTACTAATTTCAATTTTAAATTCTTTTACGGTTTTTGGTAAATATGTATGGTCAATGTTAATGTCAAATGTGCACATGTACTAAAAATTGACTAAATGAATCAATAAATATCATATCATTTCTCTTACACCCTTTCGTAGAAAAGAATATTTTCCCGCACCCTTGTGCCTGAAATCAAGTGCCAGCTTGTGGTCATAGTTATCTTTCCCTTCCACGCACCTCCCTTAATTCTCCCACCAATATCTTTCCAAGCCTGATCGCCAATATATGCCTTGTACAGTCCCTGGGCTCTTTTCACCCTGCTTCTTTCCTATCTTCCATTGAATACCACTACAGCTGTTTTACTGTCAGATGGCATGATCATATTTCACGCCTTGAAACCGATTCTCTGGTGTCTGGTTTCGAGTGGTCTGTACTTTGTGGACGGTTGACAAGTGTGAGGACCTCCCTGGTGAATTTGACTGACCTTTGGGATTTGCTAAACCTCTCGTAATCCATCTTGCTGTATCTTCTTGCTTCAAGTGATGACTTCTTCTCTTGGTCCTTTGGTCCGCATCTTGATGTTACTAATAAAAGGTTCAATAACTTCAGACTTGACGCCAGCTGGTTCACGCCCAGCTAGGAAGGCTAGCACTTGTGAAACGATCATCTGATAGTATACCCTTTATATGAATGACACGATGGTAACAACTGAACAACCTGTTTACTTTAGCACTTAACTGTACATGTTTTTTAATGGTTGGTTAGCTACTAAAAGGCTATTTTCAACTCGCGTCTATGAAAGATGGTTATTACAGTTACTGAATAAATGGCACAGCTGAGTAATATCTGATGTTGATTGATAGAATGTCAGACTGAACTTAGCGGAATGTACTGCTGGCTAGACTAGGCTGACAAGAGACGGCTTAGCTACAAGCTAACCCATCTTGTCAACTAAACTGCTCCTGATGAACTGAGAGCGAATAACCTGCTCCGTAGCCACACGCCACCTCGTGTTTGACGTCATTGATTCCAGTATGGTCCACTTGAAGGTGACTCCTCCTGTCAGCATGTAAGCATTATGTGGAGCAACAAACAACCTTCGCTGAATTTGCATCAGCGAAGCTTGGTCTGTCTTCTGCCTGACTATCTTCGACAAATATTACACTAAATGAAATACCATATTTTTCCCTAATAAAGCCTTAAGGTTAGAAAGGACACTCACACTCTTCTCCTCTCCAGGAAAGGTGAGTCACGCAGCTTTAAAGTTTTAGGGAAAGATATTTCCGTAATATCAGCGCAATAAATCTGGATTGAGTACTTACTCTCAGTTACCTAATGCTCAAAAAAAAAAAAAAAAAAAAAAAAAGTGGAAAGTTAGTTCGCTTGTCGGAATCAACCTTACAGTGAAGTATAAAACCAAAATCGATTAAATATAACAGAACAAATTAACAAATAATTTGAAATCGATCGCTTAAGAATTAGTCATCAATACACTTTTTGAATCTTTACACAATGACAGGGTATAGGATAAAAAATCGGTGATACTGTAACCATTCTGAAACTTAAGCTGTTAGATCATTTAAGACACTAAGAGTCACCAAATTATTTCAACATATTAATTATCGCGAACTCTAGATCCTTGACACACTTCTTAAATTCTCATTTGTAAAGCAGGGAAGATGCTTTCATGCTTAAATTTTGTTGTTGTGTGATATAAGATCTAAGATTACGTTTAATACCGTATAAGCTGCTGAGATTCTTGATTCCATTTATGGGCTACACAGCTTGGATACCTCTAATCTACCAAAACCATTTAAATACCGTATTTATGATCAGAGTGAAGTTCACATTACATTGCAAAAATAAAGTTAACATTATATTTCCTTGAATGTGTTAACCGTTACTCTACTGAAAGATAATTGGAATAGTATTTCTGGTATTTGAGGTTACATAAAACTAAGTTATACTCGCCATGAAATGCAATCAAAATTAGCTAAAATCAAAGTAAGTGTTACTGAATAATACCTCAATACAGTTAATCGCTGGAATATGATTTTAATGTTCATGTATCATTCTATCCTTTGAATCCTGAAGCTGAAAATCGTTCTATTCTGGAAGGCAATTCACCGCAACATACTCACCACTCTCCGGGTCCCCATCATATAGCGCTTCTGTTACGACTGCAACCAAGCCGACGGTTCCTAATACACATTCCTACATTCACAAAATAAATTTTAAAAATTATATAACAATAGTTGTTAAAAATGGACTATACTGCTAAATAGTAATTCAGTTTTTAAAGTGAATCTCCTTTGGCCGCAGTCGGGAGGAATTTGTGAGCGTTACGGGTTACACGTTACACTGCGCATGATCAAAGCCCAATTTGTATCGTTCAAAGGCATCGACAGGTGGCGACTCGTGGATGGCTGTGTGTATGTGTTCAGGTCCAAAGTTACATGACAATATTGATTGTTTAAACCATTCGTTATTACCATATGCAATAATAAAATACTTATTATTTTAGTGAAGATTTCAATGGCATTTTTGCATTAGATAAAATCAAGAAGTTGGTTGAATATTTAATAGATAACTTTAATTTATCTTTGCAAAGTAGTCTACACATTTCAACCACGAAATCTAATACAACTATTGATGCAGTTGTAACAGCCCTCAAACCTAAACTTTAAATTGAATTGTGTTTTATTAAGCATTTGTAGCAAGCTAGAGATTGACTGAATATGATTTTGGTACGATTGTCTTGTAATTTACTGTAAGTCAGTGTAAATGGATATTGTTTTGTGAAAAGAAATTATGTAAATTCCCTTTAATGTGATTAAGAACAGAACTATGTCAGAGAATTGCTTAAATGTTTGTAATTGAAAGTATTAAGGTGAGCTACGATATTTAAAGGATGATTTATATGGATAATTTTGTGTTTAAGTATCTTTAATTTTCATTTCTAAGCATTTTGTAATTATTATAAGTGATTATGTATTAATTCTGATTGTTTTTAATGTTTTAAATTGTTTAAGTATTTTTAATATTCGAGAACTATCTGTCGGAAGCCTTTGTAGTGTTTCGATGGAACTTATATAAAGCGACCAGCAGAGTCTCAGAGGCAGTTTTTACTTGAAGAGTATCTTGGCATTATTTACCGTCTACCAAGGACAGTGTTGAACAGTTTTGGTAGTATTTTCTTTGGAAGAAGTGCCGACTGAAATCGATGGAGTGTTGTTTTTATATGTGAACTGTATTTTGAAGGCCGATGGCTTACTAGCAATAAAACAAGTTAAAATTTGAAACTGAATTGTGGATGAGTTATTTATTATATGTAATTAAAACCAGCAGGAATCTAACACAGTCTTCAGGTGGTACCTGTATCGTTTTAATAATAACAGCTGAATTTTGCTGCTGTATTTAATTGGCGCTCTGATCTCTCGGTCCCCATTTGCAGCCTTCGTCATAGATACTATTTATGTTTGTACGGCAACGAGCGCCTAGCGTCGCAGAGTATTTGGTCAATGTCATCGTTGAAATTGTTTACATGCTTTAAAAGTTCTGCGTTCCTCACTCTATAGAAACGCAGCCGAAAGCTTAGACTGTGAAATAGATAACGCGACGTTCCAGAAAAATCCAAGTGTTATCAACAAAGATGGCCGCGGAGTCCTGAGAATTGGGTAGTTGACTAAATTTGAAAAATAGGTTAATACTTAACCTTATTATCTATTTTACTCAAAAAACATCTTATTTTGTAAAGAATCGAACATTTACATTATGTATTTTGCATTTGTAAAAGAGAATTTAAATTTAGCTCAAAAACGCTCTAGACTGTCATGGCGTCTTGGATGACGTCATAACGTCTGATATGAATGTAAACAGTCGTGTACGTATATGGCAGGTGTAGATTTTCTTTAGTTAAACATGAGTTCCTCGTTGTATAAGTACTGTGTAGTGCCGAAGTGTAGAAACACAACAATAAAAACACCGGATAAGTTACTTATATATGTTCCAAACAATGAAAAAATACGGAGAAAGTGGTTAAAACTTGCAAGGAGGGAAGATGCTTACAGTTTACCTGCAGACAGAAGTATCTATTTTTGTGAAGACCATTTTGATGTAAATGATGAATTTTGCAGAACCACTACTTTTCAAGTAATGATAATGTAATAAGGTATAGTTGAGTTTGTTTTGGTTTTATGTTCTAAAATCTTTCTTTAGTGTTATTTTTCATAGAATAAACATCATTAAGTGGCGCCACAATCTGATGATAGATTCTTAAGCAGCTTGACGAAACAATTCGAAAATAAGGAATAATTGTTTTTAATATCGCTCTTGGTTCTCGAGATATCGTAACTGAAAGATGTTGTTAGGCTGATATGAAGTTTAGAGCAGACTGGAAACTGGCAGTGCCATAGCTTTAAAATTTACCACACCTGTTTTTGAGGATATATTTTTCTAGAAAAGGTTTATATATAAAAAAAATAAACATACTTTAGGCGTGATGCAGCTGAAAAGTTAAGACACGGCACAGAAATAATAGTACCGAACAACGTCACCAAAAGCACAAGGAACTATAACTCATTTTTAACGTGCTATATCTCGAAAACGAAGCGAGATATATCAAAAAAACATTATTCTTTATTTTCGATTTGTTTCGTCGAATTCTACAAGAATTCGTTATCATATTGCGACGTCACGGTAATTATAGAACTCCCTAACAGTTGCTTATACTTCACACAAGTAACATCAAAACCATATCTATTAACTTAAAAACGTACATCTAAGCAATAGATTATTGTTTACGAAACTGATTTCAGCTTATAATATATATTTGACACTTGTATATATTTACATTGAAGTTTTTGCATTGCGGAATTCCGACGAACAGAAGTCTATGTTTGAGCCGAAAAATCTTCCAACGGCTACGGCGTCAATTTTGGGCAAATTACAACTGGTTGCTTTGCTAAAACCTTGTTCCATAATGAATTAGACTTCTCTTTCGCCAAATAATTAACAACAACTAAATTACCAACTCAGAAGTTGCTACAAAAAAAAATTTACCTCGCAAGGTGTTCTATTACATGTAAATGTCAACCACTTCTGTGGCGCTAGGGACGCTATGACGTAATGCTTTCTCATTGGCGTTCGCGGTCACGTGTCACTATGGCTGATTTTGTCGATTTTATTTTATATAAATAATTCTAATCTTTATCTTTTATATTAAATAAGGTTGTTTTTTGTTATCTCCTTAGCATGATTAATCATTAAAAACTACCAGAACCAATTTTACTCTG
The DNA here is from genome assembly GCA_031002005.1 of Vandiemenella viatica. Taxonomy (NCBI): domain Eukaryota; kingdom Metazoa; phylum Arthropoda; class Insecta; order Orthoptera; family Morabidae; genus Vandiemenella; species Vandiemenella viatica. Next base: position 150,854,867 of record CM061918.1, read on the forward strand.
TAAAAGAATTTTCTTCTTGGAATTTGGTAACTAAGAATGACTGATAAAATAGTATATATGGTGTATGGAAGGGGAAGGTGACAAAATTATCCACAATTACTAAAATGATATATGGTTTTTCTTTCTGTTGAAACTTGACAAATGAACTAATTACACTGTTTACAAAATTTCACTTATATATAGTAACTAACATGGGATAGCATGCACTCAAAAACTGCTGTGAAAAATTATCATATTAACAGGTTTTTAAGTAATTGACTGCTTATGAGTTGTTGGTAATATAATTGATATTGCTAATAGGTGTGTGTACTGTTCCACATAAATAGCAACTAACATAATATAATATGTTGTCACAAATTACAGTGAAACCTTACATGGTAACTGGTTGGTAAGAAAATAACTGGTTATTAGATGCTGGTAACAAGTGTATACACTGTTCCACATAATAAGTATTAATTAACTCGGGATTGTATTTGTAGATTACAGGAGATATTGGTTATACTAATGGGTTGTTGCTAACTTGTTGTCAATATATAATAATATTATCAATTATATAGTAATATTGACATTACTAATAAGTGTATGTACTGTTCCACATCCCCGAGATTATTCTCACATGGGATCAAAGTGAACATATCTATCTATCTATCTATCTATTTATACGCCCGATTTATTCTTAGTGGAAACAAGTCAATTCATGAGCTTTCTATTTCAGTTACGTTTACCTTTGATTACGAAAGTATGTGATACAAATTCAACAAAAACAACGGAATTAGAATACTGATAATAGTACTATTAGTTGGTATTAATAAGAATCATCAACATAATGTCTGTAAATATCTATATAGTAAAATGTTTTTATTTGTTCCCAAAAATCTTATTTTACTGACGACTCTGGCAGCTTATTGATTTTAAGAACGGTTATGACATAATTTTATCCACGTTGTCCTCCGATATAAATGCTTAACTTAGAAGGAGAAGTCTTCGGTGTAGAAATTGGAATCAGAAAACGATAAATATGGATTTATGCGATAACACTGTAGGTCTCCCACCCTAATACCATTCGTCCTGGTTGGCCGTACTTAGCAGAACTTGAGTTAAAAACCATGACATTTTGAACTATGTAAGTATACCTATAGAAAAGCCGTATTTCGGAATAGCTGTGTGCTTTGATGAATCTGTCAGTACCATGAAAGGTCGTGGCTGCAAACACCGCTTGCTTAAAATAAGTTTAATTTCTACGTGAGTTTCTTTTCGCTACTATTTGCTATTTGCAGATTCATTTCTAATAAAATTCGCCGAAATAATTGTTTTGTTACACACGATTAACAAGTTTCTTTTGTGATTGGAGCTATAGTAACAATTAAAACGCAAATTACTTCCATATCTAAAATATCATTCATCCACAGTCAAGGGCGTAGCTGCCCCCCTCCCTCCCCAGCAGGACGTCGTTGTACTCTCGATAGGAGTTCCGTGGAACCGATGAGTAAACAATATTAAGAAACTGCTGCTGCCATCTGCGGGAAACAGACGTTAGCGAGGGCGAGGCGGCACAACGCGCCGCGCGAGCCATATTGAGGGCGCCAACACGCGAACCATTTCTGTTGACGAGTGCGACTGCCGATGACTAGGGAAATTGCCACTGGAGTATTAAATTCCTTCGCCATTTACTTTTCAAATTTAATTTTAAATTCCTTAAGCGTTTTTGGTAAATTATTCATCACTACACTTGGTAATTTGTTCCAATCCCTGACACCCTTACCAATAGAAGAAAATTTTCCTACTCCCTTACGCTTGCGGTCATGGTCGCCTTTCCTCTTCCGTGCACTATTTCTAATTCTTTGACATTTATGCCACCAGTGCAATTAGATGTTTCATTTATGCCTCTTTGAGCAGGAGGACGCATTAATATTAGCAACAACTTCATTCGTAAAGCCTTAAGTACATTTTCACAATGCGTGATTTAATTTAATTTGATATAATTACGATGGAGCGCACGTTTCGGTGACAATCTCCCTACAGACCCATCTTTCTCCGTTCTTCTTCGGACCTACTTTTACCCTCTACTTATTTGAACCTTAAATTCTTTTGATTTTCGTAAATTATTCGTAATTTCTCTTGGTAATTTATTCAAATCCTTGACACGCTTCCTTACAAAACAAAATTTTGCCACGCTCTTATGCCTGAAGTCAAGCGTCAGCTTGTGTTTGTTGATGGTCATCTCTACGCACCTCTGAATATCTTCCCACGTCTCATCACCAATATACGCCTATTACTCTCCTCACCGCCCTTATACATTGTGGTTTAATTTCGTCATTAATATATTTTTTAACCAGCACTGAATAACTTCCTTATTGTGTTGTCTTTTTTATGTAAAGGCACTGCGAGCTTTCTTCTTTTCTTAGTGATATGCAATAGCAAAACATGATCATCGTCATCATCATCATCTTCTAACAGAACTTTAATAATCGCAGCAGAAACATGAGGCATTTTGGCTCACCTGGTCGATCTGTCGCCGAGTCCCACACACCTCTGACTGACCGCAGGTGTCTACTACTTACGGCTGCCGTCGGCCGCTGCAGTCGGGTTCGGAACCGTACCTTTCGTTGCTTCAATTTGTTTGATCTTCGTATATGCCACATGTAAAATTTAGTTTTCTACTTCTTCGCACTTTTTTTGCAGGCACTTCTTTTTGCATTTCCTGTGACGGTACAGTCGCAGTGAGTGGACAGGATTGGAGATGTCGCTCGCTTCCTGCTTGTAATAGGGCCTACTCGTGGTTCTTACAGACGGGCATATATCTATACTGTGCGTATAAGCAAGTTGTTCCCTCCACTTCTCTGCTCTCTGTCTCAGAACAAACTTAATTACTTCTAATTCATTTTTCAATACTGTTCTCTTTATCAAATTCCAATCAGGGGTACTATTATTGCTACAAATAGTAATACAAAAATCCACATAATTCCATTTCTTACGAATCTTGTCGCAAAACAAACAAACAAAAAAACACAAATCTTCATAAAGTTCTTTTACTACTATGAATTGATATGCACATATTTCAAAACTCTGTAGATGCATACTCTCATAGAAGTAGAGGCTTGTGCGTCAGCACCCTACAAGTCTATGCCATGACTGTACTGCACGCGGACCGTACTGAACTGTAGCTGTGTAAGGACTGCACTGTGCGGTAGCTGGCTAGCGAGCCTTTCCGCGCCGCTACAACAATAGGTTCCCGAGTTCCAGAACGTGGCTTCGTTATTGCTAGTTGAACCTTTAAATACAAGAAAACGAAGAATTTATAATTAATTTTAAAACAAAACATTAGCAATCGGAAATATTATGGATTGGGTTGGGCTGGTTACATGTGGCATATATACCACATGCTCGTCTCGACCAGTGGCTGCTCGGATATGACGTCACGCCAGGCCCGTCCATACAGAGGGGCAGTTCAACCAACAAGACAGAGTCCACACACATCCACCATGTACACCACACACTAAGCCTGGACTGCAGGAACTACAGGAAGGGGTGAAATTAAAGCTACTAAACAGGGACGCTGCAGAAATAAACTGAAAATGAACAATATAGAAAATCAAAGTGTATTAGTGAAATACTGATAGGAGTAAAGACCTGACTGACAGAAAGACGACGACAGCCGAATGAAGACAAGTTTGAAATATGTATAGCGATCGAAGATATCAACTAAGACAAATACAGGATGAAAAAAGAAAAATGCACAAATTATAAATAGATAAAACTTTATTTTTCGGTATAGACAACTGCCCTCGCTATACTAGGTATCAGAAACTAGGATCTGATATAAAATATCATATAGGTGATTATAAAACTGAAAACTTATGGATGACTCGTATTTTCTAAAGCTGGCACTATTCTGACAGATATATATTCGAATAAACTCAACATTTTATTTACAGTTCACACAGATTATAATTAGTTCCCTTAACTTGCTTTATCAGATTAACGACGTGATCTGTTCACAGCAAAGTAAAGTTTAATATTCGTCAACCACAGATACTAATAATCATCGCAAACTAAACACATGGAATCAGTGAGTAGTGAAGAGACGCGAGATGGCAGCAGCTGCGGCCACGACCGCCAGCGTCGCGGCGGCGGGTCGGCGAACTGCGGCGGCGTTGTAGTACCCACCAGACACCACCAGGTTCGCTGTCTCTATGCTCTGCTTACAGTAGTCGCCGTCTGGAAACATAAGAAACAATACTGTTTAGTCGGAAACTGTAATTTCTTCATACAACCAGGTATTTTTGCCATTTATGAGTTTTAATTTTAAATTCTTTAATTATTTGTGATGCATTTCTTTTAGTAATTTATGTCAGCCCCTGACTTCACCTCCTGGAAAGGAACGCCTGAAATCGAGTACCAGCTTGTGTTCATGGTCATCTCTTGCTTCCCAATTCACCTGCCAATATCTTTCCACGCCCCACCTTCAATACAGGAAATGTCGGGATAGAACGAGGTGTAAGGAATTGCTATATTTTAAGTCAGAATAGAGCAGCATATTCGATTAGAGTAGCTTCCCTATGCACCTATTGCCCGCACAGCTTGCTCCAAGGCTAAAGTTGTTACATGCAGAAGCCTTATCCCACTTGCTTCTCTTTGAAGCCCTTACTATGCTTCAATGAGCGAATCAAGAGAGAGCCAAGTGAAGAGTAGCTAAGTTCCCCCTCCACTTCTACACTACACCTGACATTCAGCAAGTTCATAACTGACCATGAGAGAAAAAACCTGCAGGCTCCATGTCCATTCAACAGGAACCGGCTAAAGCATTCAGTCACCTCCTGCCGAGTAGTGGGGAGGAGGATGGAGCTGTCTCACCCGCCAGGTGGCAGCACCTTCGGTGTGACGTCGTGGGGTGGGGGTTAGCCAATCAGCGTCCTGGCGCACCTGTGACGTCACAAGATGGCGGATCGTTAGTTAATTTGGTTGCCGCTAGGGGCGCAGCACCGCTCGGGTTTGTGCTTGCGTTAGTTTCTTGACCGGCCGCGAGATGGCAGCATCTCCCAAGGGCTTAATTTCTTTGGACGCAGACATTCCACTCCCCAAAGAGAGCCGGGAAAACCCAACCCCTGAGGCAAGCACGCACTATTTGCTCTCCATTAGACGTTGCGACAGGAGTCTACTTGCTCAGCCGAGGCATCGGGCGTTCGCCTGCCGCGGCACCTACCGGTTTCTGATAGATTGCGTGGCATGCCTCATTTCTCAACAAGATAGGTATTCACCAAGCTTTTAAGAGAAATATTTCAGGTATTCCTGCCTGGTCTCTGTCTGCTATTATCGTAATGTATTAGCGGTATATCAATCTGTCAAGTATTCCGAAACCATGGAGTTATTCCCGGCGTTCAGAAATATTATTTCCGTTTGCCCAGCGACAAGCAGAGCCCATTATCTCTTGCGAAAGCTCTGTACACACCAAGGTGCAAATATTTCAGCACAGTAAAATATTTTATTCGGTTCTGTGTAGTGATTTCGTGAAGTATACTTGCATTTGATCAAGCGTAAACCATTGCAATTTTTACTAAAAACAAAAAAATGTCCACATTAGTGGATATTATCTACAGAACATTTCTGTTCCCATGTCACCTTGTTATAACAGAGCAAAGCACATACTATTAATCAGTCACATTGCTATACAGTACAGCAATATTTCATATACGTTATTCCCGTCAAACTTAGTAGCCAAGAATTATAGAATATTTCACACATCTCCAACGGTACCTGAAATCATTTTTTTTTTACATGTGAAGTTACACTGAGTTTATTCCTCGACAGCGTTTTTTCAGTCCCGGGCTTTATCCTCTAATGCCTGATCATAGTCGTCTACCCCCCCCCTTTTCCATATAGTGCTCCTAATTAAAAATGTATTCATATACCGAAAACATACTCACTTTTGCACATCATATTGGATTCGTTATGAACCAATATAATACCTAACAGCATTAATGATAGCTCACGTTTTTGGCTAGATTTCGTATATTTTAAAGGATGTATTAAATTAGGTGCAATAAAACAAAGCGAGAACCAACCCAATTTTTAAACTCAAAGGGGAATTGAAGTAATTTCCTGATGTATGTGTGTATAACTTCGATGAATTAACAGCTTCTAAACCAAAGCAAAGTTACCGATTTGAAAACCAGTTTCCCTACAGACGTAAAGCATCAATACGACACCTTATTTCTCTAAACAACTTATTTCTGCTGTCATTGGTATGAAACATTTTATCGCACTAGTAACTTTTACCAAGTTCAAACCTATATAGTCTGTCTACCCAGACCAATCTATGTATCAATTCTGTTATGCTTTCGTAAGGACTGTTGCAAGCAATCACAAATTGAGGGTCCTTACCTGTACTTTGTCTAAAAATTCAATCAATACCTTGTGACACATCAGTGATTCACTAGAAACAGAGAGATATACGCTGTGGCATATACTTTCCTTTTAACTGTCCTTTACAGCACAGCATGTATGTTTCAGAAACGAAACACTATCTGTTTATCTTACTAATTTCACCCCTGAGGAATCGGAGTACACCAGCACTTTGTAATAAAAATCGAGTCAGTGCTAAGCACAGAATATGCTGATTTGTCACAGAATGCCTGTGGCCAAGGTGGAGATATAGAAAATGTACCCACTCCCTTATTGAAGAAATCCAGTGATGGCTCCTACTGATATTCTTTTACGCACTATTCCTTATTCTTTCAGCCAGATCCATCCCTCGCCTCATCGCCAACATAAGCTGTATACTCCCCCCAGCACTTTCTCAAACCTCCTTCTGTTTTCCAACGATTCCCAATCCAACCCCTGATTTACATCAGTTACTGACGCGGTTACCTTTTGTTCGTGCTTTAAAGTAAACCAAAAATTCAAAATTCGCAAAGTCTTCTCCTAATCAGTAGCCAGATACCAAAATGTTCACTTAAGGTGGTTCTACTGCAATTTTTCAAGAAAATTCTCCTTTTCCAGGAAATTATTTTTCAACCAATCAGGAGCCAGGAGAGTTCTCAATTCGGTTTAAATGTCCCCATCTGACGCCAACCTTCAGATTCAGGACCAAGTATGACATTTGTTTGTAATTGCATGCTTTGTTCAACTAACCACACTAAAGTTACCATAATGCTCTTAGCTAACTTGGTCATCAAACAGGCATCATTACCCGCATTTTCATACATCGACAAGTATCCAAAACGTCACAATAGGTGCAGACACTAGTTCTATTACGCCAAAGATAGCGTCTACACCTGAACTGTCTTAAATTGTTAGGTCAAAGTGGGTGTTTGGATATTTTATCCACTCAGGCCTCATCACCTAAAGTCTAGTGCAAGATTGTGGTCATGGTATAAATCACTCAGAATTATTCCACCAATATCCATTCTAACAGCATTATTCGCTATATACAGCCCCGATACTCTTCCTATCTTCCAATGACATCCAGCCCAGCTCCTTTATTATGTTACTTGTTGAATATTTTCCACTAATAAATCTGGCTGTCATCCTTTGCACCTTGCATTTGATGTACAAAAAATGTGGACTCCATACTACATCACTATATACAAGCAATGGTCTTACTGTGGGTTTGTACACAAGTTCTTCGCTTCTCTGGTATATCCCCTCATCACCCTCTCTGTTAAATTAATTTTATCCCGAAGTGTATGTAGTGAAAAACATGAGAAACATAATTTGTATGCCAACACAAACGGCAGTAAACTGTAAAGAGCTCAGTGAAATGGGAGACTACCTAAGCCCTGAAGCAATGGTTAGAAGCAAACATTGATGGTGAGCATAATTCTATAACCATATATTTTAGACTCAAATCCACAGAGGGATGACACACGCACATTTCCAATCCTACAGCGAGCTCGACACAACAACCAGCACCACGATAGAACTCCCACACAGGAAGAAGACACACACACACACAGACGCACACGCACACACTTGTACATGCATACAGCGAGGACGATAGATCTAACAGCAAGCATCATGGAAACGATGAAGTGGGGTAGAATTGTCGTTACCACTGATTAACTGGACAGAACTATCGTTACAAAAATCATCAGACAGACGAGTTAAAGTCAGGTATCACCATACTTACGCTTACATCCATAAAGAGAGACGCAGATACACATGTTCAAGTCTACAGAGAGCTCAGCACAACTACTGACACCAATCATGGAAACGAAAAAGAGGTGTAGTACTCTCTTGCCTCATGACTGGCTGAAAAACAGAACTCTCCTTACATATCATTAGCCTGGCGAGATAGAGAGTGTGCAAAATATGGCATCTTTTCACCATACACCTACGTGTTTAGACCATAAATAGTGTTCATCACACCCAATTGATTACATTTGCCATAAATACTTCTCTCCCACACTGCAACCCTTTCTGCCATTCATTAAGAGTACCCCAGGTACCATGAGTTGCAATAGACATTTGACTATCAGCAGATACCAGAACCCCTCATATTCGTACTAGGTCTCATCCACAAATCCATTCGTCTCCACACAAGCACAAACAAAGATATGGGAGGAACAGCAATTCATACGTCCAGACAAACGAGTTTAACGAAGGTATCACCATACTTACGCAGAGAAAGGCACACACAGACACAGACGCATATTTCCATGCCTACAGCGAGCTCGACACAACAAGCAGCTAAGAAAAACTGGGGCAGAACTCCCATGGCTCAAGACTGACCAGAAAATCATCATTAACATGTGTTCCAAGTACCAAACTCCTCACATCAACATCGTATCATTTAACTCACACTACAGACCTCTCTGCCATTCAGTATCATTGGTACTAGGTACAAAACTGTTCACATCATCAGCACCACCTCTATCCTACGCCACAAGCCTTTTCTGCTACTCAGTAATATTTGCCCCACGTACCACGAGTATCAGTAGACACATGGTCATCAGACAGATATCATAATTCCCATATTTATACTAGGTCTCACGCACTAATCCATACGTCACCACACACAAGCACACACAAACATAACTGACCAAAAAACCATCACACAGACGTTAGAGTGTGTGCAAAGGATGATACGTTTTTGCCATACACCTCAGTACTTATCCCATACGGATTATTCATTACATTCAATTAATTACATGTTCCATCAACACATAGGTAGCCAGTCATTGTGAAATCTCAAAGTCGAGTATATTCCTATCGTGATAGACACACAACCACATAGAAAGACACACATACACACACTCACATGTCCATGCATACACACAGTACCATACATCACCACACACATACATGTAACTGGAGGAAAAGGACTGATCACCCTAGGTCGAGACTGAATAGTTACAGGATGTGTGAAATGTAACATGTCTTTGCCACAAACTTCGGTGCTCATCACACCCAACTGAATACATCTACCAACAACACTTAGGTGAAATCTCGAGATCGAGTAGACTCCTATCACCATAATTAGACACACACGTATGTCCATACATATACCAGAATTCCATAAGGCACCACATACGTACAAGTAACTGGAGGAAAGGGACTCCACACCCCACGTCCAGACTGAGGTGTTTACATGATGGGCAGAGGACAGCATGTCTTTACAACACACCTCAGTATCCATCACGCTCACCTGATTTCATGTGCCATCAGTATCGATGGATACTGGAACTCACCTCTTGTGCACTGTTTGGTCAGAGCCATTTGTTAAGAGCAGCTTCTGAAAGACACATTTGTGTCAATCTGGCCAAGAGGGCACAGCGGCAGGGGCCCCCTTCCTCACAGTGGACGCGTTATCGTGTTTTTGTAGGTCGGTATACCGGTGCAATGTAATTCCGATCCTCGGTGCGGTCCTAAAAATGCGGTTACTGGTAATAGGGCCCGGTCGAAAAAATCCGGTAATACATCGCGGCCGGCGTTTTTTAGACGGCGTATTGCGGTATTTCTGTCCACAGTGGGGAAGGGGGGCTCAAACTTCACACCTCCTGTAACTATTCAGTTTGGATCTAGCGTGTTCAGTCTCTTTCCTCCAGTTATGTGCATGTGTGTGGTGATGTATGTCAGAGTATCTGTAGTATCTGATGGCTATACTAACAGTAAGAAGAATATTAAAGTTGCAGAACAACGTGTCGAGCTACAAATACATCATCATCTTCTGATGTCTGAAGCGGACTATTCAGATATCCACGAGGATACATCTGATACATGGCTATTAGAACAATTTACTTGTATCCAGGAGGAAGAAGAAGAAAAGGAAGATGAAGAAAGTCCCATTAGATAATTATCAATCATTTCTCCAATTACTCATAATTAACACCTCTTTCATCATTTCCAGTAGTACCATTTTTTATTTAAAACAATATAATCTAATAAAACAGGACCTCAATAGAACGTGTTAGAAAAAAGACGCCAAGCACACTGCCTCACTAGCGTGGAAGCGTGTGCATGTTATGGAGAAAACGAGTTTTTAAACATTTTGAATCGCCATAACTCAAAAATGGCAATTCGCAGGAGAAAAGTATTGTTCTTAACTTTTGTAGATAATTAAATGCTCTGAGCTATTTTTATGATAAAACTTTCCGTTTGGCTGAAAAAAAAAATTATGTACATTGACCACGAATATTTTTCTTTTTTTGCAGGTGTGTGATCGATGAGGACATTTCACATTTCATTTAAAACGGTGTTCTGAACATTCGCACAAATTTCCAGCTGTGTGAGGATTACTCACCGTACAGCCAGCCGACGTACTCGCCCGTGCGCAGGTTCTCGCTGGACAGCCAGTCCTCCAGAGGACGGAAGTAGTCCCTGAGGGCCGACCCGTCCAGACCAGAGTCGTTGGTGGCGGCGCGTAGTACCTCCTGCCACCGCTGCGAGGACCCGGGGCGCATCAGGCGCCTGCAACGCACCACACCACTCGTCACAAATCCCTTTAAAATCGTCTCGTTTCCTGATGCCAAACCGAAAAATGTTCCTACGTTTGATATAATTTAAATGGTTAAACTAAAATGCAATATTCATCTTTGACTACAATTTAACTACTAACATTAAGAAAAATCGGAATTAATAAAAGAATTACTAATAGTAGGAAAGTAATCGTGAAGCTCACTTCTATGGAGAAAGAATGTTATGAATAGAAGAAAAAGAACTATATTTAAGTCATTTTTGAAAGTATAGTCTTATATGCATCAGAAACCTTGACAATCAACGAGAAACATGTAAAGAAGTTGAAAGCATTAGAAATGGATTTCTGGAAAAAATCAGCAAGAATATCATGAGAAGAAAAAGTAAGGAGTACCGAAATATTAAGGCTAAGAAGTGAAAGAAGAAATGTATGAAGTTATAGAACGAAAACGATTGGAATGATATGGTCATATAAGAAGGATGGAAGACACTAGGATACCAAAACTTGTACAGGAATGGGAAGTTAAAGGAAGCAGGAAAAGAGGACAGCCCATGTTTACCAGGCTCCAAAGTGTACAAACAGCAATGAGAAGATTAGGTGCAGAAAGGGAAGACCGAAGTATCTGGAGAAATATTTTGAGAAGTCAAGATCTGTGTTCCGAGTTTTTATTCTTCTGTTGGAGTAAAACTTCTGCAGTGAGGAAAATCTCTTCTCCCTTAATAATAAAATTACGAAACATTGCCAGTCACTAACAAGCTACGTTATATTACAGCTATTAAATGTAATGAGGAAAGATAGTTTATTGATGAACGCAGTTATTCTCGGCATTGTTTATTCCGGAGAGATAATTTGTTATTTTTTGGTCTCCTGTGAAACCGTGTTATCAGTTCTTTACTCGATCCTTTCCCTATTTCAGAATATTAATTGGTAAATTCGTCGACAATTTACTAGCTTCAAATCAAAACATTCCCAGTCGTTGGTGAGTAGCTACATACGACGCAGTCATGTTTCCTGTGCTCGCCCGCGCACCACCACTAAACAGTATCGATCGGAACTCTGTTTACAAAAGCCATTTCTCGGCTGGGGCAATATGGCGGCTGGTTGCCGTTTCCCCGTACCAGAGATGTAAAATATCATGCATATATCTCACCAACTGACATTTGAATATCCTTGCCTGAAGCCATGTTGCATACTTCAAAACCACTTAGGATCCTCACATATATTTCTGATGTGGTTGCACATCAATCTCTCCATAAATTTACCTACCACTGATGACAAACGGATTGGCCTATTGTTTTCGACTCCATTTCTCACCCCACCTTTATGTAGGGGCACTACTATCGTACTTTCCCAGTCCTGTGGTAAGCAGCAAGTATCCAGACTCAATTAAAATAATATTTCAAAGATAAGGTACAATGTCACATCCGGCTATCTTTAAAACATCTGTAGTAATATTATCTACACCAGCCCCTTTGTGTTTTTTCAGCTTTCTTATTTCCTTCATGATATCCTCAGGATGAATTTCAAATTTTTTGGTCTGCTCATTTCTAATTGTGTTGTTAAGATCCTCCCATTTCTGATTTATTGTCCTCAATGCTCTCACTAAACTAGTTACTTAAAATATCTCCCTTTTTGAAATCCTCAGTAGCTTCTTCTCCATCCTTATCTATAAGCGTCTCAACACTTCCCTTCCCCTCGTTTTTAAACATAGGCCCCTGCACTGACAATACTCTTCATAAACACATCTTTAGCCACCTTCCCAGCTATTGTTAAGTCTTTGTTTTGTTGTTTTAAATATTCCCTACTACCCAGCTGTCATCACTCTGCTCTCTTCGTACCAACCTCTTTAACCACCTCACCTTCCTGTTATAGTACACAGGTTAGCTACTTTTCTTTATTTTCTGTTTTAGCATTAATATTTCTTCCCCCTTTCTTATTATCTCCTTGAACTCTTCCCACCTTGACTCTACTGTAGTTGTGCCTTCCATCAATGTGCTGAAACGTTCTCTGTATTATCTCTTCAAGTTAGAAATCTGTGACCTTTTATAATTACACCTATTTTCCCCTTCAATTTCGGCTGTTGGTTCACTGAATCCTCTAATATCCATCAGAACTGCTTCATGATCACTTATTTATTCGGTTACTTGACACCCTACAAAGTTATCGCCGGACTTTATTAGGAAGATATCCAAAATATATTGTCCCCTAGTGTTCTGCTCTTCCACTTGTGTAAATCCTCCTTCCTTTATTAAGGTATTTGCAAAACTCTTTTTCCTTGTGTTATTAATCTTATTTCCAGGTAAATTTAAATGCCCACCAATAATGATCATTCTATTTTCACTTCTGAAATCTGAGTATGAATTAAATTTCATTCAAAGAACCTCATCTTCATCTGTCATTCTTCCACTGTGGCAAGCAGCCAACACTCCGATTTTTTTCTTTTTTACTACCCCAGAAATCTACCACAAGTAACACATGGTCCTGATCTACGAACACCAGTGAAGTGTGGTAATTTTTGCAAACCAGTATGAAAACTCCTCCACCAATTGCTCCTCTGTCTCTGCGGTACACTCTGTAATCATCAGGATAAATCTACCTGTCTAGTACTTCTTCTTTTATCGAAGACTCTACCTGTATAGTTAGTTGTGGTTCATGTATGTCTATGAAGTTTGCAAATTCGATTACTTTGTTGATTATACTTCTAAAGTCCACCAGTAACCCCTTATTACCGGCTTTATATTTTCAGCATTAACCTCCTCCCTCCCAGTTCCACCCAGTCAGTTATTGTTTCAGAAATTTTAGATATATTTCTTTCACATCTTTGATTTTTCCCATCATGGATCTACAATTGGTCATTTACTTCCATCGCTTTACCAGGAGCCCCTAACCTAAAAAAGGCACAGTTTTAATCCCTTCATCACTGGCAATAGACTCCCTTACAGCTGTAGCTAACAACTTAGAAAGTACCCCCTTGTCCCTACTATTCAGGTCTGGTAAATCCCCACCTACCAATGGCGTTCACAGGCACAACCCCCAAAAAGGAACTAATGCCTTTCCCAAATAGCTCTTCCATTTCCACATTTATCCGCGTCACAGCATAGTTCAATTGTGGCCGGTCATGGCGATTTGGGACCTGCATGAGTTCCACCCTGGTATGCTGTGCCTCTTTATAACTCGCTTTTCTACCAATAGCATTCCCTGGACCTCCCACTATCACAACTCTAGCGTCCCTAGTGAAACTCCTACAAAGTGATCCTATATTCTCTATTACCTGACCTAATGTTGCACTAGGTTTGAAAAAACTTGTGACGTGGTAACCTGTGCCCAGCTGATCCTCCCGTGACTACTCATTTTTTTCCTATTATTTCGTTCACACCATTATTCCTCAAGGCCGGCTGCATGTTACCACTCCTACATCTATATGAGACTCTTCTGCTCCTGACTCTGGTAACAGGTCAAACCTATTTTCCCCACTATTTCAGAAGTATCAGGCTTCTTCATCCTATTAACCATATTTCTGCTACAACCAGTTACCAGCGCCGACCATCCTTCGACCGACTATCTCACAGGCTGAGCCTCCGCAGGCAGTACGGTGCGTGGCATACCTGAGCACGTCGCCGGCGGCGGCGCTGCGGTACACGTCGCACTGGTGCAGCGGACGGTCTGTCTGCCCGGCGGCCCTGCAGGCTGCGCGGTGCAGCTGGTACTGCACCAGCCCCGACACGAAGAACCTGCGAGCAAAGGCAGATGACGTACTCGAGTAGCAGTCGCGAGCGAGCTCTTGCAGATCAAGACGTAATTCGCAACTGACTACTAATACTACAACTTTGCACCTCATGTCGGCAATAATCATCTAAATTCAAGATAGCGGGTTAGCAGCTAAAATCATGACGTGGAATAAAGACTACGTTCTGTGTGGTGTAATCATCAGTGTGTAATATACTGCGATAAACCGGAACTTTACTCGACTTGAAGTTTTGATTGCGTAGCGGCAACATTAGCAGGTCAGGTCAGCGTGCCAAACACTGCGTCAGACTCACCTGAGCTACGCAATGAGTTGCCACAACACTCCGTCCAACATGGTATTTTAGCTAGGGCTGTTGATAAAATATCGATACATCGAAATATCGATATTATTTTTTGAAAATGTCGATGTTTATGATATTTTTAGAGCGATACATCGATATTTCGATACTAAACTCTGGATATCGGAGTCGATATTTTTTAAAATAATTTATCATTTTTTTCGTCAAGCTATTATTGGGGGAATTGAAAACGATTACTTGTGTTGCAACTGCAATAAATTTAATTATAGATAAAATTTCAAGTAATAATGAAAATTTTAAAACCTAGCTGATCAAATAACCTTTGTTGCCACTTATTGTAAACAATCAGTTCTTGCTTTTGTTTAATTATCATCAGAGCAACAAACAGAAGTAAAAACATAAAGCCAAGTATTAATGTTCTTTCAAGCAGTTAGCTTTCGTACGAATTCTTGTCTGGACACGTTGCAAAGATTTTTAAAATTTGTCTTTAATCGATATAAAAGTATTAGCATTAAGAACTAATCATAATGTACCTGATGTGGTGGTGCTCCACAGTTAAATATTTTGCGCGAATTGGTTACAATTCTTGTTCCATATTAACAGAACAATTTAGCTTCAAAGGTATGTCACAGCCAGTTTAGTTATACCACTAATGAATTTATTAAGAGAAGAAGCGAAAAAAAAAAAAAAACATCTACCCCTTTTGGATTGTCTCTAGAAAGCACTTTGTTGAAAAGTAATAAGGGTAGATTGATGCCTTCAGAACACAATTTGTAACGCTAAAGCAACATCCTTGAATCTCCGCTTCAAAAAATTGTATTTTGGTAAAGCATTGGCCGTTTCCAATGCAATATCAAAGAAGGGAAAATGTTTCATTTAATGTAGGGACTTCTCCATGCATAGTAGAAGAAATAACGCCATCTCTTGGGGATAAACGTGAGCTCATGCTTTTGAAAAATATGTCAAATGAAGTTTCTGACATAAGTTTCGATTCAAAGGTGGTTACGTAGATTAAAACAACATTTAGATGATCTGAATATTTCAAGAGCACCAGATGGCCTAAAATTCTGGATAGATAGAAGTCATTTTATTCCTGTGCTGTCAGAAATTTCTTTAAAGTGCGAACGTCTGTAGCATCTAATCGAGATGCATCAAAAATTAATCTTCCAGTGCCTAATAATTGCATTAATCTATCACCAAAATCTATAAAACAATGAGTATTTTTTAAAAGTAGCTGGTCACAAATAACTTTTTTTTTACTAACCAAATTTTTATATAAACGGAGCTTAGAAAACTTAACCGAAGTATGAAATTTTACCTCATTCGTCATCTTACTTTGGAAGTTTGTGGAATTCAGACTCTTTAAAACTACTACGACATACCCTCATCATAATTTCGCACTACTTCAAGTTGTCATTCGGCACCCATAGCCTCCATGGTTTCACACCCACATCATAAGAAAAGTTCCTGTATTTATTCTGTGGCAATCCAAAACACGAAACGTCTAGGAGCAAATATGTAAGTTAGTTACTTTCTTGTTGATGAGGCTATTTGCCTTAAATTTCTGTTTTGCACAAAGATCAGGAAGCATCATAAATACTCGTACAATAAATTTTAGTACTTACCATATTTACTTTGTAAGTTATTGGTACACCGTCTTCTCAGATCATGGGAACAATACAGGCACGGCATCGCTCGTAAAAAACTAATCGGACGCGTATTGTCGAGGAAAGCATTTCGACATGAAAATTGGGTGTAAGCAGGAATATTGGTAAATTCAGATAACAATGTTTGCTAAGGTGCAGTAATCACATCCAAAAAAATAAGAAGATTCAGAATAAGCTATCAACCTACAAAAAGAAATCAAATTCGACATAAAAAGATTCTTGTAAAAAAGAGTGACTTGTCCGTTATACATACTATGATAGGTTTTTTTAATTGCTTAACGTCTCTTAACAACGAGGTCTTTAGAGACGGGAAAGGATGGGGGGCAAGGAATGGGAAGGAATTCTGCCATGGCCTTTTGAAGGAAGCATCCCGGCATTTGCCTGGAATGATTTGGGAAACCATGGAAAACCCAAATCTGGATGCCCGGACGGGGATTCGAACCGCCGTCCTCCCGAATGCGAGGCGAGAACGCTAACCGTTACATCACCACGCTCGGTACTATGATAGTAAAATTTCTACCTAAATAACTGCCTGTACTTTGTTGCTTTGTCGGTCTCACAAACTCACAAAACCAAAGCTTTCCTTGCAACCTCTTTTTGGGTTTTACAAGTCTTAGAGTAAGTAATAAACTTTATGCATTTAATCTTAGTAAAAATTTACAATAGCTAAATCACAAATTAAAAAAAAAAAGTTATCCATTACTCCGTGAAAAACCATTCTGTTTCAGAAATTGGATACTTTGTTTAAAAGAATATCTCACAACGCTTTACCAGTAAATAGCCGTAACACTTGGCCTTATTTTTACACGATTGGGTTTTGTAACATTGTTTTTATAAAATAGGGTTTATAAATATAGATATATCGAAATTCCGATATTTTTAAAAATATGAACAGCCTAATTTTAGTTGCTCAGGTTGAAAAAAATGGCAAAAGAGGTGAGCGGCGTGATTTACTAGCAACACCTCGAGATGAAAGCCATTGATAACGCGCTGGAGTGCATAGGGTCACCACTCGATTCTGATTATTTATATATAAAAAAAAGGAAACACCATTTATGTTGATTATTTGAACGGTAGTCTAGGATCCCCGTCGCCCGTGGAAGCTGTGTGACTCGTCTGGTGGCCCAGGGCTTTCTCGGATCAGCTTTCCCGTCGTCATAATTGGATCAGCTGCGACAGCTCACTCGCTCGCTCCGTAATACTCGCACTTTCTCTCCACACACTCTCGCTGTTGTCCTTCAAAGTGGCGTGTCCAACGCAGTGGTCAGGAAAGACACCACTCTTTGTGGTTTATATCGCGACACGTGCGTCTAAAATAATAACACCGGAAATATGGCGTCAGAGGAAAGGACAAGAAATAAAATCTTTCGTTGTGGTTGCCCGTACAACAAAGTGTGAACGGCTCAGTGAGTCGCATCTAGTTGCATGCGCCTGAAGCAATGACGTCATTAACATGGCGTCACTGATCCAGGCCTCACAGGTCGCTATAAAGCGCTTTAAAAATTCTGGACCAGGCTAAACATCGATCTAATCGAAATGTCAGCTAAAGTTGCTGCTAGAAAATAAAAGCTTTCATCTTATACGTGTATGGACATTTTTTTTAAAAAAAATTTTATCAAAATTTTTTACAGCCTATTATCTAGAAACTAAAATAGGCCTTAATTTAACACAACAGTTTTACATTTGATACTTCAACAGATAATTCCACAATGAATAATTTCAATTTTTATTATGTATAGTTTTGGCAATATCTGTACAGTCTTTGCTTGTTGGCACTATACATACGATTGTTTCGCTGTTAGCATATATTATAACTTTCTAAACTTGCTGCATTTTGTCATAATTGATTTGTTACAGTTTTCTAGTTTTGTATAGTGTTTGCACTTTCCTGTCCACTTTATGGTTCGAATTTTTAATATTTCACTATGTCACCTTGTACGTCTACCACTGCTACTACTACTACTATCTACTACTCTACCATCTAGGAAAGCATTTTCCAGTATTGGTATTGGAGCGGTAATCCGAATTCCAGATCTCCCGGAATAGCGCACGTTCTCAGTCTCTCTGGCAGCCAAAGTGACCGAGAAGGCCGCCCATCGGGAGACTGGCCACCTCCAACACTGGTTGTGAGAACTAATTTTCAATAATATATATATAATTGCAGAAGTAAGGAGTCTTTAATATCCGGCTAGTAGGTAGTTCGTTGAACAAATTCCTATTTTAAGATTATTGGCTACATAATTTACAACTTTTACTTATTACTAACTATTAACATTTTCGCATATTTTAAGAGATAACAATGTTTTATTTCAGAAGCGGCTCGAGACTGCAACTATTATCTATTATTTGTGTTATTGCAATGTCAGACCACAATTTATGCATAGACTATAGTTCATGTGAGCAGTAGTAAAGAACTTGTACATACACTATATACTTTTATAAGTGTTGATTTAGCAAGTTCTTGTTTGTAGATAGAATCTCCAGTGGTGTTACTGCTAAACGGTCCATTTAAAGCCTCTCCTCAGACCAGCTGGTTGCGTTTTCAGCACGATAAACTACTCGCTGATCTGATATTGTTGCATATCAATCTTTCCATTAATTTACCTACCACTGAAGTCAAACTGATTGGCCTGTAATTTTCGACTGTATTTCTCACCCCTCCTTTATGTACCGGTACTACTATCGCACTTTTCCAGTCTTGTGGTAAGCAGCAAGTATCCAGACTAAATTTAAATAATATTGCAAGATAAGGTACAATTTTTCATTCAGCTATCGTTAAGATATCTGTAGTAATATTATCCACACCAGGCCCCTTATGTATTTTCAGCTTGCTCATTTCCTTCATGATTTCTTCAGGATGAATTTCAAATTTTTTACTATCTTCATTTCTAATCGTATTGTTAAGCTCGTTCTCAGAATTAGACCTTCCCGTTTCTGATTCATTGTCCCTAATGTTCTCACTAAACCAGTTACTTAAAATCTCTGCCTTTTTCAAATCCTCAGTAACTACTATAAGCGTCTCTACATCCTCCCTTCCCCTCAGTTTCCTGATATAGCCATAGAAATTTCTAGATGCATCAGTCAGTGGTCCTCCTGCACTGACCATGCTCTTCATAAAACCATCTTTAGCCACTTTCTTTGCTGTTATTAAGTCCATGTTTAGTTGTTTCAAATATTCCCTACTACCCTGCTGTCTCTTAACTCTGTTATGTCCTCTTCGTACCAAACTGTTTAACCTCCTCACTTCCCTATTATAGTACACATATTCTTTACTTCTCTTTATTTTCTGCTTTGGAATAAATTTTTCTTCCCCCTTTCTTACTATCTCCTTGAACTCTTCCCACCTTGACTCTACTGTACTTGTGCCTTCCTTCCATTTGCTGAAACGTTCTCTGAAATATCTCTTCAAATTTGAAATCTGTGCCTTTTTATAATTGTACCTATTTCCCCCTTCAATTTTGGCTGCTGGTGCACTGAATCCTCTAATATCCATCAGAACAGCTTCATGATCACTTATTCCTTCAGTTACTTGACATGCCACAAGGTTATCATCGGGCTTTATTAGGAAGATATCCGTAATATTTTGTCCCCTAGTGTTTTGCTCTACCACTTGTGTAAATCCTCCTTCCCTTATTAAGGTTGTAGCAGAATGACCAAATATGGGTCATTCCGTACATTTTTATATATAATATTTTGTATATTTTTATATATAAAAAGAATAAGAACGGAATTACCGGAGAAGATTGTCAGTGTGTTTGTGGGACCTGAGCTAGACGCGCCAGATTGTCGCGACAGGCCGGCGGCTGCCAGGGACAATGGACACCAGCTACCCTTTCTCACGCAGTTGGTCAAGCGTATAATCCCTTGGCTCCGGGGAAACGGTACACTGGGGTGAATAAACTATCCAAGCCCCAGGTCTACGGACGGGCAGTTTGGAGGTCACAGGTGACGAATAAGTCCGAGGCTATCCCGAGTTCGCACGAATCGAGAAAGACAAGGTTCACCTATCGTGACAGCCGGAAGGAGGAGCTTAAAAATGGCAGAACCAATCGAGAGAGAATATCCTTTGGATGGTGTAATGCCGGTGTATTTTTTTCTCTATGTAAACCACGAGCGACGGGAGGAGGCTTTTTCCGGCGGACGCTGGAGTTGACTTGGCTCCGAGCCTTCAGACTGGAAGGAGCGGATCTTCCGAAGCTGGAGATCGCTCGGTCTTGGCATCGAACCTGAGGGTCGATAAGCGTGTCTTGTACAGTGAGGTCACTGTGCACGCATCCAGTATGCTTGCTGACGGACGTGGTGCATTGTCCGCTATAGCCAAGGGGCTATAGTAATT
>CM061918.1:150876830-151006323 GCA_031002005.1 Vandiemenella viatica
TTAAACTAAGTTATGATTATAATTTGAACAGGTGACGAATTGCTATGTATTGTAACAAATTTAATTTAACAGCATTAAGCATTAGGTAATTACATAAAATGATCTTCAGAACAATATAAACAAATAGTTGAAGATTCTTTAAGTCTTCTTATAACTACACATCACTCTTATTCCATTAGCATCTAGCGGGACATAAAAATATACACTTGATCAGGTGAATTTCTGATCGTAATTTTGCACATAGGTACAATACAGTATTTATAAAATGGTTTTCTACCTCCTTCCTATAGAAATTAGTTATAAAACATAAAACGTTTGAGATGTAAAACCCACAATATATCGCAATGTAGTCGTGTACAATTACGTCACGGTGCAGCGCGCCAAACTGGCGGTGTTTAAATCGTCGGAACTGGATTACAGTTTCAAATTTTTGTTTTTAAATGTTAAATTTTAATATTTTCATCAATATTATATTTGTTGCGGCTATCTAACGTTGTAAGTAATAGTTTAAAATATAAAAATAATACCTCTATATATTCATTACTGTAGAACACAATGTAACTGCTTTGATGAAGGTGATGGAATGGGATTAATTTGAAGACAGGAGTAGGGTGGAAGGAGTCATGGAAGTGTACGAGGCGTATATTGGCGATGAGGTGGGGAAAGATATTGGTGAAGGAATTAAAAGTAATGCATGGAAAAGAAAAGATAACCATGGCACTTGATTTCAAGCACAAGGGTGTGGGAAGATTTTCTTTCTTAGGTAAGGGGATCAGGGATTGGAATAAGTTACCAAGAGACTTGGTGCATAATTTACCAGAAACGTTGACATAATTAAAAGTTGAAATTTATAGAGGGCGAAAGAAGTTGATTACAAGAAAGTGAAAAATTGGTATGTACGGAAAATGCCACCTTAGCGTGCGCTCCATTACAATTAAATTGAATTAAAATCAAGGGCAACAGAAACTATATGGGAGAGGAGGGCAGAAGACAAACGAGCATGGAAAACTATCAAGTGAAAACCTGCCTTAGTGCAGAATACTGACGGTCACCATCATTTTGATGTGACATTAAATCGCTGGGAAACTATGATGAAAGTGTCTACCAATTAATATACATTTAAAGATATGTTACTTCACCAATCAAGATGCGGGAAAGCGATTATCAATTTTAAATTTCTGTATTCACAGTCTTGTCCTTTTGTTTTTAATGCCTTCAACGAAATATTTGTAACAAATATTCTTCGCGTGTGTTTACCGCGTCAGTTCTTCCACGTGCAACGTTTCGGCAACAGCATCTGTTGTCTTCATCAGGTGAAAAGTTCAAATTTGACAATACGACAGCAAGTCGTCGACTGTTATGCCTCACGATACCCTAAAGCTGTCGGACGCATGCGTGGGGTATTCTGGTTTCTCTGAGTGTCATTGATAATTGGGTAAAAATATCAGCTAACTTGGTCAATATGCCTACCTTTGTTCCAACATCTCATACCTAGGACTTTCCCATAATATTAACACCAGATCCCTGAACTCAAATATACTAACCAGCAACTCCCATAGCTCGGAAACCCTAGCCAACTCCTTCTTCATATCAGCGGCTAGATTGTGGAATGATGTTCCCCTGAAAATTAAAAGCACCAAAAAACGACCATTTTAAAATTCTTTTGAGAAAACATTGCTTACGCGAAGACTACCTAAGCAACCTCTTCTTCCACGCATAAGGTTTTTTTTCTCTTTTTTTGTAATGCACATTATACTGTATCCATCTGTTTTTTGTGCCTTTCCTATTATTGGTTTGTGTCTTGATTCTTAAGACTACTAGTATTTAGTTTGTACAGTTTATTTACTTAATCATCACTAGCATTATTTTATAGCATTAAGTGATTCACTAGTTAAACATGAATATTATTATCATTTAGTTAGTATTTTTACTCATGAATATTGTTAAGATTTTACTCGTGAACTTAATTTCAGCCAAATGTAAAATAAGTGTTGTTTACTGTTCGATTGCATAAGGTGTAAATTATTTATTATAAACACTTAGTATGATGTAAGAATTGGGCTTGACAGCCGTTATATTGCAAGGGTAAATTTTTTAAATAAAATATACTATACCATGCACAGTTTGTTCTAAGACTTTTAAAAAATCACACAATTTATATAGACAAAAGTTTTACTATCTAGTTTAAAACACTGGATGCAATTGTTTCTACCTAATTACCCTTAACACCAAGTAGAGTGGGATAATGAATCGTGAATTGATTCAAAGAGTCGACTTGTCTTAAAGAATCGTTTTCTAAATCGGCTCACTTGGAAGAGTTGCGGTTCAATCAAGAGCTGGTAAGAGGGACTTCAACCGTTGTTGTTGGACAATCACTCAGTGACTCGTACAGTTCTGACTCGACTCTGAGTCATTAACTCGTCAATGTTTACGGCTCTCGGCTAACTCGCTCTGCGCTCAACTCTGACTTCTTGGCTCTTCTTCGGGTTCGATTCTTCTCAACTATCGATATTTGATTCTTTCGACTCATTGGCCTAGTTCCCTTGGCGTGTAACTAAGTTGGCAACGTATTTGCAGGAAAATAGAATATATTTTATCTTTGGGAGAGAAAATTTAAAATCAAATAAACGAAAAAAAAAGTATTTTTAAATTTAGGAATTTACTGTCTTAAATACATAATTTTTCGTTTTAATTGAACTAGTTACTAATTTTTTATTACCTTCCAAAACGTTATAGATGCCAATAAATTAACAAGGGCATTCCGTCCCATAAACTGTATATTTTAACAGAAATAAAGTGTTTTCACATCATTTGAGGACAGGTGAAAGTATGCCGAATTCAGAGCCATGTAAGTATGTGCCATTCCCATCTTTCGTGGATTTTTAAAATTGGGAATGGACACGAGTATTTATTTTAATTGTGAACCGAGAGTGGTGGTGTAACGGTTAGCGTTCTGGCCTCGCATTCTGGAGGACGGCGGTTCGAATAACCGTCCGGGCATCCAGATCTGGGTATTCCATGGTTTCCCAAATCACTCCAGGCAAATGACGGGATGCTTCGTTCAAAAGGACAAGGCCGAATTCCTTCCCATTCCTTGCCACCCATCCTTTCCCGTCTCTAAAGACCTCGCTGTTAGTAGACGTTACCCAGTTAAAAAAAAAAAAATTAATTATGATGGAGCGCGACTACATCTTGTCGTACGTTCTTGTTCACTGTTTTTGTTGTTCTTCAGTTCGTAATTATTGTGAATAATGCAAATATTTTGCAATAAAAATGAACCAATATTATGAATTGGACTGTGGCAAAGAATTAGTTAGCGTGTGCAGAAGCGGTTATGTACTGTTCACTAGTGAGGTTATTACGAGGAAAACGGTGTAACAAAGAGACGTGGAAGGTGTCGTAGATGAAATAATAATAATACTGAAAATAGTCATAAATTTTAATTTAGGCCGTTTAAGCAAACACTGATTTATTCGTTTACACTTTAGAGATACAATGCTACTGATATACTGATTAACTTAGGAAAAACAGTATCTTGCAGATTTCAAAACTTTAGCCAAATTTCTTGATTAAAATTGGATCACCTGTAGTGAGACGAGATGCAAACACGCTAAAATTAACAACCTCAATCAACAATTATAGTCTGCAACAAGGACGCTAACGACCTCGCTGTCGACGCGCCCTAAAGCCACAACAACAACAACCTGCAACAGGCCTTGGGAGGGGTAATGAGGCTTGCAAACAATCTAGCAGCGTGCGTTTGATGTCGGATGATTTACAAACATTTCACGAGAACAGCCGAGCCATCTTGAATTACTGCGAGCAACAATGAATATTTCCGTTCCGACCAACACCATTCTCGCCAAGCTACTCCCGAGGAAGGAAGACTTTGAGTTCTTCTATGGATCAGATCGATCTTTCCGCTTCACTACATTCAAGTCACACTTACTACTCCTTATGACGCAACGAAATGTAATGGAAATGGTCGGAAGAGAGATACAGAGCGTACAGAAATTTAATTAGAAAGAGTTATGCATTTATTTATAATTCTAGATTTAGATAGCGACACCAGCTATATCACTTACAAACAAAAATTAATAGTTAGGATCGGAAGAACGAAAAATGAGTATTTAAGGCAATAATACTTAAATTTAAAAATACTGTTTTTTCATATACTTTATATTTTTCTCTTAAAAAAAAAACTTTTTTTCTAAATAAGTTGGCAACCCGGGGCTAGTCAGATTTGAATACCGTGAGTCTTTATATCATCACTATACATTTATTTGATGAAAATACAAATTATTATAAAATCATCCGTTTTAGGTTGCAGCGAATTCCCAGATAAGCATACGGCTGAAAATATAGCTAGTTGGGTAAAAAGGATATTTTATCAATATTAAATATAGGTTTAAAAGTATGTGCTGTAGTAACTAATAATGCGGCAAACATTAAGCGGCCAGTTGCGTCTTAAAACCTGAGGCACATAACCTGTTTTGCTCGCGGCCTTAATTCAGTCTGAAATTAAGAGTTCCATCGAGAGAATTGTCAACAAAGTAAATCGCATAAGATGAAAAAAAACACTGTGGGTATTGCTGTTTTAAAATGAAACAGGACGTTCACTCTAGGTGGAGCCCCCCATATATTATGTCAATAGATTTTTAACTCTTTAAGTAGCTTATTATTGCAGAGTCTGAATGGTAAATTCTTATGCAGGATGTAAACATGTTAGATGTATTTTCGAAGTGACAGGGGAGTTATCTGCTTCAGAAACGGTGTACCTCTCTAAGATAGGAATATTGGATCGTGGCATGAGAAGAGAGTAAATTAAATCTATAAAATAAACAACATGGGGCTCAGTCAGAACATAGTTTTAAGGAATCTGAGGAAGAAGTTCGTTTGCTTAAACCACCACCAACACCAAGTTCTTCTACTTGGAATGATTTTTTCGATGGCTGGATAATTAATGTCTGAATAGCGAAGTCGACGTAGATAACAAAAAATGAGCGAAAATGCTATCTGAAAATAGTAACAGTAGATTGGTGTAATCTTCTTTCGTAAACTGCATCATTTTTATTGTAAAATTAGTGTTTTGATTTGTTTAATAAAATATATTGTTTTATAATAAATAACTTACAATTTCATTACTAATTACAAATTTCAGTATTTCAGATAGCATTTGTCAATAATTTCCTCCTCATCAGTTAATAAACCATGATCGTGTTCTACCTTCAAAATATAACTCAGAAAGAATAGACGAGTCGTTTAAAACAATCGGTTCTCAGCAAGGAGTGTGTCGGCTCCATACGATTCATCAAAAGAATCGATACGCCCAACACTAACACCGAGAGTAACCATATCAATCAAAGGTTGAAGGCTTAAAATTAACTTGCCCACTGTCACATTACATGAGAACGGCAATATACATCCAGTTTACCTACACAATTAAATGCACATGGCCTCGCAAAATTATATATAACAAAATGTATTAAAAAACGACTGCGAGAAAAAGAAATAATTTTATAATAACTATTAGTACTTGTAGTGATATAATAGCTTCACGAGTTTCACGCTGCGTCGAGGAGCACCAGCCGTCGAGGCGAGAGGGAAGCACTGTTCGTTAGTTCCGTTTCACTGGAGGGTAGAGTTTTGGGAGCTCCGTTGCGGGCCTAGCTCGTATTCGGCCATCGCGGACCCGGTTGGAGCCGAGGCACTCCCGGGCCGAAATGGCTACTCCACTCGAGACGCGAGCCATGGCAGACACCGCTGCATCTACTGATGCCGCCGTGACGCAGAAAGCCAAGTTGAAGAAGAAGAGGAGCAACAAGTTTGCGTTCCCAGGAGAAATCGGCTTCTACGCCGAAGCCTCCTTTCTACCGGCAGGAGCCTCGGAACGTGTTGTTGAAAGCGTCAGGCCTGAAGAGTGGTCGATGAAGCTATGGAGACGTCGCCTGGACCGCATAAACCCCAAGAAATGGAAGTTCTTCATCGCAATCCTACTGGATGTTCTGCAATTCTGCTGGGAGGTTCCAACCAGCGACTTCGCCACCTTCGAAATGGTTCTCTCAAGTCGAGAACATAGTCATCTTGCAGAGAAGATTCTCCCAGCGGCAGTCGCAGAGTGGCCGGAAGCACTAGTGTTTCCGACCCCTCTAGCTAGCGACTTTGACTAGGAGAAGTACGCCAACCTCATAAGGGGACGATTCAAAACGTTCTGTTTTGATTCGACGACCGGCCGTAACTTCCTGACCACTCCGATCAGGAGGACACCGCAGAAATCATCAGCCTACGCAGAGGAGGGCCCAGTGCCACTCATCTTTGCCCGCTACAGGAGAAACTACACCGGCATCCTGGCCTATCTGCATCGCGCACGAAGCTGCCCCTATTCTGTTGGCCTGACCAACAAGGGGTAAAGATACTGCCGGCCTGCCTCAACGACTTCGAGACAGTAATAGACATCCTACATCCCTAATGGAACGCGTACCAGCGTTTCAACGCCGACCATCGTTGAGAAACCGCCCCCACGCAATGCCACAACGCAGACCATAGCAGCGAAGCCGCCCTCACGCAGCCCGGTCCAGTGCTTCAGGTGCCAAAAATTCCGGCACTATGGCAGGGACTGCACTGAACCGGTCAGGTGTGTCCGTTGCGGAGGCGGACATAATCTTGCAGACTGCAAAAAACCCGGGATGAGCCAGTCTGCTGCAACTGCGGATCCAAGCACGCAGCTTCTTTCCGCGGTTGTGACAAGTGGAAGCAGCAACTCCGCAAGACTCGGCAGCACCGGAGTCCAAGGCTCCATACGCAGCCCGCACCAAGTCGAGAAGTGAGCAAGACACGCCCAAGGACAGGCCTACTGCTGGCGGCGGAGTCGCAATCTATATTAAAAGAACCATCCCTCATCAGGAAATTGTTTTGCCAGCCATGCAACAAATAGAAGCTGTGGGTATCAAAGTGGTCACAGACAGCGGTCCACTAACCATAGTCTCAGCATACCGGCGACCGCGCGGATTCCCATTCGAAGCGGACCTCACGGCTCTGACTTCCATTCGGGGTAAATTACTAGTCGGAGGCGATTTAAATGCAAAGCATACCGACTGGAACAGTAGAGTTGCAAACCAGGCGGGAACACTGCGACGATTGACTAATAGACACAATTTGTGTGTGGTTGGGCCAGAAGAGCCCACATTTTACCCACACAATGGTGGCAGACCAGATGTTCTTGACATAATAATTACAAAGAATATTCAAGGCTTCATGGCAGCCTCATCAATTAATCGGCTGTCATCAGACCACTGCCCGGTCATGGTTGAGATCGACATCGGACCATGGCAATATATGGAAGAAACCAAGCCAGATTTTCAAAGAACAAATTGGAGACTGTACCAAGAACTACTTCAAACCGAATTCAATGATATCAGGGACATAGGTAACATCGACGATGCGTACAAAAATTTGAAATTGCTGTGAACAACACATCTGCAGCCGCGACGCCACTGAAGACCTCCAAGCCGCTACTCTCCTACAGCTACCCCGCAACTCTTGGCCCAAATCCGCCACAAAAATAGGGTTGCAAAAGAATGGAGGCAGACAAGAATC
This sequence comes from Vandiemenella viatica, assembly GCA_031002005.1. NCBI lineage: Eukaryota > Metazoa > Arthropoda > Insecta > Orthoptera > Morabidae > Vandiemenella > Vandiemenella viatica. Next base: position 150,884,427 of record CM061918.1, read on the forward strand.
CCAGCCACGAAACGTTACTGAATCGCCTACAAAGAGAAATCAAAGTCTCTCTGTTACAACATAGAAACCGACAGTGGAGTGCACGAGTCTCGATGTTGGATACAGACGACGGAAGTCTATGGCTGCACACTCGGAAATTCACTAAACGAAAACGCCGACTCCCACCACTCCATGGAGAAAGGGGAATAGCTTACAGCCCGGAGGAGAAAGCTAATGCATTAGCTGATACTTTCGAGAAGAATTTCCGCCCATCCCAAAAAGATGTGAACTACCAACACCTGGCAGAAGTGCGCCGCCGATTGCAAACTACCTAAATGCTGAAGACGATTACGAAATCGACCCCATCACTCCGGAGGAAGTTGCAAGTTGCATATCCAAACTTCCTCCTAAAGCCCCGGGTCGTGACAAAATTATAAATCTCCTGATCAGGAAACTCCCACCTGGGGCCATCAAGTACCTTACAGAAATCTTCAACAAAATATTAAGGCATCAAGTATATCCTCACAGCTGGAAACACGCGGTGGTAGTTGGGGTGCATAAGAGTGGCAAAGACCCACACTTCCCACAACACTACAGGCCCATCAGCTTACTACCGGCTATCAGTAAAGTCTTCGAGAAGTTATTGCTTCGGCGACTGTACACGCACATTGAAGACAACAACATCATCCCTGATCATCAGTTGGGTTTTAGAAGAGGTCATTCTACCACGCAGCAACTCATGAGGGTTGTAGAAATGGCGACTAGAGCCTTCAATTTTAAAGAGTACTGCGGACTGGTAATGCTTGACATATCCCGTGCATTTGACTCTGTGTGGCACTCGGGACTATTACTCAAGTTATATGAGCAGGGGTTCCCAGGGCCTTATGTTAAACTTCTAAAAAGCTACCTCTCCGACCGTTCCTTCAGTGTTCGCGTAGATAAAGCATTCTCCACCAGCAGACAGATCAGGGCTGGGGTCCCGCAAGGCTCCGTCCTTGGACCTGTCCTGTACTCGCTCTACACTGCCGATGTTCCTAACAACCCTGGGGTTGAGGTCGCGACGTACGCGGATGACACGGCATACTTCACCTACAGTCGCAGCAGAGTTATTGCCACTAGACGCCTCCAAGAGGTATTGCAGAAAACTTTATCCTGGGCTAGGCGATGGAGAATCGAAATTAACGCGACAAAAAGACCACAGGCATAATGCTAACGCGTAACTTGACACCCGGTTCCAGGCAATACCAGCGCCTAAACAGTTGGATGGGGAAATGACATCGCCTGGTCGTCGACCGCTCGCTACCTGGGCGTCACGCTCGACGGAGGAGACTCACGTGGGGCCCTCACATTGAGGACGTTCGTCGACGGGCAAGCGCTAGACTACAAGAATTATTCCCTTTGTTAAACAAAAACAGTCTCCTTCCACCGCCCGCAGGAGTTAGAGTCTATACAGCCCTCATCAGACCAATAATCGAATATGCCAGCCCAGTGTGGGCCTACGCAGCTGACTATCATATACAAAGGCTCCAAGTCATCCAGAACAGAGCATTAAAAAGAGCTCTGCACCTTCCGAGCAGGTTTCCAACCGACACATGAGGCTGCCTAAACTCAAAGAGAGATTTCGACAAATCGCAAGAAACTTCTATAAAAACTCCATAAAGACAAACAACCCAGTGGTACGTAACATCGGACAATATGACCCTACTATTGGCCGACATAAACGACCTCTAAACCTACTCTACTAAACTCACCATCACGAAGAACCACCATACGTGAAGCGAAATGAAAAATCTTTGTTAATAGGAGAAAATGTCCCAGGACAAAACTCCACTAAACACTGCCAACAATAGAAAGGCAGAGACTGGTGACATGGGAAACGCTATTTTCAGCTTCTGTAAGAATTATTACTATCATTGTACACATTGGACGATATATGATAAATTCCACGAGTAAATTTTGAAAACAAAGACAAAATGAAAATTAATTTATCAGATATGAGGGACCGGTTATAGTTCAAACGAATGCTCGTAGATACCGCCAGGTCAGTGCTTGTAACTGACCGAGGTTAATAGTATTTTTGCCTGTTAGTTACTGATAATATCCCTTAAAAATACTTTAAAGTATCTGCTACGACGATTTTAATTTGGTTTGCGATGCGCAGCCTGCCTGCTGGTGTGGCCTCAGTCATAGCGAGCGGGTGTTCAGGGCTTCAGATCCAAGGATACGCAAGTGTAAAAATAAATTTATAATTATTTAGATTTTAATATTTTTATCAAAAGTAAACTTAAAAATTAAAAATAGTAATTTTATATGACAAATTTTAAATTTTTTCCTTAAGTAAGTCTATTTCCACATAATACTGCCATATTGATTAATTGGTCCTTATCTTTCAACAACCAAATACGTTGGATGTTTTCACAAGTTAATTAAATTATTTACATACCCACGCATGCGTTCTAAAACCCAATCTTTCTTTTTTTTTTTTGCCTTTATAAGGAAGCATTCGCTTGGAGTGATTTGGGGAAACCATGAAAACCCAATCTGGATGGCTGGATGTGGATTCGAAAGCGAGGCCAGAGCGTCACTGCTCAGCTCCGTGCCCGCCACCCGCCTTCCCACCGCTCTAGTGTGCGCATTCACAGGACAACTTGTAGGACCCACGATGATCCGATTTTCGTTAAATAACTCTTGTGGACCGTGAAAGCGGTTTACAGAATTACATGTAGGATGTGTTTGGGCATTGTTGGACTACCAGACAACCTAAAAGGTCCTTGTTGTCCAACAAGGTATGGATATTGGAGGAAGCTATTGAAGAAACATCCTGCGAGTGTGCGATAAGGACCATGGTGTGCCGCGAGAAAGTACGAGTGGAAAAGGACAGCGTGGAACGTTTTTTGGACTCCTTCTAGTAGCGCGAGCGCATCCTACGGTAGTTCTAACGGACGTCCTACAAGTTGGACCGTGAATAGGCCGCTTCACTTCACACGCAAGTTCAAACTAGTACATTCGTCGCTTAGGTAATGACACCGCTCAGTTCGTTGTTACTCTCATTGCAAGATCGTCAGAAAACAACCACGTTGTTATTAGCTATGCGACGAGGGGCAGAATATCGTATAAAGAGTGAAGAATAATATATATTGGAATGAAAACAAAACATCCGCCATACATCCGCAGTATAAATTACGGATGCGGCTGCGGATGTAGGATTTATACATCTACATACATACTCTGCAATTCACAAACTGTGGATGGCAGAGGGTGCTCAGCACCAAACCTAATCTCTTTGTTGTGCATTCAATCACTAATTGTACGAGGAAAAAAGAATTAATATAAGAATCAGTGCGGCACCTTATTTCTCTAATTTTATCTTTCCTGTCATTCCCGATCCACGAGAAAGTTCCGCACTTGCGGATGCGGATATCCGTTAAATCCCTAGTCCAATTTCATGGCGTCGACTTTTAGTTGTCTAGAACGAGTGTAGTGGCTAGGGTGCACGCAACACTGGATATCCACTCTCCACGTGTCAACAGGTGCAAGACAGTCAGTAGAGTGAGGCTAGGGTGCACGCAACACTGGATATCCACTCTCCACGTGTCAACAGGTGCAAGACAGTCAGCAGAGTGAGGCTAGGGTGCACGCAACACTGGATATCCACTCTCCACGTGTCAACAGGTGCAAGACAGTCAGTAGAGTGAGGCTAGGGTGCACGCAACACGGGATATCCACTCTCCACGTGTCAACAGGTGCAAGACAGTCAGTAGAGTGAGGCTAGGGTGCACGCAACACTGGATATCCACTCTCCTCGTGTCAACAGGTGCAAGACAGTCAGTAGAGTGAGGCTAGGGTGCACGCAACACTGGATATCCACTCTCCTCGTGTCAACAGGTGCAAGAACAGTCCAGTAGAGTGAGGCTAGGGTGCACGCAACACTGGAGATCCACTCTCCTCGTGTCAACAGTTGCAAGACAGTCAGTAGAGTGAGGCTAGGGTGCGCGCAACAATGGATATCCACTCTCCTCGTGTCAACAGGTGCACGACAGTCAGTAGAGTGAGGCTAGGATGCACGCAACACTGGATATCCACTCTCCTCGTGTCAACAGGTGCAAGACAGTCAGTAGAGTGAGGCTAGGGTGCACGCAACACTGGATATCCACTCTCCTCGTGTCAACAGGTGCAAGACAGTCAGTAGAGTGAGGCTTGGGTGCACGCAACACTGGATATCCACTCTCCTTGTGTCAAAAGGTGCAAGACAGTCAGTAGAGTGAGGCTAGGGTGCACGCAACACTGGATATCCACTCTCCTCGTGTCAACAGGTGCAAGACAGTCAGTAGAGTGAGGCTAGGGTGCACGCAACACTGGATATCCACTTTCCTCGTGTCAACGGGTGCAAGACAGTCTGTAGAGTGAGGATAGAGTGCACGCAACACTGGATATCCACTCTCCTCGTGTCAACAGGTGCAAGACAGTCAGTAGAGTGAGGCTAGGGTGCACGCAACACTGGATATCCACCCTCCTCGTGTCAACAGGTGCAAGACAGTCAGTAGAGTGAGGCTAGGGTGCACGCAACACTGGATATCCACTCTCCTCGTGTCAACAGGTGCAAGACAGTCAGTAGAGTGAGGCTAGGGTGCACGCAACACTGGATATCCACTCTCCTCGTGTCAACTGGTCCAAGACAGTCAGTAGAGTGAGGCTAGGGTCACGCAACACTGGAAATCCACTCTCCTCGTGTCAACGGGTGCAAGACAGTCAGTAGAGTGAGGCTAGGGTGCACGCAACACTGGATATCCACTCTCCTCGTGTCAACAGGTGCAAGACAGTCAGTAGAGTGAGGCTAGGGTGCACGCAACATTGGATATCCACTCTCCTCGTGTCAATAGGTGCAAGACAGTCAGTAGAGTGAGGCTAGGGTGCACGCAACACTGGATATCCACTCTCCTCGTGTCAACGGGTGCAAGACAGTCAGTAGAGTGAGGCTAGGGTGCACGCAACACTGGATATCCACTCTCCTCGTGTCAACAGGTGCAAGACAGTCAGTAGAGTGAGACTAGGGTGCACGCAACACTGGATATCCACTCTCCTCGTGTCAACAGGTGCAAGACAGTCAGTAGAGTGAGGCTAGGGTGCACGCAACACTGGATATCCACTCTCCTCGTGTCAACTGGTGCAAGACAGTCAGTAGAGTGAGGCTAGGGTGCACGCAACACTGGATATCCACTCTCCTCGTGTCAACAGGTGCAAGACAGTCAGTAAAGTGAGGCTAGGGTGCACGCAATACTGGATATCAACTCTCCTCGTGTCAACAGGTGCAAGACAGTCAGTAGAGTGAGGCTAGGGTGCACGCAACACTGGATATCTACTCTCCTCGTGTCAACAGGTGCAAGACAGTCAGTAGAGTGAGGCTAGGGTGCACGCAACACTGGATATCCACTGTCCTCGTGTCAACAGGTGCAAGACAGTCAGTAGAGTGAGGCTAGGGTGCACGCAACACTGGATATCCACTCTCCTCGTGTCAACGGGTGCAAGACAGTCAGTAGAGTGAGGCTGGGGTGCACGCAACACTGGATATCCACTCTCCTCGTGTTAACTGTTCCAAGACAGTCAGTAGAGTGAGGCTAGGGTGCACGCAACACTTGATATCCACTCTCCTCGTGTCAACGGGTGCAAGACAGTCAGTAGAGTGAGGCTAGGGTGCACGCAACACTGGATATCCACTCTCCTCGTGTCAACAGGTGCAAGACAGTCAGTAGAGTGAGGCTAGGGTGCACGCAACAATGGATATCCACTCTCCTCTTTTCAACTGGTGCAAGACAGTCAGTAGAGTGAGGCTAGGGTGCACGCAACACTGGAAATCCACTCTCCTCGTGTCAACAGGTGCAAGACAGTCAGTAGAGTGAGGCTAGGGTGCACGCAACACTGGATATCCACTCTCCTCGTGTCAACGGGTGCAAGACAGTCAGTAGAGTGAGGCTAGGGTGCACGCAACACTGGATATCCACTCTCCTCGTGTCAACAGGTGCAAGACAGTCAGTAGAGTGAGGCTAGGGGCATGCACGCAACACTGGATATCCACTCTCCTCGTGTCAACAGGTGCAAGACAGTCAGTAGAGTGAGGCTAGGGTGCACGCAACACTGGATATCCACTCTCCTCGTGCAACAGGTGCAAGACAGTCAGTAGAGTGAGGCTAGGGTGCACGCAACACTGGATATCCACTCTCCTCGTGTCAACGGGTGCAAGACAGTCAGTAGAGTGAGGCTAGGGTGCACTCAACACTGGATATCCACTCTCCTCGTGTCAACTGGTGCAAGACAGTCAGTAGAGTGAGGCTAGGGTGCACGCAACACTGGTTATCCACTCTCCTCGTGTCAACAGGTGCAAGACAGTCAGTAGAGTGAGGCTAGGGTGCACGCAACACTGGATATCCACTCTCCTCGTGTCAACAGGTGCAAGACAGTCAGTAGAGTGAGGCTAGGGTGCACGCAACACTGGATATCCACCTCCTCGTGTCAACAGGTGCAAGACAGTCAGTAGAGTGAGGCTTGGGTGCACGCAACACTGGATATCCACTCTCCTCGTGTCAACAGGTGCAAGACAGTCAGTAGAGTGAGGCTAGGGTGCACGCAACACTGGATATCCACTCTCCTCGAGACAACAGGTGCAAGACAGTCAGTAGAGTGAGGCTTGGGTGCACGCAACACTGGATATCCACTCTCCTCGTGTCAACAGGTGCAAGACAGTCAGTAGAGTGAGACTAGGGTGCACGCAACACTGGATATCCACTTTCCTCGTGTCAATTGGTGCAAGACAGTCAGTAGAGTGAGGCTAGGGTGCACGCAACACTGGATATCCACTCTCCTCGTGTCAACAGGTGCAAGACAGTCAGTAGAGTGAGGCTAGGGTGCACGCAACACTGGATATCCACTCTCCTCGTGTCAACAGGTGCAAGACAGTCAGTAGAGTGAGGCTAGGGTGCACGCAACACTGGATATCCACTCTCCTCGTGTCAACAGGTGCAAGACAGTCAGTAGAGTGAGGCTAGGGTGCACACAACACTGGATATCCACTCTCCTCGTGTCAACAGGTGCAAGACAGTCAGTAGAGTGAGGCTAGGGTGCACGCAACACTGGATATCCACTCTCCTCGTGTCAACAGGTGCAAGACAGTCAGTAGAGTGAGGCTAGGGTGCACGCAACACTGGATATCCACTCTCCTCGTGTCAACTGGTGCAAGACAGTCAGTAGAGTGAGGCTAGGGTGCACGCAACACTGGATATCCACTCTCCTCATGTCAACAGGTGCAAGACAGTCAGTAGAGTGAGGCTAGGGTGCACGCAACACTGGATATCCACTCTCCTCGTGTCAACAGGTGCAAGACAGTCAGTAGAGTGAGGCTAGGGTGCACGCAACACTGGATATCCACTCTCCTCGTGTCAACTGGTGCAAGACTGCACGCAACACTGGATATCCACTCTCCTCGTGTCAACAGGTGCAAGACAGTCAGTAGAGTGAGGCTAGAGTGCACGCAACACTGGATATCCACTCTCCTCGTGTCAACAGGTGCAAGACAGTCAGTAGAGTGAGGCTAGGGTGCACGCAACACTGGATATCCACTCTCCTCGTGTCAACTGGTGCAAGACAATCAGTAGAGTGAGGCTAGGGTGCACGCAACACTGGATATCCACTCTCCTCGTGTCAACAGGTGCAAGACAGTCAGTAGAGTGAGGCTAGGGTGCACGCAACACTGGATATCCACTCTCCTCGTGTCAACAGGTGCAAGACAGTCAGTAGAGTGAGGCTAGGGTGCATGCAACACTGGATATCCACTCTCTTCGTGTTAACGGGTGCAAGACAGTCAGTAGAGTGAGGACAGTGGACCACTGATAAGACGCGTAAGCGGAGTCAAGCAGAGGCATTAAAGTGAGGAAATTCTGTGGTATTTTTTTTTTTTTTCGAATAACCCATCTTTGCGTTACGTCAGATTAATCACTTCTTGGATGCTTGCGTTTTCTTCTTCTCCCAGTATTTCTTCATTCTATCTGATCTCTTCCTTCTTTCCTCTTCTGATATTTGAATCGGTTTTCTGGTGTTTATCGCAACTTGGAACCTCTTACCTTTGTCTTTGGTCACGGTCTTGGCTGTACCATTCTTTAACATCACTTCGGTAATCTGGAGTTCTCTCAGATCCTTTTCCACTTCCTTAAACCAGTTGGGCTTAGTCTTTTTTTTATAAAAGAAGTCAAAGATTTTTTTGTTAGTCTGTTAGGATTCATTCGGAATATGTGTCCATAGAAATCAATCCTTTTTTTCTCATGGTCTCCGAGAGTCTCTCGTACTTTGTGTAGAGGGCTTCGTTTCTGTAGAAAACTTGTTTGTTATTCTGGAATTTGGGACCCATGATCTTCCTCACAATTTTCCTCTCTTTAATTTCCAATTTCTCCATTTGTCCTTTCCTCCCCATGACTAGTGTCTCTGCTGCATAGAGTGCTTCCGGCTTAATTACTGTGTTGTAATGTCTTATCTTTGTGTTTCAAGAGAGGCTTTTCTTATTGTAAGTGTTTTTGGTCTTCAGGAAGGCTAATTCTGTGGAATTATAAGAATAAAAATTATAAGAACAAGGATTTTAGAGACTCTGATATCAAAAAATTTCTTCATAACGGTGTCAATTTTTATGTATTGGTAAAAATATTTCACAGCAGCTCCTCAAACTGATATACAGTTAGTCTTAAATGATGTAACACTCTACATTTTCACTTGCAACTGCATTCAAAAAAAGGCGCTGAGGCATTTAAGACGTTTCTTTTTTGTATCCACTCTTTTAACCATTTCTACATTTTAATTGGTTACGGTGTTCTTCATATCATTGAACATTACAATTAACAAATTAGCTACGATGTTAATTCCTTCTTGTAATATGGACACACTTCCAAGAAGATCTGAGTGTAGCACTCCTGTGAACTGTGTTACTGGAGTGCTAGTGCACTCTCCCGCCCCCTCCACCGGCCTCCTGAGTCTAAACCCCTAAAAAAACTAAATACCATCTTTAGCTTACTAAATTCGTTATTTATAAATTATTCAATATTTCGAGCATCATTTCGTTTTCTTTTGATGGTACAGAGTATTTTAGAGCATACATTTTGACGTTAAACAAACTTAAGATTTTAGTAGAAGGATTAAATGTTGTGCCGCATCCACCATTTTGTTGCCATGTGGATTACACCATCATCAGACTTTGTAGCATTTCTGTGGATAACCTATCGCGAAACTAATTTTTTAACAATACCATAGATAGAAAATGCGCGTCCGACACTGTCATTAGCAGTAGACCAACCTCTGCAATGTTTTCAAAACATTTACAGCCAGCTGCGTAGACTTTTGAATAAAAATCAGCTGAAGTGAAGTACTTGACCGTGTTTTATTACTCAGTTGGTACCACTCGAACTCGATGTCATTTTCGTTGTCAAAAATATGAGTATACTGAATGTGATTTACTTTGTTTTTATGTCGGGTTTGGCCTTTGCAACGTTTGGTGCCAAACCAGCAACCATTTTCAATATTGTTAATCAACGAATTGCATGTAGACACACAACAGCAAAGTCAATTCGACTAGAAATATGTAAACAACAATGACAACACGTTAGTTGTTCCTGACCGTAAGTAAACATAAGAAGTCTACGTCTATGCTAAAGACTCACTGTGGTGATGATTTAAAAAAATTATGGATCAGAAACGTATATGTTTTACTCAGTGATTAGAAAAAAATGTTCAGCCATAAAAAAGTTTGAACGCTTACTAAACAGGTCGCTATCTAAATATTCAACAAATGAATACAAGAAATCAAAAAGTCTCTAAAAAAAAAAAAAACACTAAACTTTTAAAGCCCCTAAAAAAATTCCATCCTGTATGTACACCCCTTAATTTAGGGTGATATCTCCTAACTTGGCACCCGTGGCAGGCAGTACCAATCAACAACAAACCATGACGGAGGACTGCGCGAACGTAAAAACAATATTATTACTTAAAACAAAGAAAGTGATTTCTCGGGAAGTATGTAAATTGGGTATTTGACTACTTCTTGAAAATGGTTTTAAATTGTTTATTGGCACACCTTATTCACCGAGTGAAGAGATTTTTTGACGGCAGTGCATTATTTTGCGAAAAATTCAAAGTTAAAATTTAAATAATTTAAAAGCCCGCCAAAACGCTCCTTCGCTGCCTGGCGGGTGCAACGACAGTCGTGACGTCACACGTCTGTAGACGCTGCCGCTGCGAATAGAGCGTTTCGTATTACCCAAGTTTTCAACTATTTTTATTGTTTGTTGCTGGTTACTTCTTATTATTAATGAAAGTTCGTTTTGAATATAAAATTGAAAACAATTTGTAAAAGCCTATAGCGGAAACATATTGAAAGTAGACGCCTTATTTGTGGGGCTAACTATAGAAACAACCACTGAGTTTTATTCTGTGGAGCTTACAAATGTAACAACTTCCATTTGATATTGCGACAAAGTCACTTACGATTTTCTGTGAATCTCATTTAAACCGCGATTTCGTAGAGTTAAATGTAATACGTTGTTTAAGGCGAGAATTATAAGGGTTAGGGTCCTAAGGTTCGTTCCTAGCTTCGGAATATGTTCAATTTGTTTTCTTTTGTCATTTTCTTTGGATACCAGTTGCTGTTGGTTGCATCGCATAATCATTTTTTACCGAAAATCCACCAAAACATCAATTTATTTTATTTTTTTCTGAAGGTTTTACAACGTTTTTGGATAACAAGCGAATTACAACCGTTTGAAACAACCAAAGAAGATTTCAAAAAGGAAATTGGACGTTACTTGCACACCATAAACAAGTTTTTTTTTTTTTTAATATTACTTGCACATTAAAAATAAATACAGCCTAATAGACGCAATTATTGTCAGGAAGGTAACCTGCAGTTGTAACGTCAGGTAAAAATTCCAACGAAAAGGACACAACGAGTTTTGGAACTGTTGCAAGATTAGCATGACATTTCTACAAGTGATTTCACTTCTAAAATAAATTCCATTATTCACCGCCTGTATTTTTGGCATGATATTCTCTCTATGGTAAGTTTAAAAATTAAAAGTTCTCATGTATGGTAGCAATTTATTTCAAACGCATGTATGATGATTAGCAATTATTATGAATTCTTCGAATAAAAACATAGTAGTGCAAAAAACAGCAAACAAAAACGGTAAAAAAGCACGCAAGAAATATTATCCCAACCAAGGTTCGAACGTAGGACGTTCTGAATTCCATTACCACTCTTCAATCACACAGCTATCAGGACACTACTTCTTAATTGCTTCTCTTTATGTTAATAGAAAACACTTCCCAGTTTCTTCGTGTGAGATGAAGTGAAACGAGGTAGGTAAATGAATAAACAAACAAATTCAGATTTATTGACAAAAAAATATCATTTATCTATAAGCCTTAATCTGCAATTAAGAAAAATGACCCACAATATCCAATTGTTCCGAGCGTAATGAATAAGCGGTTAACACTCTGGCCTCGCATCCGGGAGGACGCCGCATAGTGTAATGTTTTCTAAATCTAGAAGCACAAAAGTCAGTTTTGATAATAGTCTACGCAGGCAAAATAGTTATTTATATTCAAAGTAGATAAACCATATTACTCGGAACAAAGGTTTATTTTCCACGAATTCACTCCTAACAATAGAAAAAATAGTTTGAACAATGGGCTTCATGTGAGATCCACCGATCAACCGCTCCAGTCGGCTGCGCCATTTGACTGAGCTTGGTCGATGGTTACGCTGTGTTTCTGTGTGTTAGTAGTGACTTGTGTGTTTCTGTTGCTTTTGGCGATCCTCAAGTTAAGTTTACGCATACATTAGAATCATTAAAACAGAGCGAGATTATTTTTGATAATAAAAAAAAAACTACTGAGCCAATTTCATGATGAATTTTAGTTCATTATACCACATTATATCGGTCTCTTGCTATATTTATTTGAAAGAACTGTTTATTAGCTACAAGAAATACCTTCATTTGTTTGCGCATATTTGCGACACCCATACAACTTTTCTTTATTTTCACTGCACAAATTTCGAGTACAGAATTTGTCGACGTATGGTTTTGTAACACAAAACAATCAATGTCTAACTTTCAATTTAAATATAAATGAGTCTCAAATTGAAGGCGTTACATTTTTAAGCTCAGCAGAATAAAAGTCAGGGGTTTTTTCTGTAGCCAGCCCCACAAATAAGGCGCCTATTTTCGATATTTTTCTGCTGTAGGCTTTTACGAATTGTGTTCGATTCTGTATTCAAAATGAAATTTTATTAATAACAAGAAATGACCAGCAACAAATAATAAAAATAGTTGAAAACTTGGATAATAGGAAACGCTCCTTTCCCATCCACAGCGTTTACAGACGTGTGACGTCACTCAAGCGACCACCAATCCTAGAGCGTTTTCTGTCACGTGACCAGAGGTAAGAAAAGTATAATTTTTATTTCGCTTTTTTATTAAAAATAATCCACTTTTCTTTTCAAAATTGAAAAAAATTAGCTTCCTGAAGCATTAATCTACGAGAATGAGTTCAATTTATAATATTTTTTAATACTGTCAAATAGCGAGATAGGAAGTGTGGTACATTTTAGTTTTGCTTGAGGAAGCAGCGCGTTTAAGTTAGGGCACTAATGACCTCGCTGTTGACGCGCCCTAAAGTCACAACAGCAACAACAACAACGTTAAAGTTAAGTTGATGTCTGTTGCTTAGTGGGGAGACCGGTTACTCAGGCGGCACTTCCGGTCAGCCGCTTTCGCCTCCTCGCGCTTCCAGATCTCTACCGACCTTCCAATACAATAGCTTACTCGTGCAGGTAGATGTGTCGGCCTCTGCCGCTACGCAGGCACTAGGGAGCGACCATACCCCCCCGCCTTCCCCAACTCCCCACGTACCACGTAGCTTTTTTCCCTTTTGATTCAGAAGGCATTTTGTACTGTTTTCTCTTGTCAGACTATACTAAATTAAATACGGAGATAATTAAATGACGGTAATAAATAACCACATGCTGCTGTGTGTTGTGTAGCTCATTTTAACTGTGACAAATAATTTGAACGCAAAGCTACGTGGCATCGCTCAGAAACCCCCCCCCCCCCATCGTAGCCCAGCGTAGCTTTCAACCCCTCCCCCTGTCCCCTAGACTGAGCCACGTAGTTTATGGACGCTCCGTAATCACAGGCTGAACGAACCGCTAAAACGCTGCTTGATGATCTAGTGCCAACATATTGCCCTATAAATAAAAACACGGTATTAACACCCTGCGTGCAGCAACGTACACAGCATTATAGGGCTTTACACAGCTTCGTGAACTTATTTGTGTTGAGCGCTCGCTAGGGAGCGTCCATAAACTACGTGGCTCGGTCTAGGGGGAGGGGGAAGCGTTGGGCTACGTAAGGGGGGGGGGGGGTTCCAAGTCAGGCCACGTAGCTTCTCACTCATATTATTTGTCACGATTAAAATGTCGGAACAGAACACACAAACAGCATTTAAATATTTATTTCCGTCATTTATTTAACTGCGTATCTAATTTACGATAGCCTGAGAAGAGAAAACATTACAAAATGTCTTCTGGAATCAACAGAGGAAAAAGTTATGTGGTACGCGTGGCGAAGAAGGTGTAGAGACAAAAGCCACATTGGGCTACGTGGGGGGGGGGGAGGGGGGTGGTGAAGGCCAAAACGGAGCGGCGTGGTTTGTGGACGCTCCCTCACCTCCGGGGCCGTTTGATGTCTGAGCAAACACAATGGTTCTCGTTCGCAATCCCGACAAGACGGTCATCATGGTAACGAGCTCACATGGCGCACAGCACTGCGTTTCTCTTTTAGCACGGTCTTCCTCCACAGGCTACGAGGACCACACCATGAAAACACCGAGCGTGGTGAGTGAGCGGGTTCGAATCCCCGTCCGGGCATCCAGATCTTGGTTTGCCATGGTTTTCCCAAATCACTCCAGGCGGATGCCGGGATGCTTTCTTCAAAAGCCCATGGCCGAGTTCCTCCCCGTTCCATGCCCCAGTCCCATCCCGTCTCTAAAGACCTCGACGTCGACGAGGCGTAAAGTCATTAGTATAAAAACTGTTAGCATCTCTAGTGTATGATATTATGCGGTATGTTTAATTTATTTGATGGTTCCTTCTTATTCGGAGTCACTATTTGATAGATAATGTCGTGGGGAAGGTAATGCATGATTCGCTGCATGAACTATTGGGTTCATGTCTTAGTGTGAAGGAGGTTTAACCAGAGTATTTGTTTCGAGATGTTTGGAGGTGCAGCGCACAAGTGAGAGGGCAGTGGGAGCCCGTCGAGCGCCGCGTCGTCAGGGACCAGCGCAAGATGCATCAAATCAGTCCAGAGACTGAAGGCAGCAAAACAAAGAAATGTTAAATACTTACCTTAAAGTACTTTATATATATATATATATATATATAACACTCAGAAGCTCAATCGGTGGGTTGGACGATTTTTTGATCGGAAAAGTATTAAGGCCGCCACACACGAGCAGTCCATCTGGCGCCAGGTCATTGCGCACCATTCCATTTAGACTCGGTCCAAACCAGGGGGTCACACACGACAGAGCCGCGCCAAGCCAGGCCAGTGCGTGCCTACAAATTTCGCCAGTCCGGCTCTGGCCGTGTAGGGGCTAGCACGATGGCCCGGCATTTTTAGGGTCACCCGTTCGAATCCGCCCTGGGGCTTGGTTGGTTTTATTTTAGTGTTGTTTTGTCTTCAAAAATGTGTCCCAAAATTACATGAAAGAAGCCTGATACAATATTTAGTACAATATAAACTGGAGCTGATTAAATGGTCGCACAGACCGAAGGCCTTTTTTTCGCTAGGTTATGGAAAGTTTTTTTTAAAAAAAATCAGCAGTCACTAAAAACTTTTTTTTCGCTTTTAATTTTATTTTATAGGGAAAAAATTAAATGCTTCTTAAATTAATTCTTAAAAACAATTGTCTTAAACGATGAAAATTAGTAAGAACGTATAAAATTCAAAATACGGTGGTGTAAGTCAAATTTCCTTGCTTTATAGAAATTAACATAATGCAAAAGATACTGTAATAAATTCAGGAACATACATGTTGTAATATATTCATTTTAGTGATGTTACCTGGAATCAAATTTAACACCGAGGTTATAATTGCATAAAGTCTATAAAATGGTTACATTTTACTGCTGACAAAAATGACTGAAACTAGTGTTTATTAGAAAACCGAACGAACACACTAGGGTGTATTTATAACCAAAACTGAAATATAGTGAGATTGCGTAATGTATCTTGAATTGTAAGAAAGAAGATCTTGAATTGTTTCTTTAAAATCAATTATGTCTTTAGAAAGCCTATTCGGAAGTGCGCTATCAGTCAGCATGTAGGATACGTTTACACAGTGAGCACGCAGGATGTGTTTACAAACACAATGATTTAAGTCTGACTTATACCACTTTGCTGATAAACAAAGCACGTATTTCGTTCATCAGTCGAATTTCCAGTTCCTCCTGTTGGAAGCTGAATGAAAATCTGACTTTCTTCGTATTTTTTACCAACAGATTGAGAGATTGATTTATCTACATATGTATTTGGTGTCTTTTTTATTGAAAATGTGACTGACCTACACCATTGTGACTTAAAACCTTCCAAATCGAACCTATCTCCATGAGATAAAAACTTCGTAATCTTTATTTGAAGCCGTGGTCAAAGCTCATATCGATCTTTCAGAATTGTTTTTGGCGTTGCACTAATTCGCTATTAATACTGATTTAAAAAAAAAAAAAATCTCTGTGTACAAGAATTAAAGGACTAGGGTGAAAACGACGAACAGATGAAATTCAATGAATTTATTAGCCGTTCTAAACTAACTATTGGGTTTGATCTATAGATGTAATAAAACTATAAACGGGAAAGTCTGCACATATGAAATATTCTTTAAAAAATGAGTTCGGGTACTATTAACGCGCTACAGGAAAGAAATGAGCAGTATTTTTTTAATTTGTGTCTGTCTGAAAATTATGAACAGGATTAAAGAAAAAAAATATTTGTTAGATTTTGACCGGGTTTCGTTTAATGTACAATACAGTCCGTGGTCCCGCGAGTAAAATAAGGCAAGTTTCATTTTGATGTGAAGTCCGAAAGCTGAGATATTTAAGACAAAAGTGTGTACAAATTAGTACCCACTTTTCGTTGCACGGGTTATCCCACTCCAGTCGTGGTGGGGATAGTCTACCAGACCCTTTGCTACCTGCGATGGCTCGGTGGATTTTGGAGCGGCCGAAAATCCAGCAGGGCCTGCCGAGCCACGCCAGTCAGTCCGCGCCGCCCCACACACGACGAGTTTTGGATCGGCGCGAGGACATTTGGCCTGTTGGCTCGTCCGCGTGTGGCGGCCTTTACGAGTTTTCGAGTCCTCAACATGCTGTAGTAGCACGAGCTGCGCTTGGACAGCAGTGGAGGTATAGATTTTACTTGTATGTAATACATAAAAATGAATGTTTGTTGGTTGGTTTGTTCGTCATCAAATGCGTTTCTATACCATTCATCCGACTGCGGTGAAACTTTGGTGAGATATTGCGTGTGTGCCTCGGAAGGATTCTGGCCAAGCAAAAAAAAAAAAAAAAAAAAAAAACCCTCTGTTCCTCCATCGTCCTCCTTTCCCCCCTCTCCTCAATTTCTGTCAGTGTTGTTCACACAAGCGCACAGTTCTTAATCCGATTTTCATAGTTCTTAGCACACTCTTCAAAACAAGGTGGTCTGGTAGCTCAGCTTACTTCCGAAAGTTCCTCACTCCGGTCGCGGATTCCACGAGGGTTTAGGGGTTATAATGGGTTATATAAGCTACGCCGGGACGTTCCGTGGTTCTGATTCCACGTTAAACTGTAGGTCCCTAACGAATGGAATTGGCCTTCCTGCCTCTGACACAGTAGCTCTGTACATGTCCTACGGGAAGATTCGACCAACCTTCAGGCTGTGGACTAAGGTAGATGTTTAGTTTTTGGAGTGAAAACTTATTTAGGCCTTCTGGGTGAAATCGTGTGAGTTCGCGCCGCCTACACGCTGTAGCGGTTTGGTGGCTGTCTGGGGCTCCTTATCCAGATGCAACGTGGTCTCGGTGAGTGGCCAGCTGGTCCAAGATGGCGGCCGGAAGCCATTAGGGCGGCTCGAGTGGGCACGAGGCCGTAAGGGCCGTCCGTTAATTACGTGAGGTGAAATATGGAGGGGGCATGCGGCGGAGTCCCGTCAAAATCTCGCGTCATGTTAGGGGGGGGGGCGTGTCCGACCAGATCTCACGAGAGGGGGTGGAGGGGGAAAAGCACCTCACGTAATGAATGGACGGCCCTAAGCGACGCTGTTGAGCTTGTGATCACTCTCAACAGGCTAGACACCCAGCAGACGAGGGAGGCCTGCACCCAGATCAGCGCAGGACGCAGTGAGCAGCTGATACGGTGAACAGAGCGAGTGCTTGGAAAGATACTGGTGGGACAATTAGGAGACGACCGCTAGATGACACTCCGTTTGAGATGTCGTCGTAACAGAGTGGAAATAAATTACTTTTTAGGTGACAGAATCAGAGATTGAAATAAGTTGCCAAGCGAAGTCAGCGATAATGTACCAGAATCACAAACAATTTAACATTAAAGGGCAAAATATCCGGATAGCGAAAATGCAGTGAAAGAATTTATGATAAAAAATGAAAACTAAAAATCATAAAATTGGAATGTATGTGTGTAAGAAAATTGGAAACAAGCCAAACGGTCGACGGAAGAAAACATTAAGATGAGAGGGAGGTTAGACTTAGTCTTCTAGGTAGACGAAGGAAGAAGTGGCCACTTAGCAGTGGAAGCACAGCGCATAGTGTCGTGATACACGGCGCGGCCGCTGTAAGCTGCTAACCAGTCTGTGCGTTTCGACGGTCGCCATACGTGTTAAGGACCGTAATAACGGCCAAGGGAGCGTCCACAAACCACGTGGCTCTGTGAATCCCCCTCCACACATGTAGCCCGACGTGGCTTTTGCCTCTCCTCCCTCCCCCCCCCCCCCACTACCTCGTAGCCTTTTTCCCTTCTGATTCCTGAAGACACTTTGTACTGTTTTCTCTTGTCAGACTATCGTAAATTACATACGGAGATAATTAAATCAAGTAAATAAATATTTACGTGCTGTGCTGTGTTCTGTACCTCATTTTAACTGCAAAAATTATATGAATGGAAAGCTACGTGGCCTGGCTTCAACTTTCTACCCCCCCCCCTCTTTTCCACGAGGCCTAGTGCCCTCCCCAGCCCAGACCGACCCACGTTGTCTATGGACGCTGCTTGCTGTAACGTCAGAGGGTCGGCGCTGGACGTGCTCCTGGTGTGGACGCCGAACCAACGTGGGTTCAGTGTTTAGTTGTTCGCCTTCCCTAACGTGTTTGTGTTTAGAATTTGTGTTGAGTATGGAGTGTAACAATGAGAGCGTATTAAAACTGATCGATTTTTATAGTGAACGGGAATGTTTACGGGACCGTAGGAAATATCAATACAAAATCAAGTTGAAGAGGTTACACGCTTGGAGGGATTTAAGAGAGCGTTTTAGAAGTTAATGTGCAAGATGAGAAGAGGAAAATGGAATCTTTGTTGACATATTTTCGCCGTGAAACACAAAGTGAAGAAATGAAATGCAAAACTGATAGTGGTGCTGATGAAGTGTACAAATTGACATGCTTTGCTTTTACCAGTCTGGGCTTCAAAAAGGATAAATTCGCAGTTAACAAAAAAAAGATAAAAAGTTAACACCTCACTTGTTCCTACTTTTGAAAAGAAAGGTTATCCACCAGCGTAGTGTTTTCTTCTTTTTCTAGTAAAATAAAGGCTGCACACGCGACAATTGAATCCTCTTCTTCCCACATAGTATCCGATGGTTAAATTGTAATTAAAACGTCAATAATAGAAAACGCTAGCACCTCGAATGAGATTTCAGATCCAACTGCGACTCCACGTGGTTTGATGAAGATGAGTGACGGAACGCCAATGCCTGGGCTGGGTGAGTGGTGGGAGGACCGCGACCGGGCATCCAGATTTAGGTTTTCCACGGTATACCCAAATCACTCCAGGGGAATCGCGGGTTGCTTCCATAGCCGAACTCCTTCCCGTTCCTTGTCCGCAGTCCCATCCCGCCTATAATGATCTATCGAAGTCCATAGTAAAGATAATAGTTGGCGGCCACCGTCGGCTGGGCTAGTGACGGCGGCGTTTCGAGTTGATGTGAGATGTGGAGCGGACGTGTGTGGAGACGTCGCGGGCTGGCGCGGGGAAAGCGGCGCGTGCGGTATAAAGAGCGCGCGTCAGCGGGAGGCAGCAGTCAGCGCTGACCAACCACACCACTCGCACCATGAGGACCTCCCACGTGAGTAACCACTAAATAATATCTCCTCACAATTAAAAAAAAAAAAGAATCATTTTTTGACAGAATACAGAGACGCATGATAAAAAATAAGTAGTTATTAATTTTTTTGACAAATAAGTTTAAACGATTTTGTTTTCTGTGCAGTAGTTATTATTATTTTTCTTGTGGCTTTGCCCCTTTTCGACGTGTAGGCGGAGCTCCTAGGGACAGCCGTAGTTTGTGTCCTCTGTCCTCCTCTACTGCTGCGTCTACCCGTCGTCCTGCCACTCCTTCGCTCGCCCGTGGTTATCTGAACACGCTGATTCTCACTTCACGCGTGTGCTGCCCGCAGCCCACCCCATCCCCCAGTTTCCATGCCCCTCTCGGCGGTGATTTTCCATCTATCGTTTCAGTTCGTCTCAGGTTCGTCCATATTAAAACAACAACAGACTTCACAGCATTCTGTCTTTTTTTGTTTATGACTCTATGCCTCGTCGATTTCGTGGTAATTTTAGACGGAGAGGATTGGACGCAAGGAACGAGAAGGGATTCGGCCATGGTATTTAAACAAGCCATCCCGGCATCCGCTTGGAGCGATTTTGGGAAACGACAGGAAACCCAATTCTGATTCGAACCCGCGTCCGCCCGTCAGTGCGTTTCTGCGTTGTTGCGGCGACGGCAGTGGACGTCTAATGTCTCGTCGGCAGTTTGAAACGGGTTCCATTCGCCGTCAGGAACCTCGAACCGCGTTACTCTGTTCTGTGAGGTTTGTCTGAATAACACTCTAATGTTCGCGTCAGACTCGACTTGCACTTGTTTCCGGTCACGTCGCAGATAGCAGGCGCAGGAAATAAATATACCATAAACCCGGATCAACACCGCGCGCGGTAGGTTTCCACACGTATTGCTGTAACACGCGGCACTAGACTCGAGTTAGGGGTGTCCATTAATGACGTGAGGTGAAATAGGGGGGGGGGGGTCAACGGAAATCTCACGAGAGATTTTAAAATTATTGTAGAATTGTAGAGCTAAAAAGAAATCTTGAAACGACGCGAAAGTCTGTCCTAACAAACACACGCGCCGTCGCCTGGAACGCGCTGCTCGTTCCTCTCCTCAGCTTGTGTTGCGGACGAATCGTAATTTCCTGTTTAGAGGCTCCTCTACACAATCGCCCATGATGGGAGATTAAAAAAGTGGCCATCATCGTCGCGATCACGAGTTGCTGTCTGTGAATTTTCGTTTACTCTCTGTCGTCTGTTGAAAATGGACGTCGAAGTGATAGCGGCTTGTGGTGATCACAGATTAATAAGTTACTCTACATTACACAATCATAACTTCATAGATTCCTTGATGATTTGTTTTTTGTTTGTTGTGTTGTTTGATGGCTGGGTCGTGATACTGAACTCAGTCATCGCAGATTCCATTTACGAACCGTGTAACCTCAGAAGGAAGTGCGATGTAAATATTATCAGCTGGTGTTGTCGAAACACTGTAAAATAATTAATTTACTGAATTAAAGTCATGATAAGTGGAAACAAAGGCTTGCTAATCTTTCATCAGTCAGATAATTTCTATAACGTATTTAAAAAATAGGAAAAGGCGACGGTGTAACTGAGGAAGAGATGGCCATAATCTTCCGGAAATAACAGGAAAACATTAAATAAATACCAGACAGAAACGAAGCAACAAAGAAAAATAATACAGGCTACTCCCTTAGTACATCAAATACAAAAAAGGTCATCTAAACTATATGGAGGAAGAGAACATGGTGGACGTTGACTATTAAATGCTCTGTACACTCCCATGACCCTCTTCATCCTCCTCCTGTCTTCCAATGAATCCCATTCCAGCTCTTTTATCATATCTGTTACTGATTGCGTTCTGCGATAATTTTAAAGAAAGAAATCTAGCAGCCCTTTTTTATACTCTCTCCAACTCCTGTACCAATTTTAAATCGCTTTGTTGCAGTCACTTTAATTTTACATAATTTACAGAAAATTACTCTTCCGTCTGTACTAGAACACTCCTCTGGAAATTCCATTAAGTAACTCCCTATCATCGTACTTTTAGATTTTTTCCCAGCCTGTTGGTACTCACTGATCCGCTGCAGATTTAGCACTGACTGAGGATTAGTTTCTAAAGTATTGGCGACATTGAGACATTGATTGGCGCGGCTCGACACAGGCATGCAGTTGAGATTAAAAGGCAGGCGGAACATTAACGACTAGAGAGTGACAATAATGAATCACTTTAATTCTTGACTGGTGAATTCTGACCAATTCAGTGACAATAGTTTTTTTCCCTCCACTATGTGATAGGAGTACAGTTCCCTCCACTATGTGACAGGAGTACAGTTCCCTCCACTATGTGACAGGAGTACAGTTCCCTAAATTATTATTTTAATTTCTTCTCTTCTATAACCTCTAGTGAATTCCCGGAACTAATAGAAAATTACCAAATTTTCTCTCAAAATATGACCATATGACCATAAATATTGTCGTAATATGATGAAAACAGGTTAAATGGCCTAAATATTGGTAAGTTACCAAGAAAAATGATGAATAATTTACCAAAAACGCTGAAAGAAATTAAAGTTGAAATTTTTGGAGGACAAATGGTGGGTGCAGGAAAGGGGGAAGATGGGAGTGTAGGGAAATTGCCACCGGAGCGTGCGCCTCATTGCAATTTAATTCAATATTATTATTATATTATGTGCATTTATATTATGCTATATAAAATACATTACAATCAGAACCGTTCAATCCAGCATTACAGCTCAAAAAGAACGCCCTAAAGATGAAAGCCCTATCCGATGCTGCGGCCTCGTGTGTAGAGGCTCACGGTCGCCACCTGGCGCTTTCACCGGCCGGACGTAACGAGGAGAAAACGACGGACATTGCGTTCCGCCCGAGGCCGCAACAAGCCATCTCGTGTGGGTTAGCTCTTCACTCTGTCGCAATCTACAGCTCCTTACACCCAAATAACGCGCAGGAACAGTAGGTGAACCTCGAACAGTGGTCTCCGACATCGATTACCAGCAGGAAACGTGTCGCCATATTACGCACGCCGCAAGCTATACACAGCTCTCATTCACTCGCCGAGTCAATCGGAACCAGTAAACTTTTTTTCTCTCTCTCTCTTTTTTTAAGGCCCATTCACACTAGCGGTCAGCTCATCTCAGTTCAGGTCAGAAATCGCTATACACGTAATCCAATGGGAACATTCACACTACGCGGTCCGCTCAGGTCAGGGCAAGGCAGGTCAAGACCTGAGCTGAGCTGACCGCTAGTGTGAACGTGCAACGGTTATTTCAAGTCAGATCAAATGGGCGACGAACGTCTAAAAAATATGCTCGTAAGCAATAGAAAAGGGTAATAAATAAAAAATAAATATCTTAACGGTATGTTATTTCTGTTTAATATAAAGTAGGCAAACTTTAATATAAGGTCAAATATTTTTACACATTTTAGTACTGCCAAGATACAGATCCTGTTTCCGAATTAAAAAATATTGTGAATTTTTTTCTTGATTCAAAGGCTTCTGTACCAGCGTTAGCACACAAAAAAAGAATATTTATAAAATAGGGTTTCTCTCGCTCATCCTGAAATTCACTTTTTACATGGCATATCCTTCCGTAAATAATTCTGCAAAATACATGTTGCTAAAATTATGTTATTAATTGATCCTGGAGCAGAATTAATTTTTCTAAAATAAATTCAAAATCTTTGACCCCTAAAATATCAAAAACTTCCCCCTCCACTCGTCTCGCACGGCATAACCGGTAGTTAACATTATTTTTTCTCTTGATCTGTTTGCGGTTGTAACTGGATGCACGCAGAACCATCCTCTTTTTGATCTTTACGTATTTTTAAGCTCTTGATCTGACCTGACCTGAGCTGAGCTGACCGCTAGTGTGAATGGGCCTTTATGACTTTACGCCTCGTCGACGTCGAGGTCATTAAAGGCGCGATAGGACTGGGGAGAAGGAAAGGGAAGGAATTCGGCCATGCTCTTTTGAAGGAAGCATCCCGGCATTCGCCAGGAGTGATTTGGGGAAACCATGGAAAACCCAAATCTGGACAGGGATTCGAACCCGCGTCCTCCCCCATGCGTCAGCCGCTCGGGGCGGCGTGTCGTCGTGATGTGTCGGACCGCACTCTGCCGCGTCACAGCTCAGTCTTCGTCTCCTTCAACACTTCCACGAGCTTGTTTCACTCTAATACGGAGTACTGTACTTTATAATCTACGAAAGTTATAAAGTACGTTAAAATATTTTCTCGAAGTAACAACTTGCTTAGGCGGGCTGTAGGCTGGTGGTAAATCTATGAATTCGCGTCACAGACATGCTATTACGTAATGTGCGTATAATATGAGCGTTGGACGCATTTTCGAACACGTAGTTTTTATCAGATTTTTGGCGCATACTTTAAAAAAAAATTAAAAATACTGCTTACATTTCACTTACAAAAGCCTAAAAGAAGGCTGCAAAACAAATTTTGGAGATGGGCCACAATTTCGGCTCTAAATTAGCCTGCAGGCGACGATTTCGATTCCTAGTTAGCCTGCGGGTCACTTAATACTTGCCTATAGTTACAATAAATATCTAAATATAACAAACATATAAGTAACACAGTTTAATTACAAAAAAAAGTAAAAACCATCAATGAGACCACTGCAGAGGATTTGTGCTAGCAGGCTGGGGTTGGGCATCTTGCCATAAACCCGCTCCTCCTTTCTCCCCTCAACTCAATTTCTGTCAACGTTGGTCATAGAAACGCACAGTTTTTATCCCATTTTCATAGTACTTAGCACACACTACAAAACAAGGCGGTCTGGTAGCTCAACTTAAGTCCGAAAGTTTCTCACTCGCGGGTTCGAATCCCGTGCTGAACAGGAACTTTTAGGAGTTAAAATGGATTATATAAGCTACGCCGGGACGTTCCGTGGTTCTGATTCCTCTTTAAACTGTAGGCCCCTGAGCAAAGGAACTGGTCTTCCTGCCTCTGACACAATAGCTTAGTACATTCGACCAACCTTCGGGTTGTGGAATAAGTTAGATTTTTGTTTTTTGGAGTGAAAACTTCTTTAAGCGTTCCAGATGATTTTTACATGGGTGAAATCATAATAGTTCTCGTCACCTACACGCAGTGTATCTGCTGCGGTCTGGTGGCTCAGTGGTTGAGGTGGTTGTCTTGTCCCCGGCTGCTCTAGTCACTGTTTTTTGTATTGGCTGGAGGTTGCTTGCTGTTGAATTTTTCTTGTTGTTCATTGTTTCTTTGGCGTCTTGGTTTCGGAGGTGTTAGTGCTCCCTTCCCGTAATGCAGCGTGGTTGCCTCGGCAGTTTGACGTTTCGTTATCTGGGAGTATGATTTGGCGCATTTCACGCAACCATAAGCCAGCTGACAGTAGTATCATGCAGTATGTCCAATACGTGTACGTCGTTGGCATTGTGGGGGTCGCAGTCTGCTACAATATCGTTCTATCTGTATCTTTGCAAATATAAGTGAGTTTTAATCGTAAATTTTTCAGAGACATAACACCCTTTTCAATGTTACAAGGAAGGTGGGCGAGGGAATTAGTTTCCTGCTGTCGCTGTCACTTTTCTTAAACTCAAACACTGAAATATCATTGTAGCTCAATCTAACTACGTTTTACTTAATTTCTTCTGCTTTGACTGACTATTGCAAACGTTTTATTACCACGTGTAGAAGTTTGTTTTAAGGAATTTGATAGGTATAGTACTCTATTTAGTTTTCTTTGAAAAATTAGGAGACCGTTGTAGTTACGTAGGTTCTCCACATAATAATTGTGTTTCTCCATGGAAGACGTTAGTTTCTTTACAGATGCTGCCATATTGTGATATTCACTGCTCGAAAGTTTTCTGTGTGCATAATTAGGACTGTTGGCCGAGTGTTTCAAGTAGGCTAAGCGGTTTCTTTTGGTTATCAAGTTTCATAGTCCATTTGTACATCAGCCTGGTTCTCAAAATGTTCCGCTTGGCTCGAATCTGAAGCTCAGCTGCGGGAGTTCTCGTTTGTTTCAAGTCTTTTCTGGTCACCTTTTGTTGGTACCATCTTTCCTATTCCTTCTTACTGTCAGGAATGCCTCCTCTTCTTGTTGTCCGTAGTCGCGCTGCCAACAGTTATCCTGTATTTCACAGTCTGAGCACGAAACTTTTGTATCGACTCCTCTACGTTTTTCTTCTCTCTGCGTTAATCTTTAGGCTGGTCGTTACCCTTAAAGGCAGCCTGAGATGCTTACCAGTGGAAACTCTTGTTGTCACCGTTAGGTATTCCTCGGTTAAGTATTGCCAAGTCTTCAACACCTCACTAAATACAGTGTCCGATGTAACGACGCAGCAGCTGTTGTTCGTGCCTCCTGATGAGGGTGCCTGTTGTTGCAGAGGCTGGTGGTGCTGTTGGCCGCCCTCGCGGTGGCGACCGGAGACCAGGACGAGAAGACGCGCCACGCGGAGCAGCAGATCTCCAAGGCGCAGCGCAAGCGCGGGCTGTTCGACCTGGGCTACGGCGGCGGCTACGGCTTCGGGCTGGGCGTCGGCTTCCTGGGCGACGGCCACGGACTGTTCTCGGGCGGCAACCAGCTGTACGGCGGCGGCTTCGGCCACGGCGAGCACGTCAGCACGGTGCACGTCACGCAGAAGGTCGGCGTGCCCGTGCCGCAGCCGTACCCCGTGCACGTGCCCGTGGCGCGGCCCGTGCCGTACCCCGTCGCCAGGCCGTACCCCGTCGAAGTGAAGGTGCCCGTGGACCGCCCGTACCCCGTGCCCGTCGAGAAGCCGTACCCCGTGCCCGTGGAGAAGCCGTACCCTGTCGAGGTGAAGGTGCCCGTCGACAGGCCGTACCCCGTGCACGTGCCCGTCGCCAAGCACGTCCCGTACCCTGTGGAGGTCAAGGTGCCGGTGCCGCAGCCGTACGAGGTGCACGTGCCCAAGCCGTACCCTGTGGTCGTCGAGAAGAAAGTGCCCGTGCCTCAGCCGTACCCGGTGGAGGTGAAGGTGCCGGTACCGCAACCGTACCCCGTGCACGTCAAGGTGCCCTACGAGGTGCCTGTAGACAGGCCGTACCCAGTGCACGTGAAGGTGCCCGTCGACAGGCCGTACCCAGTGCACGTGCCGCAGCCGTACCCCGTCGAGAAGCCGTACCCCGTGCCGTACCCCGTGGAGAAGCCGTACCCAGTGCACGTGAAGGTGCCCGTCGACAGGCCGTACCCGGTGGCGGTGCCCAAGCCGTACCCGGTGGCCGTGGAGAAGCCGTACCCCGTGCCCGTCGAGAAGCCGTACCCCGTGCCCGTCGAGAAGCCGTACCCGGTGAAGGTGCCCGTGGACCGCCCGTATCCCGTCGCCGTGCCCAAGCCGTACCCGGTGGCCGTCGAGAAGCCGTACCCGGTGCCGGTGGAGAAGCCCGTGCCGTACCCCGTCAAGGTGCCCGTTGACCGGCCGTACCCCGTACCCGTGAAGGTGCCGGTCGCCGTGCCCGTCAAAGAGCACTACGGGGGCGGCTATGAGGGAGGCTACGGCGGCGGCAGTGCGGGCGGCTACGTCGGCGGCAGCGGGGGCGGCTACGGCGGCGGCTACGGAGGCGGCTACGGCGGCGGCTACGGGGGCGGCTACGGAGGCGGCTACCACCACTAGCTCACCACCAGTCCACGTCCATCTCGTCTCACACAGACCAGCCTCTAGTCCCCATATTGCCAGTTTCCTCCGCAAGGCAGCGCTGACGACAGTTTGCAAAGATTCGCACTCCTCCGCGATTGTTGCAAAGGTCACAAAACCGAGAGGAAGCTGAGGAGCCCGGACGACGTTGTCTCCGTTTTTTGCTTTTACGTTCGCCATTTTGTATCTAGCACTTTCGCCTCATTCTATCATAAGTTATGTTTGTACAATCACCATTGTTTTTTATATTGTCTTGCATATAAAATAATAAAAAATCATAAATGATATTTTTTATTTATTCGATAGTTTGCCCTTCCAGCTGGTCGTCACAGTATTCATCCACCCACGTTCAGTATTCACATTTCTTGCTGTCTGTTGCCTTTGTCCGCCTGCACGGGCCACGGTGGCTCACTGAATACCGCGACAGAGAATGTTTTGAAGGCAATAAATTCTCCAGTGATGGGTAATACAGTGTACATGGCTAGCGTAATTCTGTGCATGCCATTTGTTTTGAGCATATATCAGAACGAATGCGACAAGACCAAGCCAGTGATATTCTATGCCACATACGAGAAGTTCACAAGGAAAGTCAGGAAGTTGACGTACTACTTCAAAATTCTGAACACAGTAATTTGAAAGAGGGACCAGTTAAAATTAGTTTAGAAGAAAGGAACATATTTTGAAGGAATGTCATAATGCACCTTCAGGTAGTCGACAGGGAGAACAGGAACATACGAGACGGTAAAATAGTAGCAATGGCCAGGAATGAAGCGGGATATAGAAAACTATATCCGGCATTGTGAAACGTGTCAAAAAACAAAACAATGCAGAATGAAACCAAAATGCCGCTAGGGATAACTCGTATACCTGAGCAGATTTTTGATAAATGTTATATGGACATAGTCGGTCCGTTTAGCACTAGCGATAAGAGAAATAGATACATACCAACTTTTCAGGATGAATTGTCAAAATTTGGTTTGGCAGTACCAGTTGACCATCAAGATGCTGATACAGTTACACATAAATTTGTAGAAGAAATTATTCTTGGAAATGGTATACTATCAGCGATTTAGAAAGACCAGGGATCGAATTTTATGACAGACATATTTAAAATTGTGTATAAATTGCTGAAGATCTACAGATTTAAAACAATTGCATACCATCCCGAAAGTAACGGTGCTCTTGAAAGAACTTGGAGTACATTATCTGTGACGTTTTATCGCGAAGGATCAAAGAAAATGGAACGATTGGATTCAGTATTCGTATTTAACTCAATACCTCGCTGTAGGACGCGATGAAACTTTGTATTGTAGAAATCAGACATTGCAGGTATATTATAGAAGGAACGACAGATGCTCTATATTGATACGATGATTATGTTAAAGAACTAAAAATAAATTGTAATGTTTATAAGAAATAGCCAGGGAAAATCTGCAGAATAGTAAGGAGGCGAATAAAAAGTGTTACGACCAAAATAATGACTCAAACTTATCTAAAGCAGGGGTACAGCATTGACGAATAGTAAGCTTTCTTTACCTGCTTTATCTTGCTGGTATAAGCACTTCACTACAGCTCTTCTTGATGTATAATATGCCCGCCGTCAAGCGGAAATACTAGCTATAGAAGTTGGCACATTATACTGTTTCACAGCTTGGAACAGAATAATATATCTATTTCAACAGGATCATCTAAGTACACTGGAAAGCTACTTTTATTATTAAACACTTAGAGTAAAATACACTTCTTTAATATTACACTACAGAATAACAGACTTCTACGTTCCTCTTTATACCACCACATCCTCTCTGTAGCTTACATTCTCGAACAACCTCTCGCCATAATTAATTCTTGTGTAAAGATATTCATTGTCTTAGACGGCCACAGTTCATAGATATTCCCACACTCAAATATTCACGTAACTTTCATTTTACACACAACGTTAACACATTTGTATCAACAAAGAAAGAACAATATTTAACTTTAACAAAAATATTCATCAAAAAATGTAAGGGCCTTGTAACCTTACAGAGTCCATAAGAACAGCTTATGAAGTTCTAAGAACAAACCAATTCAATAACTCTGGCATATACCAACTGACATGTCAGAAATGTGAGGCAGTTTACATCGGCCAAACAAGAAGACAGTTCCAGACAAGATATAAGGAACTCATGCGAGCCTTAAAGTATAGCAATCATTCAACTTTCGCCGAACTCCTCTTAGACAATAATCATTATAATTTAAATGTAGACATAATTTAAATGTAGACATGAAAATCCTAACAACAAACAACACAAAACATAATATTTTAACTCAGCAAGAAAATTATCAAATTCAAAAAGCAATAGTCTCAGGAAAACACGTATTTAATGACCATGTAAACTTAACCAACCAAACCTTGTTCAAGCTAATAAAAATCGAAACTGACGCAAAACAACATCAAACACACAAAACACTACCACAACAGTAAGTAATATAACACCATGTTGCGTCTCCACCATCCACCACACATGCACATTTAGCTAAAACAAAGCAAACACACACACACACAAATTCAATTACGAAATTCAAACCCGCCGCTCACTACACTACCGATAGAGCACCGTCAAGAAAATAGCAGAACAGCAAAGGCGCACACATAAAGTTTGACAATGTCGTGCATTGGAAACTATGCCTCAAAATTGATTGCTAGTCAAGTCACGAGAGCAAACTATACCAAGTGCAATAGTGTAAAAAACAACATGCTGGTTGAGGTCGCAGGCGAGCAACTACCACACCTCAAAATGCAAATGTAAAATGTAAGTTACAATATAAAACATATCCTAGTATACTTATGTAAACAAAACGTCTTGCATGACAATCCAAAAGGGATATAAAAATATTAGTAATCAAACTGATATATGAATATAAGTAATATTATGCTGCCTATATAAGAACAATCAAAAGTCAATAACAAATCACATATTACAGCAAAACTGTACGCTGAAGATACCTCGGCGAGAGGCGAAACGCGTCCGGAAAATAAAACAATATCCAACAGTTGTAATGGCGTATTATTAAACAACTAATACTAAGCTTAGCCTCTTATTACACTGGGCCGCCTGGTGGCGCAGCCAGCCAGCCACTCGCACAGCCGAGCAGTCTTTCTCCTAGCATTATACGCGAACTGTGTCCAATGAACTACAGCATGTTACTGTGGAGGTGTAGAGAAGACAAAAGGGTAAAGCAAGAAGCATTTCTCATTTTCGTATCCTTCCCGGTAATATCAACCTTTATTAACGACAATAATTGAAAGAAAGACGATTTAGACATTCTTAAATAATAAAAAAAGGTACTCGTGTGAAAACAATTCATCAAAAAGAGTATAGATTCCTTTAGAGATATAATACGATGTACATGCATCTTTTTCCCCCTTCGCCTTCTCTTTTTCATTTTAATTATTTTTTAATTCATTATTAACTTAAATGCGGTGGAGCTAATACTCCGGTGGCAATTTCCCTATTCATCTAACTACCATATATAAATTTTCTTTTATAGTTGGAATGTTAAATTCCTCCTCCATTTACTTTTCCGATTTACAAATTTAAATTCATTAAGCGTTTTTGGTAAATTATTCGTCACTACGCTTGGTAATATGTTCCAATCTCTGATACTATTACCAACAAAAAACAATTTTTCCACTCCCTTATGCATGAAATCAAGAGCAAGCTTGTGGTCATGGTCACCTTTATCCTTCCATGCACTATACCTAATTCTTTGACCAATATCCCTCCAAGCCCCATCACCAACATATGCCCTGTGCATTCCCAGCACTCTCTTCATCCTCAAATGACACCCAACCCAGCTCCTTTATCATATCAGTTACTGACTGGGTCCTGCGATAATTTGCACAAACAAATCTTGCTGCTCTCCTTTGCACATCTTCCAACTCCTGTATTTGATAACCAAAATGTGGGTCCCAAACTACACCACCAGTGGTCTGACCAAAGTTTTGCAACCCAACTCCCTAACTTCTCTGTTTAATCCTCTCATCACCCTCTCCAGTAAATGAAGGATTTTGTAACCTTTTCCTACTACCTGCCCAATGTGCTCTGCCCAGTTGAGTTTGTTATCAAACGTTATGCCAAGATATTTACACTTCAAGCCTTCAACAAGCAATTCTGACCCCACCCAGTAATCATAGTTAACCTTTAGTTTTTTATCTGTGTACCTAATAAGCCGACTCTTCTTGGTATTTATCTTCATCCCATGTTGACCTACCCATTTAGATATTCTATCCAGCTCACCCTGCAGCTGTTCACAGTCTTCACCTGTTTTAATCCTATTGTATACTATTATATCATCTGCAAAATACCTAGACTCTGACAGTAACCCATCAACACAGTCAGTCATTAGAATAATGAACAGCAAAGGTCTCAATACACTACCCTGTGGCAATTCCCATATTTATTTCCACCTCTTTTGATAATGTATTTCCTACTCTAACACTTTGCATTCTGGATTTTAAGAATTCCTCTATCCAGCAAGTAACTTTTTCATCCAATCCAAAAGATTTCAGTTTATTTAAAACCATTTTATGGCTCACTCTGTAAAATGTCTTAAAAAGATCTAGTGCCACACTGTCAATTTGGCCTCCCTTGTCCAGTTCATCTGAAATATTTTGCATATAGCTCACCATCTCAGATTCACATGAACATACTTGCTTAAAGCGATGCTGTCGATCTGAAAAACAAGTTTCTTTCTTCACAGATATTTCTGTAATAGTTGCATATCAATCTCTCCATCATTTTGCCTATCTCTGATGTCAAATTAATTGGCCTATAATTTTCAACCCTATTTGTAAGCACTCCTTTATGAACCGGTACTACTATCACTCTTTTCCAATCCTCTGATAAGTATCAAGACTCCAAACTCAATTTAAAAAAAAATTTCTAGGTAAAATACAATATCGTATTCCACAATCTTTAACACATCTATAGTAATATTATCTACACCAGTCCTTTACGTATTTTTTTAGCTTCTGGGTTCCTTCATAATTTCTTGAGAATTTATTTCAAATTTTGTGGTTTCCTCATTTATACTTTTATGGAGACTCTCCTCTGATTCATTCCTCCAATCACTGGTTGATTGTCCCTAGTTGTCACACTAAACTAGTCACTCAAGTACGTCTGCAACTTTAAAATCATAAAAGTACAAGAAGGAACATGTGTAAGCTTGTTATCAGACATGTTACCTCGCCACTAATGAACACTAGACTGACTGAACGAGTGGTGTAAGAAGCTGGGTATGATACAATGCCCTAGTGTAATAAGCTCCTTAAAGTTCACTATGAAAAATTTGAAGATTTCTTGCTTGCTTTGAAAACGTCGCTTTTTTTTATTGGGGCTGGCCATTTATAATTTAATCATTGGTCGTAGTATCTTGTAATGGCTAGAGAACTTAATACACATTCCATATTATTAAATAGTTGAGCAAACCGAAGAAATAAATTACCAGAACACTCGATTCCGTAACATGTTTGGTCTGATAACCAGTTTAAACAACCCAATATGAATCAAGACAATTAACGAAAGTGGTCAGTAAAATACGAAAAAAAGCAAATAAATTGTAATGTATAAACTTTGGTCAAGCAACAACATAAGCGAAAGTTTTAATTAAATTGAAATTTAGTCTAGGCTGGAATAACAATTGGCATTCGTGGTTACAGAACATTCCATGAGTAATTTAAGTTTTTTTTAATGTTGTTTTCATTAGCAAAATGTTACTGAAAAGCAGTTACACGCTTTTTTAAGCCGTAAAGTTTATGGATATTTTTTGAACAATGAAATGCTACGAAAAGCAAAATAAATGTATCATGTCAATTAATTTGATAACAGTTTGCTTAGCTATTAAATTGTGGACATTGCCTCGAATTTCTTCTAATGATGTCTCTGGTCGCTGTATAGCGAATGAAGGCCAACACGTGACTGTTCTCCAGCCAATAGCTCTCGAGGTGACTGAGTTTATGAAATCATATAGTAGATAGTTTAATCGTGGATCTGTCCTACGCGGCGCAGGCCAGCGCTAGCCAGTTCTTCACATTCACCAACCAGTACAAAATTAATAGAACATGTTACCAATTTTTAACCGACTTCAAAAAAAGGAGGAGGTTCTCAATTCGTCTGTATTTTTTTTTTTTTTTTTTTTTGTATATATGACCAGCGATATCTTCACCATTTTGACCGATTTAAATTAATTTTTTTAGTGGATAGGGTATACTCCAAAGTGGTCCCATATTAATTTCATTGAGTAACCACCCCTTCTAACCCCCTCCGCCCCCTAATTTTTATACAATCCACGTTTTTATACAATCTCGATGAAACTTTGGACATATATAGCCAAAAATAAAGAGAAAATTACTGTCAACTTTTGGTTTAAAAAACTGAACCCTCTCCCCCTATCCACCCCCTTAATTTTTGCCAATTTTCTTTATTCAAAGCTACAGTCGACACCATTTAAGTGATCTCCATTAAAGTTGACAATTACATGTAGTTTTTCATGGAGAAGGATTCTGACCAAAAAAATAAAATAAAAAACCACCCCTCTCCCATTTACACCCCTTCATTTTATAGAAACCTACATTTCCTTATCTGATTTTTACTGAACTTTTCCCATGTATACTTTAAAACAAAGAGAAAAATCCTGTCAATATTTGGTTTGCCAATGCTCAACCCTTCCCCCTTCAACCCCATTAACTTTTGTCAATGTTCTTTATAAAAAGCTACGTACAGTCCAATCGTTTGAACCGATTACCACGAAAGTTGGTGCTTATATGTATTTTTTTTTACGAAGAAGGTGTCTGACCAAAAGATCTATAAAATAATTGTTTTAAAAAACATAAAAACCGCCTTCTAAAAAAGAAAAGCACTAAAATATTTTAAAATAACTTTATACCTTGCTTAGGAAAAGTAAATCTAAATGGACAATATTTTACATTACCGTCATTGAAATTTTTACATTAATTAGTTATTTTTGGAGTCGGTGCCAGCTGTCACATCGCGAAGATCGAATTACTGAACTTCTTTTGGTGTCAGAGGTGAAACTGGGAGTACGAACAAAAATTCCCAATATTTTACAGCATGTCGTGAGGCAGATATTGTTTTGCGGGAGACAGCTTAGGGAAACAAATTAACAGTATTTTAATCTGTGGTTCATCCGGGCATATGTCTGGCGCTACAATGTCAGTTGGTAGGCTGTATCAGGCAGTAAACGATTTACAGTTAGTATAATATCGGCGTATCATCTGTATTTTTCAGTTTTGTTGAAACATGTTTCTAACATTAATTGTAGGTAAGCAGTAACATGATTTTTTATGTATTATTGTTATTCCTTATTGTTTTTATCTTTTTGTTTTTCTTGCTTTCGCTGGCACCGACTCCAAAAATAACTAATTAATGTAAAAATTTCAATGACGGTAATGTAAAATATTGTCCATTTAGATTTACTTTTCCTAAGCAAGGTATAAACTTAATTTAAAAATTTTAGTGCTTTTCTTTTTTGAAGGCGGTTTTATGTTTTTAAAAACAATTATTTATTTTAAATTTTTAGTGGTATTATAGTTTTTTGTATTTTAAATATGTCGCAGCAGTTCCCATTTAGCGAACTTCCTGGTAGCTCTGAGATTAAAGCACTTGCTTTCACAGAAGAATTCTGTCTTTATATACCACAACAACTTCCAGAACGGGGTGAATTGGGTGTTGTGGTAAGGGATGTCAGTTTACATTTTGGTCAAGGCTATGTTTCGATAGTATCATAACATCTGTTAAAGCTGCTGGTAGATAACCAAAACATGTAACATCTGGGCATTAATACATACCACATACACAAATCTGTCTCTGCAATATATCTGTTTGCTCTGGCATCACACAGAAAATATAGACTTTTAATTGGTTTTCACAACGTGAAAGCTTGGGATCCAAGTTGAAATCTGAAGTACATGTTGAGACATTATGAGGCATTTATTTTATAAATATTATGCTATGACTTAAAAATATCTTAATTGATTTTGACGGGATTTAAAACTGTGTATTTTTGTAAAGAACATTGGAAAAAAGGGGTGAGGGTTAAAGGGGAAGAGGGATTGGGCTTTTGTATACCAAATGTAGACTGCCTTTTCTGATTGATTTAAAGTATACGTGTGTAAATTTCTATTGATATCAGATAAAACTGTGGTATGTAAAAAAAACCATTAAGGGGTGTGGAGACGAAGAGTAGTTTGGTTTTTGTAAAGCTAGTGTAGACAGTATTTTTCTCTTTGTTTTAAAGTATACATGTGCAAATTTCCATCGAAACCAGATAAAAACTGTAGCTTTGTGTAAAGAACATTTGCAAAAACTAAATGGGGTAAGGGAATGAGTGGTAGGGTTTTGTAAACAGAATGTAGACACTACGTTTCTCTTTGTTTTTAAGTATACATGTGCAGTGTTCCATGGAAATCTGATAAAACTGTGGGTATCTGTAAAGAACATTGGAAATTAGGAGGGGTGGGGGTAGAAGGGAAGAGGGGTTGGGCATCTGCAACCTAATTTAAACACAATTGTTCTGTATGTTTTAAAGTATATGCGAGCAAATTTCCTTCAGAATCGGATAGAAACTGTAGATTAAAGGATGGAAAGGAAGGAGCTCTCGAAACCAAATGTAGACAGTATTTTTCTGTTTGTTTTGCAGTATACATATGCATACTTCCTTCAAAATCAGAAAGAAACGGTAGTTTTGTATAAAGAACATTGACAGTAATTAAAGGGGTAGAAAGGGGGATAGGGTTTGCGTTTTTTGAAAGTTATGGACAGTATTTTTCTTTTTCTATTTGTTTTAAAGTATACGTATGCGAAGTTCGACCGAATCGGATTAAAATGTGGGTTTTGTACAAATATTAAGGGAAGGGGAGCTAGGGTAGTTTTTTTTATTTCTTGGTCAGAAATCTTATCCATAAAAAATTACATATATATGCGCCAACTTTCATAAAGATCGGTCAAATGGTGTCGACTGTAGTTTTCTAAAAAGAAATTGACAAAAATCAAGGGGGTGGAAACGGGGAGAGGGGTTCAGTTTTTGCAAACCAAGAGTTGGCATTATTTTTCTCTTTGTTTTACAGTAAAAATTTGCTAAGTTCTGTCTAAACCGGATAAAAACTGTGGTCGTGTATAAAAAATTAAGCGGTTTAATGGGGAGAGGGGGTTTTTAGATCTTTTGCTCTGACACCTTCTTCGTGGAAAAATACATATAAGCACCAACTTTCATGGTAATCGGTCAAACGATCACGACTGTAGCTTCTTATAAATAACATTGACAAAAATTAATGGGGTTGAAGGAGGGAAAGGGGTTGAGCTTTGGCAAACCAAATGTTGACAGGATTTTTCTCTTTGTTTTAAAGTATACATGGGCAAAGTTCAATAAAAATAAGATAAGAATTGTAGATTTCTATAAAATTAAGGGGTGTAAAGGAAGACATAGGGTGTTTTTTTTATTTATTTAATTTTTTTTGGTCAGAAACCTTCTCCATGAAAAATTACATGTATATGCCAACTTTAATGGAGACCAGTTAAATGGTGTCGACTGTAGCTTTGTATAAAGATCATTGGTAAAAATTTAGGGGGTGGATAGGGGGAGAGGGCTTCAGTTTTTTCAAACCAAAAGTTGACAGCATTTATCTCTTTATTTTTGACTATACATGTCCAAAGTTTCATCGAAATCGGATAAAAAATGTGGGTTTGTATAAAAATTAAGGGGTGTAAAGGGGAGAGGGGTGGTTTTTTATTTATTTATTGGTCAGATTCTCCATGAAAAATTACATGTATATGCCAACTTTGATGACAATCAGTCAAACGGTGTCGAGTGTAGCTTTTTATGAGGAACATTGACAATAATTAAAGGGGTGGAAGGAGGGAGGGGGTTGAGCTTTGGCAGAGCAAATGTTGACAGGATTTTTCTCTTTGTTTTAAAGCATACATGGGCAAAGTTCAATAAAAATCAGATAAGAAATGTAGGTTTCTATAAAATTAAGGTATGTAATGGGGAGAGGGGTGGTTTTTTTTTATTTTTATTTATTTATTTGATCAGAAACCTTCTCCATGAAAAACTACATGTAATTGCCAACTTTAATGGAGATCAGTTAAATGGTGTCGATTGTAGCAATGAATAAAGAAAATTAGCAAAAATTAAGGGGGTGGATAGGGGGAGAGGGGTACATTTTTTTAAACTAAAAGTTGACAGTATTTTTCTTTATTTTTGGCTATATATGTCCAAAGTTTCATCGAGATCGAATAAAAAATGTGGATTTGTATAAAAATTAAGGGTGGAAGGGGGTAGAAGGGGTGGTTTCTCAATGAAATTCATATGGGACCACTTTGGAGGTATACCCTATCCACTAAAAAAATTTCATTTAAATCGGTTCAAAATTGGCGAAGATATCGCTGAACATACATACAAAAAAATACAGACGAATTGATAACCTCCTCCTCCTTTTTTTGAAGTCGGTTAAAAAACCACACACCCTCTACCCATTAAACTGCTTAATTTTATACACAACCATAGTTTTTATCTGGTTTAGACAGAACTTAGCAAATTTTACTATAAAACAAAGAGAAAAATCATGCCAACTCTTGGTTTGCAAAAAATGAACCCCTCTCTCCCCTTTTCCACTCCCTTAATTTTTTTTCAATTTATTTTTAGAAAGCTACAGTCGACACCATTTGATCGATCTTTATTAAAGTTGGCACATATATATGTAATTTTTTATGGATAAGATCTCTGACCAAAAAATAAAAACTACCCTAGCTCCCCTTCCCTTAATATTTGTACAAAACCCACATTTTGATTCGATGCGGTGGAACTTCGCATGCGTATACTTTAAAACAATAGAAAAGGAAAATTACTGTACAAATAACTTTCACACAAAATGCAAACCCTATCCCCTTTTCTACCCCATTAATTACTGTCAATGTTCTTTATACAAGCTAACCGTTTCTTTCTGATTTTGAAGGAAGTATGCACATGTATACTGCAAAACAAACAGAGATATACGTCTACATTTGGTCTCGAGAGTCCAACACCGCTCCTTCCTTTCCATCATTTAATCTACAGTTCTATCCGATTCTGAAGGAAATTTGCACACGTATACTTTAAAACATACAGAACAATTGTGGTTAAATTAGGTTGCTGAACCCCACCCTCCTAATTTCCAATGTTCTTTATAGATACCCACAGTTTTATCAGATTTCGATGGACCACTGCGCATGTATACTTAAAAAAAACGAAAAAAAAACAGAAAAATGGTGTCTACATTCTGTTTACAAAACCCTACCATACACTCCCTTACCCCATTTAATTTTGGCAAATGTTCTTTCACAAAGCACAGTTTTTATCTGGTTTCGAGGAAATTTGCACGTGTATACTTTAAAACAAAGAGAAAAACACTGCCACACTAGCTTTACAAAAACCAAACTACTCTTCGTCTCCACAAACCTTATTTGTTTTTTTATACATACCTACAGTATTATCTGATACCAATAGAAATTTACAACACGTATACTTAAATCAATCAGAAAAGGCAGTATACATTTGGTATACAAAACCTCAATTCCTCTTCCCCTTTACCCCCATCCCTTTTAATTTCCAATGTTCTTTACAAAAATACACAGTTTTAAATCCCGTCAAAATCAGTTAAGCTATTTTGAAGTCATGTCATAATATTTATAAATTAAATGTGTCGTAATGTCTGAATATGTACTTCATATTTCAACTTTGATCAAAAGCTTTCACGTTGTGAAAACCATTAAAAAATCTATATTTTTTGTGTAATGCCGGAGCAAACAGATTTATTCCAGAGAGATTCTTCGCGATGTCACAGCTGGCACCGACTCCAAAAATAACTAATTAATGTCAAAATTTCAATGAAAGTCATGTAAAGTGTTGTCTATTTAGATTTACTTTTTCCTGAGCAAGGTATAAATTTATTTTAAAATCTTTAGTGCTTTTTTTTTTTTTTTTTTTTTTTTTTGAAGGTGGTTTTTATGTTTTTTTAAACAATTATTTTATCAAAACTCATTCTATCGTATAGGTTCGTTATTTTCAGGATTAGGAAAAGAATTTAGATATATTTTCCTCACGATCTGATTTAATTTTCTTCCTAACAAGTGCATGTTGAGGGCCCTTTCCTCAATTCGGATATAATCAATCTGTATGCATAATTAATTTCACGCCAATACAATTGAATTTGATCAGTTCCTATTTATTTTTCGGGACACTTCACACTGTGAAGCGACTTCGGTGGTTCTATATTTTCACTGTTCAACTTTTATTCTGGCTAATAAAAGAGGGTAGCAGCAGTGCAATGAAAGAGAGGAATGCTGCTGCAAAAAACCTCATATAAAAAACCGCCGACGCGACGCCTGGAATAGTGAAGCAAATGTGAGGCTAAAGAAACGCTGAAGATGCTTCAGAGCAGGAAGTGAAACGCGTCCCGAAAAATAAATAAAAAATAAACGAATTGCCTTTTGAGTTTAGATATCAGTTTTCATGAAAGTAATTCCGTCGTTCACAAACTCAATAAACCTACAGATTAATTCTTGTCGAGAAATCACGCCCTGGTTCAAGAAAGACGATACAGACATCAAACACAGTGGATCAGTATGTCACGCTCAACCCGCCACCAAGCAAAGTCAAACAGAGAAACATCTTCAAAAATAGAAAGGCTGTAGCTTCAAACAAAGCATTAGCAGAGCGGTACAGGTATTCAGAACTCATTGTGGCGACTTGACCATTATGCAGTATGCACGCCATACCTTGAACGTGTTGCTTCACCATACTTGCAAATACATTAAAGCCAGGATTTCCCTTGCACTTTCTCGAATTTGAGAAGTATATATTATGCTTTCTATTTTAGTAAAAAATTATGACATGCGTAATAGCCAAGTAACCCTTTTTTTAAATTCTAAATAAACGATCTATGACACCGAGAAAAACCATCTTGCTTCAAAAAGTGAAGTGAATACACACTGTAGAGTGTAAACTTGGTTCAGAAGATTTCATAACTTTTTGTCACTACATGACTATGAGATTTGGCCTATTTTTACAACAGTCCTTTTTCGTGGATTTCATTTCCTTTTGTAAGTTTATCGCTTATTCTTAATCGCTTTTCTGATATAATGATTCCATCTGAAAATCCATAAGAACTTTACAGAATTGAAGACATCAATATACCTTATCAACAATGCCCCATTTTCTGAAGACAATGTGTGTGCGCCGTAGCCGAGCAATGCAGATTGCCGCTGGTTCAACTGGCACCATAAATCAATTGCTAGTAAATTCAAAAATAAGCCTAGGAACAAAGTAAAATCCAAGATATTAGTTAAAGTTGCTGAACTCAATGCATTAAAATATTCTCATGAATATGTCTTCATCCGGAGCAAAGCTATTAAGCCAAAAATTTGTGCCAGAATTTTTATGTTTGGGATTGGAATAAATTAATACGGGGAAAAACTCCAATATTCGACTTTTCTTATGATATAGGGATGAAGTCATAAATGTGTACCAAATTACTTGTTTATAGAATTACTGGAAGTACAGTGGAACTTTGATGTCGGGGTGCCGTGATCGAAATAAAATTTTCAATTTCAATAACTTCCAAAGTAAGAAAATGAAAGAAGTAAAATTCAACACATTAGTTAAAGTCAGTAAGCTCACTCTACAGTGAGAATCTGAGATATATAAAGTTATTAGGGTGAAAAGCGATTTCACGTTAGGAGTACGTAAGAGGTAGATATATGGAAATTCACGAGTTTCAGACTTTTCTTATAATATGTGGGTAAAATTTAATCTCTGTACCAAATTTCAGTTTTCTACGGCTACGGGAAGTACCTTAGAGTTTTGACGATCATCAGTGAGTGAGTGACAAAATGGCTGAAGTTTCCATCCGAATAAGAACATTAACGAGTTGAGGTTAAACCACTTTATAAGAACGATGAGAGGCGCATGAGGCATTTCTATAACAGCCGCCTGCTGCCTCAGTGGTCAAGGTCCCCGGTTCGAATCCCTGTCGCGGGGATTCTAAAAGTTTGCTATGTAATGTGAAGTATGTGAGAACGCTTCCGCGGCTCGGATTACATCGTAAACTGTAGGTCCCCGGTACAGGGGCGGAACCCTGCCAGCAGCCATTACGGCCCCACGACCCTCATCAGATCTTCCAGCAGCGATGAGCTCGTGTAAAGAACAATGACTCACTTAGTAAACCAGGGTTTGGTTTCATGCATCATGTTTCGACAGAGTCAGCAACTTTTCCTTTCATACATAACATATTGGAAGATATCGAAAATAAAAATAGATTACATTCCCTGGGTGATGTAGGTGAGGCCAGAATGCGTTGATAATAAATTAAACACTAAGAAGTTAGCCAGGATATTGCTTTAAATGGTTTCATATCCTTGAAGGTTGCAAATACGTGACAGGTTGTAAACGGAGAGTGAATAATTGTTTAACAACCTACCTCCTGTCCTGTTCCTAATCGCCTCTTGTGAGGGTGACAATGTAGAGTTCCTACACTACATCATGTGTACAAATTCTGGAAACTGCAAATGATATTCAGAAGAAAATAAGGAGGTACTCCAGTGCGAAGAAATTAATACTTAATTATTCCAGTCTGTCATAAAATAAACGAACTAGCCCGTACCCGCGACTTCGTACGCGTGGATTAAGAATTTTTTTGCCAGAATTAAATATAGAAAGTTGTTGGTAACGAAGGATTGGTCCCAAACAATATCGAGTCGGAATAATGACAGGAAAGCTATCACTATATAATTGTACCGTCGAACCTGTCTCTGGAAGAGAATCAATTTGCAACATATTTCTGTCACCATTCGATAAGGTCTCAAAATTTCGTGACTACAACTGTTAATCATACTGTAAAAAAAATATCCTGCGCCCTTCATACAGATTTTCTTATCAAATTCAATCAATATCGATATAGCTATTTAGTCGTCAAAACGTAACAAAAAGAGAGAGATTTACTTCCGTGTTTATAATAATATTACTGTGGTTCACACTCACACACTGACTGCGAACAACACCTGAGGGATCATTATAACGTAAATAAGCGTACACCTACAACATTGCAAGACTACCTTCGATTTGCCTCGCATTGCACCCCTAACTTTCTAATATCTACAGTTTAACATTCAATCCGAATAACCTACGGCCCAGGCCTGACTCTTACGATGAAAAACAATTTTTTAAAAATCTTAGCCTCCACGGAGATTTGAAGCGGAGACCACGACGTTCGTAAGCAAGTGCTTTAACCACTGAGCTGGCAGGCCACTACACGGAAACACGGTACGTAGACGTACATGTCCTACGTGTCTGTCTATCGCCGTATTTCGAAGTTATGAGACAAAAATGTGTTATTTATACAGATAATTTTTCAACCAAATGTAGACATTATTTTTCTCCTTGTTTCAAAGGATAAGTGTGCAAAGTTTCATCGAGATCGGATGAAAACTGTGGATTTGTATGAAAAACCAACAAACCAACAAACAAACATACATACAGTCATCTTTATATATAAAGATGAGTGCTACAATGCGGCGTCTCATGGGAGACGGGCTGTGTCCATGGAGGAAGGAATTATATGGAGGAGAAGTGACGTTAAATCGGTGAAGCAAGCACTAAACTCTCCCGCATGGTGGCAGCACCGGCAGCGACCATATGGCGCTTCCCAACAATTAAGGTGTTCACATTGTGGTAGATGCAGTGATTATTTTATTTAGTATTGTGTATAAGTGTTTAAAAATGCCAGCTTGTGTTGCGTACGGTTGCACAAATAGGCCAGACAGGAAAGAACCTGGAATATCATTTCATAAGTAAGTTGAATTGTAATTATCGTTGTTGAAGTGAGCGGTAGACACCGCAAACTTTGCAGCACGTCTATAAATATTTAGTCATAGCTCTCAATGGGATGACTTTGTTCTCAAATTTTTCTTGGTGTAGTGTAGAAAATCAGCAAACTTGCTATTTTGCACATAATAGACTAGCATTATTTTTTAACGAGTGTTTAAAATGAGACTTAAAGGGGCGTGTTTTACTTCGCGATTCAGTGAATTTACTATTACGATTTCTTTCGTCACGTTGCTGATTATACTGACAATGGATGATGAAATTAACTGTTATGTGAGAAGCTGTGAGTTTTATTAATTTTTTAAATAGCTGTTTCAGGCCATTGACTTAGGTTATTTTTAAAGCTTCATATAAGACTTGTATCTGTTTGTAAATACGTCTATACCTATTTTTACCGATTTTGAAATCTTTCTCATCTATTTATGTCGAAACAGGTTCATGCAGAAATAAAAATGGGCTTCATAAATAAAGAAATTATTGGCCTTTGAACAAAATCAATTTGGGGAATATTTTTCTAATTTAGTCTCTTTTTTTTTGTACAACATTCCCCCCCCCCCCCCGTATCTAAATCTAACTGAGAGATAATTTTTTTACAATTGTCCTAATAAGTACGGCTGTGAAATTAGACAACACATCTTGATCAAGAGAATGTTCATTAAGGTGACTGAATAAACATTTTATTTCTGGTACCAGCCTACAAAATGTCTGGGTTGCTCATCCCTAGAGTGGGTCCTCTTACTTTTTTTCTGGTCTAGGACACATTTCAGACTAACCACAAGTGGTAGTAATAAAACTGAAATATCCATTCTGCATGTCAACCATGTAATCATTGTGGCTTTGACAGAATTAATTTTTGGTCCAGCCTGCATCCAAACCTAAACCCCTCAATTTGGATGTTGTATATCCCCCAAACTAAGCAAGATATCGAAAACATTTATTCCTTATTATCGAGTTTTTTCGTCGTGTTACATAAGAATCCATCATTAAATTTGACTTTTGCGAAATTTTTCTTCTGCATTTCAACTCAAGACACCTCACTTTTGAGACAGTATATCTCGAGAACTAGGTGAAATATCGAAAAATTTTACTCTTTATTTTTTATTTGTCTCGTCTTTTTAAATAAAAATTCATCATAAAATTTGACTTTGAATAATTTTTTCTTCTGAATTTCACATTTGAGACAGAATATCTCGAAAACTAAGCAGGATATCAAAAAATTTTATTCTTCATTTTTTATTTGTCACATCGAGTTACATAATAATCCATCACCAGATTGCGGCGTCACGTTTATCCTAGAGTCCCCTTGAGGCGTTTGTACATATTCCCCGTGTTTGTTGGGAAGCGGTCAAGCCCCCACCACTCCGGCCATGCCCCCCCACTCCTCCGCCGGCCTGCTTCACTCCCATGCGTGGTAAAGGTCTCTTGCGTCGTCTCCATGGCTGTGTCGGCTGTGCCGCCTGGCGGTGGGACGCGGAACCTGAGGTGGCGCGCGAGTCGCGTCTGACTTGAGATGGCGATCGTGGACAGGGCGCTGGGTCCCTCCTCAAGACGAGTCGCATTCGCGTCCGCTCCACCTCGTTCACGACCAGAACAGGAATCAGCCGCTCGCGTCGACAAAACGCAGACTA
Source organism: Vandiemenella viatica (assembly GCA_031002005.1). Taxonomy (NCBI): domain Eukaryota; kingdom Metazoa; phylum Arthropoda; class Insecta; order Orthoptera; family Morabidae; genus Vandiemenella; species Vandiemenella viatica. The sequence goes on from CM061918.1 coordinate 150,929,027, forward strand.
CCTAAAGGATCGCTGCGTACAGACCAGGACAAAATCCGATACCTGAGAACAATGGCGGCACATTGTTCAAAACCGAAACAGACAGAGAGACATAAAAACAGTTCATCCCTTTTCTGTAGGATCGTAAACTGATTTTTTTTTGCTAAAACACGCCCCCCCGGCGCCGAGCTTGAGTATATTGTTTCCCCCCTCGGGACGAGTGGCGGCAATCCGAATACGCTGCATGGAGCCTACGCAGGAACCTAGGAAACACTGGCAATACTGAGGTGTATTCACTGCAGAACCAAATAATACCGAGGAGCAACACATGCGCGGATGCGGAGGTGGATAAATCAATTTATAATTATTTAAATTTTAACATTTTATCAAAAATAAATTTAAGATTAAAAAATATTTTTGTGCCAAATACTTCATTTTTCATAAGTAACGTCTATTTCAATATAATACTCCGTTACTGATTTATTTTTTGCCTCATCTTTCAGCAACAAAAAACCTGGTATAATTTCACAAGTGAATTAACTTTTTTCATAACTACACACGCGTCTTTGTCATGTGATCTTTGTGGAGTTCGCGGCTCTACTAATTCAGGCGTCAAGCACAAGCCCACGCCACGGCACATCTCCGTGCCCGCCACCGCTCTAGCGGCGCATTCACAGTACAACTAGTAGGACCTACCATGATCCGATATTCTGATAAAGGACTCTTGATGGGCCGTGAAAGGGGTTACAGGACGTGCTGGATGTTGTTGGACTCCCAGACAACCAACACGGTTACTTGCCGTCCAACAAGCTATGGCGTTGGATCGTGATTGGAGGAAACATCCTGCGAGTGTGCGATAAGGACACATGGTGAAAGTACGATTGGAAAGGACTGCGTGGGACATTGTGTTGGACCCCTTCTAGTAGCGTGAGTGGGTGAGCGCATCCTACGGTAGTTCTACACGGATGTCCTACAAGTTGGACCGTGAATAGACCGCTTTACTTCACACGCAAGTTCAAACTTCTAAATTCGTCGCTTAGGTGATAACACCGTTGAGTTCATTGATATTTTTACTGCAGGATCGTCATAAAAAAATTAAAAAAAACACTTTATTGTTAGCTAAGTGACGGTAGGTAGAATCTCGTACAAAGAGAAAAGTGTTATACTACATTGCAATGTAAACAAAACATCCGCCCTTTTTATTGCGGATGCGATAGCGGATGTAGGATTTCAGTTCCGCACTTGATTCAGAAGTTCTCATTCGAAATGAAACGGCGGTCGCGGCCGCACAGCGCTGAGAGACCATAGATGAGGGAATCCCCGAGCAGCTAGAGGCAACACACGGGAAGGAATTCGGACATGGCTTTGTGAAGAACAGTAGCAGTGCGAGCCCCGTCAGCGAGGTGGCTCTGGCCGGCGAGCTTGTTCACTACGCCACACACAGTGAGCAGCAATCCCCCAAGGCGGAATCTAATTTATCATTCGTTTATTTCCTGGAGGCGTCGGCTCACGCATATGTTTTGTAATGTGACGTTCAGTTGAACGCAGGAAATGCTCGAAATCGATGGTTGACACTGTCATAAAGTTTTGAAAAGCCTCATTATCACCTGCAAAAGTCAGTTCGGGAATTGAATGATTACGATCATTTCTCCTTTGACCTTAACTTTGTCTAATCTTTTTTTTTTTTTTTACGAATAGTCTAACGCGTCGTCAACGTCGGGATCATTAGAGGTGGGATGAAAGTGGGGGTCAACGAACGGGAAGGAATTCGGCCATGGCCTTTTGAAGGAAGCATCCCGGCACTTGCCTGGAGTGAGTTTGGAAAAACATGGAAAACCCAAATCTGGATGCCGGGACGAGGATTCGAACCGGCGTCCTCCCGAATGCGAGGCCAGAGCGTAACCCACCCGTCGCTTGTTTTTTTTCACAAATCCACCAACTTGCTACTTTTCATCTTTGACGTCGTATGGATAATAATCATAGCCCAGGCATATTAGGTTTAAACCTAAAAAAATAATTTTTAGCTGAAATTTGGCACAGACGTTCATTAGTACCTGAGAAACTTGTACTGAAAAGTCCCTACCTCTGGGGTGTCCGCGTCATAGTTTTTTCAGGTAAAAAGCGTTTAAAAAGGGTTTTTCGGTGCAAAATCGGTATAAACTCGTTGTAACATTTAAAATGTCAGACTTAGTAATGTTTTATTGCACCCTATGTAATTAGGAAAGGCTAAACACTCCATAAAAGTGTAATATAAGCACTATTATTATGGAAAAGTATAGTCACATTTTATCATGAAGGCAGTACAAAACATTACCTTTTTTCAATATCTCTGCATTGCGGAAAAACTGTCAAAGTTACCATATCAGGACCTGGGATCAAAGTTACCATATCAGGACCTGGGATCAAAGTTACCATATCAGGACCTCGGATCAAAGTTACCATATCAGGACCTGGGATCAAAGTTACCATATCAGGACCTGGGATCAAAGTTACCATATCAGGACCTGGGATCAAAGTTACCATATCAGGACCTCGGATCAAAGTTACCATATCAGGACCTGGGATCAAAGTTACCATATCAGGACCTCGGATCAAAGTTACCATATCAGGACCTGGGATCAAAGTTATAGTACACACTTTCAGCATTAAAATGGTATAACGTTCATCCCTCTGCAACATGTGGCTGTCGAGATACGAGTACCGAGCGTGGTGGGTGAACGGTTAACGCTCTGGCCTCGCATTCGGGAAGACAGGGGTTCGAATCCCCGTCCGGGTACCCAGATTTCGGTTTTCCATGGTTTACCCAAATCACACCAGGCGAATGCCGAGATGCTTCCTACAAAAAGGCCATGGCCGAACTCCTTCCCGTTCCTTGTCCCCGGTCCCATCCCGCCTCTAATGACCTTAGCCGTTGACGAGGCGTAAAGCAATATTTAAAAAAAATTAAAAAAGAGATACACGTTAAAACAAGCACACGTGAGTCAGCGCTGGGCCGAGAGCTCCCACGCCGCTCCCCGGGCATTATGTTTTTTTTTTTTTTTTTTTTTTTTTTTTTTTTTTTTTTTTTTTGCTGTCATCAGTCTTTCTACTAATTTGATGCAATCCTCCATCCCTTCCTATCTTGTGCTAACCTTTTCATCCATACATATTCCTTACAACCCACGTCCTCAATTATCTGCTTCATATATTCTAATCTCTGTCTTCCTCTACAGTTCTTACCTTCCACTGTTCCCTCCACTAACAAATTAACAATCCAGCATGTCTCAAAATATGACCTACCAGCCTGTCTCTTCTTTCTGTAAGACTATTCCACAAACCTCTTTCCTCACCCATCATTTCCAAAACTCGTTCATTTCTTACTTTGTCTGTCCACTTAATTTTCAGCATTCTTATGTAGCACCACATTTCAAATGCTTCAATTTTTCTTCTTTCCGGTATTCCTATAGATCATGTTTCGCTACCGTAAAGTGATGTGCTCCACACATAGAGTTATAAAAAGTTTTTTCTAATTCCTAGATCAATATTTGAAATTAAAAGATTTATCTTTTCATGAAGGTAATGAACCTGAAAAAAAATAATATAGACCTGAAAACTAGCACAGATATTATGTACTACCTAAGAAGCATGTCTTGAAAAGTCGCCATCTGTGAGGTGTACTGTTCATAGTTTTTTCAGGGCAAAAGTTTTTAAGTGGGGCTTAAATGCCATAATCAGTATAAACGTGTTGTAGCTCTTAAAACATCAGCTTTAGTATCGTTTCATTGCACTGTAAGTAATTGGGAATGCTGTTGACACAGTTCACTTTCGTTTCGCTGCGAGTGAACCGTGTAAACGCGCCTTGAGCTACCAGGCTGCTCACCCATCCAACTGCCGAGTCGGAGGCTGAAATCAGTGGCATGGCGCTCACTACCTCGACTACGTGTCGGTACACACCGTCAACCCGCACTCCTCAACGCTGCACAAGTCGCTCTCTTTAATCATCCTAAATAGTCCAACATTTAACAAACGCTAATAATAATAAATAGTCAGGCATTAACTCCGCTAAAAGCGTATCCATTAGAACCATCTACTCAAAGTAGGCGCATCGAAAATGTAATGTATGACGATACTGTGCAGAAAGAAAGAAGTAATAAGGTGGATTGAAGGTGTTTTGGGCAGACAGATACGGTACTAATAAGAGGCCACTATGGTGGTAACGACTGCCGCGGTTCAGACAAACATTGTAGCTAAATACTGGGGGAATGTGATCAGTGACGTCGAGGTGAGTGTGATCGATACCTCAGGAGCCATAGTGAGCGGCCTCCCGTGGTGACAGGGTGAGTACCTCAAGCAGTGCACTGTGGCCTTTGTGAGTCCGGCGAAAGTAGTCCCGCGGAGCCCATCCTCGACTGGTTCCTCCGCGACCCCCGACCCGACACTCCCGCTACCGTTTCGGCTGTTTTCCTCATTTCTCCGCCGACTTTGACACAGTTCGGCAGAGACCTCCTCCACAGAAACTGAAGCCTCGTCCTGGCGTCTCCGTTTGAGACTACGTCGCGGCTGGACCGCATTGCACGTGGTGAAGCTGCAGACTCGGGCGGAACCTCGTCAAAACTCGCGAAGCGCAGAACAAACGACATTCACAGGGGGACAGCAGACGTGATCCGCGCTGTCTCATACAGACGCGTCTATGTGATATGTAGAAGCGACTACTGGTGCACACAACTCGTTATGCATCGACGACTTGGCTTTCGATACTTATTCCACATTGCGCAATTCTTCTCCCCGATTGCGAATCGTTCGGAAGTTTAGCGATGAACTTCTTTACTTGCAGATAAAAGTAAACATCCTACGGCTGTAAAAGAAGAGTTGATTTTGACGGTGGTAGTCGTGTCGGTTTGACTAACCAATGAATCGAACAACAAACAGAAACTCGTCATAAAGCACTATGCGGCTGTAACAGATTCGAGTTCCGCCGAGCTGCCTCCTCTGGCTGCGCCCAGCACTGCTCATTCCTAACTTCTATATGCGGGCTGTGTGCAGGGGGTAAATCTATGAATTCGCGTCACCGATACGGTATGGCCTGTTGCGCGTATGATATGCACGCTGGACTCTTTTTGGAACACACACTTTTTATCCGATTTTGGTGGAACTACTTTAAAACATATAACAAAAACAGTTTACCCTCTCCTCCTTTGTCCCTCGCCTTAATTTCTGTTAATGTTGTCCATACAAAGTCACAGTTTGTTCCGATTTTGATAATACTTAGGACACGTTGGCGCTCTGGCAGCTCTGCGTTTAAGGCGCTTACTACCGAAAGTTTATCTCTCCGTTCGCGGGTTCAAATCCCGCTATCAACAGGAATTCTTATGAGTTGTATTTGATTATATGAGCTACGCCGGGACCTTCCGTGGTTCTGATTCCACATCTACATCTACATCTATACTCTGCAATTCACAATTACTGTGGGTGGCAGAGGGTGCTAAGCACCAATCCTATTTTAGAGTATTCCAATCCCGAATAGAACGAGGAAAGAAAGAATACATAAATGTATCAGTACGACATCTTATCTCTCGAATCTTATCCCTTCTGTCATTGCGACCCAAATAGGTTGGCGGAAGAAGAATTTCGTTGTACTCGTAAATTAGAGATTTTCGCATACTCTCCAACAAATTTAAACGAAAACGACGTCGTCTGTCCACCAAACAATCCCAGCCCAACCCACGTATCAGCTCTGTGACACTCACATAAGGACTGTAACTAGCGGTCACGAATCGAGCGGCTCTCCTCTGTACTTTCTCTAACGTGTCAATCAATCCCTTGCGATACGGATCCCAAATTGCACAACAGTATTCCAAATGCGGACGCACTAGTGTTTTGTACGCTATTTCCTTTGTATGAGCATTGCCGCTTCTCAAAATACGACCTATAAAACGTAGTTTAGAATTAGCTTTGCCTACGACGGAAGTTATGTGCAAGTCCCATTTCATGTTGCTTTGTACTGTTACGCCTAGATACTTCAGGGAATCGACCGTGTCAACAACTGAATTGTTAACTTTGTACTAGTGAGCAAATGGGGTCTTTTTATTACTTCTTTGCATTGCCTTGCACTTTTTACAGTTAAGTGTAAGCTGCCATTTACGGCACCATTCCGAAATAACACCCAGATCGCGCTGTATTTCTAAGCAATCGTCAGAGCACCCCACTTCCCTATAAATAAGTGCATCATCAGCAAAAAATCGCATCCTGCAATTAACGTTGTCACCGAGATCGTTTATAAAAATTAAGAAAAGAAGTGGTCCTATTACACTTCCTTGAGGAACGCCCGAAGTAACATCTAGCTTTGAAAAGGCTTCCCCGTCAACAACGAAATACTGCGACCGACCAGTTAGAAAATCGCGTATCCATTCGCAGATCTGATCAGATATACCGTACGCTCGAATCTTCGCCAAAAGGCGGTTATGTGGTACAGAGTCAAAAGCCTTCTAGAAATCCAAGAAAATAGCATCAACTTGTGATCCTGCATCGATAACCTTCACTACGTCATGCGAAAATAGAGCCAGTTGCGTTTCACAGGAACGATTCTTACGAAATCCGTGTTGGTTTGCTGTAAGTAACACATTACACTGTCGCCGAGAAAAGGAACTGTCCTTCCTGCCTCTGACACAATAGCTCGAAACATTTCCTCCGGAAACATTGGACCAAACGTCTAGTAGTGGACTGTTAAGTTTTTAAGTGAAATTTTCATTTCAAACACTAAAAATCTAACTTACTCCACAACTCGAGTGTTAGAGTAATCATCGGAAGGAGATGTACCAAGCTGTTCCGTCAGAGGAAGGAAGACCAATTTCTTTGCGCAGGGGCCTACAGTTTAACGTGGAATGAAAGCCACGGAATGTCCCGGCATAGCTCATATAATCAAATACAACTCTCCCCACAAGGGATATGAACCCACTACCGGAGACAGAAACCATGGTAAGGACGCGGCTACAGTCTTGTTTTGGTTTAATCCTGTGCTAAGTACTGTCAAATCTGATGGAAACTGGGGGTTTGTTGAAAGATCATTTGGAAAATTACTTCCTCTTCTGCCCAAGCGCAACACGTCAGATATACAGCATGTTGGTGACGCCAACTGATAAGATTTTACCCATCCAAAAAGCGTCCAACGCGCATTTTATACGCGCACTTAAAAAGAAAAAGGAAAAGGGATTGTAGCCATCATGAAAAGTGCGCTGAGTATAATTTTGACGACGATTCAGTTTTGGGTGAGCGGCGTGTGATAGGCTGCCCTGGCTGTTGCGAGACTACTTTCCAACGCGGATGTGTGGCGGCGCGAAACTGGATGCGACGAAACGAAGAGCGAGGTAGCTGAAGTGAATCAACGCGGACTGGAAGTGGAGAGCGCGATCTGTGGGTGTGGCGGCCATAACTCAGGTTCCGGAAACTTTCTCCACCCAACAAAGGTCGCACCGGACGCAGGCAGTAACAAGTGGCGCGTGTGGTCGGGGCACATACAGGATGTCGCATCTGAAGGCAGCTGATACAGCCTACACAGGAATTCTTCATGCTTCAACGTCATTCACGGAAAAACTATTGCTATAACCCGCGCTTCTTCGATTGTCATGGACAATTTGATATAATTTTTGTTGAACGTGATTTAAGTCAAAACTCCTGGTCGTATTATGATGGTGTTCCCATTAATAATATATAGCTCATAATTTGCCGAAAAAATATGGAATGTTTCATTCTGACGTAGCGTCCTAAAGCTTGACAACTTGTAAAGGCACAGTGTAGTGCTCCATTTTGCGAGGGTTTCGTTTAGTGTAGAACCGATGGCCGCTTGAGAAGAATAACCTAAGTATTATCTCGGTTCTCCGTGTGGACCCCGTCGGCCACCATCCTGTCACCTTCATCAGAGGACTGCCAAACAATGGCCGAAACGTTAGGTTATAACAAATCGACGCGACTCCACACGGAGAACCGATATAATACTTAGGACTTACGAATAACACACGATTCATTTCGCTGTGACTGCGAAAAGTCAAGCAAACGAAACAGAACTGTCGACGAATATGTATTCATGTGAAGGTTTGTGTGAGCGTGGTGCTGTTTAGTGTGTGGCTGCACAGTGTGACGGCCAGCTGGTTCGACTCCCGCCAGAGTCCTGGGTTGAACCCCTTCGCAGTGAGCGCATTCCACACTGCTGACGGTGATTAGTCCCTCGGATGGGAGCGTTAAGGTTGGTGGCCAGGTGTCTTTCGGAACAGTAGGTCTGGGCACCAGTTTTTGTATTCCCTCCCCCTTCACGCTCCGCCTCGGAAAGCCAATTTTCCACTTCATGGTCGTTGGAAAAACGTTTCCCGTCTGAAAACTCCTTTAATTTGGTAAAAAGACTATAGTCCGAGGGCGCCAGGCCCAGGGAACAGGGTTGGAGGGTCACAACATGCTATCCAAAGGATACAAGGAGGTCCTGGGTGACAAGTGTCGTGAAGGAACCTTTGAATAAAATATTTCAGAGCACTTGTATCCTTTTTGGTGGATGACCTCGTAGGAGGGACCACTGTTACCAGTAGCACATATTCAGACCTTCTCAGAAACCATCTTCGGCCTGCCATTACAACAAACGACGTGGATTGCTATCGACAGGTGGTGTTCTGCAACGTGACAATGTACGGCCCATACGGCTCGTGCAACGGTTGACTCGCCCGACCTTGCCGCAAGTGATTTGCATCTGTTTGGACCCCTAAAAGAAGCACTTGCTGGGACGAGGTGCACCAGGCGGTGGTCGAGTGGGAGTTGAGGCACTTCGGAAGCGCAGGTGACGTGTGTGTGCACTCTCGCTCGTCAACCAGCCTGGGACGGAGTGTTACGTGAGCCGGCGCGGCGGCGAAAGGTCTGTCTCCTCCCACACCAGTGTCCTGCTAAACCCTCCTAACTTGCGACTAGCGATGCAAGTTAATGTAAATATCGATAAATATATCGACATTTGTATCGATTCCAGGCAGATATCGATATTCGATAATATCGGCTCGATATGGCCAATATTATCGACATTTTCCGATATTTGTATATATTATATTAGAAATTATTAATAAGTATATCAATCAAAATTACGTAATAAATTTGAGGTAGTTTATTCAAAAAAAAAATTAGGTGTGCAAATATTAAGCGTCAACAGATCTGAAAACAGTAGTTTGCTTAATCTTTTCGTATGAAGTATATTCCTAGTTTGATCGATAGTCGCTCCAGTCTATTCCTAGTTTGATCGACAGTCGCTCCAGTCTTTCAGAATAGGTCATAAGAAGGTACTGACGAGGGTACTTTCAGTAAATAACTAATTGAAATTTTGAATATATATGTTAATCCCACTCAAAACCCGATCATGATTGATTTTAATTCAATTTTCCAGCAAATAGCCAGTGTTTTTCTATACACAATAATAGAAAAAATGCTTCACACTTTAACTTCTCTGCACAACTTTCGAATTATTTTCAATTTGTTATCAGTTTTTATTTCGATAGTTTCAAGAGAAGGGACTTTGTATAATGGTGCTAAGTGCTTCATTAAATACGTAAAACCTTTGCCTTCAACTGCATTAAAAAGTGTTTTAACAAAACTGACAAAATAAGCAATTACATCGGTCAGGCGGAATATTTTTTACCCTCGTTAGAATATTATAATAAGTCCCACAAATAAACAACAGATGAAATAATAAAACAGTGAACGTAAAGGAATAAGGGACGAATAACGCGCACGAAACTAAGGAGAATCACAGAGTAGCAATCAGTGTTTAGCGAAGTCAAGTGTGCAGCCCTAAGCGGTTTATAGTTTTCGATATTTCACTGCATCGTATCGGTATTATCGTATCGTATCGATATTTGGGACTGATATCATCGGTCGACCGATATATCGTTGCAACCCTATTTGTGGCCCATTTACTTTCCGCCCTCCAGCAGCACTTAAGGCCTACTTCGCACTAGGATACTAGTTTAGTCGGGTGGTGAGTACTGAGGTAGCTAAAATACTCGCTACTGCTCAAAAATCGTTTGCACTACGGTCGAGTACAGTACACAAGTTTCGTGGCAGGCAAAGTGAATCAGCTGTGAAAGCTTAGGTTAATGGCTATTTTAGAAGAGGTGGGTGAAGAAATTTATGCGATAAAGAAAAAAAAATAGCAATGGGTACGAAAATGGATTAATAGAAGGGATTAACTAGGAGCTACAAATTTTTTTCTGAAGGAATTACCATTGGAAGACCCCAAAGAATACTTCGATAGTTTGACAATGTCCGAAAGTTGTGTAAATTTAGTGTTGATGAAAATACAGTCGCAAATTCAGCGTGAAGATGGGCATTTAAGAAGTGCAATTACAAAATTACGGGCAGTTCTCTGCTTTATTGCCACCGGCTGTAGTTTAAGGACACTCACACCTCGTATTTATACACGGAAACCAGCTATTTCCTAATGCATCACAGTGTGAAGGAATGTATGAAACATTAAAGGAATTGAAGTAATGTTACGTAGGGATGCATTCAGTAAACTGAATCGTTTTACTGAAGGAATGCAAACTGTTTAAATCCCTGCGCCAGAATTTTTGGCCTCGGGTTTTTTTTTTTTTTTTACTCTGTGCAGCGATATGCTGAAGCCTCATTCCTCCTAGTAATAACCTCAATTCGAGATAAACATTTCGACTGCGACAAAACGGCCTTTCAAGATGTTGGCGTATGGTGAGAGATGTGAGTGGTCAGCGAAACAGGAGCAACAAAGAGCGCGGGAGAGGTGGGCGGCCTAGTTCGTCGCTTCCTCATTTCACTGCCTCACGCGGCGACAGCTTCGCGTCGGACTGCCGAGCGCCACTGCTGCTAACTCGACCCACCCACCCTACTCCTAGCCGAGTTGTTATTGTTTTCATTTTTATTTTATTTTTATTTTTTGCTGTCATCAGTCTTTAGACTGGTTTGATGCAATCCTCCATCCCTTCCTGTCTTGCGCCAAACTCTTCATTTCTACATACTACTTACAACCCACGTCCTCAATTATTTGCTTCATATATTCTAATCTCTGTCTTCCTCTGCAGTTCTTACCTTCCACTGTTCCCTCCACTAACAAGTTAACCAATCCTGCATGTCTCAAAATATGACCTACCAGCCTGTCTCTTCTTTGTGTAAGCTTCTTCCACAAACTTATTTCTTCACCCATCATTTCCAAAACTTGTTCATTTCGTACTTTGTCTGTCCACTTAATTTTCAGCATTCTTTTGTAGCACCACATTTCAAATGCTTCAATTTTATTTATTTATAGTATTCGTAAACTCCAAGCTTCACTACCATAAAGTGCTGTGCTCCACACGTAGAGTTTTAAAAAGTTCTTTCTAACCCTTGGATCAATATTTGAGGCTAAAATATTTCTCTTTTTCATGAAGGCTCTTTTTGCTAGTGCTATTCTGCTTTTAACATCATTCCTGCTTCGGCGATTGGTTGTAATTTTGCTTCCCAAGTAACAGAATTCATTTACTTCTCCTATTGCATCCAATGCGTAAGGCCTTTAATGACTTCCGTTGCAATTCGCTTCCTAAGAGCCCCGCGGGAAAACCCAAAGAAATTTTGGTTGTACGTAAAGAAAAGTCAGTTATAGCGACAACAGTATGTCAGTACTAAAACAAGACGGGCGTGAAATTAGCGACAAGGCCACCGTATTAAACACAGAATTTGAAAATTCATTTGCTGATGAAAATAAGGACAGCGTACCCATTTTGTCACGACGCCTTATGAGTAGATACTGCAAGTACTGTAAGTGTATTGCACTAAGGGTACTCGACCAAAATCAAACCATTTCTATACCATATTTTCAACAAATCCTTGAAAGAGAGAAAAAAATTACCCAAGTGGAACAAATTTTCCGAAAATCAGGTCGAAGAGGCCCTAACAGTAGGGTTCTCCAGGGAGATCAAACGGAGTTGTGGACTAAAACAGACTGCTTATAGGGAACACGTCGTATGAAACAAGCATGGCGTAACGGCGACAGGATCACACGTTAATGCAAACTTTTTGTATTTTGAGAAAGCCTTTCACTGAGCACCACACAACCGCCTCTTAGATAGCATCAAATTTGTGAATGGATGCGAGATTTTCTAACTGGTTGGTCGCAGTATGTCGTTGTTGACGGGTAAGCCTCTTCTAGCCTAGATATTACATCGGATGTACCTCAAGGAATTGTAATAGGACCACTCCTTTTCTTAATTTATATGAACGATCTCGTACCAACCTGAATAGCTGTTTGAGATTGTTCGCTGATGATGCGGTCATCTATAGGGAAGTAAGGATTTCGACCGATTGCTTAGAAATTCAGCGTGATCTGGACGTTATTTCGTCATGGTCCGATGAATTGCACTTTGCACTAAATCTCAAAATGTTCAAGGCCAGGTGTATCACTAAGAAAGAGTATCCGTTTGTTCAGGAATACAAAGGAAGCAGCTGTTATTGAGATGGTTGATTCCGTAAAGTATTTGGGCGCAACAGTGCAAAGCAACACGGAATGGGACCAGCACATAGAGCTGATTCTAGGCTTCAATTCACAGGCCGAATCTTGAAGAATTGTAACGCACGTACAAATGAAAAGTCTGGTGCGTGCACACTTGGACTACTGTTGCGCCGTGTTTCGTAGGAAGCTGATTGACGTGTCAGAGGAGAGCCGCTCGATTCGTGACTGCTAGTTACAGTCCTTATGAAAGCGTCACAGAACTGATAGGGGACGACTGGGTACCGCGGCGGAATCAAGTCCGACGTTTTTTGGTGTCTAGGAGGTACTGCCGGCGAGAGGCAATAAGTGTAACCAGAGCAACCCATTACTGCTCAACTAGACAGCCATGTTAGTCTAGTTAGTACATGCGAACAAGTGGTTTCGCTTACGAGAGCGACGGAACACTTCCTCCCGTCAGGCAGTCTGCGTCGCAGTGACGGGAGGGATACGGTTAGAGAAGTTATATGTTACCAACTGTTTGCTTGCTCGTGCTACTCGGAGCAAATCCAGCTGGCCGCTTCGAGGTGACAGTTACCATCACCAAAATATATCTCAACACAATCTAACTGTGTTTATGCATTGTTGCAGTAAATTTGGAAAAAAACTGGTTTCATTTATGATTTCAGCAACAAGGGGTAAGCGAGACTGAGCCCTGCCTTGAAGTGGTGCTCGAGACAGACTAGTTGGGAATCACTGGCTCATTTCAATAAACCGTCGGCAGAGAAGCAGTGGTGCCAACCATCGCGTGCTTGGGAGCAGGCCGAAAACGACGCAAGTAAAACAAATGAGTGGGCGGCGTTTTGAGTGAGCCTACACGGCGACGGGGCGGGTAGCTAGTCTGTTCTCTGTACTACGTCGTACGCCGTTGATGTAATTATACTGGCGAGGCTCGACAACTGAAAGCTAGGAACCCACAAACCCCGTGCCCTCCCCCTTAAAGTAGTGATGCAAAAGTTCTTTGTAAGGAAACTGTAGCGATGTTTCTGCAATTCGCGGTTTTGCGAAATAACTAAGTGAGCGGTTATGAGAATCTGATGCTTCAGCAGATAATTTTCTTTGAAAAATCATGTTAGATTTGATGCAGATCCTCAACGTTGTAGCATTAAATGTGTCGTCGGAATGCTGGCTGTGTAGCGAATTAGAGTTCTGCCATTGGCTTCCCTGAGCAGCTACCGACGTGACTCTGCTTTTGACCTCGAAACGTCTTCACAGTTGAGCAGTGGGTCCAGAGAACACTGCTATGAGCGACTGAGCTTCATTAAACCTGTCGCTAATAGGGCGCGTGATCCACCTAATGCATGGTATAGAGACTTCGTATATTTTCATTCATTAACTAGCGTAAGCCGGTGACCGTTATTGGCGTATCGTCACGGGTCTAGAATAGTTCCAGTTTTTAGAGTCAAAGATTATGATAGGTTCACCTGATCTGACCAAATACGAACTTAACCTGTGTTTCACCCTTAGGGTGAATGAAATCTCTTGAGCTTGAAGAACTCCGAAGTATTAATAGACGTAAGTATTAAAGACGAATAGGACGATAGTGTAATCATATAATTGTTTCAAGGGTCATGGACTCTAACTTGCATAAATATGAACTTGTATTTGATCTTTAAAGTTCACTCTGCAAAATTTAAAAATATCCTGTTTGCTTCGAAAGCATCGCAATGATTTTATTGAGGCTGCGCAAACACTCATAATGTAATCATTGGTCATAGTATCTGCGACGGCCAGAGAGCTTAATACATATTCAATATTAATAAACAGTTGAACAACTCTGAAGAAATGAACCGTCGGAATAGTAGATTCGGTAACATATTTGGTCTGATGTCCAATTTAAATAAACTAATAACTCACGTACAACGAACATGAACAAAGACTATTAACGAAAGTGGTCAGTAAAATACCTAAAAAGCAAATAAATCGTAATGCGTAAACTTTGGTCAAACAACAACATTAGTGAAAGTTTTAATTAAATTGAAATTTATCCTAAGCCGGCACTCGTGGTTACAGCAGAGACCGCGAGTGATTCAAGTTTATTTAAGTTGCTTTAATTAGGAACCTGTTACTGTATAGCAGATCTACGATTTTTCAGCCGCGAAATTTATCAGTATTTTGCTAACTATGAAACGCTACGAAAAGCAAACTTAATAAATGTATTATCGCAATTAATTTGGTAGCAGTTGCTTAGCTATTAAATTGTGGACACAACCACGAATTTCTTCTGATGGTATCTCTGGTCGCTGTTTACGAGTGAAGGCTGTCACGTGACACCGTTCTCCAGCCAATAGCTACCGAGGTGAGTGGATGCGGTCGCCACGGCTGGCTGGTGAGCGTCTCCACGAGCTATTCCAACTCTTTGCATAGTTTAAACATCCATAATGTGACAGGGTGTGGCAACATTACACACTTACGAGTTCAGAGGATACGGAAACACACACTTTTATTCTGACAGCTTAACTGCTACAAACACGCCGAACACCAACCGACAAAAGTGTAAGTCCTCCCGAGTGAAAAGACCAAGATCGAGAAAGTCTGTACAGTACCTTCAGACTGGAAAAATCACGCAAGTAACTCCGATTTTTAAGAAAGGTGATCGAAGTGATCCTGGAAACTATCGTTCCATATCTGTAACATCTGTTTGTAGTAGAGTTATGGAACATATTATATGCTCGAACATTATGAAATTTCTAGACGATAATAATTTGCTTACAACAAATGAACACTGATTTCGGAAGAAAAGATCATGTGAAACACAGCTGGCCCTATTTACACACCACGTAATGAAAGTTATTGATGCAGGTTCACAAGAAGATGCAATTTTTTTAGATTTTCAGAAAGCCTTTGACTCTGTGCCACACAACCGCCTTTTAGCGAAGATTCGAGCGTACGGTATATCGGATCAGCTTTGTGAATGGATAAAGGAATTTCTAACTGGTCGGTCGCAGTATGTCGCCGTTGAAGGAGAAAGTTCTTCTAATCTAGATGTTACATCGGGGGTACCTCAATGAAATGTAATAGGACCACTTCTTTTCTTAATTTTTATAAACGATCTCGGAGACAAAGTTAAAAGACTTTTTAGATTGTTTGCTGATGTTGCGGTTATTTATAGGGAAGTAACGAATTTGGCCGATTGCTTAGAAATTCAGCGTGATCTGGATATTATTTTGGCATGGTGCGCTGAGTGGCAACTTACGCTAAATTGTAAAAAGTGCAAGACAATGAGCATAACTAACAAAAAGAATCCAATTGTTCAGAAATACGAGTTAAACAATTCAGTTATTGATATGGTTGATTCTACGAAATACTTGGGAGTAACAGTACAAAGGAACATGAAATGGGACTTACACATTAATTCGTTAGTAGGCAGAGCTGATTCTAGGCTGCGATTCATAGGTCGAATCTTGAAAAATTGTAATGAACAAACAAAGTAGATAGCGTACAAATCTCTTGTGCGTCCACATTTGGACTATTGTTGTGCCATTTGTGATCCGTTTCGTAAGGGGTTGATCGAAAGTATAGAGAAAGTACAGAGAAGAGCCGCTCGATTCGTGACCGCTTGCTACAGTCCTTATGAAAGCGTCACATAACTTATATATAGTAGACAGGGCTGGGAGTCTCTGGTAGATAGACGACACACGTTTCGTTTAAACTTATTGGTAAACATGTGCACTCCCACTTTCACTTGCGAGTGTAGTGAAATACTTCTTCTACCAACCTATTTGAGCCGGAATGACAGGAAAGATAAGATTAGAGAAATAAGGTGCCGCAATGATTCTTAAATGAATTCTTTTTTCCCTAGTACCATTAGGGTATGAAATGCACAACAAAGAGTTTAGCTTTGGTGCTGAGTACCCTCTGTCACCCACAATTTTGTGAATTGCGGAGTATATATGTAGATGTAATCAGTACGATGAACCTCTATACAACAATCACATGGCCACTAAACATATGTTAATTACTCTCCATGAACGTATTTGAACTGTTCCATGTCTTGTGGCTTGTAGGACGGTGCGAATGCGAAAGCTTATCCAAGTGGACAAAACACTCGTACGCTGAGTAACTATATCACTGTTACCACACCAGTGCCGTACCGCGAGACTATATACCTGTCGATTAATCGACCTTCTCTTTCCGATATCATCGATGCGTACAGTTAGCTACATTTTTAATAAAAGGTCGTTATCCTACGGTACGGGTATTGCGACCGGCCTCGGCTCCTGTTTTAACGTGTCCTCAATCGCGTGCTGGGCAGCTGCCGTCCCACTCAATACTCGCGTGGACCTCCACCAGTAACTACGTCAAAATGGTTATATTACTGAGTATCCGGAACAGGTGGAGAGTGCCAAGGTGTGGGAGGCAGACCCAGCGCACTGACGTCAGTGAATAGAACAAAACAAACAACAACAGAAATTCCTCAATATAAAGTTATTTACTTTTTTAATTAAGAAACAATAAATGTAACTTTCTAGGTGTAGCAAGAATATCAAATCAATTTTGCATTTTCTTTAAATGAATGAACAAATAATTTAATTAATTCAATAGAAGATTTATTTGAACTCCAATTTTCTCCTCATCTAAATTTGAATAATCCTGAGGCGCCTCTGGGCTAATTTTGCATTCCACAAAAAGGCCTTTCTTCAACAGAAATAATCAGTTTATGCATCGAGCGAATCTCTTTTTCGCGCGAGTTAATCCGAATAGTCCGGGATGTGTTCCTCCTCATAGTGAACTCGAACAACAAACACAAAACGCCGCCGTTCGGGCGAACGCATAAAACGCTCGCAGCGCAGCCAGGGGACCTATCAGACAACTAACATCGAAACTTTGGCATAAGAATCGACAAAATGTTGCTCTTCAACGAACATATAATGGACGGGAGAAGAAAACGCTTTTCAGTAGCACAAAACCTTTACCCAGTGCTCCATAGCCGCGACCACCAAGATAAGGATGCACAAATCCGTAATACAACCTCTCCTATTGTAAGGGTGCAAAATATGGGGTATGACAAGCCCAACAAATATAACGAACATTCAGAGGATACACAACCAAAATCTTAGAATGATTCTAAATGACTCGCAGTATACAACAACAGAACGCCTACGTCGAGAAGCAAACATAGAGAACATTAATACTGAAATATTCAGACGAACAAACAAATACGTACATAGAGAACATAGAAGCAAAAAGACAAAATACAGAACACTGGCAACTCTGTGTACAGTAATGTCAAGAACAAGGCGTGTGGCACACATGATGCCACATAGCATTATGTACAGTCGGGGACACAATTCGCGAGACCCCTCGCCTTTCGATTATGCTTCGTTCTAGACACGAATACCGCATGGGACAGCATAACTGGTAGGTGGTAAACTAAATTCATGACAAAATAGACCTCTCATACCCAGCACTTTACCCTAGACTAAAAAAAAAAGGCCCCGCGCAGCAAGAAACTCTCAGATGCTCAGAGGCAGAGTTCGGAGTTCTACAGTTAAAATAACCACGAATAAATATAAATATAAAATAAATATTGAAGTAACCAACTCGACTGATTATAAAGGAATAAAACACTTTTCGTGATTTTAAAACCATTTTTTTATTTTTTTTTCTTCCTCGAATAAACAGTTGACAATTCGCTAGCAAACGCGAATACCGAAAAGAATCGCTAAATTACGCACGGAAAACCAATAAGAGAGTTTTAATGGAATTAGTTACACTTTCTAGCGCTGCAGCGCTATAGAACTGTGTGTGACAAATACACACTATGGTTGAAGGTAACTAGAAAGATCAATTACGAAAGAACTCTAATGGTAAACTAAGTCACGAAATATAAATAAACTACTTATAGAAAATTAAATGGTTTGGAATATTAACACCTTAATTTTGTTTTCACCATACCATATTTAGAAGGTAAGATTAACTTGATCGCAGTAGAACAGTGTTGGTAGTAGTAATAAAAATTAAGACCAGTAAATAAATAAATAAATCCCTCTGCAATGTGAATTAGCGGTTCCACATTTCAAATCCGTAAGATGGACGTAGGAAAACTTTCATATCTCTCTTTGTTTCTAACTAACACTGATACTTCTATAAAATTTTCTGCCAGGCATTACTTCCTGCCTTCCAGGCCTGATGGATTATAGGTAACACTGTTGCCTGGCATTCGGGAGGGAGCGAAATCAGACCCCGTCGGCAACCAATATCAGTATTACATAGTTTCCGTAAATTTTTCCAGCTGAACTCAGGAAAAGTTCCTTCAAAAAGCCGTGGTACAAATTCTTATCCCATCCTATTTTCCGATTTTATCAGGATTCGTATCACATTGGCATCGAAGTAATGAAGAAGACGAAAAAAAAAATGAACGTATGTGCGTATGTGGTAACACTCTAATCCGGTTTTCAGGAGGTCGTGGGTTCGAATCCCCATATGGCCATCCAGATAAAGGTGTTATATGGGTTCCCCAAATCACTCCAGGCGAATGCCGCGATGGTTCCTTCAAAAGGCCACTGCCGAATTCCTCCCCATTACTTGCCCCCAGCCATTTCCCGCTTCTAATGACCTCGATGAAATGTAAAACTAGAAGCAAAAAGTAATTTCTCAACTAAAAATAATTACATCCCTGTGGTGTGTTTTTTACCTTTTCCTTGTTGGATTTATCTTTTATAACGGCCGAAGACGGTAGCGAATGGACTAGAGTGCTATTTCCACATGTGGAGAGTCTCTAGTTCGGTGTTGTTTTAGAGCTGGTCGACGTCGAAATCATTGTAGAGGAAAAAGGACTGGGGTCATGTTTCGGGAAGGAATTCAGCCATGGCCACTTCACAGAATCATCTCGGCTCTCGCGGAATGATTTCGGTTCATCATGCAGTATCGTAATACGGATGGATGCACGAAGATTTGAATCCCTGTCCTTCCGAATGGGATGGCTTGAGCGTTACCGGTACTCTTGGTAACTGGTGCGATTCCGGTCAGGGGCATGGGTGTTAAAGTAGATGTTTTTGTATGTCTTGCGTCGTCTTGTTGAACTGAATGAGCAAAAAGCATTTGGAAATACATCAGTACACAGGATAATCACACAAAACGGCTTAGCTGGATGAATGGCTATCGGGAGGAACGCCATTAAAAATTTAAAGACAATTTTATTGAACCAAAAGGCAATTGGTCGCCTTGGAAAGTATCTCACAGGTCCACCTCATCTCACAAAAAAAACATTCTTTATTTGGTGCAACTAGTAAGATGGCTGAGTTCTAAATGGCATTAGGATAAAAAATTTGGAAAGTAGGCGCACTGTAGTGAACTTCTTTACTACACAGGGATGGGTAATTAATTTCAGTTGAGTGTATAGGATTTAATCTCTATAACACTATGCGTGATCATTTCGTAAGAAGAAATTCTTCGTGCTGGATCAGTTCAGACGCAAGGAGGAAATAACCGATCTGACAAACGTTTTGAGGAAGTGTTTATTTACCAGTGGCTCTGAGGAAGTGAAGAACAATTGTTCAGTAGAGTTAGCTCTAATAAGGTTTGTGAATATGGCCATCCGTACTCGAAATATGCCCTTTTCGAATTACAAGCACCTACAAATACAGTGACAGCCATTTGCCGAAAGTAACAGAAACAACTTCATACAGCATACGATTAAAATTACTTGATCATAGTTAGAGGACAGATAAAAACGTTGAAAAATAACATTTAACTAATATGTGTTAGTCATTAAAAATTTCTGAAAATTATTTCTCGAGGATTTTGACTACAGCATCTTGTAATTTTCTACTTGCACTATTTGATTACAAAATGAATTAATCAATATTCCGTAATAATGGCGACTTTTTTTTCAAATAAACCGAATGTGTACGTTATTGAAAATTGACCTGCTTCTATCTGCCGATCTAAATATTTTATGACCTCCGGTGCCTTTGACCATTTAGCCTGCCCCAGTTTATATTTTTCTGAATATTGTGTCAGCCTTTGCTGAGGTAATGTGGCACACAATTGTGAAGTCAACAAAAGACGAACACTACACTCATTCAGAAGCAACCATATGGGAGGACGAATGCGATGACAGTGTTCTAGCCCCTACTCTGCTAGCGCCAGCTTAAGTATCCTGGTCGGGACTCTAGCGAAGGAATTTGTGAATGTGTCTGCGGTCGTGGTTTGCTTACACAGAAGACAATTCTGTAGGCCCACCGAAAAAGAAAATTATCAGACATTTCAGGCATGCGATTTTCCTCATCCTCGCTCAACTAACTTGCTTATATTGCTACCTGAGGCTGTTGTCTAAGACTATTAACAGAAAGTTTACCTCTTGGTGAGTAGTTTCTTTTATTAACAATGAGTCAACTATAAGATCAATCAAGGAATCAGGAGACATAATAATGAATCCCATAAAAACAAATAGGCCAATCTCGTGCTTGTGCAGTGACAAAAAGTTACGAGGTCTTGTTATGAGATAGAATGCTTTCTCTCGGTATTATAGAACGTTTATTCACATTTAATTTAAAAAAAAAAAACCAACTGGGGACTTGGACATTAGGCATACCATGTTTTTAAACCGATGTGATGTATTTTAAGGATCATAATATGACCTAAGACTGAATATTTTCCATTTTTGATTATTTATTTAATAATTGGTCTATATTTAAAGACAAAAATGTAAAACCTCGAAATATACTTTTATTATTATTATCATTACTCCGCGAGTCACTAAAAGTGTGTGGTGGAGGTTTCATTGCACCTATCCGAAAAGGCAATAGTTTGGAAGGGATATACGGGATATGGCAGGAGGCGCCCATGGGCTATACGGGATATGGCAGGAGGCGCCCGTGGGCTATTGTG
Source organism: Vandiemenella viatica (assembly GCA_031002005.1). NCBI lineage: Eukaryota > Metazoa > Arthropoda > Insecta > Orthoptera > Morabidae > Vandiemenella > Vandiemenella viatica. Next base: position 150,950,334 of record CM061918.1, read on the forward strand.
AGGAACCATCCCAGCATTCACCTGCAGTGATCTGGGGAAACCATGGAAAACGCAGATCAGGACTTAAGACATGCAAAAAAATTTAATCACATTTTGCCAATTAAAATGTTAAATTTTAATTTTCATCATTTAATATTAAAATTCATTTATTAATTTAATTAAGTAACATGTAAAAAAACTGTTGGCGCCAATATCTGGGATGCCGCGGGATTGAAAACATTGCGGGATTGCAATCCTGAGACGGGACATGGCTTTAGAAGGGCGCTGTTTCAAAGAGGGTTAGAGGCAGTTCGAATGCGGCGTACTGTATCGCTGCACCTCGTTGCCCTTGGGCCTCTGGCACTGCACACAGAGGCGCATACTTTGTAATTTTCGTCTCTGCAGAGGTCAGCGGCCGATTGCGTCAGGCAGGTCACGTGACTGAGGTGACTGCTACTCACGTGAGTGGCACGCTCTTATCCTGTGGGTTGCTGTGCGTACACGATTTCTCCCAGCATGTTAATTTCATGCTCCGGTGGCAGTTTCTCTACACACCCATCTCTCCTCTACCCGCCTACCCATGCCCTCAACTTTAAAACCTTTAGCGTTTTTGCTAAATCGTTCATCATCTTTCTTGGTTATCTATTCCAATTCCGGACCCCTTTACCCAAGGAACAAAATATCTGAAATCGCATGCCAGTTTGAGGTTATGGTTTTTCCTTTCCATGAGCTTCTCTAATTCTTCCACCAATATTTTTCCACAATTAATCACCAATATACACTGCGCACACTTCCATGACTCTCTTCACCCTCCTCCTGTATTCCAATGAATCCCATTCCAGTTCTTTTATCATACCTGTTACTAATACTGTTACTGCGGAAATTTCCAGAGAAAAATCTAGTAGCCCTCCTTTGATACCCCTGCAAATGCTGCATTTGATACAAAAAATAAATAAAAATATGGGTTTCCCTTGGTTTCCGCCGATCACTCCAGGCGAATGCCAAGATACTTCCCTTAAAAGGGCCATGGCCAAATTCCTTCCCGTTCATACTTCCCAGTCCAATTCCGCCTCTAATGACCTCGACGTCGACGAGGCAGTACCATACGTAAAAAAAAAATATATATTAAAAATGTTGGTCCCATACTACACTACCATATTCAGGCAATGGTCTGACCAAAGTTTTGTAACTCAATTCCTTTACTTGTCTCATACATCCCCTAATCACTCTCTCCAACAAGTGCAGGATTTTAAAGCCTTTTCCTACTACCTGTTCAACGTGTCTTGCCCAGTTGAATTTGTTAAAATGTTATACAAGGTATTTGGATTTCAATTCTTCAACAAGAAATTCTTTCCTACCTTTATAATCAACCTTTAATTGTTTATCATCCTATGCTGTGTCCCGGTCACCCTGCAGCTGATCAGTCTTGTGCGGTTTCGATCCTGTTATGTGGCTTTAGCTCATCTGCCTGACTTGTAGTAGTAAGGGGGGCGGCTCTACGCATAGTGACATGGAACTACTTACTAATCGATAATAAACAGATCAAAAAAATAAATGTATTGAAAGAGAAATAATTATTTAAAAATGCGGCGTTCTCTAATAAATTATTTCTTGTGGCAGTTGGGTAAATATTGACCACCATTTTTTGTCCGCATCAGTGAAATATGTCGCCGTCGTGGTGACAGATATCAGTTGTCTCAAATCGCGCATGCGCTCTGGCAGCTTCGCGGTAATTCGGAGGGAGGGGGTAAGCTTCTCACGTAGCAGTTTGTGACAACGTTGCTCTGTCACAGGGAGCTCGAGAAGGTTTGTGACATCGTTGGTAGAGCGCAGCAGCAGCAGCTGCGATGTTTAGGTGGAATGCAGGAAATCACGGCAGAGGTCGCAGTCTGGGGTTCGTGGGCTGAGAGCTGGCCGTATCTTGTAATTATCGAAGATACGTAAGGTGTCGTTGAGAGATGAATCATAGGCATTCACGTTACTATCCTACAACCAAACAATTAACGTGAAAATTTTTGGAAAACTTATACCACATTTAAGCATTTCGTAGCGAAAAGAAAATACTTAAGCGTCTCGATTCAAGATATGTATATAGAAAAAAATTAGTGGCTACGTGGTTGCAATAAGAAAGATGTGCTTTAATGTTTTCCAAGTGTTCAGTTTGGGGGTGAATTTGATTGGTCACGCGATGGAGTTTCTGATTTGGTACATCTCACAGGAGAAATTAAGACGCACGAAAAATCAGCAGATCATACTAATACCGAGCTTAGTTTAGCAATACCTGGTAAAACAAACATTCAGAATCAACTTAATTCTCAGTAGCATGTCGCTATTTTTAAACTAGTGTCTATTGCGTAATCCAGCCCTGCCTGTAGCTCAACTCGTTGGTTTTTAGCTAATTAGTCGTTGTTTACTTCAATTTCAAAATCATTTCTTTAATCCGGCAACACACAAAGGTAATGAAACATTGAAACGCTGTAAATTTTTAAGTTGCGAGATTTTCAGTCAACGCAGGGCTGTTCTTCCAGGCATCTTTCACATCAACAATGAAGATCAGTAATACGTCGAAAAATTTCAGCTTTGCCACTACCTGGGCAAGTCACTTCGGCCGCGAGTGGTGGTAAGCCTGGTGCAAGGCGCTCACGTGAGCAGGTACTGCACAAGTCGCACGGTGGCCTCTTCCTTCCTTGGTGTACATTGCGATCGCGAGCTACGTATTTTTTGTAGCTTTGGAGGTGCTGCATTGTGTTTGATGTGCTCTTCAAATCGAACACTTCTATGTGTGCAACTCTTTCGGACGTTCACCAGCAGCGCGTGATAGATTTTAGTTTTCACGAACGCTGTAATGTCTGCAGCCCTTTAAATCATCTGAATTATTGTTAATAGAAGATTCCGGCCGGTGTCGCCATCAGCTGGCAATGGGTGCTTGGTCGCGTTAAGCAAAATGCGAAAACTGCGAACAGAAAGTCGGCCGTGCGAGCTGGCGCTCGTCCAGGCCTGAGGAGGTCAAAGGTCAGCCACTGCCCTCCACCACGCGACGTCCAGGTCGGTGTCATTACAGCCGACAGACGCGCAACGGGAAGGAATTCCGCCACACACTCTTCAAACAACCATCGCGCGTACTGATTTATAAAGATCGAAATCTGAGAGGTCGGATTGTTGGCGAGCTTTCTCTTATTATTCTTCGCTTTTCCTGCTGCAGCCACTCGCCGCCTGGGTCGCGACCCCTGCTCGCACCACCACATGGTCGCGTGTGCCTGACTGGGTTGGCGACGAGCTGCTGCAGCCACTCGCCGCCTGGGTCGCGACCCCTGCTCGCACCACCACATGGTCACGTGTGCCTGACTGGGTTGGCGACGAGCTGCTGCAGCCACTCGCCGCCTGGGTCGCGACCCCTGCTCGCACCACCACATGGTCGCGTGTGCCTGACTGGGTTGGCGACGAGCTGCTGCAGCCACTCGCCGCCTGGGTCGCGACCCCTGCTCGCACCACCACATGGTCGCGTGTGCCTGACTGGGTTGGCGACGAGCTGCTGCAGCCACTCGCCGCCTGGGTCGCGACCCCTGCTCGCACCACCACATGGTCACGTGTGCCTGACTGGGTTGGCGACGAGCTGCTGCAGCCACTCGCCGCCTGGGTCGCGACCCCTGCTCGCACCACCACATGGTCGCGTGTGCCTGACTGGGTTGGCGACGAGCTGCTGCAGCCACTCGCCGCCTGGGTCGCGACCCCTGCTCGCACCACCACATGGTCGCGTGTGCCTGACTAGGTTGGCGACGAGCTGCTGCAGCCACTCGCCGCCTGGGTCGCGACCCCTGCTCGCACCACCACATGGTCGCGTGTGCCTGACTGGGTTGGCGACGAGCTGCTGCAGCCACTCGCCGCCTGGGTCGCGACCCCTGCTCGCACCACCACATGGTCGCGTGTGCCTGACTGGGTTGGCGACGAGCTGCTGCAGCCACTCGCCGCCTGGGTCGCGACCCCTGCTCGCACCACCACATGGTCGCGTGTGCCTGACTGGGTTGGCGACGAGCTGCTGCAGCCACTCGCCGCCTGGGTCGCGACCCCTGCTCGCACCACCACATGGTCGCGTGTGCCTGACTGGGTTGGCGACGAGCTGCTGCACCGACACATTTACATATTTCGTCGTCAGTAAGCCGTTCTCCTTGTGCCGCCTAATCGTAGAAAGCTCTGGTCTTCGTGTGTGTGAGCGCAGAGTTAAGGAACTGATTGGCTGCCAATCTGCTGACTCGCAAAGTCCATCAGGTCAGCAGCGAGGGCTCGTCAGCGGGAGTGGCAGCCGTCACTCGGTCACGACTCGATTAGTTGGGAGACTCTCGTGGGTCGCGGGTAGTGACACCGGCGAGAACTCAACAAACGAACAAACCCAGCAAAGAGCAGATCAACGCCCCACAGCTCGCATACTGCTAATGTAGTACGTTAAACTTAACGAAACAAGCACGTCTGGGTGTCTGTGGTACCTGACTTGTTCGCTGCTAGAACGCCGAGTCGTTACTGTGCCACGCAAACAGACGGAGAGCGCAGAGTGGTGATGAGCTGAAGCAAACCACACGCTGTAACCTCGGCCCCTCCACGACACAAGTTACGAGGCTACTGCTGCAGTGCACGGCTTCATCTGTTGCGCCGCTTAACCGAGTTCCCTGCCGGTGAACCGTAAGACGAAGCGACGACTGGGTTTATTTGACGTGGATTTCAAAACCTTGTTGAATAGTATAAGAAGTGGAAATTATGGCTAAAACTAAATGAAAGTAAGTACAATTTGGAAATAAATATAACTGAATGATATTTGGAGAGTTTTTATTTTTGTTGAAAAGCGGATGTAATTATAAGATGAGGTCCTGTCTCGTAGTGCAGTCTGCGACCGATGTTTCTAAGCTCCTAGAATGCACTTGCGAATCTTCTTTCCCCAAGCTATGTGATATGCTCATTAAGGCTGTATCACTTCAGGGTTGACGCCAGCTGGTTTATGTCCAGCAAAGGAGTACAGGAAGCCTAGCGTTTGTTAAATTCCTAGCTGTGTCGACTAGCTGCTGAACTAGTTACCTATTAGAATACTTGCTGTATGTACTTTTTACAGAGGTTAGCGTATTCTGCAAGGTTAGTCCCGATCTGCCCTATAAAAGATAAATGTCTGATTGATAATGACTAAACGCGTGGCAGTCGGATCTTAACAGAAAACATGCGCTTAGGTTGAGGCTCTAGGAGACGGCTTGCTACAACTTAGTCCATGCTAACTCCTCGACTCTTCCTGACCTAACTGACCACTCTCCTCGGAGTGTTCGGACAACAAGCACCCGGCTAGCCCGGCGGCGCTCCGGCATCGTCTCCTAGACATACAAGTGAAAAGCAGGCGGGAGTGCCGATGACGGGCCGTGACGAAATAATTTGGGCTAGGTACCTAATTGATATAAGGAATTTTTTTTGTCTACATAATATAAGATCATAGCAACAAAGTTCATCGTGAACTACCACGAGGCAGAGCGAGCTAGCACACTAGGCGAGGCGGCGGGAGGGCGCTAACACAACTCATTCACTTGTTCGTTTTTGTTGAGATTACGTTTAATTTCGTTAACAAAACTGGTTGTTTGAGTTAGATAAACAACTATTCAACATGGCTAATTTGGTAAAAAAAAAAAAAAAAAAAATATGCTACATAAGTGTAGTAGAAAATTTCATCCTTGGACTGAGAAATATGGCACGACTAACAAAGGTAATGAAGCGGTGTGTGCTTTTTGTTCTGGAGCAGTGATATGTAGCAATCATCTGTAAAAAAAAGCACTATGGAACAAATGACAAATCTCTTTGTCGAAAAAGCGAACCAGAATTATATTCGCTTCGAAACCGTTTCTTAGATGACTCACATGCTGCTAAAAGTAACAAAGCATGAAGCTAATATAAGTTATTTGGCTGCAACAATAGAAGTTGCACTAGTTTCATCTACTTAGATAACCACAAAACAGTTGATCTTATAATTGCTTAGTTTAAAAAATATATATTTCTGGTTGAAAGTATAAAGTTTTAAGGTGATAGTATTTAGTTTTATTTGTTTTCCCATTAATCACAAGTCATGATTGATTGATGGCACGTCATGGCTTCATTCAACATTTCTTTAGAAAAAACGGCAGGTAAATCAATAAAGGTCGGCCATCACTGACGTAGAGAGCTGGCAGCCAGAAGCAGGTGTGAGGCGGGTACTAGTGCATTACGTCAGCGGAAGTGAGGCGATAAATATCTGAGCGAAGGAGAAAGGACGGCAGGCGAGAAGTGGCAAAACCAGACTGGACGAACACAACTCCCGGTCTCCAGAGGAGAGCCCACGGGAAGCCAGCTTCCTGTTCCCACCCGAGCAGTCGGGACGCTAATAAGCAACACTCACTACTGCCCAACGCACGGATCATTATGGGAAGTTACCAGACTCGCGAATAATAAAGCCAGCCTGGTCACCTCTGTTGTTAGACGCTCTTTATTCAAATCTGTTCTGCAGAAAGTTAGCTTTGCCCACCCACCGAACATTAACCAACGTCCAATTCCATAGTCGGCTGAAAACCATAGAAATACTTTTTTTTGTAACGACAATGTAGTTTCAGCACTCTAATTTCTGAACTCAGTTTTCTTCTATGTCTCTCCATCCCTCACCAGTTGCTTGAAATTACTTCAACACTGTTTTTCGATCTCTTCGATAGCGGCGGATGTAAGTTAATTAATACAGAAGAGTCTATCTTGCTGCTATCCGGTGATTACTACGGTACCCTGTGATTATAATGTTTAAACCACTTTCCAGTTGATGTATCAGTCAACAGCGTACAAGCATGGACTAGCGCTCTATGGGTGATTGCTTTTTCTTTGCTTTTTGCTTTTAATAATAATAATAATTGATAGAATTGCGATGGAGCGCCCGCTCCGGCGGCAATCTCCCCCCCCCCCCCCCCCTCTCTTTCCCCTTCCAACCTACTTGTGACCTCAACTAATTTTTACTTTAAATTTTTTCAGTGTTTCCGGTAAGTTATTCATCACTTCTCTTGCCAATTTATTCCAGTCCCTCACTCCCTTTTGTATGAAAGAAAATTTTCCCACACCCTTTTGCCTGAAATCAAGTGCTAGCTTGTGGTCATGGTCAACCTTAACCTTCCAAGCACCTCTCTTAATTTTCCCACCAATATCGTTCCATGCTTCATCACCAGTATAGCCTTTGTAAAATCCCATGACGCTCTTCACCCTCCTTCTATCCTTCAATTAATCCCACTCCAGCTCCTTTATCATATTAGTTACTGATTGTGTTCTGCGATAATTTCAAAGACAAACCTGATAGCCCTTCTCTGCACCCCCTCCAACTTCTGTAATTGATACCCAAAATGTGGGTCCCATACTACACCACCACATTCCAGTAGTGGTCTGACCAAAGTTTTGTACCCCAATTCCTTTACTTCTCTAGTGCATCCCCTCATCACTCTTTCCAACAGGTGAAGGATTTTGAACCCTTTCCCTACCACCTGTCCAATGTGTCCTGCCCAGTTAAGTTTGCTATCAAATGTTTTTCGTAAAGACAAATTACATTCTCATGGAGATGGGGTATTTGTAGCTGTGAGTAAATCTCTCCCATGTAATGAAATAGAAGTCGCTATGATCAGTGAAATCATATGGATCAAACTCAAAATTGTTGGGTCAAAACTCTTTATAGGCGCCTTCTACCGTCCACCCGATTCCGACATAGCTATCGCAGAGGAGTTAAGAAATAATGTAAACAGTATAGCTAGCCGTTTTCAGGATCATGCTATGATTCTAGGAGGCGACTTCAATCTGCCTTATATTGATTGGTGTAATTACGTTCACATTACAGGTAGCAGGGATAAGGCAGCTTCTGAAGTAATTCTCGATTTGTTGTCAGATAATCATCTCGAGCAGCTAGTTAATGAACCTACGCGGTTTCATAACGGTAGCGAAAATATTTTAGATCTGCTGGTTACCAACAGGCCAGAATTATTCACCGAAATTTCAACGACCACAGGTATGAGCGATCGCAAAGCGGTAATTGAAACTATCAGACTAATGACCAAGCGAAAAAGGAGAAAAGGGCGGATTGTATACAAATTCAGTAAGGCCTCTAAGGAGTGTTTTAGAACCTACCTGACGAATAATTACCATAACTTCAAGTCAAAAAAGGACACCGTTGAAGAGATGTGGCATCGATTTATACGAATAGTCAGGGAATGTATGGATATACATATACCAAAGCGGATAATAAATGGGGAGGATGATCCACCGTGGTACACATGCGAAATCAAAAGATTACTCAAAAAACAAAGGAGGATACACGCACGCTCAAGAAGGAAGGGGTGTCGCAGCGATTTAGAAACCTTAGCCGAGTTAAGAAGACGTATTAAGAATGTAATGCGTGAGGCCTTCAACGATTTTCATTCCAACTCTCTCTCTAAGAGTCTCACAGAAAACCCAAAGAAATTGTGGTCGTATGTATGAAAAGTCAATTGTACCAATAGCAATATTACAGCACTAATTCGTGAAGGTTAACGAAAGCCGCGATAAAGCTAACGTACTAAATACTGTATTCAAAAATTCATTTACTGATGAAAATATGGATAGTGTTCCCGCTTTCCCACGCCGTGTCGAGTTGGCGATGGAATCATTACGAATAGATAATGCAGGTATCATAAAGCAATTAGAGCTCCTGAAGTGGGGGAAAGCACCGGGCCCAGATGGAATTCCAGTAAGAGTATTTTCAGAATATGCGGCGGAAATCGGGCCATTTCTGTCTGATATATTCAGTAAATCATTAGAAGAGCGAAAAGTACCTTCAGACTGGAAAATCGCGCAAGTGACTGCAATTTTCAAGAAAGGTGATCGAAGTGATCCTGGAAACTATCGTCCAATACCTATAACATCTGTTTGTAGTAGAGTTATGGAGCATATAATTTGCTCGAACATTATGAAATTTCTAGACGACAATAATTTGCTTACAACAAATCAACACGGATTTTGGAAGAAAAGATCATGTGAAACACAGCTGGCCCATTACACCACGTAATGAAAGTTATTGATGCAGGTTCACAAGAAGATGCAATTTTTTTAGATTTTCAGAAAGCCTTTGACTCTGTGCTACACAACCGCCTTTTAGCGAAGCTACGAGCGTACGGTATATCGGATCAGCTTTGTGAATGGATAAAGGATTTTCTAACTGGTCGGTCGCAGTATGTCGTCGTTGAAGGAGAAAGTTCTTCTAATCTAGATGTTACATCGGGTGTACCTCAAGGAAGTGTAATAGGACCACTTCTTTTCTTAATTTTTATAAACGATCTCGGAGACAAAGTTAAAAGCCTTTTTAGATTGTTTGCTGATGATGCGGTTATTTATAGGGAAGTAACGAATTTGGCCGATTGCTTAGAAATTCAGCGTGATCTGGATATTATTTTGGCATGGTGCGCTGAGTGGAAACTTACGCTAAATTGTAAAAAGTGCAAGACAATGAGCATAACTAACAAAAAGAATCCAATTGTTCAGAAATACGGGTTAAACAATTCAGTTATTGATATAGTCGATTCTATGAAATATTTGGGAGTAACAGTACAAAGGAACATGAAATGGGACCTACACATTAATTCGTTAGTAGGTAGAGCTAATTCTAGGTTGCGATTCCTAGGTCGAATCTTGTAATATTGTAATGAACAAACAAAGTAGATAGCGTACAAATCTCTTGTGCGTCCACATTTGGACTATTGTTGTGCCATTTGTGATCCGTTTCGTAAGGGGTTGATCGAAAGTATAGAGAAAGTACATAGAAGAGCCGCTCGATTCGTGACCGCTTGCTACAGTCCTTATGAAAGCGTCACAGAACTAATTAATAGACTAGGCTGGGAGTCTCTGGTAGATAGACGACGCACGTTTCGTTTAAACTTTTTGGTAAACATGTGTACTCCCACTTTCACTTACGAGTTTAGGAAAATACTTCGTCCACCAACGTATTTGAGCCGGAATGACAGGAAAGATAGGATTAGAGAAATAAGTTGCCGCAATGATTCTTAAATGAATTCTTTTTTCCCTCGTACCATTAGGGTATGGAATGCACAACAAAGAGATTAGATTTGGTGCTGAGCACCCTCTGCCACCCACAATTTTGTGAATTGCAGAGTATATATGTAGATGTAGAAATGTAATGCCAAGGTATTCACCTTTCGATTCTTCAATAAGCAGCTCCTTTCCCACATTATAATCGTAATCAACCTTTTGCTTTTTATTTGTGTACCTAATAAGCTGACTGTTCTTTGCATTTATCTTCATCCCATGTTGACTCCCCCGGTAGTTATACTATCTAGTCTTCTATTGTTTTGATCCTTTTATGTAACATTAGGTCATCTGCAAACAACCTATTCTCTGACAGTAAACCATTAACACAATCATTCATTAGAATAGCGAATAGCAATGGTCCCAATACACTACCCTGTGGGACTCCCATGTTCACTCCTACTTCTTTTGATACTGCATTTCCTACCTTGACTTTTAGCTTTATACATTTTATGAATTCTTCCACCCAGCAAATCACCATTTTAACAGCTCCAAAAGTTTTTACCTTATTTTGCATCATGCTATGGCGCACTCTGTCCTAGGCCTTTGATAGATCTACTGCCACACTATCAACATGACCTCCCCTGTCCATTTCATCAGAAATATCTTGCATATATCCTACTAACTGAGATTCACACGAATATCCTTGTCCAAAGTCATGTTGCCGACTTGATAACCACTTACTTTCACCACAGACACCTCTAATCATCATCATCCTCAACAGTTTCCGGCCTCTGGCTGGGTCTGCTTAGCCTCTCCATTTCCTTCTTTCTTCCCACCACCTCTCTGTCACCACCTTGTTCCAGTCCTCTCCTCTCTTCCGTACACCCTCCTCCACTCCTTTCAGCCATCCATCTCTTGGTCTTCCTCTGGGTCGTTTACCTTCCATCTTAATTTCATGGAAGACACCTCTAATATGGTTGAATATTAATCTCTCCATTAATTTACCTACCACTGATGTCAAACTGATTGGCCTATAGTTTTTAACCCTGTTTGTCACTCCTCCTTTATGGACCGGTACTACTATCGCACTTTTCCAGTCATCTGGTAAACAACAAGTATCCAGACTCATTTTAAATAATGTTTCAAGGTAAGATTCAATGTCCCATCCTACTACCTTTAAAAAATCTGTAGTAATATTATCAACACCAGCCCCTTTATGCTTTTTTAGATTCCTTAGTTCCTTCATGATATCTTCATATTTAATTTCAAATTTTCTAATCTGCCCCCCATCCAGCAGTGCGGATAGGCTCGTTTACAGATATAATCTCTGAATTATTGTCTCTAATGGACTCACTGAACCAGTTACTCAATAAGTCTGCCTTTTTAAAATCCTCCGTTACTTCTTCTGCATCCTTATCTATAACTATTTCTCTTCCCCTCAGTTTCCTGATATAGGTATAGAAATTTCTACAAGCATCAGTCAGAGGTCCCCCTGCAACAATAATATTCTTCATAAACTCATCCTTAGCCAATTTCTTTGGCATTATATTAATTCCTTTGTTAGTTGTTTCACGACCTCCCTACTGCCTCGCTGTTTCTTAACTCTGTTATGTTCTCGTCTCACCAATCTCTTTAACCTCCTCACCTTCCTGTTATAGTTTGAAGGTTCTGTACTTCTCTTTATTTTCTGTTTGGGAATAAACATTTCTTCACCCTTTCTTATCATTTCCTTGAACTCTTCCCACTTTGTCTCCACTGAACTTGTGCCATTCTTCCATTTAAAAAAAATTAACCCTGAAATATCTTTTCAGTTCCAAGATCTGTGCTTTTTTATGATTGTATCTATTTCACCCTTCAATTCTGGCCACTGGTTTACTGGATCCCCTTATATCCATCAGAACTGCATTATGATCACTAATTCCTTCGGTTACTTGACACCCGATTAGGTTATCATCCGGCTTTATTAGGAAAATGTCCAAGATGTTTGGTCCCCTTGTTTTCTGCTCGACCACCTGTGTAAAGCCTCCTTCCCTTACTAAGGTATTTGAAAAACTCTGTTCCTTAGTGTTATTAATCTTATTTCCTACCCACTCGACACCTGGTAGATTGAACCCCCCCCCCCCCCCCCAATGATGACCATTCTATGCTCACTTCTGAACTCTGAATATTAATTTAGTTTCTCCCCAAAAGCCTCATGTTTATCATTCATTTTTCCACTAAGGCTTCTACATGAAATCGAATACTTGCTATTCTCCAGCCAATACTAGTCTCTCGTTAGTGAGATTCAAACAGCAGTGAGGGAACACTAATACCTACTGCTGTGAGCTAGCAGCGCTCCTGGCGGCCGGCAGTAACACTACCGAGACTGAAGGCAGGCGGGTCACCGAGCCAGGGCATCGCCACGCTTTAAGGGAGCCTCCACTAATTACGTGAGGTGAAATATGGGGGGGGGAGAGGCCCCGTCATAATCTCACAAGTGGGAGGGTCCGGAATTTCGGAAAACTGCCCACGTAGTTAATGGACAGACGACCTCGCTGTGAGACGTCGTTGTTGGTGCTGAGAATTAGACTGTGAAGGGGGAGGGGGGAGGGGGGAGGGGAGGAACACGAACTGCTAGCGGCAACTAGAGATGGAAGGGATATCCCGCAACTCTCCGTAATAATCAGCTCTGCGTGTCCTCGTAAACAAGGTCAGGTTCAAAGAAAACACTTCCGCTGCGTACACTACTGCATTAGCTAACCACCAAATATGTGGGTCCCGCTTCAGTTCAATCTCGCTTGCAATCACGTATTTTACTTGATAGTGATACTGGCTGTCTCGTTAGAACAGTTCCAAAACGTGTCGTGAGCTTCGTGAGTCACTATTGGTTCTGTCTCATCCCTTCTACTGCTTTTAACAACCATGGAGGATGAACTGCTACTGGTGGAAGACATTTTTATAGATTCCAATAGAATTTTCTGACGATCTTCAGCAAACCCCAGACAGGTTGTCTCGAATCATAGCTACAGGATCGTCGCAATCAAGAAGTTTGAATCATCACTTAAACAACCGAAACGACTTTTTAATTGAGTTTTTAAAGAGGCTCTCATGTATGGTATGTCAGGAGATCTTTGTGCTTTCTCATCGTTATCTAAATATTTTTTTCGTACAGAAACTTGTGATACTACTTAAGAATTGCAGTAGAAAGCAGAACTTGTTTTTTTTTGGTTATTTCTCCAAATGGTTTCAATAGCTTAACGAACTTTAAGATCAAGCACCACTGTTGAAGGTCGGGCCACACTAGACCGCACCGTCACCGCACCGACACTTTTCTTGTTGTCACTCACTCGATTGAAGTGAGTTCAAACCACACCGCCATCATCAGTTTGGTTTACTTTTTGACGGTGCAGGCCGGTGTCGGGCTGGTCGTTATGGAGAAGCATATAGAAATAATTCCGAAATTTTCGGTCCTTTACGACTAAATGTAGTTTTACTTTTACTGATTGCTTTAGAAAAGCGTCTTTTTTTTTTTTTTTTTTTTTTTTTTTTTCAACCCCACTTTAGGTTCATCAGATGTTCTTAAAATGTAGGTAGAGACCTTGCATGTTTGCATTAACAAATCAAAGCTTTGCCTGAGGTGAAGGTCGATTTTAAGGCATATAAAAATTGCATCCGAGATCCGGATTTTGAACCAGGGACCTTCCGTACCCAAATCACACGCCGCAAGTATCTGAATTTAGAAGTACTGAAAAAATGTATTTAATCATATAAAGTAAATTTTAGTATTGGAATAACAAAAATAAAGTATATAGAATAAAAGTATATTTTATTATGATTGAATATTAATTTTTCATTACATCCAGATTTGTCTCTTGACTCAGATGGTTGCGGCGTATGATTGGGGAACTGAAAGTCCCTGATTCAAATCCTTGTCTCAGCTGTAATTTTTATGGACATTAAAACTGACATTCACCTCTAGAAGCGCTTTGGTTTGTTAATGCTAAGAAGCTGGGACACTCCATGGTTCGAATTTCACGATAATCTGTAGGTCTCCTTTTCAAATTAGGTCACAATGATAGAGATGTAGTGTGCGGCTGATAAGTAACTCTGTGACTGGAATTATTATATCATATGAAATTATTATTATTTTACAAAACCTTTGGAGTCTGTATTTAAACTAAAATGTATAATAATCTTATTCTGTTTTGTTAAACAAATATTGAGTGGATCGATCGAAAGTAACCTCAACCAAAACAAACACGTTAAATGTGAAGTGAGTGACGGTTGACATATGATTTTGGCTATTTAGATATACAAGAGAATATTTCAGTTCCGTACAGTGTGACGATCATTTGTCAAAACTGCGTTGAGATACAATTTTTTTTTTTTTTTTTTTTTTTTTTTTTTTTTTTTGCGTATGAGGTCAAACGGTTAGGAGATAACAGGAGTCGGGGGAAAAAATATTTTAACGTACTTTATTACTTTTGTAAATTATAAAGTACGCCTACGCAAAATAAAGTACAGTACTCTATAAGAAATTACGAGTGGTAGCCGCCACTACGATTCCCAAATCATTTTTAAGGAAATTTTTTAACATTAATTCCGTGAAACAGCCAAGAGTATACGTTAAAGGAGACTGTGTAGGAACCCTTCCGTCGGACGGCCGAGCTACGGACCAGTGTGGACGCGAGGGGGCGAGCCGTCACTCGGCCGAGTGTCGGTGCGGTGGCGGTGCGGGCTCGGTGCGGTCTAGTGTGGCCCGGCCTTGAGACGTCAAATTAGTGTGCACTCCGCGATCAGCCAAATATAGCGATACAGCTCTTTTCTGTTCCAACAGAAACTCTATCACATGAAAGGTAGAATTCCATCTCATGCTGATATCTGGCAACAACTGACGATCGGGTAAATTTTGCTATTTGAATCGACAGCAATTTTTCTTGAGTTAAGCCCGAACGATTAAAGTGCGTAACGAGACGTCTACCAGTAACAATCACTCCAGCCACTTCAAGCCGGATCTTCAATGGCTCAGTTAAAATTCTCTGAAGCAAATGGATGATAAATCTTGCATAAGCATACTCAGCCACAAGTACGTACACCCTTCATGTGGGCGCCACTCACATGAACGAGTAAATGTATTTTGTTTTGGTTAATAGCCCAACGATTTGCGATAGCGTTAAGCTCCCTTGCTATATTTTCTCCAGGGTGAGAACTAGGAAAATGCTTCATATCAAAAACTCCAGGTTCTAGTTTGAGTTCAGAAGATACCCATGAGCTGTGAAATTCATGAAATTGTTGTGTAAACAGATTTAGAAGTCACAGAAACAGCGAGAGCACCAAAAAGTTGGTTTTTATTTTCTCATAAATTTAGTCGTAGAGGTGAGGTATGTTAGACTCGATATTAACAGCGGGGTAGAGCTGCATTCCGTGGAACTCTCGAGATTGCAAGATGCCACAGGGATTTTACGCGGTTGAACCGAAATGATTACGAAAATTTATTTGGAAAAAAGTTACTAATAATAAAAATAATAATTTACAAATACATTTACTATTAAATTTATTGAATAAAGTATGAAAATGAAATAATTTATTAATTGATTACTATTATGTTCCTAGCAGAGAGTGTTGACTGCATCCCTAGTAGACGAACCAGCCGCATTTACTTGGAGAGCAACCACTTCTTTTCTCATACGTACTTTAAATTAATTACCTGTGTTCTCGGTACAATTGAGTATTTAAATTTTGGATTGTTTCGCAACGATGGTATGTCAAATATGTAGGTGATTTTACTCAATTAATTTAATTTAATTTAATTGCAATGGAGCACACGCTCCGGTGGCAATTTCCCTACTTCATTTCCATGCTTCATCACCAGTATAGGATTCGTACACTCCGATGACCCTCTTCACCCTCCTCCTGTCTTGCAATGAATCCCATTCCACCTCTTTAATCATATCTGTTAGATTCTGCAATAATTTCCAGAAACAAATCTAGCAGCCCTTTTCTGCACCCTCTCCAACTCCTGTATTTCATACTCAAAATGTGCGTCAAATACTGTACTACCATATTCCAGCAATGGTCTGACCAAAGTTTTGTAACCCAATTCCTTTACTTCCTTCGTACATCCCCTCATCACTCTCACCAACAAGTGAAACCATTTCCTACCACCTGTCCAATGTGTCCTGCCCAGTTAAGCTTGTTAACAAATGTAATGCGAAAATACTTACATTTCAAGTCTTCAACAAGAAATTCTTTCCCCACCTTATAACCATAATCAACCTTTTTTATTTGTGTTTGTAATAAGCTGACTCTTCTTTGCATTTATCTTCATCCCATGTTTACCAATCCAACTAGATATCCTGTCCAGATCACCCTGCAACTGTTAACAGTCCTCTGTCGTTTTGATCCTTTTATATAGCATTATATCATCTGCAAAAGTCTAATTTCTGATAGTAAACAATCAACACAATTATTCATTAGAATAATCAATAGCAATGGTCCCAATACGCTACCCTGCAGCACTCCAATTTTTACTTTTACTTCTTTTGATGCTGCATTTCCTACCCTAACTTTCTGTTTTCTACCTTTTAAAAATTCTTCTGCCTTAAAAAATCAGTTTCTCATCCACTCCAATAGTTTTTAACTTATTTACTACCCTTTGACAAATCTACTGCTACATCATCAATTTGGCCTCTCTTCTCCATTTCATCTGAAATATCTTGCATACATCCCACCAACTGAGATTCGCATGAATATCCTTGCTTAAAGCCATGTTGGCTAGTTGAAAACCACTTATGTTCCTGACATATATTTCTGATGTGGTTGCATATCAATCTCTCTATTAATTTACCTACCACTGATGTCAAACTGATTGAGCTATAATTTTCGACTCTATTTCTCGATGCCACATTCTTTATCTTTGTTGTCAGTTGAAGCTATGTCCCGTAGAGAATGTATGAATATATTCTTTAGTTTTGTCGGGTAAACACCTTTAAAAAAATTAAATAAAAGTTGACGGAAGGAGGGGCACGGTGGAGGGAACAGACTCGAAACAATGCGGACTATGCTCACGATCACTCATTGTCGCCTGTAGCGAAGCTGAAAAAGAGGACGCTTTTTTTTTTTAAGGTGTCTCGTCTTTGCTGAGAACTACAAGTTTCAGAAACCCTTCCCTAGATAGAATGAAACGTTCTAAACGTCACACCCGTTGCTTTTCATGATTTTATAAGTGTTTTTGCTATAGTACAGCTTGGTTAGTGAAGTTCAGTGAGGAGCTCTGCAATTTTTAGTTTAAAGAGAGTGAGTGTCCTAATTCCAATTTAATAAGTGAACTACAAGTCACTGGAGCTGGCGATTTCCAAACGTTTTTATCAACAGACAGAAAAATCTGCAATTAATTAGATAAAGTGCGACCATTTATTGAAGATGTCACAAACACCAGGATTGTATTACTGTGAATGGACAGCTGTACGCTTTTTTTTCTTAGGGCTTTAAGCCTCGTCGACGTCGAGGTGATTAGAGCCGGGGCTGTGAACGGGAAGGAATGCCGATATAACTTTTTCAAGGATTCGCCTGGAGTAATCTGGGATGGATTCCCGGACGTGGATTTGAACCGACATCCTGCCGCCTGCGAGGCCAGAGCGTCACCACCACGCTCGGTGACGTGTTCGAGGGCAGAGAGTCGAGGATTCACAATTCCCGACGTCTGCGTCGCCTCAAATGCAGCGATTCCAAAGCCACAAACTTGACTCGTGCTGCTTGCCCTGGCTGCAGACCTTTAGCTCAGTTGTATGTTTTTTAGTTCCCTCCGACAACAAGTTCTAACATTTGGTAAGATTAGCATATTTAATAAAACAGCAATTGGGCTTAAACTGTAATACAGTAATAGAAGCTGGATGACCGATGCAAAAATTTCGCGAATGCAATGGATAGGAAGGTTTTGTTGGTTTGTAAAACGATGAAAGAAGAACAGCCTCATTTGTATCAGTTGTTTATTTGTTTAGTGTAACAGGTACGAAACAAAAGTGAAGCAGTTTATTAATATCTCTGTGATATGCGCTGCCGCTATCTAGCGGATAGGCGGTGAACTGTCTCATACGCGCGACTTTTACGGTTATTAGTTTCGTCCTTTAAGGGTCAAATTCCCGAAATTTTCGTTCTTATGATATGATTTCAGCAAAGCTGAGATCTTAATTTTTTAAAATGATACTATATTTAACTATTTCGCTTAGATATCCAAGGAGATAAATGGCCCGTGAAACAAAAAACAGCATTTAGAAATATTGACATTTTTGCCGTATAGGGCAGAATTTGAAAAAATTAGTTTCTTAAAATATCTTAATCTTTAAAATGACGCCTGATTTATTCGGTTATGTATGAAGGGTGATCACAGCTTATAGAAATAATATATACGATTTCCGGGTTTAGCAACAATAAACATATTTTGCAACAATACGAAATCAATTTTGTATTTTCTTTAATTGAATTAACAATAATTGTAAACCCATACGTAAGAAAAATATCAACTGATGAGTAGAAACGTAGAGTAAGCCAGAGATAAAGACGCTGACAGAAGAGGCCGAAGTAGAGAGGTGATGGTGACGGTGTGCACCCCCGCGGTGACATTGACCCGCGAGTGGAGGTGAAAGTGATCTGCTAGCGCGGAGCTGTGAGGTATATAAGCGGCGGCGGCGGCGGCGGCGAGCACTGCACACTCGAGATGACGGCCACAGCGAGCAAGGTGAGTTCTGTCTTGACTAGTGCTACGGACGCGCTGGGGGAGCGCCTTCTTGATGTTACTTAGCCCAATGTTTGTCATTGTTGATGTCAACAGAAACAAAAGTTCACTGTTTCCAGAAGTAGGGTTGAAAGTGATAGCAAATATACATTTACTGTAGTTATTAATTTTGATTTTATGAGTGTTCTGTACAATACTCAAAGGAGCAATAACTGAACACTAAATTTGCAAGGGGCCTAAACCTGTTTAGAACTCAGTTGTTAATGTGCTGCTACAAAAATGTTCTAATGCACGAGTGTATTTGAAAATTTAATTGAGTCATATCGAAATACAGTGTTTGTAGAATCCATAGCGGGTAAACGGCTTTCCAGAGTCACACAGGCCCAGCCGCTGGTGTCATGGTTTCGGGACAATCAGTTTCGACAGCAGGTACACTGACAGCCCACCACTATGTGGACGGGGTGCTGCACCTTCCAGCGGGATAATGCCCGTCCTCATACTGTTGCCATCGCAACACAGGCCTCGCGAGATTTCACGATCACAGCTTCGACCACCGCAGATTTGTCCCCGATAGAGCATGTCTGGGATGCTAGGAGTAGACACACAACTTCACATGGTCCTCCAGCACAAACTACGAAACAACTGACATACAGGCGTAGAGAGACATACCCCAAGAAGACATCCGAACTCTTGTTGATTGAATGCCGGATAGGAGAGGTGGGTGCACTTGTTACTGACAACTATGTCTCAGCGCAGTAAACTTAGCCAGATCCGTGTCAGTTTGTTATCAATTCTTCTGGGTATGACACAAGATATATTTACGCCGTTCCTATCTGGGTGCTGCACTTTGTGTAGCTACCCTTGTCACTTACGCCCCTTCTGAATATAGTACTAAGTTATTCCTCCTACAGTACATTCATAAATTCAAAATTAATAATCAGATCTGCTCCCACAAATTACGATATAATAGAAGGATGAGGTTAATGTCACTTACAATCAGATGTGCGTAATAGGAATGACGGCTACGCCCGTGTCGGTGATGTATTGTCACAATACGAAGTTTATTGTAGTTTTTAATATGCGTAATTGTAATGTGGAGTAACTGAAGCCTCGTCGCATTACACTGTTCATGCACTTCGTATAAATCACTTAATAACGTCAAGCCTTGTATTAACTCCAAACTCCCTGTATTAGAACTGACCACAAATAAAATAAATCAGTGCTGACCAGCCCTCGAACATCAAGCAATGACCACTTACGTCTTACCAGCTCACTCCATTGTTCTCACTTTTTTTTCTTTCAAACATTGTCCTTACTACATCTCAGATAACTCTTACAGTATGCTTATCTCTGATGCTCTTAAAATAAATTTCCCAACCCAAAGATAGCTGCTTGCAATTTGACAGTCTGTCTGTCTGTCGACAAGCTTCCTGCGTCGAACTAACGACAGTTTCAACGCGGTAGTGGTCCTGTATTTCCGTTCACCTTTACCGCCGACGTAAACACTGTGCGACACCCAGCAAGGACCAGGAAGAGATAGGCCGCCCGCAGCGCGGACAGCGATACGCACAACACAACACAACATTCTCCTCAATCGGTTTCACAACTCCAACAGTAAACCGTACAGTATATTGTAGTGGTCGGCCAACTTTAGAAGCTAAAGAGGCAATGTCATCGTTAAAGGCGTCCGGGAAAAATTTATAACGCCCATAGGGCTGTTAATATTTTAATAAATAATTTTTAATATAATTTATTTAATAACCAGTACAATATTCATAAATATTTCATAAGTAAGTAGTAAGCATTTTAATTAATGAGAACAATGTGTATTTCCTTAGGAATTATTAAAATACTAGGTGCGTAACTCGTTTTTAATTTAAAACATAAATCCAAATGTTCATGGTTTTTTTGGGTTCTGAATTTGTTTTCAGCTAAGTACATGTACGAAAAAGTTTTTGACAGATGTATGTCGAAGGGAATAATCTCTCTTGCTGATTTGCTGCCTGGCAAATTAACGGTATTAGCAAACTGCAACCAACTATCAGAGGTGGTGGTAGAATTGTTTTCCTCCAATCATCTCTGAAGTTCCTGCACATATCAGCAACGGATATGTTGCGGAAAAATGGGGGATCTTTGTTCGAAACTTTCTTTCTATATCAGACTTATTATTTGCAAGTTGTTGTTTGCAAATAAGACATGTGGGAAGACCATTTGAGTTCGCAATGAAACAAAAGTCTCAATCCATTCACTTTTGAATGGTCATCTGTTGTTTTTGTATTTTTCCTCAACTGCCATTTTAAGAAAGGTTGAAAGTACGTTTCTAAGAATTAGATAAGAAAAAATCAAATAGAGCACCAAACGAATTCAAAATAATACCTGAGATACGAAAACTCATGTTTTAAAATCACAATAAAATAACGAGATACAAGAAATTAACTGATATGAAAACAGTCGAACAGTTGGCCTAAAACTACTGTGGTATTTTATTTAATTCGTTGTTACTGTCTGTAAGGGTTCGCAGAAGTAGCTTTTAATGAGGTCTGCTGGCTTGAAAGTCTTTATATCTTGTTGCTGTTACTATTACTACTGTCGGTAAGGATAAATGATAAAAATATTATGAAAGAGCCGCATCAGGCTCGGGAGATGGGTTTGCCGACTCCTGCTATATGTTATGCCTTTCATTTCCGCAAAACTATTAACATACACAACAGCCAAGTCATCAAGTTTTTTTTTAAATTCTTAATAAACAATCTATAACACCTAAAGAAACCATTCTGCTTTAGAAAGTGAAGTGAATACACACTGTGAAGTGTAGACTAGGCGCAGAGCAAGACCTCACTACACGAACGCGAGACTTGGCCTATTTTTACAAGAATTGTTTTTGTGGGATCTCTTTTTTTTTTAGTTCATCGTTTATTCTTGGTCGTCGCTCAAATGTAATAATTCCATTCTGAGATCGGTAGATAACAACACTTCAGAACTCAAACGAACAGAATACGTTTCCACAAATGCCCAGCTTCCCTGCTAACAATGGCGCTGGAGTTCACGCTCCGACGGCAACTCCCTCATTCATGTATTAACCGCTTTTTTAATAATATTCTATTAATTATCTTATATAATTTAAGTATTAAATTTCTCCGCCATCTACGAGAACTTTTATGATTCACAAATGTTAATTTTAAATTCCTTAAGCGTTTTTTCAAAATTATTTATCATTTCTCTTGGTAATTTGTTCCAATCCCTGACACCCTTATCCACAAAAGAAAATTTTCCCACTCCCTTATGCATGAAATCGAGCGCCAGCTTGTGGGCATGGTCGCCTTTCCCCTTCCATGCACTATTCCTGATTCTTTGACCAATATCCCTCCAAGCCCCATCACCAACATATGCCCTGTACATTCCCAGCACTCTCTTCACCCTCCTCCTTTCCTCCAATGGCTCCCAATCCAGCTTCGTTTATCATATCAGTTACTGATTGGGTCCTGTCAAAATTAGCACAAACAAATCTAGCTGCTCTTCTTTGCACAAATTGCAACTCCTGTATTTAATAACCAAAATGTGTGTCCCAAATTACACCACCATATTCCAGCAGTGGTCTCACAAATGTTTTATAACCCTTCAACTTCCCAATGTGCTCTGCCCAGTTGAGTTTATTATCAAACGTTATGCCCAGATAATTGCACTTCAAGCGTACCAAAATCAATTCTGACCCCACCCTACAGGCGTAAACAATCTATAGTTTTTTATCTGTGTAGCTAATAAGCTGACTCTTCTTCATTCCACGCTGACCTACCCATTTAGATATTCTGTTCAGGTCACCCTGCAGCTGTTGACAGTCTTCACCTGTTTCGATCCTTTTATATACCATTATGTCACCTGCAAACAACCTAAATTCTGACCGTATACTCGAACTATAAGTGAAACGACTAACTAAGCACAGGAACAAAGTTAAATTTATGATGTTAGTTACACTTGCAGTTCATTATGTTTAAAGAAATTTCAGACATACAGCTCGTACACAGCAAAGCAATTAGCCTGCACATATGAGCCAAACTTTTTCACGTTCCACCTTGAACATAAATAAATATGAGTAAAATCACCCATATTAGGTTTTTCGTATGATCTGGGCATGAAACTACTTATGTGTATCAAATTACCTACTTCTAGCAGCACGGGAAATGCAATGAATTTTTATGAAATTTCAGTATGTTCCATAGTAAGGAATGGAAGAAAGTGTAATTTAGAACATTAGTTGAACTTAGTAAACTGTGTGTATCATGAAATTCTGAGGCGTATAAGGGTATTAGAGCAGAAAGCGATTTCAGGTTAAGACTAGATAAGGGGTAGATAAGGGGTAGATACAGGAATGAAAGGATAATACTGCAGGTAGGTCGCATCATGTTCTACTATACGACAAAATTTTATTTTAGAAAAACTCTCACCATTTTTGAGATATTGATTTTTTCCAAAACATGTGATCTTTTTTCTGAAAACGTTAAAAAAAACCTCAAAAATCTCTTTTTAAATCATTATCACCATTTTTTACTACATGTTTAAAATGCACAACGGTCTCTTTACCAGATTGAACTACCATAAAACAATCATTTTAAAAGAAGTATAAAATAATTATAACACTTAAGATTTTTTAACATTTAAAAAAAGTGTTTTACATGACTCAAATATCTTTGAGTAAATTAAAAAAAAAAAAAAAAAAAAAAAAAAAAAAAAAAAAAAAAAAAAACAGCGTTCAAAAAGTCTTAATTTGTTAAAATGGCATAATAAACTGAACAAAGTCACATTTTTCGAAAAAATATTTAAATAATCAATATCTCGAAAATGGTGAGGCCTTTACTAAATCAAAATTCTGTCACATAATAGGACATGATGTGATTATCCTTTCATTCCTGGACACGCTGAAAGTTATAAAACTTCCTTATAATCTGATTGTACCACTGTAACACAACTGAGCAGAATAAAAATAAAAAAAACAGCGTCACTTCAGAGAAGAAGAGTGGCCACTGAGTCCCCCGCTAGACAGAGCAACCCAGGAGAGGAAGCGCTGGCAGACACGGCCAGCTGCCCTACATCATGATGATGATCTTGCTTCCAGATTTGACGTTTGCGAAAATGCATGACTAACTGGTGAGGCAGTCATGCCCTATGAGGCTGTGCAGATGTCTCCACACCTGATGAAGACGACGGAGCTAGTAGTCGAAATAGTGTGTCCGGTGGTACACCCGCGAAGACTTCATTCCAAGCATACGCCGGGAAAGTCTCGCGTCACCAACACGCTGTAGTATGTCTTGTTGCGCGTTGGTATTCATAGTTTTAAGCTTTTACTTCTGGCGGTAGACCCCAATGATTGACGAGTGGATTTTTTTATGTGAGCGAGGATGTTTTTTCAGGATATCTGTAATGTGGCATCCTGATTTCAGGATATCTGTAATGTGGCATCCTGATTTCAGTTTTCGCTCGAGGGGAATGCCGAGATGATTTCTGTAATAGATTATGGTCGACTTCCTTCCCGATCGCTTACTTAATCCAGTTCCTTTGTGTGAAGAGGCACTGGTGAGGGTGACAGGGCCACACGGGTCTCGACGCAGTGATTCCAGTACCCACGCCGTCCATCCAAAGCGGAGGGTTTTGTAATATAAGTAAACGCAGCGAGAAATACGTACGCCACCGCGAGGACGAGTAGAGCAGAGCAGGGATACGACGCGAGTGGACATACCTGTTGTGTAGCAGCGAATATGCACTACAGTTAAACGAGAAATAGTTTGGAAGGTGTCAGCAGCTGAGGGACAGGTGGGTGTGATGTTTCGTGTAAACTGGTAGTGACTGTGAGACGGTGAAGGTGATCGAGGCGGTCGGTCTACTTGTCGCGGCGTTGCGCAAGCGCCGCCTTTCACCGCTCCAGTGACCAGAATATGACGCAACTGCACCTGTCCACCAGCGACCACTGCCCCACCCGTCTCCTTCACGTGCCGAGTATCCGTTGTTTAAGTACCTCATTGGCGCCGCATCTTTCGTCAGTCGGTTAGACGCGTGCGGAAGGTAACGCACCGAACGAACGAACGAACAACTGAGGTTCGTGGCGCCATGGGTAGCCCATGGGCAGCTTTGCCGCCCCTCTACCGTATTATTTTAAATATTTCGGTACGTGTATTTACTCGCTATATCATAGTATTGACCAGTCGCAGCAAATTCGGCGCAGGTGCGAGCAGTCACGTGTCGCACCCCGTGCAGCTCCGCTTTATTAATAGCGACACAGATCGTCGGATTCCACGTTAAACACACTCGATTAGGGTTGCAAAGATATATCGGCCCAAAAATAGCGATATTTTTAAATGTTTGA
The DNA here is from genome assembly GCA_031002005.1 of Vandiemenella viatica. NCBI lineage: Eukaryota > Metazoa > Arthropoda > Insecta > Orthoptera > Morabidae > Vandiemenella > Vandiemenella viatica. The sequence continues at coordinate 150,975,419 of CM061918.1, forward strand.
TACGATAACATTGACAAGATGCAGTGAAACATTGAAAACTACAAACCCCTCACCGCTTTAAAAAACATCCTGCAAATAAATATATGTGTGACTATACTTCAGCTCGGTAACGTCCTGTGCTACTCTGTGGTTCCACTGCGTTTCGTGCACGTTATTCGCTCCCCATTTATTTACGCTCTCCGTTTTATTATTTCATATGTTGCGTTATGTTTGCGTTCATTAGTTCTTGTTTCCCTCTGCGACATATTAAAATATTCTAAAGGGGGTAAAAAAAATATGACCACCTGACCGATACAATTGCGTATTTTATCAGTATTGATAATAGACTTTTAATGCAGTTTAAGGTAAATGTTTTAAATTTTAATGAAGCACTTAGCACCATTGGACAAAGTCCCTTTTCGTGAGACTATTAAAACAAAAATTGATGAAAAATATGAAAAAAAATTAGAAATTTGTGAAAAAGGAGTTCAAAAGTGTGTAGCATTTTTTTGTATTGTTATGTATATAATACCACCGACTATTTGGAGATTACGGAACATTTTTAATGGAAAATTAAATTCAAATCAATCATGATTGGTATACTAGTTGGACTAAGATATGTTCAAAATTACAATTAAAGATTTACTCAAAGTAGCGTCGTCAGTACCTTCTGAACGTCTTTTCTCACAGGTACAAACGACTGTCACTCAAACTACGAATGGACTTCATGGGAAAAGGTTAACCAAACTCCGTTTCCAGGATCTGTTGACGCTTAATATTTGTAGATCTAATTTTTTTCAATAAATTACCGCAAATTTATTACTTGATTTTGATTTACATACTTATTTCTAAAATAATATATACCAATTTCGGAAAATATCGATATTATCGATATGATGTGGCAATATTATCGATTATCGATATCTGCCTGGCATCGATAAAACTATCGATATATTTATCGATATTGATACTACCTTCATCCCTACACACGATCGACACGATACAGCCGCATCAATAAACTCCGCCACGAGGCCTTTACGGCCTATATTTAAAATGACGAGTTCATGCCTTACCAAGCGTCACGAGCCCAGGCAAAGCGAACAAGTGCGAACTGAGCGACGCTAGGTGCCAATCTTTCAGTGCAAAGTGTGCCAAAAACTTTTAATCAAGGTTTACTAAGGCAACGTTCGGATACTGTTTTGGCGCGTAATGCCGGTGTGCTAACTATTTTAGCGTACTTCATTAGTTTTGTAGGTTATAAAGTAGGTCTACGCAAGACATAGTAGAATGCTCTGTAACAGATATCCGCACGAGGAGGGAGCAGTCTGGTTAGAGTTCAGCCGAGCAGCGGCGAGTCGGAGGGAACTGTAAAAACTGCGCGAGGCCAGAGCGGAGAGCGGCGACATTTAGCCGCCAAGGTCTGCGGAAGTGGAGCGGTTCCGCCGCAAATGCGAAGGCCGGGCCGGGCCGGGCGGTCACTTTCCCACGACTCAAGCATTCACCCCAGTCCAGACTGCACCACTCTCACACCTAGATACCGCAGGTGTTTATCAGACAGCGAGATGCGACGCTTTCCCCGCCGCGCCCAGACAAGAACAATGTCTCTGCCAAGGGCGGGGCGCCCGCGTGGGCGCCGCTCCGGATACCAGGTTTCGCTGCTCGGGCGGAAATGTGAGGCTGTGAGAAGGGACCGGTCGTTGCGCAACGCGAAAGTGGTCCGCAGGAAGTGCATCGGAGAGAGCGGTCCAGACGGTCGCCGCCATCACGCAAACCAAACACCTGGAAACATTTGCTTTGCTCTCATAGCCTCTGCATCTACATCTATACTCTGCAATTCACACATATAGAGGGTGGCAGAGGGTGCTGAGCACCAAACCTAATTCTGTGCATTCCAATCCCGAAAAGAACGGGGAAAGAAAGAATATGTAAAAGCATCAGAACGGCATCTTATTTCTCGAATGTAATCCCTCCTGTCATTGCGAGCTAAATATGTTGACGGAAGAAGCATTTCATTGCACTCATAACTTAAAGAATTTCGCATACTCTCCAATAAATTCAAACGAAAACGACGTCTTCTGTCTGCCAAACAATCCCACCACAATCTATGTATCAATTCTGTGACACTTTCGTAAGGACTGTAACTAGCAGTCACGAATCGAGCGGCTCTTCTCTGTACTTTCTCTAACGTGTCAACCAATCCATTGCGATATGGATCCCAAACTCCACAATAGTTATCCAAATGCGGACGCACTAGTGTTTTGTACGCAATTTCCTTTGTATGGACATTACAACTTCTCAAAATACGACCAATGAATCGTAATCTAGAATTAGCTTTGCCTACGACGGAAGTTATGTGCAAGTCCCATTTCATGTTGCTTTGTATTACAACTATTACACCCGGATACTTCTGGGAGTCTTTTTGTTACTTATTTGCGTTGCTTTGCACTTTTTGCAGTTAACTGTAAGCTGCCATTTATGGCACCATTCCGAAATAACAACCAGATCCCGCTGAATTTCTAAGTAAATGTTAGAGCAATTTATTTCCCTACAGATAAGTGCGTCATCAGCAAATAATCGCACCCTGCAATTAACGTTGTCACCAAGATCGTTTATAAAAATTAGGAAAAGAAGTGGTCCTATTACACTTCCTTGAGGAACTCCAGAAGTAACATCTAGCTTGGAAGAGGCTTCGCATCAACAACGACATACTGTGAGTGACCAGTTAGAAAATCGCGTATTCATTCACAAATCTGATCTGATATACCGTATGCTCGAATCTTCGCTAAAAGTCGGTTGCGTGGTACAAAGTCAAAAACTTTATGAAAATCCAAGGAAATTGCATCAAATTGTAAACCTGGGTCGATAACTTTGATCATGTCATGCGAAAATAGGCCAGTTGTGTTTCCCACGATCTGTTATTCCGAAATCCGTGTTGGTTCGGTGTAAGTAACTCGTTTTCATCTAGAAACTTCATAATGTTAGAGCATATGACATGCTCCAGAATACTACTGCAATCCTTCACCTCTTCCTATCTATCAGTACCGTCTTCACATCAACAAACGCTTACAACCCACGTCCTCAATCATCGGATTCACCTACTCCAGTGCAGCCGGTCCCCACGCAACATAACAAAAAGTAGCTTACTCCTTAAGATGAATGCAGTTCTCGTATTGTAACAGGCTACACGGCAGTACAAGCCAACAGCCTACAAGTCAAACTCCATAAATATTTTCAAGCACCAAGTGTAAAAAACCTAATGTTTCCAGCATATGATTGTATTGTTTCTGTAATAAAATGTGTTCCCAGCTGCCATCAGAGAGGGCGGCGTTCTCTTAAAGATTTATCTAGTGATCGTTGTGAGGGCTCGTGCAGGTGGGGTACCGGGCAGCAGAATTATTCTACTGCTCCTCCGATTGATAAAGCTTGACAAACTCTAATATATTCTAATCTCTGCCTTCCTCCACAGTTCTTACCTTCGACTGTTCTCTCCAGTGACAAATTAACGAACCTCGCATGTGCTAAAATGCTGTCTATTTTGTCTATAAGGCTCTGTCCTAAACTTCTCTCCTAACCCGTCATTTTCAAAACTCGTTCATTTCGTACTTTATCTGTCCACTTAACATTAAACATCCGTCTGTAGCACCGCATTTCAAATTCTTCAATTTTCTTTCTTTCTGGTAAGTCCATGCTTAACTACCTAAAAGATTTTTGCTCGAAACATATTCTAATAACTTCTTTCGGATTCCTACATCAATATTTTTAACTGAAACATTTATCTTTTTCAAGAATGCTCTTTTCGTTTTCTGATTTTAACATCATTCCTGCTTCGGCCATCGGTTTCAATTTTACTTTCTAAGTAACAGAATTCGCTTACTTCTCCTATCGTCCGATTTTTGTATTTAATTTATTACTGTTGATACCACTTCTGTTACGTTTCATTACTTTTTCTTCCTTTCGTCTAAATTTACTACAAAATCTTCCTTCACCTTTTTGATCATCACACTCAGTAACTTCTGAATATTCTCAGCCTGTTCTGCTAACAGGACAATGTCATCAACAAATACTTGAATACTTATGCCACATTCAGATTTTTCTTTCACTTTCTTTATTGCTTCTACTACATATTACTTGAATATTAACGGGGATAGACTACAACATTGTCTCACACCCTATTAACTGATGCTTGCCTCTCATGATTCTCTACTTTTATTACAGCCACTTGATTCTTATATAGTTTATAAAGTATTCTTCTACAGTATATCGATATTTTAGACCTGGCTTTTCTAAATTTTGAACATCTTGTTGCATCTAACATTATCAAAGCTTTTTCTAAATCAACAAATGCCATAAAAGCATCTTTGTTTTTCTTCATCTGCCCTTCAAGTATTAATCTTAAAGCCAGAATTGCTTCTTCTGCACGACGCTTTTTCCTGAACCCAAACTGATCTTCACCTACTACCTCTTCTACTATCGTTTTTATTCTTCTGCGTATTATCCTGGAGAGTAACTTCGGAGCACGTGTTGTTAGCGTTATAGTGGGATCATACATTTGCGCTTTTTTTCAGAAGTGTCGGAATAATATTTTTATTAAAATCAATTTGAATCTCTACTGTTTCGTAACTGTTTGTTTGAATAACCTTTGGATTCCTTCTTCTTCTGGGGATTTCAGAAGTTCTACAGGATTGTAATCAATTCCAACTGCCTTATTTGATTTAAAATCTTTCAAAGCTCTGTCAAATTGTGTTTTTAAAGCAGTTTGTCCTAAGTCCCCAATGTCGACATCGCCTTCTTTTTCCAGTATACTATTGTTTAAATCATAACCTTTGCACAGTTTCTCTTTCCTTCCATCCGTTAGCTCTGTCTTCGGAGCTTAAAAGAGGTTTCCCAACAGCAACTTTTTAATGTTTACATCTATTCCTCGTTGCTCCAAAATTTTGATCATCTCTTTACCTACAACTATTTTCTTTTCTACTTCTTCTCACTATTCTTGAACCCACTTTTCTTTTGCTTTAATTTGATTTCTAAAATGACTGTACTACTCTCTTCCTGCTTCATTCTCAGAATAATTGAACCTTCTCCTAGGTTTTTAGGTTACTTTTTTCCCAAAGCCTAATTTTTCTTTAATATCGTTCATTATTTCTCTCTTCAATGCAACCCTTTTTTTTTATTTTTTGCTTTGCACCTTGTCCACGTCGAGGTCATTAGAGACGGGAAACTACGGGGGCAAGAAACGGGAAGGAATTCCAACCCACTCCTTGATGCCCGGCGACCTTCCATTTATGTACTACTCGCCTCTGCTCTACATCAAGAGTCAGTAAAGCTATAGCGGGTGACAGGAAGGTGAGTTCATCATGAGCTCTGTCGGATACTGCTGAGTGGCTGCAGCCTCCACTGCCGGAGGGGACAAACGCAAAGTAGTTGTTCTGACTGTGTTGTGGTAGTCTTCATCTATTATCGTGCGTAGTGTAGAACGCCGTGTCGTCCGCGAGAAGTGCTGTTCAGTTGTTTGCGGTATTTCACATACACACGTCATGCGTAGTGGTGGGGACAGTGATGATCCCTGCGGCACGCCTGAGTGCAAATGGAGTGCTTCTCATAGTACGTTTCCCAACCTACAGTGCCCCGACCTTCCAGTGATGACGTCACACAACTAGCGGGTTGTGGTTCTCTCCGAAGTCCGTCATGCCAGGCGTTATCTAAGGCTTTCTGCACGCCCGTGAACACTGCCACCGTTGTTTTTCTTCCTGCTTGACGTTCCTCTACCGCTGTCGTCATCCACATGTGATTTAAAGTGGTCGCAAATAATGCCCACAACAAAAGCCGGTCGTTTAGTGGTCTTGATACTCGTTCCAATACAGCTACTCTCCTAGAGTTCACCTGTTGAAGATCATGAATGATGGACGCTTTACTCACATATAGACCAACGTTCCTATTTAAAAATCTTGAGCATGGCACCATCAACAGTAACTGTATTTCTTCAATTGTAAAATGAAACACAGCCAACCTGTTGCAATATTCATTGAATTTATGTTTACCGGTTTCGACCCGCCTTAAGGGAGTCTTCTTCAGAACTTGTTAAAAAGTGTTACATAAATCTAAAAACTCTTCTCAATAAAATAGTACATTTTGCACTAAAGTCACACATTAAAATATATTTGATAGCTATCCATCCGGCAGCCAACGTGTAAGTAAGCTGCCGCCCAGGTTAGATGTGACGCTGACACTGTGATACACGTTGGCTGCCGGATGGATAGCTATCAAATGTATTTTAATGTGTGACTTTAGTACAAAATGTACTATTTTATTGAGAAGAGTTTTTAGATTTATGTAATACTTTTTAACAAGTTCTGAAGAAGACTCCCTTAAGGCGGGTCGAAACCGGTAAACAATAAATTCAATGAATATTGCAACAAGTTGGCTGTGTTTCATTTTATAGTTCCTATTTAAGTTCTTGTATGTAATTATCTCCAACAAATGTATTATAATCGATCCCCACAGCTTCCAACACCGGGCAAAAACTTCGGTGTTTTTTAATTTCACTTTGTGGCAGTCCTACACGGCATGTTCGTCAAACAGTGACAACAGGAAACCGAAGTTTTGGTCTAGACTTCGTTTTCTGGGATTTGGCGATAAGAGAGTTTCTGGAGATAAGAATGAGCAGCAAATAGTTACACAGGGACGCCTGACTCTTTCTAAGTGGAGGCCCATCATTAATGATCTTCAGTAGTGGTGGCAAAGGAAAACTCTTTTCTTGTCATTGTCGCAAGTGCCATTTTTTCTGTAAATCCACTACCTCAGTATCTCTATTACTACACGTCTCTATCTTATATTACTAGTGCGCTGTGAGGATAATAATGACTATGGACGTCGAAGTTGCCCTTTTGAACATTTGGTATCATGGCGTAGCTGAGCTGTTGGTAGAATCTTAAATCCTGACTATCCTCCGCGGCACCACCTGTCCGCTGTCCGTGGTCAGTCTCATGCCTGACGAGCGGGTCCCCAGGAGCTGGGCTGGCCTCCCGACGCGGGCGCCCGCGGCGGGAGAGGCCATCCAAGCCTGCATGGCTCTGGCGACAGTTACTCGTTGGTGGCTAAGTCCAGCTTGTCAGATCGTCTCTCAAAGTTTCCGTCTTACCGAACAGCCACTGCAGCACGTTGCATGATCGCCTCCACAGTTTGCGCTAGCTAGTGTGTCTTCACGTAACACGTACGCAGGCTCTGAGACTGTGACCTTCCCGAGAGAGGATGCAATGTTCCTTGGTTCGACCAACCTTTGGACGGTGAGGGACGCAGCACAGTGCATTAGTGGACCGAGTATAAAGCTACCGTCTGTCGTTCGTATGCGTCCATGTTAGCCCATCTACTTCACCCGGGAATAAAGTGCAAGCAGCTGATGAAAAGTCTCATGTCAAGAAATTATGCGGCCGATCACCTGATATAGAATTTGTAAATCCTATGTAAAGTAACTTGTCTAGTGTAGGCAGTGTAGGGAATCTCGGGATACCCTTTCTCGTCGTGTTCGACCATCATGGCCGGCACGCGTACAGCCACGTGCCGTGCGTGCGATCTCCGTCCGAGAGACACGCTGCAGTGAGGTGTGCTCTGTTGGAAGTGTGCGCGAGCTTTATTTGTGACCCCACTGTGACGCCACACGAATCACTCTCGTTTATATTCCCTGAAGTTGTAAAAAAAAATCTTTCACATATTAACTCCAATCTTTTTACGTCCCATCAGTGGGTTGACTTTACAAGTATATGGCAGTATTCGGTGGTTTGTATCACTCTTCCACTGACACATTTTGCTTCGAGTCCAATGTCACCTATCCCTGTTCACCTACATCACGTCTACCCAGTCCATCCCGCTGTGAGTGGCGCTGAGTGCAGTGGCACTGTGTGTCGCAGGTGCTGGCGCTGGCGGTGGCGCTGCTGCTGGCGTCGTGCGGCGCGGCGGAGGACGCGAAGAAGCCGGAGGACGCCAAGCAGAAGGCGTCGCCCGTGAAGCGCGGGCTGCTGGGGCTGGGCTACGGCTACGGCGCGCAGGTGTCGGACGCCCTGGTGCTCGGCGGCCAGGCGCTGCCCGAGCTCAGCGTCTTCAACCAGCTCGGCCTCGGCGGCGGCCACGGCGGGTACGCCCGGTACGGCGAGCACGTCAAGACCGTCGTCAAGGTGCCCGTCGACCGGCCGTACCCCGTGCACGTCAAGGTGCCCGTGCCGCAGCCCTACCCCGTGCACGTCAAGGTGCCGTACCCCGTGGAGAAGCGCGTCGAGGTGCGCGTGCCGTACCCCGTGCACGTGCCCGTCGACAGGCCGTACCCCGTCAAGGTGCCGGTGCCACAGCCGTACCCGGTCGAAGTGAAGGTGCCCGTGCCGCAGCCGTACCCCGTCGAGAAACGCGTCGAGGTGCCCGTCGAGGTCAAGGTGCCCGTGCACGTACCGGTCGACAGGCCGTACCCGGTGCACGTGAGGTGCCCGTGCCGCAGCCGTATCCGGTGGAAGTGAAGGTGCCCGTGCCGCAGCCCTACCCGGTAGAGAAGCGAGTCGAGGTGCCCGTACCGCAGCCGTACCCGGTCAAGGTGCCCGTCGACAGGCCCTACCCCGTCCACATACCCGTCGAGAAGAGGGTCGAGGTGCCGTACCCAGTGCACGTGAAGGTGCCGGTACCGCAGCCGTACCCCGTCGAGGTGAAGGTGCCGGTGGACAGGCCGTACCCCGTGCACGTCAAGGTGCCCGTACCGCAGCCCTACCCCGTCGAGAAGCCCGTCCCAGTTCCAGTACCGCAGCCGTACCCAGTGCACGTGAAGGTACCGGTGCCGCAGCCGTATCCGGTGGAGAAGAGAGTGGAAGTGCCCGTCGACCGACCGTACCCAGTGCACGTAAAGGTGCCGGTACCGCAGCCGTACCCGGTGGAAGTGAAGGTTCCGGTTCCGCAGCCGTACCCCGTCGAGAAGCGCGTCGAGGTGCCGGTACCACACCCGTACCCGGTCAAGGTGCCCGTCGACCGACCCGTGCCCGTTCCACAGCCGTACCCCGTGCACGTCAAGGTGCCCGTCGACAGGCCCGTGCCGGTACCGCAGCCGTACCCAGTCGAGGTGAAGGTACCCGTCGACAGGCCGTACCCCGTGGAGGTTAAGGTGCCGGTACCGCAGCCGTACCCCGTGGAGAAGCGAGTCGAGGTGAGGGTGCCGGTACCACAGCCGTACCCCGTCCACGTGAAGGTGCCCGTGGACAGGCCGTACCCCGTCGAGGTGAAGGTGCCGTACCCGGTGGAGAAGAGGGTCGAGGTACCGGTGCACGTGCCCGTGCCGCAGCCGTACCCGGTCGAGAAGAGGGTGGAGGTGAGGGTGCCTGTGCCGCAGCCGTACCCCGTGCACGTGAAGGTGCCCGTGCAGGTGCCGGTACCGCAGCCGTACCCCGTCAAGGTGCACGTCGACAGGCCGTATCCCGTGCACGTCAAGGTGCCGGTGCCTTCGCACGGATACGGCTACGGCGGCGGCTACGGCGGAGGCTGGAAGTAGGCTCCGCAGTCCAGTCCAGTCCCCGGCTGGAGGCTGGAGGCTGGAGGCGGTATGCCGGTGTCACTCGCAACGTGCGCCACCTGTCTCCTTTTATATATATGTCTATATAAATGATTTGTATATCCGTCGCATTATCGCCCTCATGTGTGTTTATATATATGCGTGTCCCTTGTCATGTCTCATATCCTTTTTTATATTCAAACATAATAAACAAATTTTTTATAACTCTAGATCTTGTGTTTTACTGCTTTATCAAAGTCGAATATTTCTGATTTTCAGCACCATGGACGTTGAAATAATTAATAAAAAAAGAAGAAAAATTATTTTTAATGTGGGGGAGATGTTATTTGTTAACTATTATTCCAGAAATTCTGTTTTGCCTTAAGAACTTTATTGAATAAAATATGTTTGGGGCTGGAATCATTTATCAGTATGATTACTCGCGTTGCTGGCGTCAGCTAGTCTCCTTATACGCTGGCTCCCGCACGCCTCTCAGTGCTGCCCAGCATTCCCGCTGCCTAGTCCACCGTCAGTCCTGCTTTACTACTCCAGTCACTGCCGTTTGCCTTCGTGTCGTGCGAATACTTCTTATTACAAATATAACCAGAGTTAGATATTAACCTGCATATCTCCAGGGCACGACTACGTAACGTATCAGGTGACATTCATAACGCACGTCACCAACCGTAAACAGGGGGTCTCCGTTTAGTGGTACAACACATGCAAATTCTAAACTCGAAGAAAAAGAACACCACAGAACTATCAATCTGTTTCCCCAACAAACAGTTCAATTTAAATATAATCTATTTAACTGTCTATGCTAATTCCACTGTTTACATTAAATCACGTAAATGGCTTCTCCATGAAAAGGATGCTATTCACACCGCCATTTTACGCTGTAGTTAGCAGCAAGTAAGTCGTTTTAAACTCTAAATGTAGCTGTAGTTATTATGAGTCACTCAGCATGAATTTTTTCTTGATGCTTTCAGATGAATCTTGATATAAAAGGAGAGGATACATTCCCAAATATAGTCGATTTATCGTTTTGCCTAATATCTTCCATCAAACATAGTCTCGACCACCAGTAAAGTCTGCACACTGAAAGAACTTTTTGAAAAAAGTCACTTAGGTCACTGGTGACAAGCTACACTAAGGATATCAACTGTTTTATTTTTAATTTTTATCTGCCTCATCGTTTCTTTGACCTCGATTTACCCAAATCCTTGTTGATACATTTTCATGTGTTTTTATGGTCCAGAGTTTAAAAAAATTGAAACATTTGATTTTGAGTTTAAAATGTTTCGAGGTACACAGGAGTATATGCTGACCAGCACTTGACAGCAGTGTAACTCCCTCCCCCGCAGCGCAGGGTCCAGGTGGCTGAGGCGATGCCGCTTTCGCTTCATTTGTTTCTGCGTTCCGCTGCTTCCAAGTGGTTACCATCAACTTTCACATTTTTACTTCCCAAGTGCCATAATTTTTCCAAATAAACTTTTATTGTTCTTAAAATGTGTAAATGTTTGGTGGAGCGTAGAATTCCAACTGGGGACGTTGTCTGTTAGGAGAAAAACTTATAGGGTTCCATTTCATCAAATGCCATTAACTGAAGAATTTATTGATCAGCAATTAAGAGAGGAGATAATTAGAGAAAGTACAAACCCATGTGATTCTCCAGCTATCATAGTTCCAAAGAAATCTCATAATGGGGGATCTATACACTGTTTTTATGGGTTTGAACAAAGTAACCATTACGGATGGGTATCCGCTACCAGAGATAGCTGAAGCTATTGATTATTTAGGCAATTTTAAATTTTTCACTACCTTGGTTTTGAAAAAAAGATAGCAGCAGAGGAAAATTGCAGAAGAATACATCCATAAAAACTGCTTTCAATGATCCTATAGGTTCATACGCATAGGATTTGAGTTTAAAAATGCTCTATCATTATCTCAGCGCTTTACGGATCAAATTCATTTTGTGCTCCTGTATGTATTGATGAGTTGATGATATTTCCAGAGGTAGTTAAGGATCATGTAATTAGGTTAATACATGCGTTTGGACGTTTATAGAAAGGCAATATTACTCTATCACTTGAAAAATGTAGTTTTGCTGTTTCAGAAATCAAATACCTGTGTCACTTGATCTCTAATACTGGAATTAAACCACATCCAAGATTATTATCATCTGTAAAATATTTTCTAGGTCTCACTGTTATCCAAAACATATGTTAAATTATTCTGAAAAAGATGAAGATCTTACTAACTTGCTGCAAAAAAAAAATTAAAATTTGTATGAACACCTGAGTTTGATAAAGTAATTAATGCATTAGAAGAAACGCAACCACTCTTAGCTTTTCCGAACCTTTCATTCTGAGCCTTGGCACATTCATTTCCGCAGTCAGGGCAGTCCTATCCTACAAAAATAAATTCCTTATGCTATTAGATAACACAATAAAGCAGAAACTAATTACGGTGTCACAGAACATGAACTTCTTGGGGTCTTATTCGGGGTTACTTAGTTCAGATACTACCTATTTGGAAACAAATTCAAAATTATTACAAATCATGTAGTATTGAAGTGTCTATTGAATCATAGGCATCCATGCAGTTGAATAACTAGTTGGGAATTGAAATTATCAGCTTATAAACATAAAATAGTACATAGACCAGGAAAATTACTAGGAAACGCAAACGCAATGAGTAGAATGGTTAGAATTATTGATGGTCAAGAAACACCAAATCTTGTTGATTTACATTTTGTGCAGGTAAAAGATGGGGAAAAAATTAATAGTTGGCTTCCCATGAAGATATTTTACCCAGGTATACTAAATTGGGGGACAGAGCAGTTGCTCGAAAATCACTAAGGGAAGTTGTTTTAAAACCATACCATAATAGTTTCATATGTGCTCATAATGTTTGGAAGACCATAAATAAAAAAAAATTGGTGACCAGGGAGAAGAACATGAATAAGAGATTTTGTGCTCAAGTTTATCAATTGTAATGAGAGACAGGGATCTGCAAATGGTAGAGAAAAATCACAACCCCTACCTGAAACAGTAAGTAAAACCTTTACAGAGAGTTCATCTTGATACAATGGGCCATTTAGACGCAGTGAACGTAATAGTATTTATCTACTTTCAATAGTTATCCTGTCTCCAGATATTTCATAATGGTTCCTCTTGCCGATCAAACAGCTGTATCAATTGCTTAAGCATTTGACAAGGCTTGGATCTAACATTTAAGAATCCCAGAAAAAATCTGAAAGATTAGGCGTCTAATTTTTTATCGGAATATTTCATGCAAACCTGTAAACTTCCATAAACAGAAAAATTACTAACCACTAGCTGGCATCCGAGTCACAATGGAAAATTTAATCGAATTCATGGAACTATATGTAGAATAAGTTTTTACGTAAACAAGACAGACACGAACTGGGATAGTCTCTTACCTATAATAGTTTCTAGTTATAAAGGAAATACGCAGTCCTATACACCTTTCGAAATCTTAAATGGGTAAGAAATGTTTTCAATACTTATATTATTTAAAACTTTTAAAGAAATTAACAATCGTTAAGTCAGAAGTCTTGTTTTGAAGCTCCAAAAAATATGAGGTCAAGTTAAGAAAGATAATTGCAATGCATTTTTGGCACAGATGAAGCGAAACCACAAAATATGAAAATGGGGAGTTATGTTATGTTGAGTAAGCCATACCAGAAAAATACCCTTTCTACATATTTAACGTAAATTTTACAGGTTCGTAGCAAACGATTAAATCTCTCAGTACAGTCAATATTAAAATGAAACGTCTAGATAAAGAAATAACAGTTCATAAGAACAGGCTACGGACATATTTCTGGGACACAAAGCATGCCGTAAATCGAGAAACACAGAGGCAACACTACATGCTGCAACGCACACTTCGAATTGTTGTCGCATAAGCGGGAATGCCTCCTTCACAGACAAACGAAAAATATGCTTTGAAATCCCGCACATAATTTTCTTGCTATCATAATGTATAACTTAAATTTTATTATTTGTGTTTATGAGCTTTGAAACTATCAAATTTAAATTTGTCTTTGTATGTTGCTGCCTGTATATGAACTCAGAATGTTTAAGCTACGAAGTATTTCCTTCATCCCGTTCCTTTTAATTTTTCTTCTCATTTTAAATATAACTAGCAGACAAAGTTGGAAGTTTTTAAACAATGGCACTGCTGGGGTAATTTTCTTTCAGTGATGCAGCAGTCGAACAGAACTTAACTACAACTAGCGACAGTGCAATGTGTTTTTTTTTTTTTGTTTTTTTTTTGAACGATAGTACTTTTTGAGTATTACTTAACTTCAGTTGTATCGATTTTTTCAATTTTTTCTTTTGTTTTTGGTATAGCACAACACGAGTCATTTTCGATCATTCACAGTGAACAATTACATTCCCAAGATTTCTTGTATTTCTTCTGACAGTGTTACCACAGTTCGTAATTTTTTTACACAATTTTGTATTTTTGTGTAATTTTTACTTTTTTACTGTTTCCATATTGAGAATGAAAATCATGGCATTTAGAATACAATGGTTCATATGAGATTGTTGTAGAATTCATTGGATTGATGTTGGAACGAGTAAGTCAACTATATTAGAAGGGAATAATAAAGAAAACTGTAGTGTGTGCTTAAAAAGAAGGAAACCTTGCATAGTTAAGAAGAATTTGAGTTATAGTGTAAAGCTCTCTTAGCTGAAAAACATTTTTTTTAAATATTAACAAATGGACATTTTTTTTCCTTAGGAGTTGAACATATTTTACATAAGGTTTTCTTATTCATATTTTTCCATTTTTGTTCTTCCATAATGCTCGAAGCTAAATTTCTGAGAAATGGCGTAATTTTTTCAAGGAAACATGATGTTTTACCGGTGAATAAACACTGCTCAATGATTCTCAATTACAGTATACAGCCTATGAGATACGCAAATATTCAGCTCGGCCTATATTTTTTATGATTTAGACAGAATTCTCGGCGAAAACAACTCACAGGATAGTTTGATTCTGCATTCACTTTCTTTTAAGCTGAAGGCGATTCATTTTGCCCATACAAGAGTTCAGCAACATACTGGAATCATTAACACAGAAACGAATCAGAATAATATTCCCATATTACTAGATCATAGTCTATTCTAGGAATGTACTATCATTCAACATTTAGATATTCTCTTTACAAATAGACCTGAATTATTAACGGAAATTTCTATCACCACGAGAATAAATGATCATAAAGCTGTAATTGCTATAGTAAAATTAACAGCCGCGCACAAAAAGGAAAAAGAAAGGATCGTTTACAGATTCGGAAAGGCCCCAAAGGAGAGTTTAAGAATTTATTTGAGAGATAATTACCTTACTTTTATGGAAGCAAGAGGCTCGGTTGAATAAATATGGCTTCGATTCATGCGTATAGTCAGGGTAGGTATACCAAAACGGACAATCAGGGAAGGAAATGATATACAGGTGACGTTAAAAGGTTACTCAAAAAGTAAAGGAAGATATATGCACACACAAGAAGGACGATGTATGGGAGTGTTTAATACAACGAATTTAAATATTACCGTTTTCCCACAGCATATAGAATTTGAAATGGATCCAGTACAAATTGATAGTGTAGGTATTATAAAGCAATTAAAGCTCCTGAAGTGGGGGAAAGCGCCGGGTCCCGATGGTATACCAGTAAGAGTATTTTCAGAATACGAGGAAGAAATAGAACCATTTCTGTCAGATATATTCCGTAAATCTTTAGAAGAAACAAAAGTACCTTCTGACTGAAAAATAGCGCATGTGATTCCTGTTTTCAAGAAAGGAGATCGGAGAGATCCTAGGATTTATCGATCCATATATCTAACATCTGTTTGCAGAAGAATTCTTGAGCACGTCATATGCTCTAACATTATGAAGTTTCTAGATGAAAACGAGTTACTTACACCATACCAGCACGGATTTCGGAAGAACAGATCGTGGGAAACACAACTGGCCAATTTTCGCATAACATCATGAAAGTTATCGTCCCAGGTTTACAATTTGATGCAATTTGCTTGGATTTTCAGAAAGTTTTTGACTTTGTACCACGCAACCAACTTTTAGCGAAGATTCGAGCATACCATATATCAGATCAGATTTGCGAATGGATACGCGATTTTCTAACTGGCCGGTCACGGTGTGTCGTTGTTAACGGGTAAGCCTCTTCTAAGTTAGATGTTACTTCGGGAGTTCCTCAAGGAAGTGTAATAGGACCACTTCTTTTCTTAATTTTTATAAATGATCTCAGTGACAACGTTAAATGCAGGATGCGATTGTTTGCTGATGATCAACTTATCTATAGGGAAGTGGGGTGCTCTGACGATTGCTTAGAAATTCAGCGCGATCTGGATGTTATTGCGGAATGGTGCTATAAATGGCAGCTTACACATAACTGCAAAAACTACAAGGCAATGCAAATAAGTAACAAAAAGACTCAGTTTGTTCACGAGTACAAAGTAAATAATTCAGTTGTTCACACAGTTGATTCCAAGAAGTATCCGGGTGTAATACTCGTAGTACAAATCAACATGAAATGGGACTTGCACATAGCTTCCGTGGTAGGTAAAGCTAAATCGAGATTACGATTGATATGTCGTATTTTGAGAAGTTGTGGTGCTCATACAAAGGAAATAGCGTACAAAACAATAGTGCATCCGCATTTGGAAATCTATTGTGGAGTTTGGGATCCGTATAGCAAGGGATTGATTAACACCTTAGAGAAAGTACAGAAGAGAGCCGCTCGATTCGTGATTTCTAATTACAGTCCTTACGAAAGCGTCACTGAATTGATACATAGATTGTAGTGGGATTTTTTGGCGGACAGGCGACGTCGTTTCCGTTTGAATTTATTGGAGAATATGCGAAATTCTTTAGTTTAGGAGTACAATGAAATACTTTTTCCGCCAACCTATTTAGGTCGCAATGAAAGGAGGGATAAGATTCGATAAATAAGATACCGCACTGATGCTTTTATGTATTGTTTCTTTCTTCGTTCTATTCGGGATTCGAATGCATAGAATCAGGATTGGTGCTTAGCACCCTCTGCCTCCCACTATATGTGTGAATTGCAGAGTATAGATGTAGATGTAGATTATTTTGTCTATGTTTAATTGATTTTGTGTGTACTCACGTGTTTAATTTTTTTCTCAAGTTTGCATATTTTTCTATGAGTGCTCTAGTAAGAGAGGAGGTATTTTGTAACACCTTAACTATGCAGACAATGATTTCTATTCATCACACGTCCTATTTGTTCGAATTTTTGAGTAAATTTTTGTTGCGTTTATATTATACACTGTGATGCCAAGTCCTTTGATAGTTAATGTTTGGCGTTATTCCTGCATTCCAGGAGTAATGGGACGCGCGAGTTGTTGCGAGGTGGGACCACTGGCTCGGTCCCGCTTATTGCCTTCCCTGCAGTCACCACCTCCGCCGAGGTACGTCGACACCACTGTACAGCATCGACTATTTTTTTTTTTTTTTTTTTTTTTTTTTTACATTTCATTCCTCCCAGCAGAAGGCTGGGAGGCGGGCTGCTGGAGAGTCATAGGGGACTCTTTTCAGCCAATCTACTACTACGGGGAGGGAAGGGGGATGGAAGGTCGGCCGTGGCCTTGTAGGGAACCATCCCAGCATTCGCCTAAGTGTCTGAGGGAAACCACGGAAAACCTCAGACAGGATGGCCGAACCGAGTTTAACCCCGGTCCTCCCGAATGATAGCATCGACTATGATGGCGGTACGGGTTTATAGTGCAGAGCAAATGAAGTTTCCGTAACTGCATCTTTTATTCCTCAGCCGTCCATTCCACTCCTACAAAGAATTTAGGGTGCCCGCAATATTCCACGATACTCGCATTATTCCAACAGTTAGGTGTCATACTTAACTACAGAACAGTTGAAGATTAAGATAGTCTGCGCAGTAGAATGTTGTAATTGATACCCAGGTAACAGTTAACCTCTCGACCCTGCGAGACGAGTCGACGCGATGGACGAGCGGCGCGCTGACTGTAAGCCCTCTCCTCCCCGCGTCTCGAGTCGTCCACGTGATCCCGCGAGCCTCGAGCCTGAACACGTGTCGTGGCGAACCTACTTATTGGTCTGTAGCGGTGCTCCGACTCAATCTGGACGTCGGCCTTATCGTCTGCTTACGACATCTGACTTCTTCTTCAGTTCTTACCTTCGACTGTTTTTCAACTGAGAACTTAAGGAATCGTGGGTGTCTTAAAATCTGACCTACCATGCTGTTCCATCTTTCACTAAGACTCTTTCGAAACACTGTCACCTCATTCTAATCACTTTTCAATTCTGACATCACGAAGCTAACTCCCTGGCCACAGATGTGCATCTGCTTAATGTAGAATGTGAGTCTTGCACAAGCTACACGCAATCGCCAACACGTCGACGCAACACATACCGGGGTTCGAAGTCCGTACGGCCAAAGTCAGCTCTTCGCCACAGTCTTCTCGACGAGCGAACTCGGTGAACGATTCAGCTGAACAACTTAAGAATACGTCACCTTTTTCGACTACGCCAGAGGGGATCTCCCCTCTGCGGTTGTTGATATCTCGTTATAGGAGACACCAATCACGTGATATTTTCGGATAAAAAATTTAAACCGCCCCAGGACACTATGGTCAAGGAATTAGTCAACATTGGAATCCCACTCTCCACTATCCTAATCCTGATCCTAGATAGTGATAACATAGCAGTGTACGACAGCCTTCCCAAGTTCCTAAAGAAAGGAGACCCCACTACCTGTGAACAAAAGGCAAGCACACAAGGCGGGCCAATCAAATCTGATCACGGGGAAGAGTGTAATAGCCAGGCTCTAATAAGTAAGTAAAGCTCCCATCAAAATAACATAATCTTTATATATAAAGATGAATGTTTGTTTGTTTGATTGTTTGTTAGTTTGTTTGTTCTTCATACAAATCCACAGTTTTCATCCGATCTCGATGAAACTTTGCACACTTGTCTTTTGAAACAAGGAGAAAAATACTTTCTACATTTGGTTGAAAAATTATCTGTATAAATAACACATGTTGTCTCATAACTTCGAAATACGGCGATAGACAGACACGTTGGATATGGACGTCTCCGTAGCGTGTTTCCCTATAGTGGACTGGCAGCTCAGTGGTTAAAGCGCTTGCTTACGAACGTCGTGGTCTCCGCTTCAAATCTCCGTGGAGACTAAGATTTTTAAAAGTTGTTTTTCATTGTAAGAGTCAGGCCTCGGCCGTAGGTTATTCGGATTGAATTTTAAACTGTAGATATCACAAAGTTAGGGGTGCAATCTGAGGCAATTTGTAAGTAGTCTTGCAATACAGTAGATGTACACTTTTTTTACGTTATATTGATCCATCAGGGGTGATTCGTAGTCAGTGTGTGTGTGATCTGCAGTAGGAATACTATAAATCCGGAAGTAAGTCTCTGTCTTATGTTACGTTTTGACAATTAAATGGCTATATCGATATTGACGGAATTTGAAGGGAAAATCTGTAGGGAGGGCACTGGACTTTGTTTGTTCTTCATACAAATCAACAGTTTTAATCCGATCTCGATGAAACTTTGCATACTTATCCTTTGAAACAAGGAAAAAAATACTGTCTACATTTGGTTGAAAAATTTTCTGTATAAATAATACATGTTGTCTTATTCTTTCGAAAAATTACTGAACGGCGATAGACAGACTCGTTGGATATGGTCGTCTCTGGACTGTTTTTCCGTGTAGCGGTCAGACAGCTAAATGGTTAAAGCGCTTGCTTACTAACACGTTGGGGTCGTAGTCTCCGGTTCAAATCTACGGAGAGGCAATGGCTATATCGATATTGATGGAATTTGATAAGAAAATCTGTATGAAGTGCACAGGACATTTTTTCCAGTATGATTAATAGTTGTAGTCACGAAATTTTGATACCTTATCGAATGGTGACAGAAATATGTTGGAAATTGATTCTCCAAGAGACAGGTTCGACGGTGGAGTGATACAGTGATAGCTTTCCTGTCATATTATGCCGACTCGGTGTTGTTTGGGACCAATCTTTCGTTACCAACAACTTTCTATATTCAATCCTGGAAAAAAAATTCTTAATATACGCGTACGAAGTCGCGGGTACGAGCTAGTCTCCAATAAAACAACAACTCAGAACACTAACACCTGGTCGGTATTGCCTACCTAGTGCTACAGGAAGACAAGACCTCAGAACACTAACACCTGGTCGGTATTGCCTACCTAGTGCTACAGGAAGACAAGACCTCAGAACACTAACACCTGGTCGGTATTGCCTACCTAGTGCTACAGGAAGACAAGACCTCAGAACACTAACACCTGGTCGGTATTGCCTACCTAGTGCTACAGGAAGACAAGACCTCAGAACACTAACACCTGGTCGGTATTGCCTACCTAGTGCTACAGGAAGACAAGACCTCAGAACACTAACACCTGGTCGGTATTGCCTACCTAGTGCTACAGGAAGATGTCAACGAAAACAAAAGGAATTGTAAGAATTGCTGCAACGAAGCGGCTTAATACTTGATAGGCTTGACTGAAAACTGTAGCCAATAATCAAAACTGTATAGTATAAGCATAACGATAAATAGTACATATAAGATCGTAATTAGCATAGATAAACCTGTAAATAATTAATTATCAATAATCGTGTAACAAGTGATGGCTGTATGGTTACATAACCGATTGTCATAAATAAATAAAAAAAACTTGGATTGTAAATCGCGGCGCACTCCATCACAACTGGATCTATCGGGCAGAGTGTTATGGGTGAGCGGTGACGCTCTGGTCTCGCATTCTAGAGCGCGCCGGTTCGAATCCCCGTCCGGGCATCCAGATTTGGATGTTCTATTGTTTCTCCATGTCACTGCAGGTGAATGCCGGGATGCTTCCTTCTAAAGACCTTGGCAGGTTTCCTTCCCGTCCCTTGTCCCCTGTCCCATCCCGCCTCTAATGATCTCGACGTCGACGAGGCGTGAAGCGAAAACTAAAAGAAATGAATATGCCGGGCACGTCGCAGGGGTGCACGCTCGGCCGCCTTCAATCTCGCCCTTCCAAGCGTTCCTTAGCGAACTTTGGTTGAAGCCGTCGTTCCTCCCTACAACCCGACTGATACACCGTTTGGGTTACTATAATTTTTGTTTGTTTCTCAAAACGAAACCGACATTTTCTTCAAACAATTTACCAAAAGTTGTTTTGCCAATTTAGCCGTTGCTGTCCGAGTCCGTGAGTAGACCGCGTGTTTCGATTTGCAGTGACGAACGTTTCGGTCACTGCTGGACGGACACTCGAAGCAGAGCGGCTGGGACTGCCTCGTCTCATCCCTCATCTTGCTCGGTGTGACTCGAGTCGCTCGCCTACCAACGCTGCAGACCATGGTTCCTCAGACTGGAGTACAGGAACCGCAGTTTATCCTGGCGGGTTCGCGACAAGATTTACGTTGTGGTGACTGACTGGCTGTGTGGAGCGCGAACATGAGCAAAATGATCCTAAAAATAGACTCAAACAGCTGCAATAAATAAGCCCATCAATCACATTAATTAATAACACATTGCTCTTTGTGGCTGTATTGCTTTTGTAAAATAAAACTACTTATTTCTTTAAATAAAATAAAAACCTAGATTTTTTAATGTGGTACGTGGAGCTAAAAGTTTGATAACCCCTGGTCTCGACGACTGCAATGTCTGCCGTCTCTCGAGCTACTGGACGTCAGTCCGCGTCGTTGGAGTCAAACCGTTCCACAGCGAACCTAACTTACACTGGACGCCGGCGGCGAGGCAGCGCCTACCGGCCCACAGCCTGGCTGACAGCAGCGTCGATTGGGCGGCCTACCACGCAGGCGTCGCGGGTTAACGCACACAGGAAACTGTCAGCCAGCGGTCTCGAAACGTCAAAATGCGAAATCGGTGGAGTCGCCCACTAATATCGGAACATGAAAAAAAAACTCAATTTGCTGTGCAAGATTTGCTGTTCAAGAATTTCTATCCGTTTAACAGACACCAACTTGACTATCAGAGTTGGGACTCCAAGACTTGCTACTAGTTTGACATCATACTGAGCAGCCTATTGATAGTAATCGTTTGCCGCAACTGCACTACAAATTGTTATTGAAAGTTGGAGAGAAAAATTTTGGTTTCAACTTGCATTGAAAGATGAGCTTCATATTGATTTAATTTTTTATGTTCCTATAAGTTGAAGTTAAGATTTTTGTAGCCAACCTGAAAATTGTTCTTCCCATTTTTTACTATAATATTGTAGATTTTTTCTTTTTACACTCACGCTTGTACTCGGTTCTTCGTTTGAAGATATTTTTACTTAGTAACTAGAACAAAGTTTCTCTTCTAAGTGAAGAAAACCAATGAAGAAATAAAATCCCAATTCTAGTTTATACAGACAAGCGAATTAGCTCGGGAAAGCCCTAAAAATGTCGAGAATGTAGTTTATAAGGGCATTCCCGAAACGATATAGGGAACATTATGCCATAGGTAACTAACTACTTATCATAATGCCGCATGAACGCCAGTGTACCGTCTGCCAGCATGGCGCAGCGGGTAGCGTCACGAATTGCGGTACCGAAGGTCGCCGGTTCAATCCCGCCCACTGACAAAAATTATTTAATTCTGTTTATTATTTCCAGAAGATTCTACATGTTTCCTAAGGTCACTTGTAACTTCTACACATTTCACTTGTTAACTACTCTTGTAATCTCTAGTACGTTCTATCTGTGTATAAATAGAAGAGCATTCTGCCCAAGAGGCAGTAAGTGCTGCGTGTATGTTTGAGTTCTCAATAAACCTGTTCTCAGTTTAAGTGCTGTGTTCATTGACAAGTAACCTTCGAATTCACACCTGTCCCGGTTCCAACGCGACATAGTTTGGTGGAGGCGCCGGGTACCCTGTGCAACAGCTGCATCGTCGTGGCTCCGATTAGGCAACGTAAAAGTCGCCGCCTACACGGACTGGAACCGGACTACAAAGGATATACTCAGTACGTCCTTCCGAAAGTCCGCGTCACTAGGAAACCCATGGCGGCAAGCCAGCTGCACATTCGACACCCATCGGTGTTCTCTGGAGACGCTGGACAGGATCCTAACAAATGGCTAAAAGGGTTCGACCGAGTCGCCAAGTACAACAGGTGGGATCATACCATGTGCTTGGCAAATGTTTATTTCTATCTGGACGGAACCGCCCAGCAGTGGTTCGAGAACAACGAAGAAAAACTGAATAACTGGGAAATGTTCCAGACGGAACTTAAGAAAACGTTTGGGGACCACCAGCGACAAATCCGCTCGGCGGAAGAACAACTGAAGAACCGGGCCCAACGACATGGGGAGCCGACGCAATCTTACATACAGGATGTTTTGGCCCTATGCAACGTAGTCAACCCGAATATGACTGAAGCCGACAAAATCACGCACCTAATGAAAGGTATTGCAGAAGACATGTACCAAGCTCTTCTGATAAAAGACGTCGCTACGACGGAAGAGTTCATCAAGTGGTGCCAGCGGATTGAGGAGATGCAACAAAGGAGGGTTGGGCGAAAGAAGTATGACAGACTTCCCAACGTAGTCCCTATGGCAGTTGTGGAAGACCAGCACGACTTTGCGTCTCTCATACGACAAATTGTGAGAGAAGAATTACAACAGTTCATGGCAGCTGGGACTCTTGAACCGAGTGAGCATCAGATCATGGCCATGGATGTAAGCCCAGTGGGTCATGAAGGAGCCGACGCGGCGGAAAAAGAGGTATTTCAGACAATAGCTCCTGTCTGCCGAGCCAATCGCATTCGACGTGAAGAATGGCCTCGCCCTGATATGACGTATGCTGCAGCTGCCAAACGGCAGCCTAGGAACCGGCCGACACGGCCACAACCAAATCCTCCGGCACCTATG
Source organism: Vandiemenella viatica (assembly GCA_031002005.1). Taxonomy (NCBI): domain Eukaryota; kingdom Metazoa; phylum Arthropoda; class Insecta; order Orthoptera; family Morabidae; genus Vandiemenella; species Vandiemenella viatica. The sequence goes on from CM061918.1 coordinate 150,998,861, forward strand.
ACGTCCCGCAGACGAACGGACGTCTGGAGGACAGAAGACAACGCGCCAGTATGTTTCCACTGTGGGCGCCCTGGACATGTCATACGCTACTGCAGAGAGAGAAGACGAGTATTTGACGATTATTTTGCCGCAAGACGTCCGCCATCCGAACAGTTCTACCCCAGGCAGCCACCCGCTGACGAGTTCGGTCGACCTACGGGAAGAAGCCCATCGCCGTACCCTAGACGAGGTTGATCCCCGACGCGCCGCTGCCGTTCATCGTCGCCGGACAGAGCTACCAGCCGCTCCCCTAGCCGCCGCACGCAGGAAAACTAAGCAAGGCGACCATCTACGGAGGTGAGGCCGCCGCAGATGAAAATCCTCCATGGATGACAGTCACTAAGATGTCGGGAAATCTCATCAACGTTATAATCGACGGCCAACCTGTCCGGGCGCTGGTTGATTCAGGAGCTTCTTTCTCCGTATTGTCGGACAATTATCGTCGCACACTAAAGAAGACAATGTTCCGTGATACGGGGGCAACTGTGCTAAAGGTCGCAAATGGAAAGTACGTCCAGCCAGCTGGAGCTTGTGTCGCGAGAATAACCATCAACAACAGGACCCAGCCAGTTGAATTTGTCATTTTAACAGAATGTAGTCATAATGTCATCCTTGGATGGGACTTCCTTAAGGCATCCCAAGCTGTCATTGACTGTGGAACGTCTGAGCTGCAAATTGAAGAAGTCGTTGCGACGGGTACACGTAACACAGAATCTTCTGGGAAGTTATTCGCCGTTGACAACGTGACAATCCCGCCGTTCGCAATGAGAAGAGTCCCAGTCAAAAACACGGACGACCGCAACCTTGAAGTGCTTGTCGATAGTAGAAAGTTTATTAGGCTCACGAAAGAAATCTACATACCAGCGGCTATCATAAGCATTATCGGTGGTCGAGGAGACATTTGGATCACCAACTGTCACGAGCAGTCACAAATTATCCCCAAGGGAATGTGCATAGGGACAGCTGAACCAGTCCAGGAGGGCGAGCTCAACGTCATTAACGAAGATCCATGCTCTGTTACTAGTACCGACAACACGCTGGAGGAAACAACTATGGAACTGCCAATAGGGTCCGGCCTGACCAAGGAACAACACCACCGGGTGTTAGCTATACTACGCCAATTCTCTGGTGTATTCACACCCCAGCAAAAAAAAGGTCAGACGAAACGGCCCACGATAAAGCATCGTATCAATACTGGGGATCATCCGCCCATTAGCCAGCGCTCGTACCGATTGTCACCAGTCGAAAGGCGAATAATTCGAGAGGAAGTGGAGAAGATGTTGCATAATGACATTATTCAACCTTCGGAGAGTCCTTGGTCATCTCCGGTGGTCCTCGTAAAGAAGAAGGATGGTACGTGGCGATTCTGTGTCGACTATCGGCGGCTGAACAAAATCACAAAGAAAGATGTCTACCCACTGCCGCGCATCGACGACGCCTTAGACTGCTTGAAAGGAGCTACATACTTCTCAACCATGGACATGCAGACAGGCTACTGGCAAATCGAGGTTGACGAAGCTGACAGAGAAAAGACGGCTTTTATTACACCTGATGGCCTCTATGAATTCAAGTAATGCCATTCGGATTATGCAACGCTCCGGCCACATTCGAACGCATGATGGACAACTTACTTCGACACCTTAAGTGGACGACGTGTCTTTGTTATTTAGATGACATTGTTGTTTTCTCGAAAACATTTGAAGAACATCTGAGTCGCCTGTCAACGGTGCTGAAGTGTGTTCAGACTGCAGGACTCCGCCTCAATCCGAAGAAGTGCCTCTTCGTCGCCAGAGAGATAAAAATCCTGGGGCACCTGGTCAACGGAGATGGCGTCCGCGCTGATCCAGATAAAGTAAGGGCAGTCATGGAATTTCCAACTCCTCAGCACATTCGTGATGTGAGAAGCTTTCTTGGGCTGTGCTCATACTTCCGGCGTTTCATAAAAGGATTCTGTAACATGGCACGTCCACTGCAAGAACTTTTGCAGGGAGACGCCAAGTTTTACTGGGATGAAACTAAAGAAAGATCTTTCCAGGCACTTAAGGAGGCTCTAACTTCCGCACCAGTTCTAGCCTTATACGACGAGAATGCAGAAACTGAACTTCACACTGACGCCAGCGGTTATGGGATCGGTGCAGTGCTTGTGCAAATTCAGGAAGGTGCTGAGAAGGTGATAGCCTATGCATCAAGAGTATTCTCTAAGCCCGAGATAAACTACTCTACAACCGAGAAAGAATGCCTCGCAGTTGTCTGGGCTATCAACAAGTTTCGTCCGTATTTATTCGGCAAACCTTTCACCGTCGTAACAGACCACCATTCTTTATGTTGGCTAACCAGCTTGAAGGATCCATCAGGTCGACTAGCAAGATGGGCACTTAGACTTCAAGAGTACGACGTCACGGTGGTATTCAAAAACGGACGCAAACACAAGGATGCCGACAGCCTTTCAAGGAATCCTTTAATAGAACACAACAGCATGAATGGAATTTCAGCCCTCGCTGAATTAGGTGACGTTGCAGCTGAACAGAGGGAAGATTCAGAGTTATTAAGAACCATAGACGCCTTGGAGAAAGGAGAACCGGCCAAAGGAGGGTTTCAATTGATAGATGGGACATTGTATAAGAACAACTACGATCCACTAGGCCCCAAGTGGCTTCTGGTCGTTCCAGCTCATCTCCAGCCAGCTATTCTCAAGTATTTCCACGACGCTCCAATATCCGGTCATCTGGGATTTGTTGAAGACCCTGGACCGAATCAGACGCAGGTATTACTGGAAGGGTCTCTACCGATCTGTCAAGCATTATGTGAGTCACTGTAAAGAGTGCCAGCGACGGAAACATGTGCCGCAATTACCTCCAGGTCATCTAGTACCAATTCCACCTGCAGCAGTTCCATTCCACCGAATTGGGATCGACCCTTTTGGGGAGGTTCCCGAAGTCGACAACCGGTAACCGATGGATAATAGTCTGCACCGACTACCTCACGCGCTACGCTGTCACCAAACCTGTGCCGACTGCAGAAGCTCCAGAGGTTGCAAAATTTCTAGTAGAAGACATTATTTTGAAGCATGGAGCACCACGTGTGATGATATCCGATCGTGGAAAGGTATTCCAGTCAAGACTAGTATCAGAGGTCATGTCAAGATGCGACGTTGTCCACAGGATGACAACTGCATACCACCCTCAGACAAACGGTCTCACAGAACGCTTCAACAAGACATTAGCCGATATGCTGTCGATGTATGTGGATGTTGAGCAGAAGGATTGGGATACAATACTGCCAGTGGTCACATTTGCTTATAATACAGCAAGGCAAGATACGACAGGCTTCACTCCGTTTTTTTCTGCTCCATGGCCGTGAAGCTGAGACCACAATGGATACGCTGTTCCCATTCCAGCCGGACGACACTCAGGATGACTATATAAAACAGCTCATTACCAGGGTCGAAGAAGCAAGACAGCTGGCTCGCATACGGACACTGGCCACCCAGGAGAGGGACCGTCAGCGGTATGACGGCAAGCACCGACCTGTTGCGTACAACCCAGGAGATCTCGTATGGATTTTTACCCCTGTCCGGAAGGTTGGGCTATCAGAAAAGTTACTGAAGCGGTACTTTGGTCCGTATCGTGTCATACGCCGCCGGTCAGACGTCACATACGAAGTCGAGGATTATGAGCCGTCTTCGAAACGACGAAAGCGAAGGGACATTGTTCACGTCCTCCGCATGAAGCCTTACTACAATCCTGACGAGCAGCTAGGCACAACCAGCTTCTTGTTCAAGGACTCTGAGGACGGTTTGGATACTGAGGAAGTCGGACAGGAAGATAATAGTACAAACAGGAGGGGCCCTCCAGAACTGCCATACAGAGGACCCACGACAAGATCAAGATCCAGGACACTTCAGCGTGCCCCAAAAGAAATCTAACAGCGGGACGCTGTTTTCCTCAGGAGAGGGAGCAATGCCGCATGAACGCCAGTGTACCGTCTGCCAGCATGGCGCAGCGGGTAGCGTCACGAATTGCGGTACCGAAGGTTCGCCGGTTCAATCCCGCCCACTGACAAAATTATTTAATTCTGTTTATTATTTCCAGAAGATTCTACATGTTTTCCTAAGGTCACTTGTAACTTCTACAGATTTCACTTGTTAACTACTCTTGTAATCTCTAGTACGTTCTATCTGTGTATAAATAGAAGAGCATTCTGTCCCAAGAGGCAGTCAGTGCTGCGTGTATGTTTGAGTTCTCAATAAACCTGTTCTCGGTTTAAGTGCTGTGTTCATTGACAAGTAACCTTCGAATTCACACCTGCCCCGGTTCCAACGCGACAATATTCCCATTACAGAAACGAGGACGTAATTCGTCCACTGAAGCAAAAATTATTCCACAGGAATTTGGTAACTATTTTGAGTATCAGGAGGAATGGTTCCGTGGCAATCTGTTATTTAAATAATATTAAAATTATGGTAATGTTAAAAAAGTGTAGTAAAAACTAAACAGAGATACACATATTTCTATAGAAATAATAAAACTTAGTTTGAATATGATTGTATATCACTAAATCCTTTTTCTGAACAATGACGCACTTGATTTCCATCCGCAAGACATTCCAAATATTTGTAAGCCAAAGTTGCTGCAGCACCAGATTATTTTAGTTCCAAATATTTTTTTCTCTCTTTCTCTATGAAAAAATGTGCCACTTACGTCTGCACCAGTTGTTTTACTTAACATCATCCACGAATCATCTTTCTTTTGCCGATTTGTATAGCTTGAATCACATGGACTCTACAAACACTCTGCATTTCCATATAATTCAATTAAATTTATTAAATCGCTCTAACATTTTTGTGGGAGTTCAACAACTGAGGTAACAGCAACACGAAACAAGCTGTCCACACCAAACTAACAACAGTTTTTAACACGATAATGTTTACCAATGTTCCTTTGTTTCCTTTCATCTTTACCGCTACTTCTGGAAACAGTCAACTTCAAGGAACTTGTGTTTCTGTTGACATAAACATTGAGAAATATTGAGGAACATGAGGGAACAAGTTGCTGGAACTAGCAACATCAACAGCATGTTCCTCTGTGTTCCTTTTGGTGTGGACGTAGCTTAAGACGATGAAGAAGATATGGTCGGGATTTATGGATGCAGATTTTGTTGGTAGAACAGAGGTGACGAAGTTAGAATTAGATCGGCTACTTGATTCCTCCAAAGAGAAAGGTCCTGGCTCCGGTCATCGTTTAATAGCTTTAATTGCTAGCCACAGTATTAGGATTTCTTAAACGCGTTAATTTTCTAGAAAAAGATCATGGATTTCTTAATAAGAGCACGAGGAAGCGGACACGAGTTTAGTATATTCTAAAATATGCATCCGTTTAAATATAGATATATGAGAAATGATCAACGAGATTAGAATGAAGAATGCAGTAAAAAACTGCTGCTTTAAAGACCTACAATATATCCTGAGAAAATGTGAACCTCTACATTACTATTACATCGAAAAATGCGGAACGCACATCTATTCCTCTATGACTACTCAGGTAGGATTCATTAGTAAGAAAATAGACAAAAAATTCAATAAAGCAGGAAGTTTAGGAAGAGGGATAAACGGATTTCACCCAGTTATTTCTGCATAAATGAAATGGTATGCATGATTTTTTGTTTGAGTATATATGGAAATTAACACTGAATCCATTAAAAGTGTTCTAGGACTAGACCAATGACTAACAAAACTGATAAAAGATGATTTATTATCAACTAGACCTATTTAATAACAAATTTGTACTGATTAGGGCCTAGAAAAGACAGCATCGACAACGTTATTGCAAGAGCATTGATGAGAACTTTTTTTTTTTAACTAAAATGTAATAAAAAAAATAATTGCCGAAATTCTTAATCTAATTACGTTTGTGTAATGATTCTAGGAAAATGGATACTGAAGCACGAGAGAGATCTTTGCTGTAATACACGTTAGATTTTTCTGTTTGAAATTTTTCATTGTCAATCTATAATGGCTAACAAATACTAGGGCTTACAAATTAAATAGCACAACGTATCTTAAAAAGTTTTAGTTATTTCTAACCAATCTTTTAAGTAAACGTACATAATTTCAGCATATTCCTTGACTTTACAATGACCTTACAGCGTTCTTTCTTCTTTACCATATTTTGTGCCAAACTTTAACCATACTATGCCATAGGGAGATGTCTTAACTTTGTCGGTTCCTACATTAATGTAGTCGATGAAATAGCCGTCAGCCAACACCGGACAGTAGCAGCAGCATGGGGAGCACTAGCTGGCAGAAACGAACAACAAATGGACGAAAGCGGGATATAATAGGTTTGGACACGCCTTGTTTTATAGGATTGTTGTAACGGTACATAGTCTTCCAACTAATTGACATGGGAGGAGACATCATCATAAGACGCGATTTTACCAACACAGCTTTTAGAATCACTTTCTTACACTCCTAACTTCTCTTACTTACCGCTTTGTGATGGAGAATTCAAGTTATCTGCTTGTTTCGTAGTAGCCTTAGAAATTTGTCTTTGCCTATTCTGGTTTTGTGCGTACCGCTGGCTACGAAGGATATGGAATCATGATGGGTCACTTACCGCTCGACGTGAATCCCATATTCAAAGATAGACATGTTTAAAGATGGCATCGTCAACGTATTACTTTTAACTGTACACTCTCCAAATGAAATTACGATGCTTATTCACAGTTAGTTGACATATTTTTAAATGTAAAATTAATAGATTTAACGTTATGTTTATTCATAGTTAAGCGTTTATTATTAACTAATAAAAATGGCTGAAAACTCAAATTGTGGGTCGTAAATAACACATTGAAACCACTACCGTCTCTGACAAATTTGTTTGTTATCAAACTGAATTTAGATGTAGTAAGGATGCAACAGAAACTCGGAGGTAGGTCTGTACTGTAAATTATTAGAGCCTCACTTGAATAAGAAGCTTTTTTTACGAACTGTAAATGCCAGAGAAATGAAAACCTACTAAAGGAAGTTCAAAAGAAGATGAGTGGAACACGTTAAGAGAGAGATATTTAAAGACGATGGAACAGGAATAGGTACTTGGAAAGAAGATAGCCTATAAACTAGGATAACAGAAAAAAATATTGCATTCAATTTACTATTGCGAATAGAAAAAAAGTATTGAAGTTTAACTGAGAATAAAGAAAAGTTGCATTTTACGGATGCAATGAACAAGAGATACAAAAGAATAAAGCAAATTTACTCCAAGAAATATATATATATATATATAAAAATAGGTTGCAACCAGAGTAAATATAGCATATGGAAACACGCATGACGCTGGAGAAAACACAGAAGGTGCTGAAGTGTGACGTCTAAGTTCAAATAATTACCTCCTGGACGTCGTGACGGTATCTGCCGGTTCTATTAA
>CM061918.1:151007323-151292918 GCA_031002005.1 Vandiemenella viatica
ACCTCCCCGATCCACCTTAACGCGCCGCCGCCCTGCCGGTTTTTATTCATTGATATAAGTTAAAAACTTTAGAAAATATCCTTCCAATTATAACACTGTGATGAGTAAATATAATTTTGATACGCTTTGTTAAAAGTATGTTGCACTAACAACAAAATAATTCTCTCAAAGTTCAGAGAGAATTTTCTGCTCTGATCATAATAATAGTTGACCTATTCGACTTACGGTTTTGCTATAACGCGTTGAGTTGATGATAGCAAAGTGTATGTTAGTTAAGAAACGTGTGCCAGTGAGACTATTAACGCGTATTTTATAAGTAAGTATAACAAGATTGTAACCGGTTAAAAGTCTGTGCATATTATATAATTAAAAAATGACTTTTGCACACTATTATGACCTATATATAGGGAATATAAATTCTTTTTTAAGGAAAAAAAATGTCTGTCTGACGGTCTCACTGTGTGACGGTCGGGCATTGACGGTCCTGGTGGTAAAATAGGGAATTCTTTATATTGAGGTGAAGCAAAAAAGCTGAGACATTTAAGATAAAAGTCTCCATCAATTATTATCATTTTGTTTGAATGCGATTCACGCTAGAACTACTGGTTGGATTTAGTTATTCCTGCTGTCGATATGCTTATAGTGATTTCAGCGTGACTGTCGTTGGAGTGCATGCTCCTATGGCAATTCCTACGCACTTCTTATTGTTATTGTTATTTCCTTTCATTAACAATCAACGTAAACGTTACAGACAACAGTCAGTGAAAAATAATTGAAAAATAATTTGCACAGATTTCTGAAATATTCAATTTCTTTAATGATTAAAGTACGACATCTTATGCAATCATAGCACATCGAATTCTCATTATTCGCGAAGTTTAGTCACTACTCCTTTGTTTACATACTTGTCGATATAGAAGCGGAATGTAACATTCATCATTATTCCTACTTGCAAGTTAAGTGTAAGAGTAAGAATAGAAGTTTATAATTTTGTCACACCAAAAATTAAAAAACTTGAATACAATTGAAATAACGTGAGATGTCAAAGTCTTTCTTTACGTAAGAACGAAGTCGTAAAATGTGGGAAAATAAGACATCATAGCAAATTAGAATTCCGTGCTCCAATGCCCTTAACAGGTAGATTCGATGGAAGTCGCTTGGCACCAGAATCACTGCTTGACATATTTTCAGGCTCTCCTCTGCTGCTGTAAGTTGCCGTTCGCGCTCCAATACAATCTTCAGTTCCGTTCTTATTGGCACTTCACATCGAGGTTATTAGCGCTTATTCAGTTCCAATCAAATTTAAAGTAATACCTAATTTATCCAATAGGGTACAGCGCGCTCTGAATTATAACACTATCAATATAGGACAAAGAACGCCAAAATAGTAGAAACGTACAATATATATTAGATATAAGTATTTGTAACAGTTGTCTTTTAAATACATAACGTGGTGGATACTGGAGACAAATTTCTATTTCTTAAGTAACAGCATATTTCTTAGTATATTTAGTAACAATAATGGTCTATAATTCACAACGTCCTTATTTTCCAGTAAAAATTTGAAAATATTGTCTCTTGAGTAATAACACATTTAATCTGTAGAACGCAACCATGTTTAAGAGATACGTTTATGTTTAATTAACTTCTGAATATAATTAGCTATGTACAAAATAATATTATGTTTTTATAACGTACTAAAAAGTATAAAATAATTTCTCTAATCCTTATGAAGGATAAATCCACTTACAGATTTCTAACTTCTTCTAAATTGTCCTGAAAATTTATACTTGGAAATTTTTGATAGCTATTAAAATACTATTAAGACGAAAAACATTTGGTGCATGCAATAGATAATTGATGCATTAACAGCTCGACTAACAAATAATGTAAACTGATAAGTAAGTTCTTTCATGGATAACTACTTTCTATTCTTCTTATAGTTATGTATATCATGCGCCCAATGTTTTTCGTCACCAATCTTACAAATATTTCAATAGCTATCAAAAATTTCCAAGTATAAATTTTCAGGACAATTTAGAAGTTAGAAATCTGTATGTGGTTTTATCTTTTATAAAGATTAGAGAAATATTTTATACTTTTTAGTCCGTTATAAAAACATGGTATATTAAAAAGTTTTTTTTTAATATTATTTTCTCCGTTTAAGGGTTATGTGAGTCAAAAATTGTAATTTATTTTAAATACTTTGATGACATAATCACAGAGACATGCTACAAATACCAATTTTTTTATAATAGAAAACATTTAATTGAGTTATTTCCATCCCGATGAAATAAGGAACAAAACAAAAAAAAATTATGCATATCTATCGTTTGAATCATAAGTTAAGGTCTGGAATTCGAACAAAAATCCAATAGAAAAAAAGTACTTTTAGTTCTGCCAGAAATCCTCAGGCAGCATTTCCCTTTTTTACCCTAAAATCATTATTCAGACTACTGCAAACATTTTTTAAAAAATTAGCCTAATCAGTCCCTAGAAAATGTACTTTCAGTTGTTGCCGAATTTTCCTATTTTCCGGGGCAACTTTTCCATTTTTCTTTTTCTGAAAACCTTATTCACACTATTAAAGACATTTAAAAAAATAGCTAAAGTGGTCCATAGAAAAGAGTAATTTCAGGTTTTCCCGAATTTTCCAGCAACTTTTCCAATTTTTGGTTCTTTAAAAACCTTATTCGAACTGTTATGAACATTAAAAATAAATAAATAAATAAATAAAAACCAAATTGGTACACAGAAAAAAAGACTTTCAGTTCACTCCGAATTTTTCAATTTTCCGGCCAACTTTTCTAATTTTTCATTAACTAAAAACCTTATTCGGACTATTACGAACATTTATTAAAATTTAGCCAAATCCGTCCATAGAAAAAAGAGTACTTGCAGTTTTACCAAATTTTCCGGACAACTTTTCCGCTTTTTTCACATTTTCATTCATTGTCATCCAGTTCTGAGCTATGGTCAGAATTTCAAGTCTCTAGCTGATGGAGAAGTTAGTTTAAAATCAATTACTAAATTCCACCCGGACAGACAAAGCCCAAAGAGAGTTAACAAAAACATTTTAAAATAATAATAAAAAGCAATATTTCTTTTAAATGAAGACGAAAAAATTTAAAAAATACAAATGCTTTTCGTGATATGAAGAGATTTTTAAACCGACTGTGATATGTCGTAACCGTAAGTTAAGAAATGGTCATAAGACATAGTACTGTTCTGGTTGCTCACAGAATTACTAATCTACCAACTTATTCAATTATGCATATCAAACTATAATCAACGATAACCGTAGTCACCATCGAAACAAGGGTGTTTGAAATGACGTAACGCTTTATTTAGAAATTCGGTGGAGTATTGACAGCTGCATGTAAATAGAGTGAGGAAATTACAGTAGACAACCATAAAGTATTGAACATGAACAATATTGAAGGTGTGTAGACTTGTCCATTTCTTTGTATACTTCGTATTGCTTACTACAAATTCAGTTTATAAACATCACCTTTCTCATGTTTGAAGACCGACCGTATCTAAAACTCCCATTAATAATACGCAGTATAGCGTTGTTCCCTTAAAGCAGTCAGTTATGCGAGAATTCATGTTAAAAGTTTATTATATCCCTAGTTCGAACTTTTGTCCTACGCAATGAGACAAACCGAAAATTCGTGATAGAAATACTTATGAAGTTCTATAAAGTCTCGCAATAAGCTTCAATATCTTAGCGGTATTTTCGGTTAATTAGAAACTGGCTCGTAGAACATTAAAATTATTTTTAGCTCTGCTAATTCTTCTAAGCTGTCCTAATTCATATAAATCACTGTTTGGTAAATCTATGTGTTTTTTCTCCCAAACAGGATGCTTCGTATAAATTATGTTTCTTCAGCTGCAAAAAGGGAGAGGGGCTTTTTTTTCTTTAGGCTAGTAAAGTATACTATGGAAGATGAAACTCACCTGATCCCTGAGGAGTTGGCGTCGAGACTAAGCAAAAGAAACGACCACTCTGCAACGATCCCTCCTCCTGCACTCTACGTACACCGGGCTCCAGAGAGTCTTCTTCTATTGCTGTTCTGTCATCTGTAATCTCGCTTAGCGAAGGGAGCTGATTTATTTTTCCATGAGAAGCGCCGTCACTAAGGCTAGAGTTTTGGTGCGTTGGCGATTCAGCCAACTGTTCGAGAGACTGCCCTGATCCGTGGCCACTATCAGAGTGGACATTCTCGCCGTGCGTCGACATTGACGCCGCATCCTCTTCGTCGATTATGCTCATCATTCCGTCAGGACCTCGCAGTATCACATGACTGCGCTGTGAGAAGTCGTCTAGTCGATCGTCGAGTGGTGAGCTTGCAAACACTGAGCCCTCATGTTGGTACCCTGTCTCTGGTTGGGTTGGATGATCGTCAGCAACCTCGCTGGCAGTCTGGACTGCTGCTTCTCGAAGTTGGGGATTGACCAGTTGACTGTGCCGCTGTTGTGTCGTCGTTGTCTTTAACATCCGAGTGACTGTTGCCCGCGAAACGTAGAGGCTCGTAAAGCGGAAAGTCACACATGTCTACATTGTCATCAGCACATTGTTCCACTGCACAGTTCTCAGAATTAGAGTAATAAACCTGAAGAAATGCCTGGTCAGCTTCACTAGCATGCCCTTCATCACTGTGACGCTCCATCTCAGCTTCGGAGAGGTGATTGTTGAGCCCCGATCTAACGGCATACCCGAGATCCAGCAGGCGGAACCTGTCCACGGAAGGGTCGATGTAGCCGTGTTGGTTCCTGGGGTAGCTGTATATCTCCTCCATGTCCTCGAGGGAGCCGCCGTCTGGCAGGTAGAGGCTGGCGGGCCTGCGGCAGGTGGACTGAGCGCCTGCCTCCGCGTGGCGCAGCCTCTTGTGCTCGAGCTGCGGAGACCCCTCCTGGTCGTGGCCGGCAGCCCGTGGCGGCCACCGTGACACCAGCATCCCGACTGGGTCTGTGGGCCGACTGCGCGGGCTCGCCCGCTCTCTTATGTAACTGACCGCCTTTCGCGCTCCGGGGGTGTTCTCTTCTCCTTGGCTCGCTGCGCACTTCCGGTGCCGCCGTCCGTTCCTTGCTGACTCTAATACACTGGAAAAGTACTGCTGTGAATATTACTTTTAACATTGACCAAACCTACTGTTAGGTTTGACTTATTCACAGAAGAGATATGTAAGATTTCATTTTCTATCAATGGTTCTGGTGTCTGACTGGAGATCGAAAGGTCCCCGGTTCAAGTCCCTATCTGGGCTGGGATTTTTCATAGGCTTTTAACCTGACCTTCACCTCTGGCACAGCTTGCTCTTTAATGTGAAGTACGCCAGAACGCTTCCGTGGTTCGGACTCTACGTTAAATTGTAGGTCCACTGTACCCGGTAGGATTGCCGGGCTAGGTTAAGGGGCTACGACAGGGGCGGAATGCGCAACCAAAGAACCCTGTCTCCAGGTCATTACGACTACATGGAATTATTTTTTATTTTATTTTATGCGAATAGACCTATAAGATCACGCAAAACGTAGTCATTTTCTGTCTGAGTTTCTCTTGCCATTCCCGTATTCTCATCCGTTTACTGAAGGCAAGTTTTCTCTTTTCTGTCCATGTTGTGCCGGTCTTCTTGGCTTTGGTTTGGCATGACTACCCAGTCGTGTATTTTTTGTCTGAAGATTTTGCGATCAACGATTTCTGAACTCTTGATTTTAGCTTTTCGAGGTCTGTCTTACTTGATCGAACCAACTGTTAGGCATTTTTAATGGTTGCATGAGTTTGAATATCTGCTTAGTTAATCTGTGATATGGCATCCTGTAGATGTGACCGTAGAATTTTAGTCTGCGTTTTCTGATGTCGTTGACTATGTTTGGAGGGACTCTACTGGTTTGTTTGACTTTAGTCTGTAGCCTTCTTCTGTTTTGGTTGGTCCAATATTTTTTCTGATTATTCTTCGTTCTTCTTTTTGGATGTTCTCGATATCCCTCTTAGAGTTTAGTGCGAATGTTTCCGTGGCGTTTAGAGCGTTTGGTTTAATATCTGCATTGTAGTGTCTAATTTTTGATTGAATTCCTATGTTAATTTTGTTGTAGATTTTGCAGGTCTGTCCGAAAGCCTTTTTAATTTTGTTGAATCTGTTTTTTGTGCCTTCTTTTCGAATCCTGTTGGACTGATAATTTCGCCTAAGTATTTAAACTCGGCGACTCTGTTGATTTTTCCATATTTTGTGTCCAGTGTTTTACGTTCAGTTTGTGTGCCAAGAAAAACCGTTTTCTCAAAGGAGATTTTTAGTCCAATTTTTTCTGCTAATTCTTTGAGTGATTCTATTTGTTTGATGGCATGTTGTTCACTTTCTGACACAATAGCCAGATTATAATTATTATTGGTGCATAGAAGTACGTTAGGTGTATTTGTGTACAAACATTTCTAATTGGTGTACCTTTATCGATTCTGATCATAATTAAACTGTTGTAGTCTAATGGCAGTGGTAGTAATTTCTGTTGAGTGTTCCATCAGTAAATAAAGGATATCTGTTATCGTGGTTGTCCGGATGGATCCGCATCAATTGATTGAAACCTGACGTTTCAGCCATCATTCTGTGGCTTTCTTCAGATGACTACTACAGAATGATGGCCGAAACGTCAGGTTTCAATCAATTGACGCGGATCCATCCGGACAACCAAGATAACATCGACAACGCTGCGAAAGTCTGCGGACCAATTAAGATATCTGTCATTTTTCACAAATGTATTAAAAAATTGCTCATTTTTAAACAAAAATTAACGGGAAAACCCAAAGTGTATGCAGTACAATACATTCCTAATCGATCCTCTTGAAGAAAAATTTCCGTTTTAGACATGGTATTTTGAATTATACTGTTACCACAATAAAATTTGCTAATGCAGTTTTTTTAACCCCAGGGACACTGCTCTCACAGCGCTTGGGAAGTATAATATCATTCGTGTGATCTGTCCACAGCGTCCTACACAGGATACTGGATAACGTGTTTCCCAGGCTCCACCGCTGCCCAGCTGTTTTCCTTTTTGTGAACGCACCAAACAGTCTATTCTAGTACTACGAATAAAGCATATAAAGAAGAGTGGGTAACACAATACTGCCAGAGTTACATACCGTTCCCCCAATTTTATCCTATTGACGTTTAGTGCTGTATTCTTCATTTATCGCTCATTTTCTACTTTGCTTCTGCAAAAAAGCAAATTGAAGCTCGTTAAAATCGAAAAATTCTAGAGAAGTTTTCTCTGTAATTTGCTGAGGAAGTGGATATGAGCCAAGATTTAAAGTCGAACGTCGAGAGGAACTTTTATTACTTATAAAAAAAACTGATTTCCAAATTCTAGCATAAATTTCATATTTCACAGTTGGCCCGTAAAATTGATTTTCAGTTTACTTATTTCCATTAAGCAACAAAATGTTATGTAAGCTTGATTTTTAACGCTGAATTTGATTAAGAGTCTGGATATTTCTTCATATTCATCAACACAAAATTAAAAAATACGAAGTAAACATAAAGGGTTGATTCCAAAAAGTTGGTCAGTTTTACAACTAAAGTGACCGCCCAGGTGTAAATGTAACAAGCTCGGAAGTCATCCAGATACTTTTTTTTTTTAATGGCATTCGGCAAGTGAGGCCATACAGCCAGCTCAAAGTGACTATCGTAATCCTTCCAGTGAATCAGTTTCTCCAATACATTGTAGCTTGTAAGTAGGACACCACAGGAAGGACAAGACATGAACACACACAACACTTACACTGAACAACCCATGCCCTCAGCCGGACTCGAACCGGCAACCTTCGGCTCGCGGAGTCAGTACTCTACCAAGGCCGGCGTCTGGGTTATTTCACTCAACATTTTTTCCTCTGTTTCCATTAAACATTCCCTTTACAACATTTCTTTATAGGTCAGCATTGTATCAATTTATCTTCACGTTTTCCTTCTCCCTCCTTTACATCCTACTACTCATACTATGCTAAAATACTTGTTTGCCACACCATTGTTGATTCCCAAGAGCGATCTTACACAATGCGCAGTCCTAGCTTGAATATCAATCGTGCAACATATGCCATCATTATTTTCCTAACGTCTACGAATTGCCTTTAAGAGTGCCAGTATACGAAATAACCGTAGGAGTGTAGTCAACATTAATATTAATAGTAATCCAAAGATTGAGGTGTTTATCTTTTATGTAATGTCATCTTTGGAACCTATTTGTTCAGTCTACGAACAGATGTCATTTATTGCTCCGTCCAACGTTCACGCAGGGTTGTAAGACATACCACAGCTTTTAAGTTGGACAATAAGCTTTCAAACTTTGAAAGTCCCATTCAAATCAGTCGCATGATGTAGTAACAAACAAATCTACGGAAATGGTCACTTTTAGATATATATGTATGATGAAAAATATTAAAATTGTGAACTGTACTAAATAATCTATCTATACTATTATAAATATGTAAGGCAAGCTGCGTGTGTCTGGTGGTAAGAAACGGTATCACGCAAAAACTACCACATCACTTTGGATGGTGTTTTCAGATTTTTGGAGCTAATGGTCAGGATCAAAATATGATGGAAAAGCTAATGAATTATGTGTACTGAGGGAAGGAGCAATTATCGAAATAATTTCTAGACGCGAAATTATGGGCCACGGATTAAACTGCATTCAGATAAACTCATTCAAGCGCTTTTATCGCAGAGAAGGCGTTTAAACATACTCTTATGCGCCTGGAAAAAAAAAAACAATAACCCTAAGATTAACGTACTTCTAACATGAAATTCGAAAGGAGAGCATGGTACATAGTAAGTGACGTTACTGTCAAAAACGACTTCAAGAAAGCTGAACTTTGCGGAAAACTTTTGCGCGAAAAACTTAGGATTCTATTTTACTTTCTTACTTTGGTTAGTCAGTTTTCTGGACTGCAGTATTTTAAAACAAACGGAATACGTGAATGCAGCGTAATAAGCGTTGACTTTCCACCGCAATAGATTGGCTTTTACATGAAATGTGATAGATTATTAGTATGGAAGGGGAAGGTGACAAAATTATCCACTATTACTAAAATGATATATGGTTTTTCTTTCTGTTGAAACTCTTGACAAATGAATTAATTACACTGTTTACAAAATTTCACTCATATATAGTAACTAACATGGGATAGCATGCACTCAAAAACTGCTGTGAAAAATTATCATATTAACAGGTTTTTAAGTAATTGACTGCTTATGAGTTGTTGGTAATATAATTGATATTGCTAATAGGTGTGTGTACTGTTCCACATAAATAGCAACTAACATAATATAATATGTAAGTCACAAATTACAGTGAAACGTATCATGGTAACTGGTTGGTAAGAAAATAACTGGTTATTAGATGCTGGTAACAAGTGTATACACTGTTCCACATAATAAGTATTACTTAACTCGGGATTGTATTTGTAGATTACAGGAGATATTGGTTATACTAATGGGTTGTTGCTAACTTGTTGTCAATATATAATAATATTATCAATTATATAGTAATATTGACATTACTAATAAGTGTATGTACTGTTCCATATCCCCGAGATTATTCTCACATGGGATCAAAGTGAACATATCTATCTATCTATTATGGATACGAAATTCAGTTTTTTCTCGAAGAAAGATGCATGAGGCAGAGCTACAATTAATATCAACAGGTAACAATACCATAATAATGACTGCGGAACTGCCCATACTTCGAATGACTTCACTTATTTAGTATAATGATGAGTTCCGTTTAAAAGCGAGAAAATAACTGCAATTGATATACTAATAGTTCCTAAGTAGGAAATATAAATCTGTTCTTATAAAAAAAAATGGTGATTATGTTCAATGGTGCAATCTTATAAGCCAGTCAGAAATGAAGGTTTGAAAACAGTTCTATGGCACACATTTGTTTAATTAAATAGAACCGTTATTATACAACGCTCATGCCACCGATTTTGTAACGTACTTTTCCGGTTTAGTTTATATCGTCATAAAGTTGGAACTTTTTACGTTCAAAAATATAATGACGGGAATATGGAACAAATGAGATTAAAAATTAACTAGGAATAATAAAGCCTCATGGTGCAACGCGTAAATTATAAAACTAAATTCACCGTACCTTTTGCCTTAACAAAGCCGGTCTGTAGACATTTTGGTCCAGGCTGCATTTTAACATAACCACAACCTCCACTAATATTGCTGTTCGACAATCAATGCTTCTTTCACTGACGCATATTACTGATGTCATTATTTGAGTACAAATTTTCGAACCAAAAGAACATTTCGTTCAAAGATGGTTATACGCATTGATATGGATAATTTGCCAGTGGTGTGATAGTAGCGTCCCGAGAGTAATTGTCCATTTGGTGTGAAGCTTAGTACACACGTTCCTTAGGCAATAATACTTCAGAAAATATCATATTAAAGGCACAAAATATGTAATAATTAAGCAGTTTCTTACATGCTTATGGCGTTGTTTCCAAATGCGCACATCAAGGCGACACAGCCGGTTAGATTGATTCTCGTATATTGCTATCGAATTCATGAAAACTTGAAAGCTGCATTAAATTCGATGTAATGGCATAGGAATATGTTCATATGGAACCACGAAAACTTGCCAGTGATTTTAAGGTCATTGCTGCGGATGCTATGGTTGGCATAAAAGATGTGTTTAGAAATGGCCGCCAACTGTACTGCCAACGCTATCAAGTAGGCTAAGGCTGAATGTGGCAGCTCTATCAGAGCCGCGGCGGCTCAATTTGATGGTAAATTCTCATGCAACTTCAAGAGATAAATCTGAAGTAAAGATTAAAAAAATTTGATATCTCACTTAGTTTTCGAGATATCAAAAATCAGTTATAGGTATAGTTCCTTGCGCTTTTGGTGGCGTTTTTCTTCTGGTCCAACCTAACCAAAATCACTAGGAACAAAACAAAATACGTATTGTGCATGTTCAGCGTGAAGTTCTTTGTGGCTTTGGTGAAATTTTTTGGTCCAGGCCTCATCTCAACCTATTAGTCACCTAAAAGCACTTTGAACTGTAAATATAACTATTATGTGACGTTGTAACACTGGGAATAAGTACATAAAAATCAGCGGCACAATTTAGCTTTATTCATGCTAGATTACCTCAGATGATACAAACACTGCACTCCTGAATGGTTACCGGGGAAAACCGCGGCGCTTGCCTCGGACGGCAACTTCAGGGGGGCGGCAATTTATGTCACGGTAACCTTTTTTTAGCTTTATTACTGCCTTGGGCCATGACAGATAATGGGGACAATGGGGGTGGCAGCATAATGAGAATAATGTTCGATGGGGCGGCACTCACAATTTTTTGCCCCGGCTCGGAAAATTCCTAGATCCGCCACTGGATTATACAACAGTATGCCAGACGTTAGAGAGGATGCTTTGTATTTGAGAACACATTATTAGGAGCCGTAAGAGTTAATTCATACTGCACAGCAATCCACGAAACATCGAGAATCCCTTCAATATCTGTCCAACACAAATTCGCCCCCAGTTGTATACCAATATTGAAAGAAAGTATCATTCATCTTCAGAAGCGTGTTCCTCTAACATTTTCTTGTTTTTGATTTGTATATGACATTTGAAAGAGATTGTCACAAAACGTATAATGAACTCTATTTAAAAATCACCTGCTATTGTTTTTTTTTCTTTAATTTAATTTTTTTAACTTTAATTTTTTTTTATATGAAATCCGAATACGGAACTGTCATCGCGCGAGAGTAAATCTCACCTGGCGATGATAGTTTAACTTGTACTAATGAGAGCCTCTGGTCAAGCATGTCACATCTTCTATCTTTTCTGTCTCACTCAAATATTTCCAAAATCGAACACGATATTAAAATCGCAAGTCAACGATGCTGTGCTCACGATTGGCGGTTTACAAGAACAGCAATCTCATCTTCCCAGCACAGCTGCATTTCATCAAGTAGAAAGGACTTCTTTATAATACAATAAAAACATGGGAGTTACATTGCTGATCTTGGTAATGGACTCACACATTTGAGTATAGTACTTAGAAACTGTATTTTTTCGCGGGATTTGATGTTTGATACCATTCGGCCTCCTAATCGAGTCTTTAATTGTACAGTACAAAGAATTTTCGACGTACTATTTGTAGTGCTCAGTGAGGGGCAACACAGGTCCAACACAAAACTGAACTGAAACCAGCCACGGCCGACACGGGACTCGAACTGGCGACACTATTACTATTACTATTACTCCGCGATTCACTAAAAGTGTTTGGCGGAGGGTGCATTGCACCTATCAGGAAAGGTAATGGTTTGGAAGGGATATACGGGATATGGCAGGTGGCGCCCATGGGCTATTGTGAGGAACCATCGCAGCATTCGCCTGGAGCGATCTAGGGAAACCATGGAAAACCCAGATCAGGATGGCCGGAGTGCTTTATCGGAAGCTACTCCTGCACTATGAACGCAAGCCGAGCGCGCTGACCCAGCAGAACACCAGCTCGCCTCTAAACGCTGTCAGCAGAGCGTGTCTGGCAAGGCAAATCACAGGTGGCTGCACCAGCAAGTGCTGTAATAAGAGAAATAATCGCCTGCGGATAATGTCTCAATAATTAATTTATTTATTTTTTAAGATGATAGCGACTGTACTCTGACTCATAGTGAGCAGCTGATTTTAGGAACGGGATACTACCACATTATATTTCGCTAGTAGTACATGGTATGGCTCTCCATGTAGAAGAATCCGGACGTAAAACTTCTCTTTACTCGGATCTCCGGGAAGGGAATACATTGAGAGCGAATACCTTTAAAAAGAAGAAGGGACACTTGCTGAGAGCGGAGTGCCTGATAAAAGACGCCTTGGAAGGTCTAGTTTGTGAATAAGAGAAAGAAGGAGGTGAAAAATTACAGACAACATCAAGGAAAACGGCAACTACATGGACCTTAAGAGAAAGGCAGAAGACAGAAGAGCAACTAAGTGAAAACCTGCCCGATGGCAGAAAACTGATGATGATGATGAATCCGATACGGATATTAAAACTGTATCTTTAGAATTATTCTATTAAGATTCAAACTTTTGTGGTTGCATTTTTATTCATAAAACAAGATAAACACTTTATCAGAGCACAGCAGACAAATGAGGCGTTTAAATGCAGAAGATAAAAGAACTGCGATGACAGTGGAACTGAAATTTTGGCGCTCCGTCTAGATATTTTATTAGAGAAAACGCGGATTATTTTCCCCTGCGGAATAAACACGCACATTTTCATAATAGAGCTATCCGGGAATTGTATCGAATCGACCAGTTTTCGGAAGTAGAATATTATCGTTCCATTGAAGTCAGTCACCAGCGAAATCATAACGTATAACGTGTGATATTGAATTATAAAAACATGAGCTTAGAAACACGAGATAAAGGACAGTCGCTGTGAGAAGTAGTTCTCAAATAGATAACGATAGCAGATATGTCTGGTTAAGTGACACCGGTGCACCTTAATCTATTGCGGACGATGACTTAACTTCTGATTGCAGGAGATGACTACGCGCCTTCTACCAGGAGAGGAACCTCGCCTCACCACAGCGAACAGAACATATCGTGGGCCTCGCACGTACCTTTCCGCCTGCGGTGCCTCATGTCGGACGGAGCCTCCGGATGGCACTGTGGCGACGCAGGACCTGGGAGCCGCCCGCTCGCTCCTATTGCGCAAAGGGCTCACTCAGGTCACCTTCAGCCGCACAGATCATCTTCACGCTCCGCCGCGCCACACACGTGTTAAGCCACCTAGAGCCGCTAGGCCATCTCAATCGCGACCAAGGGTCCCATACTCGTCGCGCCGCTTACAACGACGATGTTATTACTCATGTGTTGTTGTTCATTTTAAGTATAAAAAGAAGTAATACCACACACACACACAAAATCATATTAGATCAGAAGTTTATGAGATTCCTGGAACAATAATATTTACAACACGACATTTCCGTCATGAATAGGGTTGTAACGAAAGTCATCTT
Organism: Vandiemenella viatica; assembly: GCA_031002005.1. NCBI lineage: Eukaryota > Metazoa > Arthropoda > Insecta > Orthoptera > Morabidae > Vandiemenella > Vandiemenella viatica. The sequence continues at coordinate 151,021,356 of CM061918.1, forward strand.
AGCGGATGCGGATGCAGATGCGAATGTTCAGTGCTTGACATCCGCAGATGTTTTGTGGAAGCGGAGATTGACAAAATTATAATTATTTAGATTTTAATATTTTTCAAAATAAAATAAAATTAAGTATATTTTCATCACAAATTTTACATTTTTCATAAACAAAGTCTATTTCCATCTAATACTACCATATTGATTTATTTTTTACCTCATCTTTCAACTACAAAGAACGTGGGATGATTTTAAAAGTGAATTAATTTATTTACATAACTACTCACGCGTCAACAGAACAATCATTGTGATGTGAACTTTGTAAAGTTCGCGCCACGCCACCGCACACCTCGGTGACGCTCTGGCATCGCGTTCGGGAGGAGCGTGTCCGAGTCACCGTCGGGCATCCGTATTTCTGTTTTCCACGCTTTCACCAAATCACCCCACGCCAATGCCGGGATGCTTCCATCAGAAATCCATGGCCAATTCTTTCTCGTTCGTTGTCTTCACTCCTTTCTCGCCTCTAATGACCTCAACGTCGACAAGGCGTAAAGCCATAAGAAAAAAAAAAACACTCTCCTTTCCACCACTCTAGCGGCCCATTCACAGTCCAATTTTAAGGATCTACAATGATCCGATATAGGACTCTTGTTGGGTCGTAAAAAGGGCTGCAGGACGTGTTGGATGTGTTTGACCTACCAGACAACGTACACGGACCCCTACCTTCGAACAAGCTATGCTGTGGGATCATGATTGGAGGAAACACGCTGCAAGTTTGCGATAAGGACACATAGCGCCGACAGAAAGAAACGTGTGGAAAGGGCTGCCTGGAACATCTAGTTGAACCTTTCTAGTAGCATGAATGGGCGAGTGCATTCTACGTAGTTCTACACGGATGTCGTACAACTTGACCGTGAATAGACGGCTTTATTTGTAAATTCGTGCTTAGATAATAACTACGTTCAGTTCATTGTTACTTTAATTAAAGTTTCGTAAGAAAAGAAACAACCACGCTGCGTTAGCTATCGACGATGGGGCGATTCACGTATAAAGAGAAATAAATGAGATATGTATATTACAATGTAAACAAAACCTCCGCTCTACTTCCGCATTAAAAGTTGCGGAAGCGTATGTAAGATTTCATGCGAAAGTTCCGCACTTACGGACGTGGAACTCCGTTACATCCCTAGTCATGACCACTCCTCACGCCGCCATGATTGTAACGTCATTACTCTGTTTGCCTTATACGGTGGTATCGTACTCGCACTTGGTACTTCAAATCAATACCGCATTAGGGTGGAGGAGGTGGTGCTGACCATAGCCCATCTCCATCCTGAATAGCCTGCTCGGGAACGAGTTCATCTCCTTCTCCTTAAGCAGCCCAGGACCCTGTTGATGCCACGTAGGCATTTATTTTCTATTTTTAGTAGATTGTGTGGCAATTACACGACCTGTATTACGGTTAGTTACGAATGGTCTATCATCCAAATTACTTTCCTCCCCAAGGCAGTCCTGGAGGCAACATGCCAATTATTAGTTAACAATTCTTTTAAAAAATAATAAGAAATTTAATTTCTTGCTAAAAAAATGTAAATGAGTTTATCTTTCTCATGAATAAATGTTAGTAGCATTTCATACCATTTAAATAATTTTTCTACCACTTTTATAAACAAAAATCTACTCTGCGTCGGAAAACGTTCGGCGCACTGAAAAAGATAATTAGAGATGTTCAGTCTGCCAGTAAAGGCCCCTGCCAGGCAGACTTCACACACAACGCGCCTGCACTCCGGGATACATATACGACTCCAAACAGGCACAGAGACATCAAAACAAACCAGGAAAAACAAATAGAATCATCTAGAAGCTAAGTGGGACTATTTCTTACAGAGGTCGCCGTACTACCACACAACGGAATTCCTGCGCCAGGCCGCCTATATAAGCGTAGCCGGCCGCTCCACCGCCAGTTCCGGCCTGACCGCGGAACCAGCTTCAACTACAGAAGACCACCGGAAGTTCACGAGAATAGAAGCCGTCTCTCTCTACCCCGGATCAGGACCAGGCTAAATTTCTCGACGGTCATCCGCTAACTGTACCTCATTTGTTATTGTTTATCAGTGTTTTGTGTACATAGTAATAAACCTCAAGGAACCATTAAGTGTAGTTCACTTCAGTGGCGACAAGGTTGGGATAAGAACTCTCGACCATCGTGGCTACGCCAGCAGCACCTACGGAATGGCAACAGTTCCTCCAAGGACTTCTACATCAGTTCTTCGAATCTCAGAGACAACTGATTGCGGAAGTCAGGAATCTCCGCCAACCCACGGCCCCGCCTCCGTTCCCAGCATTCAACGACGACGTCGAAGAATGGGAGACCTACGAGAAGCGCATAAAACAACACTTCGCAATTCATCACATATCCAAAGAAGAAGACCAGCGTGCATATTTCCTTTCCTGGAACCAATCGAAGATGTATGTCTTGCTCACCAAACTTCAGCCACAAGACCCCGACACCCTCACCTTCACGACCATCTGTACGACACTGAATGCATACTACAGACGCCGGTACCATGTCGTCGCGGCCCGCGTCGAATTCTATCAATGCCGGAAGAAGCCCGATCAGACGTATCGCCAGTGGGCGGCCGAACTCCAAGGCCTTAGCAGAAAATGTAAGTTTCAAACTCGTTGTTCCCACGAATCCTACGCCGACGACATGGTGCGTGATCACATCATACAGGCTGCACCAGATGCCGCACTCCGGCATGACGCCCTCAAGTTAGAGGACCCATCCCTGGAGCAGGTCATCGAACTTGCCTACAAATTCGAAATATCTACGGCCGCAGATCGCCGCCTGGAGTCCTGGGCGGATGTGGCCGCAATCCGAACCGACGTAGAGGACACACAGGACGTCGCCGCCATCCAGAGCTCCCAGTCGCGCTCCTCCCGACACCACAACCGGGGACCGCTTCCTCAGAAGGACATCGAACCGGCCCGTTCCGGCAGGGGCACCAAGTCTCGGCAGCAGCAGCGGATCCCGCAGCGCCGACGCCGCAGCCCGCTCCGCCTACCCTCCTGCCCCGCCTGTTATTCAGCACATGAGAGGGAAAATTGTCCGGATCGTTGGGCTGAATGCTCACGTTGCGGCAAGGAAGGACACCTGGCGTCCGTCTGCCGCACCAACACCACCAATGCCAATCCCGGCTCTCGCCGCCCAGGGTCTTACCAAGACAGGTTGAGCGGCGCACCTATGGATATCAATCAGGTAGACACTTCCACAGCATCCAAACTTTTTATTGACGTTACGGTCAATGGCAAGCCCCTGCGCCTACAAGTCGACACAGGAGCAGCAGTCTCATTGCTTAATTATACTACTTATGTGCAAATTGGCTCGCCCCCCCTCTCGCCGGCCCCCAAGCGCCTCCTGACATACAACAAACAGGAAATAGCACTCCTGGGACAATTCACAGCAAACGTCATGTATAAGTCTGTACATCGTTCAGTCCCCTTTTTAGTAGTTAACAGTTCTCTCACAACAGACTTATTTGGACTGGACGCTTTCCGCTTATTCGGATTTTCAATTGAGGATAACATACACCTCGTATCTCAGCATGTTCCTTTTCCTGAAGTGGACGCCCTTTGCACCGAGTTTCAGGACCTGTTCTCACCAGGCGTCGGCTGTGCAAAGGACTTCGAAGCATCACTCCAACTCCGGCCGGACGTACGGCCTCGATACTTCCGGGCACGCCAGGTACCCGTAGCTCTTCAACAACCACTTCAGGAAGAACTTCAACGTCTCCAAGACGAAGGGATCCTCCAGCCGGTGCGGTTCAGCCCCTGGGCCACGCCGTTGGTCATAGTTCAGAAGCCAGGACGCCGCTTACGTCTCTGTGGTGACTTTAAGACCACCGTCAACCCGCATCTGCTGGTAGACGACTATCCACTTCCGAGACCGGACGACCTCTTCCGTAAACTAGCAGGAGGTACCTACTTTACAAAAATTGACCTGGCAGAAGCATACCTTCAAATCCCTTTGGATATCCAGTCCCGACAATACACAGTCATCAACACTCCCTCTGGCCTCTTCCAACTCAACCGGCTCATGTTCGGCTTGGCCAGTGCTCCAGCGATTTTTCAACGGTATCTCGAACAACTTCTCCAGGATATTCCGGGATGCATCAACTATCTCGACGACATAGTCGTCACGGGACCCTCCGCTGCCGAACACATGACCAACCTCCGCCTACTCTTCCTCCGCCTCCGGGCAGCAGGATTGAAATGCAACCTTTCCAAGTGTCAATTTTTTCAACAATCCATTTCCTACCTGGGTCACATCATCGCTCAGGAAGGCATTTCCCCAGCATTTTCCTATGTGGACGCTATTTCCAACTTACCTCGGCCTCAGGATCTACATCAGTTGAAATCTTTTTTAGGCAAGATTTCATACTACAGAAAATTTATACCCTCAGCAGCACAAGTGGCAGCACCCCTGTACCACCTCTGTCGCAAGAATGTCCCGTTCCGTTGGACCCCAGCTTGCGAGACCGCATTCCACACCCTTAAACAGCAGCTCAAGTCCGCAGCATGCCTCATGCCATACACTCCAAACCTCCCCTTGATACTTGCCACAGATGCATCCGATTACGGTGTGGGGGCAGTTCTGTCTCATAAATTACCAGATGGCACGGAACGCCCCGTAGCTTACATCTCCAAAGCCCTATCGGCTGCTCAGCTTAAATATTCTCAAATCGAGAAAGAGGCGCTAGCTATTGTTTTTGCCTGCTCCAAATTCTATTCCCTTTTATATGGGATTTCTTTTCATCTCATTACCGACCACAAGCCACTCCTATCACTATTTGATCCGTCCACACGTCTGCCTACCAAAACATCCCACCGCATCCAGCGTTGGGCACTATTCCTGTCCCAGTTCAGATATACCATGCATTTCCGTACCACCTCCAGGCATGCCAATGCAGACGCCTTATCCAGACTACCGCAGGGACCAGACCTTGCCTTCGACAAGTCGGAACTTCTGGTGTTCCAGATCGACGATGACATACAAGAAGCACTGAAGACATTTCCAGTCACGGCCTCAAAAGTCGCGGCAGCCACAGGGGAGGACCCCCTCCTCCGTGTCATCCGACACCACATCCAACACGGGTGGCAAACACGTTCCCCTCCACGCCATCATCAAGACCTCAAGTTCTACTACTCCATCCGCCACCAGCTCTCAGTAGTAGAGGGAGTGCTCCTCCGCACAGAACCAAATTCCACCCCGAGGGTCGTCGTTCCGAGATCCCTACAACCGACAATCCTCCAAACTCTCCACCAAGGACACTGGGGAATTGCCCGCACCAAATCCCTTGCCAGACGCCATGTATTCTGGATCGGCCTTACCACAGGATGTCACGAAGATGGTGCGGCGCTGTACCATCTGTGCCCAACAACTGCCCTGCCCCCCTCAAAAGTTCCTTTCCTGGCCGGCACCGTCCGGACCCTGGGAACGCATTCACCTCGACTTCGCTGGCCCATTCCTAGGCCACCAGTGGCTCCTAGTGACGGATGCCTTTTCCCACTTCCCATATGTCGTCCGTTGCTCCACAATCACCACAGAGGTCACCATTTCAGCCCTCACGAAGATCTTTTCCATCGAAGGATTACCATACGCTATCGTCACAGATAACGGACCGCAATTTCGAAGTCGGGAATTCCTATCCTTCTGTACCGCCAACAATATCCAACACCTCCTCACCCCGCCCTTCCACCCCCAATCTAACGGGGAGGCGGAACGGCTAGTCAGAACATTCAAAACCCAAATGACCAAATACACCACAAGTCACAAACTCGAAGAGGCATTGACACTCTTCCTCAGTTCCTATCGAACCACTCCAGTGGGGGCCAAAAGCCCGGCGGAATTGCTGCATGGCCGCCAACCTCGCACTCTCCTCCATCTCCTCTTACCCCCGCCCAAAGTACAGGTACCTTCGGGCCCATTCCGTTTCACCCCGGGCTCCCTAGTCTGGGCCCGCGGGTTTGGCTCCCGGGCCGGTTGGCTTCCGGGGGTCATCCAGCGGCCCCGGGGCCGCCAACTGTTCGACGTCAGCCTGGATGGCCGGATAGTGCGACGCCATCGAAACCAACTACGTCCCCGCTACCCCACGGCACCGTCCTCTTCCACCACGGCACGGCCATCCACTTCTTCCTCTCCTTCCCTGCCACCTCCACCACTCCTGCCGTCTAAGCGTTGCTCAGGGACAGTTACAGCGCCACCAACGACGCCACAACCTGTCGGTCGCTCCGACACTCTTCAGCCGCAGCCTCTCGACCACCTGCGGGGACCATCTTCAGCGCCCCCCGTACAGCCCCCGGCCATCGACGCCGACGAACCGATGCCGTTAGCTCCACAAGTACCTCCACCACAACCTGCACCACGACGCAGGTCGGCACGCATCGCCAGGGGAACAGCTCCGTACTCCCCTGGAGGTAGCCCTCATAGTCTGCTCCAGGGCGCCGCGGCAGACGACCTCGCAGACGTCGCAGACATCGCTTCCCCCCCCCCCGGGAGGGAGGTATGTTCAGTCTGCCAGTAAAGGCCCCTGCCAGGCAGACCTCACACACAACGCGCCTGCACGCCGGGATACATATACGATTCCAAACAGGCGCAGAGACATCAAAACAAACCAGGAAAACAAATAGAATCATCTAGAAGCTAAGTGGGACTATTTCTTACAGAGGTCGCCGTACTACCACACAACGGAATTCCTGCGCCAGGCCGCCTATATAAGCGTAGCCGGCCGCTCCACCGCCAGTTCCGGCCTGACCGCGGAACCAGCTTCAACTACAGAAGACCACCGGAAGTTCGCGAGAAGTAGAAGCCGTCTCTCTCTACCCCGGATCAGGACCAGGCTAAATTTCTCGACGGTCATCCGCTAACTGTACCACATTTGTTATTGTTTACCAGTGTTTTGTGTACATAGTAATAAACCTCAAGGAGCCATTAAGTGTAGTTCACTTCAATATTGACGGAATTTGAAGGGAAAATCTGTAGGGAGGGCACTGGACTTTGTTTGTTCTTCATACAAATCAACAGTTTTAATCCGATCTCGATGAAACTTTGCATACTTATCCTTTGAAACAAGGAAAAAAATACTGTCTACATTTGGTTGAAAAATTTTCTGTATAAATAATACATGTTGTATTATTCTTTCGAAAAATTACTGAACGGCGATAGACAGACTCGTTGGATATGGTCGTCTCTGGACTGTTTTTCCGTGTAGCGGTCAGACAGCTAAATGGTTAAAGCGCTTGCTTACGAACACGTTGGGGTCGTAGTCTCCGGTTCAAATCTACGGAGAGGCAATGGCTATATCGATATTGATGGAATTTGATAAGAAAATCTGTATGAAGTGCACAGGACATTTTTTTCCAGTATGATTAATAGTTGTAGTCACGAAATTTTGATACCTTATCGAATGGTGACAGAAATATGTTGGAAATTGATTCTCCAAGAGACAGGTTCGACGGTGGAGTGATACAGTGATAGCTTTCCTGTCATATTATGCCGACTCGGTGTTGTTTGGGACCAATCTTTCGTTACCAACAACTTTCTATATTCAATCCTGGAAAAAAAATTCTTAATATACGCGTACGAAGTCGCGGGTACGAGCTAGTCTCCAATAAAACAACAACTCAGAACACTAACACCTGGTCGGTATTGCCTACCTAGTGCTACAGGAAGACAAGACCTCAGAACACTAACACCTGGTCGGTATTGCCTACCTAGTGCTACAGGAAGACAAGACCTCAGAACACTAACACCTGGTCGGTATTGCCTACCTAGTGCTACAGGAAGACAAGACCTCAGAACACTAACACCTGGTCGGTATTGCCTACCTAGTGCTACAGGAAGACAAGACCTCAGAACACTAACACCTGGTCGGTATTGCCTACCTAGTGCTACAGGAAGACAAGACCTCAGAACACTAACACCTGGTCGGTATTGCCTACCTAGTGCTACAGGAAGATGTCAACGAAAACAAAAGGAATTGTAAGAATTGCTGCAACGAAGCGGCTTAATACTTGATAGGCTTGACTGAAAACTGTAGCCAATAATCAAAACTGTATAGTATAAGCATAACGATAAATAGTACATATAAGATCGTAATTAGCATAGATAAACCTGTAAATAATTAATTATCAATAATCGTGTAACAAGTGATGGCTGTATGGTTACATAACCGATTGTCATAAATAAATAAAAAAAACTTGGATTGTAAATCGCGGCGCACTCCATCACAACTGGATCTATCGGACAGAGTGTTATGGGTGAGCGGTGACGCTCTGGTCTCGCATTCTAGAGCGCGCCGGTTCGAATCCCCGTCCGGGCATCCAGATTTGGATGTTCTATTGTTTCTCCATGTCACTGCAGGTGAATGCCGGGATGCTTCCTTCTAAAGACCTTGGCAGGTTTCCTTCCCGTCCCTTGTCCCCTGTCCCATCCCGCCTCTAATGATCTCGACGTCGACGAGGCGTAAAGCGAAAACTAAAAGAAATGGATATGCCGGGCACGTCGCAGGGGTGCACGCTCGGCCGCCTTCAATCTCGCCCTTCCAAGCGTTCCTTAGCGAACTTTGGTTGAAGCCGTCGTTCCTCCCTACAACCCGACTGATACACCGTTTGGGTTACTATAATTTTTGTTTGTTTCTCAAAACGAAACCAACATTTTCTTCAAACAATTTACCAAAAGTTGTTTTGCCAATTTCGCCAGATGGGATGGGGCCGTTGCTGTCCGAGTCCGTGAGTAGACCGCGTGTTTCGATTTGCAGTGACGAACGTTTCGGTCACTGCTGGACGGACACTCGAAGCAGAGCGGCTGGGACTGCCTCGTCTCATCCCTCATCTTGCTCGGTGTGACTCGAGTCGCTCGCCTACCAACGCTGCAGACCATGGTTCCTCAGACTGGAACCGCAGTTTATCCTGGCGGGTTCGCGACAAGATTTACGTTGTGGTGACTGACTGGCTGTGTGGAGCGCGAACATGAGCAAAATGATCCTAAAAATAGACTCAAACAGCTGCAATAAATAAGCCCATCAATCACATTAATTAATAACACATTGCTCTTTGTGGCTGTATTGCTTTTGTAAAATAAAACTACTTATTTCTTTAAATAAAATAAAAACCTAGATTTTTTAATGTGGTACGTGGAGCTCAAAGTTTGATAAAGCCTGGTCTCGACGACTGCAATGTCTGCCGTCTCTCGAGCTACTGGACGTCAGTTCGCGTCGTTGGTGTCAAACCGTCCCACAGCGAACCTAACTTACACTGGACGCTGGCGGCGAGGCAGCGCCTACCAGCCCACAGCCTGGCTGACAGCAGCGTCGATGTGGTGGCCTACCACGCAGGCGTCGCGGGTGAACGCACACAGGTCTGTCAGCCAGCGGTCTCGAAACGTCAAAATGCGAAATCGGTGGAGTCGCCCACTAATATCGGTACATGAAAAAAAAACTCAATTTGCTGTGCAAGATTTGCTGTTCAAGAATTTCTATCCGTTTAACAGACACCAACTTGACTATCAGAGTTGGGACTCCAAGACTTGCTACTAGTTTGACATCATACTGAGCAGCCTATTGATAGTAATCGTTTGCCGCAACTGCACTACAAATTGTTATTGAAAGTTGGAGAGAAAAATTTTGGTTTCAACTTGCATTGAAAGATGAGCTTCATATTGATTTAATTTTTTATGTTCCTATAAGTTGAAGTTAAGATTTTTGTAGCCAACCTGAAAATTGTTCTTCCCATTTTTTACTATAATATTGTAGATTTTTTCTTTTTACACTCACGCTTGTACTCGGTTCTTCGTTTGAAGATATTTTTACTTAGTAACTAGAACAAAGTTTCTCTTCTAAGTGAAGAAAACCAATGAAGAAATAAAATCCCAATTCTAGTTTATACAGACAAGCGAATTAGCTCGGGAAAGCCCTAAAAATGTCGAGAATGTAGTTTATAAGGGCATTCCCGAAACGATATAGGGAACATTATGCCATAGGTAACTAACTACTTATCATATCACCGATCGAAGAATTCAATGTAAAAAATAAACGAAAAGGGCTGCTAACTTGAAAATTTAAAATCGCGGAAGAATGATTACATTTCGGTATTTCAATAGTACATACGAAAGAATCGGGAGAAATACATAAAAATCGGTAGGTTTGAGAGCATTGATGTGAGCGTACTCACTTGATGTAGGGTATGTTGGCGAGCACGTGGTACTCACTTGATGTAGGGTATGTTGGCGAGCACGTGGTACTCACTTGAGGTAGGGTATGTTGGCGAGCACGTGGTACTCACTTGATGTAGGGTATGTTGGCGAGCACGTGGTACTCACTTGAGGTAGGGTATGTTGGCGAGCACGTGGTACTCACTTGATGTAGGGTATGTTGGCGAGCACGTGGTACTCACTTGATGTAGGGTATGTTGGCGAGCACGTGGTACTCACTTGATGTAGGGTATGTTGGCGAGCACGTGGTACTCACTTGATGTAGGGTATGTTGGCGAGCACGTGGTACTCACTTGATGTAGGGTATGTTGGCGAGCACGTGGTACTCACTTGATGTAGGGTATGTTGGCGAGCACGTGGTACTTGGAGCCGGGGTCGAAGTCAATCTCGGAGCGGAGCAGCGGCGGCTTGACGCCCGTGAGGCGCTCCCTGGGGACAGACGAGCGCGTGCGGTGAGCGACGTCATAGACAAGTAGCACATATAAAACTAGGATGTGTAAAACCAGATAGATTTAAGTCACAGTGTCGGAATAATCCCACTGATTATGTAATGAACCCTCTACTGTACAGGTAAGAGATATAACAATGTATCTGATTTCATGTCGATGTATGATATTATATGACCAAGAATGTAAAATAATCTACAGAGAACATATAAAATAACTGGAATGTAAACCGTTATAAAATAAAATATAATGAACTTGGCTGTATGGCAGATAAGGCCGAAAGCCATTAAATAAATAAAAAACTGAAATAAAACACACATAAATGAAATTAAGACGCAGCAATACAGTCGCTAGTAGTGAAACACCAATCAGGGCGCGCCACGTCACGCCCCAGCACGCCCCAGTTTTGCACCATGTGTTGATCGTCTGCCCACTGTCCGCAAGTCGTATATTTAAGGTTTTAACGCGGACCATAATTTATTGGATGGTTCCCAGTGCATAAAGCAAGTAATACTTTCAACGGAAGCTTCATTTACCAAACAAAACACTCTAATCGGTCGATACTTGATGTGACGATACTGCGAATGCTTTTCGTACAAAACAGGGATTTCTGCTCACCATAATTCCGGAACGTCAAAACTTTCCATTGTTAAAACTGAAGGTGCTGTTTGTAGGTTTTGTAGTGCTCGCCACGTGACCTCCAGGCCTTCTTGTGGCTGCACTGCTGCTGAATGAAGCGCCAATACTACTGCAGGATCTACGCAATGCTCGCGTTTCCTCACGGACCACATACTTCACTCACACAGTTTACATCATACGACTTGCGCTGTTCGCACAGTCACTCCTGAGCGATACGAGTAACAGCTGTGTCTTTCCTCGTGGAGTCCTGTCAGTACGGCTTATTACACCACGCGTACCAACTGAACAACATTCAAAGTCGCACAACAGCTCATTACTAAAACATACATAATAAAACTGGAGTTCAGGGTAAGTGCTTCCCACTTAAAGTGCGCATATTGTCGTATAACTAAGAAAGGGAAGTCCTCGGCTTCGGATTTGAATGTTAGGCCTTAGGGGATAGATTTCAGAAACCTATATACCTTTGAAAGAGTTGTCACTATAAGCGGAAACTTGTTTTATAAGACCAGTTTAGCAGAGGCAGTCATGAAGCTGAAGCTGTTGCCTCATTGCTGTGCTCCTAATGAGTCAGCAGCGGCAGACATTCTAATGAAGAACGCTAGCGACGCTATGCAAATGGCTGACATGTTATGAAAATAATTTCTAATTTGCTACATGAGTTGTTTATTTGAATTCATTTGTATCTTGAAACTAATCGTACAGATGATATCTGACTAACTTCAACGTAGATTTTTTGTAGGACCACCCGATAATCAATTTCAAAAGTTGTAGTTTATTTGTCGATACATAACAAGGTACGCAGTTCATTGAACATGATAAAACGTTAAGCAAAAACTTACATCAAAGTGGTGTTCGCAAAAATACATTGAAGATTTGTAACGTAAGCCCTTGTGATTTTGTATTTGGTTCGCATCCAGGCGGCATTCAGTCATCCACCGCTAGAGCCGGTCTTGGATTCGTAAAGCCATTCAATCTCGCACGACAGCTCAACGTTAATAAGAAGCAAAACTGCAGAGGCTGTTGCAAATGGTTTGAAATGAGCCAACAAATTCACACTCTACATTTTTACTGATTGTATTTTTCTATTGAGCCATCTGTTCTCCACACTGCCGTCTGTCTTTCTGCCGAGGGGGCAGTGTGACAAACTCTATCCTACCAACTTAAAACTATATAATCTCTAATTCAGAAATTACTCCCCCTTGAAACCTCGTTACAAAACATTTCATATATGTACATTACAAAGATAAAACGATATATCGTTATAGGTTCCATAGACAAATACGCTTTTCCGCGTATTTTCCTCGTTTGTAAAGTAAATCAACCAATTTGCTTGCAGTATTAATTGAGCTGTCGCGGGTGTTTATTTTGTAGGACTTGACCGCGGCAGTCCTGGCCTGGGGAGGGGAGCGACGCGATACTCGGCCAATGGGAGACGCCCGTGCCCAGTGCTCCCCAGCCTACCGGTATCGAGGCTGTCCTACCGAAATCTAACATTTTTTCCACAATTTCTGAAAATACAACGAAATTTTCCAGATTTCTTTTTTTTTTTACCGATTTTAAATTTTAACGTTGGCAACGCATTTCGTTTATGTTTTACGGGGAATTATTCGATCAATTATATGTTAAGTAGTTATTTTTTATTTTTTTTAATGGATTTCGGCATCTGAGACCATACAGCCAGCCTGATGAATTTTTTCAAGCTAATTAGACACACCACAGGACGGACATGAAATTAACAGACACAAGACTGAAAGACCCATGCCCGCGGCCAGACTCGAGCCAGCACTCTAGCCCTTACGCTACCGAGGCCGGCAAGTACGTCGTTAGCTTCCGCAGAATGTTCGGTATATCTTTTGGACACTGCCCCTGTGTGTTTGTGTTTCTATTTGACTGAGGTTAATGTCTTTTTGTTAAATAAATTAACAAATGAATTACAAAATACCTAAGTCTGTTGTTGTTACTATGTCGATTATCTTTTACTAGTATTGATTAGTGCTTATTCATGATTCGAAATTTTTACTTAAAAATGTGGTATTAGTACTAAATTTATAATATATTCTTTAATTTGCCTATTATTTTATAAAGTTAATAAAGACGTTTAAAATAATGTAATCTAGTAATGTAATGAAGTTTTAAGTAAAATTAATTAACTTGTAGTTCATTCTTTAACTTTAAAAAATACCCTCACTATCTGCTATTTTCTGACTTCAGTTTATACTACACGAAGCTAAAATGGCAATATGAAAATCAAGCCCATCTTTGATTACAAGTTGAAACCAAAATTTTCTTTCCAACTTTTGATGACTAATTTGTCGACCAGTTGCGGCAACAGGTTGCCCACAATTTGCTGCACAGTGTGACGTCAAATTGATAGCAAGTCTTGAAGTTCCAAGTCTGGTATTAAAATTCGGGTCTAACTGATAGAAATTCTTCGACAGCACAGCTTACGCAGCAAAATTTGGTTATTTGGGTTGTTTTTTTTTGTTTTTTTTCAGCGAGCAGACATTTTGAGGTTCGAGAGCCACTCGCAGGTCCCGGGGACGGTGCTTGGCGGCGCCACAGTCGACGATGTAAAGTTCCGCAGGGCACTCCCGTCATAGAGCCATAACCGCTCTCCCCTCCCTGGCCCCGGAAGCAATCGCTACCACTTCGGATCTGATGATTCACTATTTCGCTATAGGAAAAACCTCAGAATTTTGCATTTTCAGTTTGTTTATTTAAGAAATAATGTTTTTTTGTTATAGTAGACGGACAGCTACAATACTGAGTACCCTAATTTCCAGCGCAGGAACATTGACAGGTTAATATCGAACCACATCAGAAAAACCTGTGCCGAACAGACTGAGCGGCGTGCGTGCGCCAGGCCCGCGTGTGTCTGAACACGCGCCGAGTCGCGAGCGCAGCGGTAACTAAGTGTTTCCAAGGCACTACACAGATTGACGCATAAACTGGTGGTAAATCAACTAAAAAGCATTGCAGCGGACCAACAAGTGTTTTGCTTGCGTAGAGAAATTATTAAAATGCAGAAAGCAAAAAGTTGTAGTACGGAATGCAGCATCAAAAGAAGCGGAAGTGAATATGGGAATACCACAGAGTAATGTAATGGGACCATAGCTGGTCATTACTCTATTGAATGATTGAGAAGCTAGGTTGTTTGCAGATGGAATAATGTTATATAATAAGATCAAAACTAATCTGGTGATCTCGAGAGGATATCTAGCTAGGTGGGGCAATATGGGATGAATTTAAAGTGTTTAATTTAAAGTGTCTAGATAGATTTTGTTTAATCTTTGCTTATTTAACAGCGCCAGTAGACAGTTGGTCTTCAGCAACCGTCACGCCAGGAAGTGCTCTCTGTGTTTAGTTTAATTTAAAGTGTGTAGATAGCTTTTGTTTAATCTTTGCTTATTTAACAGCGCCAGTAGACAGTTGGTCTTCAGCAACCGTCACGCCAGGAAGTACTTCTCTGTGTTTAGTTTAAAGTGTGTAGATAGCTTTTGTTTAATCTTTGCTTATTTAACAGCGCCAGTAGACAGTTGGTCTTCAGCAACCGTCACGCCAGGAAGTGCTCTCTGTGTTTCGTTTAATTTAAAGTGTGTAGATAGCTTTTGTTTAATCTTTGCTTATTTAACAGCGCCAGTAGACAGTTGGTTTTCAGCAACCGTCACGCCAGGAAGTGCCTTCTATGTTTAGTTTAATTTAAAGTGTGTAGATAGCTTTTGTCCATCTTTGCTTATTTGTTTAACAGCGCCAGTAGTCAGTTGGTCATCTGTAACCGTTACGCGAGGAAGTCCTTCTTTGTTAATTTAGGGTTTTTTTCCCAGTCGTGTCTATCAGTTGTTTGTAAGTAGTGAACAGTTTATTTGGATCACTCGGTTAGTTCATCTTCCATCTTAGAAATAATATGTGTAGGGACTGTGATTGCTGTGTGAAGGCGCGGGCGAGGTGGCTGATCTTCGCGGTCAGCTTGCAGCTTAGTTACAAGGCTGGAAGCTGCCGTAGGCGACTGCAGCAGATGTGCTATGGGAGACTCCGCTGAAGCTAGTGCTATCGCAGGTTCTCCTGTTCCCAGCATCGTACCTGTAGTCCAGGCTGAGACCTTGGAGCCTGTGCGGCAGTCACCTGACGGTGTCTGGCGTGTGGTTTCCGGGTGTCGACGCCGCATGCGGGGGCAGTTGTGCAAGTCTGAATCCCAGGAGGACATGCTTGTACCACTGTCCAACAGGTTTGATGTATTGTCTGGGTCTGGTTCAGATCCACATTCATCAAGCAGCGACTTTCCAGACCCCTGCCCGCAAGGCCTGAGCGACCACAGAAGGGGATTTTGGTGATAGGTAGCTCCAACGTTAGGCGTTTTATTGAACCCCTTAGGGACATGGCGAATAGGTCTGGGATGAAGTCCTGTGTCCATTCATTGTGTATTCCGGGAGGTCTGATCCAAGATGTGGATCAGGCCATCCCGGATGCCATTGATCGGACGAGGTGTAGCCAGCTGCGGATTGTAGCTCATGTCGGCACCAACGATGCTTGTCACCTGGGGTCAGAGACTATCCTCTCTTCCTTCCGGCGGCTTTCTCAAAGGGTGAGGTCTGTGGTTGATGACCGCAAGATTTCGGCTGAGTTAACTATCTGCAGCATTGTGGATAGAACCGACTGTGGACCTCTGGTTCAGAGCCGAGTCGAGGGTCTAAACCAGAGACTGCGGCGTTTCTGCGATAATCATGGATGCAAATTCCTAGATCTTCGCCATGGGGTCGAGTCGTGTAGGGTTCCCTTGGATATATCAGGAGTGCACTACACACGTGAATCGGCTACACGGGTGGCAGGGGCCGTGTGGAGTGCATTGGGGGATTTTTTAGGCTGAGGCAGGAAGACCCGAAACTGGGATCACAGTTACGGGCAGCCCAATCAAATTCGGCACCATATGTTCGGAGTAGCGTACATCAGTCTCGGCCATTAAAAGTACTCGTTATTAACTGTAGAAGTATTTGTAATAAGCAGCCTGAGCTTGAAAGCATTATTAGTAGTACAGAAGCAGATATTGTATTAGGTACTGAAAGCTGGTTAAAACCGGATATAAGTTCAGCAGAAATATTTAACGATAGAATGAATGTTTTCCGTAAGGATAGGTTGAACTCCAATGGAGGCGGTGTATTCATAGCTGTTAGTCAACAACTGTCGTGTAACGAAATAAATATCGATACGGTCTGTGAAATCCTATGGATTAGACTAAAAGTAGCTAGGACAAAACTTGTATTAGGGTCTTTCTATCGTCCACCAGATGCAGATGTATCTATTGCTGAGGCCTTAAGAACTAATGTAAGTAATATAGCTCGTCAATTTCCAGATCATGCAATAATACTAGGAGGTGACTTCAATTTTCCGTATATCGACTGGAATAATTACGTCCACGTTACTGGTGGCCGGGATAAAACATCCTGTGAAATTATTCTTGACCTTTTCTCAGATCTTAATCTTGAGCAGCTCGTCACTGAACCAACGCGGTGCCACAACGATAACGAAAACATTTTCGATATTCTCGTTACGAATAGGCCTGAGTTATTCACGGACATTTCTACCACCATGGGAATAAGTGATCATAAAGCTGTAATTGCTACAGTAAAATTAATAGCTGCGCGAAAAAAGAAAGGGTCGTTTACAGGTTTGAAAAGTCCCAAAGGAGAGTATAAGAACGTTTTTGAGGGATAATTACATTACCTTTATAGAAGGAAGAGGCTCGGTTGAAGAGATGTGGCTTCGATTCATAAATATAGTCAGGGAAGGTATGGACTTATATATACCGAAAAGGACAATCAGGGATGGGAACGATCCCCCGTGGTATACGCGTGAAGTTAAAAGGTTACGTAAAAGGAAAGGAAGATACATGCACGCTCAAGAAGGACGATGTATAGGAGTGATTTAGAAAAGCTAGCTGAGACAAGAGGAAATGTTAAGAATGCGATGCGCGATTCTTTTAACGACTTTAGATGCAACTCACTTTCTAAGAGTCTCAACGAAAACCCAAAGAAATTTTGGTCGTATGTTAAAAAAGTTAGTGGTAGTGACAAGAATATGTCAGTTCTACTACAAGACGGTCGGGAAGTTGATGATAGCCGCGACAAGGCTACCGTATTTAACACCGAATTTAAAAATTCTTTCACTTACGAAAACATGGAAAACATTCCCGCTTTTCCACGGCGTGTAGAATTTGAGATGGATCCAGTTCAAATTGATAGTGTAGGTATCATAAAGCAATTAAAGCTCCTGAAGTGGGGGAAGGCGCCGGGTCCTGATGGTATTCCAGTAAGAGTATTTTCGGAATAAGCGGAAGAAATAGAACCATTTCTATCAGATATATTTCGTAAATCTATACAAGAAAGTACCTTCTGGCTGGAAAATAGCGCAAGTGATTCCCGTTTTCAAGAAAGTGATCGGAGAGATCCTAGGAATTATCGACCCATATCTCTAACATCTGTTTGCAGTAGAATTATGGAGCATGTCATATGCTCTAACGTTATGAAGTTTCTGGACGAAAACGAGTTACTTACAGCAAACCAACACGGATTTCGTAAGAACCGTTCGTGTGAAACGCAACTGGTTCTATTTTCCCATGACGTAATGAAGGTTATCGATGCAGGATCACAAGTTGATGCTATTTTCTTGGATTTCCAGAAGGCTTTTGACTCTGTACCACATAACCGCCTTTTGGCGAAGATTCGAGCGTACGGTATATCTGATCAGATCTGCGAATGGATACGCGATTTTCTAACTGGTCGGTCGCAGTATGTCGTTGTTGACGGGGAAGCCTCTTCAAAGCTAGATGTTACTTCGGGCGTTCCTCAAGGAAGTGTAATAGGACCACTTCTTTTCTTAATTTTTATAAACGGTCTCGGTGACAACGTTAATTGCAGGATGCGATTTTTTGCTGATGATGCACTTATTTATAGGGAAGTGGGGTGCTCTGACGATTGCTTAGAAATACAGCACGATCTGGATGTTATTTCGGAATGGTGCCGTAAATGGCAGCTTACACTTAACTGTAAAAAGTGCAAGGCAATGCAAAGAAGTAATAAAAAGACCCCGTTTGCTCACGAGTACAAAGTTAACAATTCAGTTGTTGACACGGTCGATTCCCTGAAGTATCTAGGAGTAACAGTACAAAGCAACATGAAATGGGACTTGGACATAACTTCCGTCGTAGGCAAAGCTAAGTCTAAACTACGTTTTACAGGTCGTATTCTGAGAAGCTGCAATGCTGATACAAAGGAAATAGCGTACAAAATACTAGTGCATCCGCATTTGGAATACTGTTGTGCAATTTGGGATCCGTATCTCAAGGGATTGATTGACACGTTAGAGAAAGTACAGAGGAGAGCTGCTCGATTCGTGACCGCTAGTTACAGTCCTTATGTAAGTGTCACAGAGCTGATACTTGGATTAGGCTGGGATTGTTTGGCGGACAGACGACGTCGTTTTCGTTTAAATTTGTTGGAGAATATGCGAAAATCTCTAATTTACGAGTGCAACGAAATACGTCTTCCGCCAACCTATTTAGGTCGCAATGACAGGAGGGATAAGATTCGAGAGATAAGATGCCGTACTGATATATTTATGTACTCTTTCTTTCAACGTTCTGTTCGGGATTGGAATACTCTAAAATAGGATTGGTGCTTAGCACCCTCTGCCACCCACAGTAATTGTGAATTGCAGAGTATAGATGTAGATGTAGATGTAGAAGATGGACGCCAAGAAGAGTCATCTGATAAGGTATACAGTTTTTAAAAAAATTGGCTGATTGTGACTATAGGGTGGAGAACGAATTGCTTGTTCGATATGTGTAAACATCTCGGCATAATACAAACTCAAAATTGGAAAGACACATTGTGGAGGTAGTAGAGAAAGGTTTGATGTCCTTGATATATCTGAGAGTGTGAGGTATGGAATTGTGGTCACACCATTCCTTGGATGTAATGGTGCAGTATGGGAACCACGTTCTGGATAAGAAATACGAGATATGGATGGTTGCAAAGAGGGGCGGTTAGATTTGTTTGTGGAAATTACGGCATAATACAATCAGTAACTGATATCATACAGGATCTGGAGTGGGAATCATTGGAAGACACGAGGACGGCGAAGAGAGTGCTGGGAATATACAGGGCGTGTATTGGTGATGAGGCGTGGAAAGATATTGGTGGAAGAAATAGAAACGGTGCAAAAAAGGAGAAAGATGACCATGACAACAAGCTGCCGGTCTTTTTCAGTATTTTTAGTTCGGGGTTTCAGCAATTTGAATATATCAGGCAGAGAAGGGATAAATAAATAATTTACCTAAAACAATAAAGGAATTTAGAAGAATAATTTGAGAAACATCAAAGTTGGGGTATGCGGAGATTGTGTGGAGCATCCCTATTAAATTAAATAACGACGTTAATCACATACAAGAAGAAGCAACTGGCACCGTGAAACATGATAATTTTAATGCTGTTAGAAAGTGAAGACAGTGTAGTAGAGGGAATGTAAACCAGCCACTGAGCAGGAGTGACCGAGCGTACCGGAGCCTCCAGTAGTCGCAGTTGTAGCGCGAGGGCGGCGTGCGGCCGGAGAACACGTCGTAGCGCCAGAGGTCGAGCGACAGGGCGTAGGGCAGGAAGGGCAGCTTGTCGAGGGCCTGCGCGAACAGCAGGTTCACGTTGTGCGGCAGGTCGTCAGCCGCGGAGCGCAGCAGCCCCAGCGTCTGCAGGTGCTGCGGCGACGACACCGACAGCGACACCGCGTCGCCCACCGCCTCGTGCAGGCCTGCCAACACAACAGACACTAGAGTCACCAGACACCAGCCCCAGCGTCTGCAGGTGCTGCGGCGACGACACCGACAGCGACACCGCGTCGCCCACCGCCTCGTGCAGGCCTGCCAACACAACAGACACTAGAGTCACCAGACACCAGCCCCAGCGTCTGCAGGTGCTGCGGCGACGACACCGACAGCGACACCGCGTCGCCCACCGCCTCGTGCAGGCCTGCCAACACAACAGACACTAGAGTCACCAGACACCAGCCCCAGCGTCTGCAGGTGCTGCGGCGACGACACCGACAGCGACACCGCGTCGCCCACCGCCTCGTGCAGGCCTGCCAACACAACAGACACTAGAGTCACCAGACACCAGCCCCAGCGTCTGCAGGTGCTGCGGCGACGACACCGACAGCGACACCGCGTCGCCCACCGCCTCGTGCAGGCCTGCCAACACAACAGACACTAGAGTCACCAGACACCAGCCCCAGCGTCTGCAGGTGCTGCGGCGACGACACCGACAGCGACACCGCGTCGCCCACCGCCTCGTGCAGGCCTGCCAACACAACAGACACTAGAGTCACCAGACACCAGCCCCAGCGTCTGCAGGTGCTGCGGCGACGACACCGACAGCGACACCGCGTCGCCCACCGCCTCGTGCAGGCCTGCCAACACAACAGACACTAGAGTCACCAGACACCAGCCCCAGCGTCTGCAGGTGCTGCGGCGACGACACCCACAGCGACACCGCGTCGCCCACCGCCTCGTGCAGGCCTGCCAACACAACAGACACTAGAGTCACCAGACACCAGCCCCAGCGTCTGCAGGTGCTGCGGCGACGACACCGACAGCGACACCGCGTCGCCCACCGCCTCGTGCAGGCCTGCCAACACAACAGACACTAGAGTCACCAGACACCAGCCCCAGCGTCTGCAGGTGCTGCGGCGACGACACCGACAGCGACACCGCGTCGCCCACCGCCTCGTGCAGGCCTGCCAACACAACAGACACTAGAGTCACCAGACACCAGCCCCAGCGTCTGCAGGTGCTGCGGCGACGACACCGACAGCGACACCGCGTCGCCCACCGCCTCGTGCAGGCCTGCCAACACAACAGACACTAGAGTCACCAGACACCAGCCCCAGCGTCTGCAGGTGCTGCGGCGACGACACCGACAGCGACACCGCGTCGCCCACCGCCTCGTGCAGGCCTGCCAACACAACAGACACTAGAGTCACCAGACACCAGCCCCAGCGTCTGCAGGTGCTGCGGCGACGACACCGACAGCGACACCGCGTCGCCCACCGCCTCGTGCAGGCCTGCCAACACAACAGACACTAGAGTCACCAGACACCAGCCCCAGCGTCTGCAGGTGCTGCGGCGACGACACCGACAGCGACACCGCGTCGCCCACCGCCTCGTGCAGGCCTGCCAACACAACACACGTCACGGAACATAGTCCAATGGCGTAATGGGCCATTTGTTAGTAGAAAAATTGATACTATCAATTCAAAGTAGTCTTGGGACAACTTGGGACAACACCATGGTACAGCGCCTTAAATTTCACGCTCCATATCACATGATTTCCACGTGAACATCATTCTGTTTCTGTGCAGCATTATCGAAAGTTCTTGTGTGTTCAAGATACAATGAATCTCCCAACACTACTTTGTCAGCTTTGACATCACATGTCTTCTTGTCTCTAATGGGCTGTTTGAGTAATGGCAGTGCGTAGTGAGCTGTAGGCTAGTCTTTTCAAGCCAGAAACTGGGAAAAATTAAGTTCAGGCAGTCAGAGGCCTGACGTCACAGGCTAGTCGCGGCGGTAGCCAATCAGAGTAGTGGGGCGTGGCCACTTACATCACAGTTTCTGTCTCTTTCTAGCGTGGCACCCTGACGTCATTTCCAAGGCCACTCACGTTTGTACTTTCCTGGCTCAGGGGTTAAATATTTCCGACGTCTCGCTGACCCGAAATTTTTGATAAGGAATGAGGGTAACGGAATAACTCCATTACACCGCGAAATAGTTCGCCTGCTGGGTTTACGAGTAAGCAGCCATTAGCGATCGACAATGAAGATACATTTACCGCATACCTGTTGTGAATTCGGAGAACGACCTTAACAACACAATTAGAAATGACGATAGTAAAAAAATTGATTTTCATCCTGAGGAAACGATGAAGGAAATAATAAAGCTGAAAATATATAAAGGGGCTGGTGTAGATAATATTACTACAGATATCTTAAAGATAGCCGGATGTGACATTGTACCTTATCTTGAAATATTATTCAAATTGAGTCTGGATACTTGCTGCTTACCACAGGACTGGAAAAGTGCAATAGTAGTGCCGGTACATAAAGGAGGGGTGAGAAATAGAGTTGAGAATTACAGGGAAATCAGTTTGACTTCAGTGGTAGGTAAATTAATGGAAAGATTGATATGCAACCACATCAGAAATATATGTGAGGAACGTAAGTGGTTTTCAAGCAGGCAACATGAGTTCAGGCAAGGATATTCATGCGAATCTCAGTTGGTGGGATATATGCAAGATATTTCAGATGAGATGGACAAGGGAGGCCAAATTGATAGTGTAGCACTAGATCTGTCAAAGGCGTTTGACAGAGTAAGCCATAAAATGGTAGTAAATAAGGTAAAAACCATTGGGGTGGATGAGAAAGTAATTTGCTGGGTAGAATAATTTTTAAAAGGTAGAAAACAGAAAGTTAGGGTAGGAAATGTAGTATCAAAAGAAGTAGAAGCAAAAATGGTTGTGCCACAGGGTAGCGTATTGGGACCATTGCTATTTATTATTCTAATGAATAATTGTGTTGATTGTTTACTATCTGAAATTAGATTGTTTGCAGATGACATGATGATGTATAAAAGAATAAAAACGATAGAAGATTGTAAAAAGTTGCAGGGTGATCTGGACAGGATATCTAGTTGGGTTGGTAAACATGGGATGAAGATAAATGCAAAGAAGAGTCAGCTTATTAGATACACAAATAAAAAACAAAAGGTTAATTATGAATACAAGGTGGGGAAAGAATTGCTTACTGAAGACTTGAAATTTAATATCTTGGCATTACTTCTGATAACAAGCTTAACTGTGCAGGACTCGTTGGACAGGTGGTAGGAAAAGGTTTCAAAATTCTGCACTTGTTGGAGAAAGTGATTAGGGGATGTACGGGAGAAGTAAAGGAACTGTGTTACAAATCTTTGGTCAGACCATTGCTCCAATATGGTAGTGTAGTATGGGACCTTCATTTTTCGTATCAAATACGGGAGTTGGAGAGGGTGCAAAAAAGGGCTGCTAGATTTGTTTCTGGAAATTATCGCTGAATGCAATTAATGACGGATATGATAAAGGAGCTGAAATGTTATTCATTGCATGACAGGAGGGGGTTGAGGAGGGTCATGGGAGTGTACAGGGCATATACTGGCGATGAGGCATGGAAAGATATTGCAATAGGTATGAAAAGTAGTTCATGGAAGGGAAAAGATGGCCATGACCACAAGCTGGCACTCGATTTCAAGCACAAGGGTGTAGGAAGATTCTCTTTTTTAGGTAAGGATGTCAGGGATTGGAATGAGTTACCAACAGAAATGCTGAATAATTTACCGAAAACTTTGTAAGAATTTAAAGATAAAATTTGTATAGGGCAAATAAATATAGGTGGATGCAGGATGGGGGGAAGATGGGTATGTAGGGAAATTGTCACCGGAGCCTGTGCTCCGTGGCAATTAAATTAAATAAATTAAAAAAGCAAGCGCGTTATTTACGTTATAGCAAATCCCGGGCGTCTGGGATTCTTATTGACGTCACAAGTATGCACAGGTGCGCGCCATGCCTAGAATGGAATGCGATAGTAATCAGTTATTTTTGAGGCCGGACTTTCTTAGAAAGAAAGCCCATTAGCCGTCCGCCATTACGAAAGGCACTCAGCTATAGCAAATAACTCTGGGTTATTCATAGCGCGCCATTTTGAAAGCGTGACGTGGACATAGCGGAGGCTGGCAGTCCGGAATTTCGTGTAGTGACAGGTATTTGTTATTAGCGATCGATGACGAACGCAGTGCGCGCCGAATAGGTTGCGACATATCACTATTAATCGTCCGGCTGGCTTGTTTGTACAGCGTTGAGAAAACACCTCTCCCATGTTCCATTGCCGTTACCGCAGGTGCACAGAAATATTTTAGCCCTCAACCAAGCACAGTAAAATTTTATCTTCCCTTCAAGAAGAGGTATAAATTAATGATATTGTATAACCTAGCAATGGTCGATTTCCGTTTATCAAAATGTTCGTGACACACTCAGAAATCAGGAGACTGACTCTTCCATAGATCGTCTTTATCTTAAGTCGTGAATGAATGCAGACCTCCGCTGAGAAGAAATAGGAGAAATTTTTACGTAGTGAATATAGTTATATATCAGTTTTCGTAGTCAGGAGTAAAACCTAAGAATCACAAAATTGTGTTTGGATCCTGAGCGAACAGAAAAGCAGCTTGAGGCTTTGTATTTAATTAGAAAATAAGATACAAACGATGTGAAAGCAAATGTGATAATGGCATTTCCGTGGAATATGCACCATGCAACGTCCTGGCATAGCTCATATTCACGTCTATACTCTGCAATTCATATTGTGGAAATTGACAGAAGGTGCTTTGCACTAAACTAACTCTGTGCGTTCCACTCCCAAATAACATAATGAAATAGAAAATATACTATATAAGCATCAGTACGGTAATCACCCAAACAGATTGGTGGTCGAAATATTTAGACGCACTTGTAAACGAAAGGTAGTTTTCACTTGGTTGCCAATCAATTTAACCTGCTGACATTTGGTAGGTAGTAAGTTAAACATTGGTCTCACGCGCTGCGCCGTGTATCGCCCAGAACCCTAGCACATACTATTAATCTACCCCTTGCGATACGGTCAGCAAAACTCCATATACCTCATTCTATTAAAAATTCGACGGATCCTTCAAAAATACATGGCCGAATTCCTCCCCGTTCTTTGCCCCCACACCATTCCAATTTCAAGAGGATGAGCAGAAAAATGCAAAAAAAATCTAATGCCCACTAATTTATATTGACCTAATTTTTTACCCGTACGTATGTATATTAATTGTCATTCCTAACAGTGATTAGCACCCAACGTTATGGGGAGCATTCGGGAGGCCGTACCTTCCATTAATAAATACTAGCATTTACTTATTTCCTCATTGTTATATTATCATTCAGTGACTTATCGCGATACTGTGCGAAATATTCACATGGGTCAGTTAGTATACATGAATTCTACATTTAAATATATAAGTTTCTTGTCGAAACAAAAGAGAAACTATCAGAAGGCTTTCTGGTACCTGAAACGTCTTCGAGATGGCGTTACAGCCGTTTCCGATATACAAAACACACACATTTTTCAATTTTTTTATTTTTTTTGGTTTAATACTCGTTTTTGCGGGGAAAGAATCTATTTAGATAAACTTAAAAAGCAAAAACGTTATCTAAATATGAAGTTTCATCCAAACCGTTAGAGCCGTTTCAGAGATCCAAAATATATATCAAGTATATAATTTCCTTAGCTCACTCATTCACTCACCTCGCTAGCTATTGGCTGGAGAACACTGGTGTCACGTGTCAGCCTTCGCTCGCAAAACAGCGGCCAGAGATACCATTAGAAGAAATTCGTGGTTATATCCACAACCTACTAGCTAAGCAACTACTACCAAATTAATTGCGATAATACATTCATCAAGTTTGCTTTTCGTAGTGTTTCATAGTTAAAAAAATTTTTGATAAATGTTGCGGCTGAAAAAACGTGGATCTGCTTTTCAGTAACATGTTGCTGTTGAAAACAACTTTAAAATTTTTTTTAAAAATTAAATTACTCAAGGTGTCTGCTGTAACCACGAATGCCAACTGTCATTTCGACTTAGGATAAATTTCAATTTAATTAAAAATTTCACTAATGTTGTTGATTGACCAAAGTTTGTACATAACCCTTTTACTTGATCTTTAGGTATTTTACCGACCACTTTCGTTAATCGTCTTTATTCATGTTCACTGTACGTGAGTCATTAGTTTATTATAAGTGGACATCAGGACAAATATGTTACCGAATCCACTATTCTGGCAATTCATTTTTTCGGAGTGGAATGTGTATTAAGTTCTCTTGCCGATACAGATACTATGACCCATGATTACATTATGAGTGTTTTCCAGTCTTAGTAAAAAAAAAAAAAAAAAAACAGTGATGATTTCGAAGCTAAAAGGAATTTTTAAAAATTTTGCTGAGTGAACTTTAAGGGTTAAATACAAAGAAGTTTGTTTTTAAGCAATTATACAATTGCGCTATCGTCCCTGTTCGTTTTTAATATCCACTTGAGCTCTTCAAGCTCAGAAATTTTATTTACTCTAAAACACAGGTCAGGTTTATATTTGATCAAATTTGGTCACCCTGTGATAATCTTTCATCCTAAAAACTGGAACTATTCTAGACCCGTGACGATACGCAAAAATCGGTCACGGGCTTACAATCGTATATCGCTCGTTTTAAGATATAAAATTCGGTAGACATTGCGTTGGAGCATAGTTACCTGGGTTGGCGGCGTCCCTGAAGACCTTGGGCTGGTCGCGGTACTGCAGGAAGTACTGCAGGTGGCCCATCTCGTGGTGCGCCGTCACCAGGTCCGCCATCGTCACACGCGCGCACATCTTGATCCTGCGAGCACAGAGCACGCCAGTCACTACGAGCCCCTCTATCGGCGACAGGTCTGGGGGTACTACGACATCACGCAGACAGTTCATACCGACACGGGTCGTGTGTGCACGAACATTGTCCTGTTGTAATATGTGTGGTGGCCCGAGGTTTTTTTTTAGAGATTTATTGGGACGGATGAGCTTTTACAAAGTACTAGGTCGGTTGCGACAGCAGCTGTAAACAGTTGCAGCACAAGGAATGTGTAAGCTCAGATTGCGAATCATGACTTCACTCAACGAGGAATGACCGCATCAAAGGGCAAAGCTGTTGGCTACCAGATCTCCCCACCAAATAAAATGGAGTGGGGGAGCGTTGATCAAAACTGGACAGCAGAGAGCGAGGAGGGTCTGTCTGGCAGCGTGGAACCACAGGTCTTCGAGTCGATCCTGGTGGTGGTCACAGGAAGCAGCCACCATGGACACAGGTGGGAGTGAACCAGCTGACGCGAGTTCGAACAGGATAGATGCTCACGGGAAGTCAAGCTCTGACATTATTTAATACACAAACTTTCAATCTGCGTACATCATTCAATAACGTTTGTGTAATTTAAGGATGTATTTGTGTGTGTTTCTGTTTCTGTGGTGCCATTTTCGTCAGAAACCTTCAAAAACAAATCACATGAAAACTATACAAACGTCCAGCAGAAACAAACACAACGACTCCTCATATTTCTATAAATAAAAACATGTAAACTTACTTATTGTGCGTTCGAAAATGGGAATAAATTCCCGAAACGCGTCATGCACAAAATAAATTAAAGCAACAAAAGTAACTGTCGCAGATTTTCATTTGTTTACCCTCAATTTGAAACAGTTGCAGACTTTCACTAATCCATTTTGTTATGGATAAAGTTAAGAATTATTCATCATTTCTCTTGGTAAATCATTCCAATCCCTGACACCCTTCCCCAAAAAAGAGAATCTTCCTACATCCTTGTGCCTGAAATCGAGTGCCAGCTTGTGGTCATGGTCATCTTTTTCCTTCAATGCATTACTTTTAATTCTTACCATAATATCTTACCATGCTACATCACCAGTATATGATTTTTACACTCCATGACCATCTTCACCCTCCTCCTGTCTCGCAATGAATCCCCATTCCAGCTCCTTTATCATATCTATTACTTACTGTATTCTGCAGTAATGTCTGGAAACAAATCTAGCAGCCCTTGTTTGCGCACCCCTCCAACTCCTGTATTTGATACTCAAAATGTGGGTCCCATACTACACCACCATATTCAAGCAATGGTCTGACCAAAGATTTGTAACGCAATTCCTTTATTTCTCTCGTGCACCCCCTCATCACTCTCTCCAACAAGTGCAGAACTTTGAAACCTTTCCTACTACCTGACCAATGCGTCCTGCCCAGTTAAGCTTGTTATCAGACGTAATGCCAAGAAATTTATATTTCAAGTCTTTAACAAGCAATTCTTTCCCCACCTTATATTTATAATTAATCTTTTGTTTTTTATTTGTGTATCTAATAAGCTGACTCTTCGTTGCATTTATCTTCATCCTATGTTTACCAACCCAACTAGATATCCTGTCCAGATCACCCTGCAACTGTTTACAGTCCTCTACTCTCCATCATAAATATTAAAAGCTAAAGTGACATTTCCGTGAACCCGTCTCCCCTCGGTGAGATTTGATGGGATTTCACACCCCCCCCCCCATTTTACCTCACGTAATTAATGGACGCCTCCTAAGCAGCCAACATTCTGTTGTTGTTTTCTTCGACCACAGAAAACTCCCGCTAGTAGCTGACGGTCGTGATAGATAGATAGAGAGAAGATGAGAGAAACGCAGGCCTCTGCTTGGTGGCGCGTCGCACCTGTAGTCGGAGCGGTCGCAGAAGTCCCAGGCGGAGGGCTGGCACTGCACGACTCGGTCTGGAGGCTGCTCCAGCAGCGAGCGCTCCCAGAAGGAGGGCGGCGCCGCAGACAGGTTGAGGCTCGCGTAGAAGTCGTCGGCCAGCGCGAACAGCGACAGCGGCGAGTAGCCCTGCGCAGCAGACGCAACTAGTGGAACACGAGGCAGAGTCAAACGAAAACCTCCCCGACTCAACCACTCGCGCACCTCGTCATCCGAGTCTACAGCTGTCGCTGCGTCATCCAGTGTCACTGGGCGGTTTTCCAATGCGATGGCTCCGCCTGCTGCTGTGCTCACGACACGCTGTGCCTGGCATCAGCTAACACGTCACAACAGACAGGCTTCCCCGTACTCTACCTTCAATCAGCGATAAATGTCAATAGGTGTTACACCTTCTGCTTATAAGGTACACAGATAAAAAACTAAACTAAACGTTAATTATGATTATAGGGCGGGGTCAGAATTGCTTGTTGAAAGCTTCAACTGTAAATATCTTGGCATAACGTTTGATAACAAACTCCGCTGGATCCAGCGCATTTGGCAGGTGGAAATCCTTCATTTACTGGAGAGGGTGATGAGAGGATGTACCAGAGAAGTTAGGGAGTTGGGTCACAAAACTTTGGTAACACTATTGGTTAAATATAGTTTGGGAACACATTTTGCTTATCAAATACAGGAGTTGGAAGGTGTGCAAAGAAGAGCAACTAGATTTGTTTGTGGAAATTATCGCGGGATCCAGTCAGTAACTGATATGATAAAGGAGCTGGATTGGAAGTCATTGGAGGAAAGGAGGAGGGTGAAGACAGTGCTGGGAATGTACAGGGCATATGTTGGTGATGGGGCTTGGAGGGTGAAGACAGTGCTGGGAATGTACAGGGCATATGTTGCTGACAGAGCTTGGAGGGTGAAGACAGTGCTGGGAATGTACAGGGCATATGTTGTGATGGGGCTGGAGGGTGAAGACAGTGCTGGGAATGTACAGGGCATATGTTGTGATGGGGCTGGAGGGTGAAGACAGTGCTGGGAATGTACAGGGCATATGTTGCTGACAGAGCTTGGAGGGTGAAGACAGTGCTGGGAATGTACAGGGCATATGTTGTGATGGGGCTGGAGGGTGAAGACAGTGCTGGGAATGTACAGGGCATATGTTGCTGACAGAGCTTGGAGGGTGAAGACAGTGCTGGGAATGTACAGGGCATATGTTGTGATGGGGCTGGAGGGTGAAGACAGTGCTGGGAATGTACAGGGCATATGTTGGTGATGGGGCTTGGAGGGTGAAGACAGTGCTGGGAATGTACAGGGCATATGTTGCTGACAGAGCTTGGAGGGTGAAGACAGTGCTGGGAATGTACAGGGCATATGTTGGTGATGGGGCTTGGAGGGTGAAGACAGTGCTGGGAATGTACAGGGCATATGTTGCTGACAGAGCTTGGAGGGTGAAGACAGTGCTGGGAATGTACAGGGCATATGTTGTGATGGGGCTGGAGGGTGAAGACAGTGCTGGGAATGTACAGGGCATATGTTGCTGACAGAGCTTGGAGGGTGAAGACAGTGCTGGGAATGTACAGGGCATATGTTGTGATGGGGCTGGAGGGTGAAGACAGTGCTGGGAATGTACAGGGCATATGTTGCTGACAGAGCTTGGAGGGTGAAGACAGTGCTGGGAATGTACAGGGCATATGTTGCTGACAGAGCTTGGAGGGTGAAGACAGTGCTGGGAATGTACAGGGCATATGTTGGTTATGGGGCTTGGAGGGTGAAGACAGTGCTGGGAATGTACAGGGCATATGTTGCTGACAGAGCTTGGAGGGTGAAGACAGTGCTGGGAATGTACAGGGCATATGTTGTGATGGGGCTGGAGGGTGAAGACAGTGCTGGGAATGTACAGGGCATATGTTGCTGACAGAGCTTGGAGGGTGAAGACAGTGCTGGGAATGTACAGGGCATATGTTGTGATGGGGCTGGAGGGTGAAGACAGTGCTGGGAATGTACAGGGCATATGTTGCTGACAGAGCTTGGAGGGTGAAGACAGTGCTGGGAATGTACAGGGCATATGTTGCTGACAGAGCTTGGAGGGTGAAGACAGTGCTGGGAATGTACAGGGCATATGTTGTGATGGGGCTGGAGGGTGAAGACAGTGCTGGGAATGTACAGGGCATATGTTGGTGATGGGGCTTGGAGGGTGAAGACAGTGCTGGGAATGTACAGGGCATATGTTGCTGACAGAGCTTGGAGGGTGAAGACAGTGCTGGGAATGTACAGGGCATATGTTGTGATGGGGCTGGAGGGTGAAGACAGTGCTGGGAATGTACAGGGCATATGTTGCTGACAGAGCTTGGAGGGTGAAGACAGTGCTGGGAATGTACAGGGCATATGTTGGTGACAGAGCTTGGAGGGTGAAGACAGTGCTGGGAATGTACAGGGCATATGTTGCTGACAGAGCTTGGAGGGTGAAGACAGTGCTGGGAATGTACAGGGCATATGTTGGTGACAGAGCTTGGAGGGTGAAGACAGTGCTGGGAATGTACAGGGCATATGTTGCTGACAGAGCTTGGAGGGTGAAGACAGTGCTGGGAATGTACAGGGCATATGTTGTGATGGGGCTGGAGGGTGAAGATAGTGCTGGGAATGTACAGGGCATATGTTGGTGACAGAGCTTGGAGGGTGAAGACAGTGCTGGGAATGTACAGGGCATATGTTGCTGACAGAGCTTGGAGGGTGAAGACAGTGCTGGGAATGTACAGGGCATATGTTGTGATGGGGCTGGAGGGTGAAGACAGTGCTGGGAATGTACAGGGCATATGTTGGTGACAGAGCTTGGAGGGTGAAGACAGTGCTGGGAATGTACAGGGCATATGTTGCTGACAGAGCTTGGAGGGTGAAGACAGTGCTGGGAATGTACAGGGCATATGTTGTGATGGGGCTGGAGGGTGAAGACAGTGCTGGGAATGTACAGGGCATATGTTGGTGACAGAGCTTGGAGGGTGAAGACAGTGCTGGGAATGTACAGGGCATATGTTGCTGACAGAGCTTGGAGGGTGAAGACAGTGCTGGGAATGTACAGGGCATATGTTGGTGACAGAGCTTGGAGGGTGAAGACAGTGCTGGGAATGTACAGGGCATATGTTGTGATGGGGCTGGAGGGTGAAGACAGTGCTGGGAATGTACAGGGCATATGTTGCTGACAGAGCTTGGAGGGTGAAGACAGTGCTGGGAATGTACAGGGCATATGTTGGTGACAGAGCTTGGAGGGTGAAGACAGTGCTGGGAATGTACAGGGCATATGTTGGTGACAGAGCTTGGAGGGTGAAGACAGTGCTGGGAATGTACAGGGCATATGTTGTGATGGGGCTGGAGGGTGAAGACAGTGCTGGGAATGTACAGGGCATATGTTGCTGACAGAGCTTGGAGGGTGAAGACAGTGCTGGGAATGTACAGGGCATATGTTGCTGACAGAGCTTGGAGGGTGAAGACAGTGCTGGGAATGTACAGGGCATATGTTGCTGACAGAGCTTGGAAGGTGAAGACAATGCTGGGAATGTACAGGGCATATGTTGTGATGGGGCTGGAGGGTGAAGACAGTGCTGGGAATGTACAGGGCATATGTTGGTGAAAGAGCTTGGAGGGTGAAGACAGTGCTGGGAATGTACAGGGCATATGTTGGTGACAGAGCTTGGAGGGTGAAGACAGTGCTGGGAATGTACAGGGCATATGTTGTGATGGGGCTGGAGGGTGAAGACAGTGCTGGGAATGTACAGGGCATATGTTGGTGATAGAGCTTGGAGGGTGAAGAAAGTGCTGGGAATGTACAGGGCATATGTTGCTGACAGAGCTTGGAGGGTGAAGACAGTGCTGGGAATGTACAGGGCATATGTTGGTGACAGAGCTTGGAGGGTGAAGACAGTGCTGGGAATGTACAGGGCATATGTTGTGATGGGGCTGGAGGGTTAAGACAGTGCTGGGAATGTACAGGGCATATGTTGCTGACTGAGCTTGGAGGGTGAAGACAGTGCTGGGAATGTACAGGGCATATGTTGGTGACAGAGCTTGGAGGGTGAAGACAGTGCTGGGAATGTACAGGGCATATGTTGCTGACAGAGCTTGGAGGGTGAAGACAGTGCTGGGAATGTACAGGGCATATGTTGTGATGGGGCTGGAGGGTGAAGACAGTGCTGGGAATGTACAGGGCATATGTTGCTGACAGAGCTTGGAGGGTGAAGACAGTGCTGGGAATGTACAGGGCATATGTTGTGATGGGGCTGGAGGGTGAAGACAGTGCTGGGAATGTACAGGGCATATGTTGCTGACAGAGCTTGGAGGGTGAAGACAGTGCTGGGAATGTACAGGGCATATGTTGTGATGGGGCTGGAGGGTGAAGACAGTGCTGGGAATGTACAGGGCATATGTTGCTGACAGAGCTTGGAGCGATGTTGGGAGAGTTAGGAATAGTGCACGGAAGCGGAAAAGCGACCATGACCACAAGTTTGCCCTTGATTTCATGTATAAGGGAGTGGAAAAATTTTCTTTTGTTGGTAAGGGTGTCGGGGATTCGAACAAATTACCAAGTGTACTAATGAATAATTTTCCAAAAACGCTTAAGGAAATTAAAATTTGTTAATCAGAATAGTAAATGGGGGAGGAATTTAATATTCTAATTATAAAAGAATGTATATATACATATATATATATGTTACATGACTATATATATTTGATGACTAGGGAAATTGCCACAGGAGTGTTCGCTCCATCGGAATTCAATTAATAATAAAAAAAATATCTTATCACCGAACGCTGTTCTAGTGTTGCTTGTGGGTGACGATCTTTATATTGTTCCTGCGGTGATACTTGGGGATCTTTACTGTGCTTCTACTTGTGGGAACATCCGGCACATTATTTCAAACAGGTCTACCATCTTACAGCCCACTGGCACGCACTATAGATTTTATATTACACTTTTAAGGTTTTCATTTGACTCTCCCTCGACATGTCGCCGCGTCCTGTCGCTGGGTTAGGTTGCTACGTCTCTCTCTGTCCGCTAAGCTGATGCAGCGACTGACCTGGGCGAGCATTTCCGGCCCGACGTCCAGGAAGTTCTTGCCGGGGTACGGGATCGTCACGTCGAGGATGTTGCTCCAGGATTGCGCCCACATGTTGCCTGCAACAGAACACGCGTGATCAGACGAGTGAGGGGCGACACGACAGGGAGAGGCGTCCATCGCTTAACAAAATGCAAAATGGCGCTGGTTACAGCCACTGCCGCACGCCAGCCTCAGCTAGAACCAGGTCACCAGAATGTGCAATGCTAGTCTATATTCGAAACGTGTCTTCTATATGATATGGTCCTGCTATCGTTACCACGAAACATACTTCGTAGACTATAGGGACGCCTTTTAATGTAACTGTTGTACTTCTTCCAGAATTCTCTCGGCTTGCACGCGTGCACCTCCCGTTGCTCTCGGGATGTTGCCGCGGTGTTTCGTCTCCCTTTCCGCACACTGCAGCTATCAACCTGATACAATTTTTTTACTTATGGCTTTACGCCTCGTCATCGTCGAAAACCCAGAGGCGGTATGGGACTCGGGACAAGGAACTGGAAGGAATTTGGCCATGGCCTTTTGAAGGAAGAAACGCTGCATTCACTTGGAGTGATTTGGGGAAACCAAAATCTGGATGCCCGGACGGGGATTCGGACCGCCGTCCTCCCGAATGCGAGGCCAAAACGTTAACCGCTCACCCCCCCCCCCACGCCAGGTCCGCCTGCCACGTGTGGAGACACGTGCACCACCACCCTGGAAGCGGTGGTTCTGACATGCCACGTGTGGAGACACAGAACGGTATTAGGAAGTGGATGAAAGTAATACGTATCAAGTTGTTTGGTCGTGTGGAGGAGAGGGAATGTGACTTTACTGATCACGTGCTCGTGCAGATAACGGCCAAGCCTCGTGCATTTGGAAGGTCACCTTACCAACGAGCAGGCGACGGTTCGCTGCAGAACCAACACCCTGGCCGCGGGTACTCACGAATCACGTCGCCCTAGCAGCAGAGGAAAAAGGGCTGCAGGAGCACACCAAACGAAGAGCATGTTGGAGCGTGGAGCGCTGACTCAGAGCAGGCAGTCACATCACTCGTAAACACAACTCATGTCCCTACAGTTTACGAAATACCTGAGTTTTATTTCAACGGTGCAGGACTTTGTGGACGCCTCGTGTTTTCTGTGTGGAATGCGTAGTTAATGAGGCACCTATAAAACACTAATCAGCACGGCAAATCTAACACCAAACACGCAAAGGAAAGATCTCTACGAAACCTGTGATTACTATGACAGGAAAGACAAGAAAAAATGAAAAATTTAGATAAATTCCATATAATTATCAATGAAGTAACAGACGTACAGAACAAAGAAGTCGCTAAGAATAACAAACACACTGCAAATTACAGAGAAATTATCAATGGCGACACCAAAGTAAAAATAAAAAAAAAATACAAAATTCAATGTAAAATCATATACACAAAATGAAATATTATTTCATTTCTTTTACAACTGAGTATAATCATGAAACACAGTTTTAAATTAGACAACACAAAACAAAAAGAAAAGTAATAACGAAATATGATTGACCAGAATTGCGGAAACGGTTCGTTTAAACTGTTACTGCTACTGCAGCGGCAACTACAAGCTGTAGAATATCTACATCTCACACAACCTATCAAGGTTCGATGCAGCAACTCCGCCCTCGCTCATTTCAAGCCTGTGCGGTCGGAGTTCAGTGCTTCCACTGTCTGACCGCCAAGCCTACAAATTTTCTTCTTACGCTGGAAATCAAGCGCTACGTTACACTCGCGGTACTACTGATTCTACCACCGCCTCATCACCAGTATACTCCTTGTACACTCCCATGATCCTCTTCACCCTCCTCCTAGCCTCCAATTAATCCCATTCCAGCTCTACCATCATAGCAATTGCTCATTGCGTTCTACAGTAATTTCTAGAGACAAATACAGCAGCCCCTCTTTGCAAATACACCACCATATTCAAGCAATGATCCGACCAAAGATTGGTAACCTTTATTTGTCTTGCACATCCCCTCAACACTGTGTCCAACAAGTGAAGGGTTTTCCTAACAGCCACCCACTGTGTCCTGACCAACAAGCCAGCATTGTCCATCGACTGTACAAGTTGCACAAAACCTTTGAACCTAATAAGCAGACTCCTCTTTGCATTTGTGCTCATCGCGTGTTGCCCTACCGCGTTATATATCCCGTCCAGATCACCGTGCCGCTGCCGCTGTTCGCAGTCTTCTACCGTTTTAGTCCTGTAATTCGGAAGGTCTACATCTGACTGTAAAGCGTAAAGCATCATTCATTGGCTTTCTGGTTGCACTGGTCGCTCACTCTACGCTGACGACGAGAGGCACGCCGCCCTGCAGCCCCGGCAAGTCCTCGCCGACTTGCTCTGACACGCATTCACCATTTCATTCTCAAGCTGCCCACTATTCTTACATCTATTCAATCACAGAAGTAAGAAGATTGAATAATGGTCTTCCTCAAGGTTCATTTCTTCACCAATTTCTTTTTAATGTATATATATATATCCAACAGAATCCAAACGATTGTCTTATGCTGGCGATCTGGCACTAGTATAACAATCCCATAACATTCAGCAAATTTAAAATAGTTTAACAGCAGACCTCAAAACTCTGAGCAACTATTTTAAGAAATGGCGTCTCGTACCCAGTTACAGCGAGACAGAAACTATTATAGTGTCATCCATCTTAACAGTCGGGAGGCGAATCACTCGCTCGACGTTCTTCTTGATAACACTCCCCTCCCACACAATCCCTTCCCGAAGTATCTGGCGGTCGTAATGGATCGCATCTTGACGTACAATAAACATCTAGACAGCCTTGCATCAAGACTAAGAACCAGAGATAATATTCTGCAGAAGTTAACTGGCACCTCCTCGGGAGCATCCGCCTCCAAACTTCGCACCTCAGCACTGAGCCTTGTGTATTTTGCATCTGGATACTGCCCATCTGTCTGGATGAAAAGCACCCACACCGAAAATATCGACACAACTTTGAACCAGATAATGCGGATAATTAGCGGGTGTATCAAGTCCACTCCACTGTACTGGCTACTCGTTATGATTAACATCGAACCACCTACGATAAGACGACGCAATCGCCTAACTGCCCAATATAATAAGATCTGTCATAACTTGGATCTGCCAATGCGCGACGACGTTTGAACCCAATTCCAGAGACTTAACTCAAGAAGTCCAAGCACAAAAACTTCAAAACAGATTGTATCTAACAATTTAAACGAAAGAGAAGCATGGAGACTGGAGTGGTAGCCTCGCCCCATCAGAATGTCACTCCCCAATCAACAGGCACTAAAGGGATTCGACCTGGCTTGCTCTCAACAGAGTCGGGCCTGGCCACGGCAGATCTGCTTCGTCTCTTTACACGTGGGGAATGAGAGATTCATCAAATTGCGAATGTGGTCAGGTAGAGGAAAGCATCTATCACGAGACCTTTGATTGTCCACTTCGTGGGATCACCGAAAGACTTCATAGATGTTTCAAATGAAGCTTTACATTGGCTGCACTATGTCGATTTTGAATTTTAACTATAATTTAAAGTTACATTTTTATTAGTGTGAAACAATTGCATATAATTGTATTATTGATAATGTGTTATGGCCATAAGATTAATAAATAAATAGAATAAACATCGACTATCCGAGTCCGTCCACTCTGAACTTGAGTTTTGTGTCGTTAGTTCACAGATAAACTATCAAAGACAAGTTGGCCGCATATAACTAGCCCTGTTTCTTGCTCCTCCTCGATTTTCCTCCTTTAAACCTCAATTTCGGTTTTGAGAAAATGTTTTGAATAAGTGTGCGCACGCCAGTTGTTTGTGCCGCCCCTTGAAAGTGCCACTAATTCCTGATGGCCCACGACTACCTGCGTGCCTCACTGCAACACATGTCTAAATCGGAGCAAACTACATCATCAAATACGTAACTCAATTGCAAATTCTCTCTGTTTTAGTTTGAACACACCGTCGTCAAGTATACATTCCTAATGAGACATGGCTTATATCAGACGATATTAATTCGAAACTATCTACCGCTCTCCGACAGTCAAAGTGACATTGAAACATAAACTAAGCTAGCACCACGTATACTTTATTTGAACTGGTGGGATTCTGATTATTGCTTACGTACTGCAGAAACATACAAAAAATAAAAAAAAATGAAACATAATTTCCGTCTCTGCAAAAAAATATGCGGCAAGACAACTACCACTAAGAACATCTGTCAGTGCAGCACGTGAAACACATTCCGGATGAATGGACCAAGAGTAGATAGTGTACATCTATGCTACATATGTCGCAGAATCAGCCACAAAATGCCTTAAATAAGTTGAAAACTATACGAGTGCATGAAAGAGGGGTGCTACGTAGACGAATTCTTGAAACACAATAGGCAAAGACCTAGCAGAATAAATGTGATATTAAAAAAGGGTAGAAGTCAAAGTGGCAGTGCCAAGGGATATCTTATTGGGTCTATTTCTATTCATTATCCTAAAGAATGATTGTGCTGATGGTTTACTATCAGAATTTAGGTTGTTTCCAGATGACATAATGGCCTACAATACGATCAAAACGTGTGAACAGCTGCAGGGTGATCTGGACAGGATATCTAGCTCGGTAGGTCAACATGGGATGAAGATAAACGACCAGAAGAGTTAGCTTATTAGATACACAGATAGAAAGGTTGATTGTGATTATAGTGTGGGGAAGAAATTACTTGATGAAGACTTGAATAAGAGCTGAACTGGCCACCACACACTGGGGAGGCGATGATGTGGTGATATAGCAGACAAGTGAGGGAATCGGGTTACAAAAGTTTGGTCTACGGTGAAACCATTGCTTGTATATGGTGGTGCGGTATAGCTCGTCGACGTCGACGCCATCACAGACTGGGGGAAGAATTTGCTCATGGTGTTTTGAAGGAAGCGTCCTAGTATTCGCCTGCGGCGGTTTAATGAGTATGTGGAACGGCGTCCTTCGAAATGCGAGGCCAGAGTGTTACCGTACTCCGTGTGCTATATCATGAATATACAGGACTGGGAGACTTGGGAGGAAAGTGAAGAGAGTGGTGTGTCGAGAGGACTGGATGGCAGGATTAGGAGCAGCGCGTGAATGACGAGCGCTCTCGCAGCCAGTCTCACGGTTTGCGAAGGTTTTGTTTTGTTTTGTTGGTTTCTAATATAAATTACCGAGGGAAACACTGAACAATATTGCTCATGGACTGAAAGAATTAGTAGAAAAATTTATTAAGACGAAAGCAGGAGTGTAGTGGCCCTGTCGGCTGATCTACAAGCGCGGACGGGATAAGCTTCCACTGGAGCCGTGGGTAAGGGTCGAGCACAGAAGTCGACCAGGGTTCCGATATGAATATTCGTCATACGTAGGTCCCTACTGCAACACTTGACAGGTTTTATGGCTCAGTACCTTCAGATGTTAACACAGAAATTGAGGTTAAATTACTGTAAACGACAATTCCATATTTACTCATTTATTTGCATGAGGAATGACTGATGGCTTACGTGAATATTTACAGAGTTTAATTGGCTTTGTAACAAAAACGTAACTCCAACATTAGAGATGGGGCCAAGGACTAGGAGAGCATGTAACTGATGGGTGCCTCGCAGCCCAAACTAACTG
Organism: Vandiemenella viatica; assembly: GCA_031002005.1. Lineage (NCBI taxonomy): Eukaryota > Metazoa > Arthropoda > Insecta > Orthoptera > Morabidae > Vandiemenella > Vandiemenella viatica. Next base: position 151,060,852 of record CM061918.1, read on the forward strand.
GAATATTGACAATATCTTTACAAGACTATGCCCACGTGACGGTGACCAAACGATTGACCCTCTGACTGTCTACACCCCGCCTACCTTTGTATCAGACGTTTGGCGTCATCTTCTTGCCTGTGACGACGCCCTCAGCGTGGATGTGGTGCGTTGAAAGACTTTCGTATAGAGACAGACAGACAGACAGACAGCCTGTTGATGCTCCCACTGTGTGGAGAGGACCATACCCCTCGCTAACCTGCTGTATGAAGTCGCTTTACCAGCTCGCAGTAATGACTGGCGCTAGGCGACTGGCGACTTAGGACTTGCTGATTGAAGTGCTACTTCTCCTGATCGTAGCACTCTGCTATGCTCGCCCACCCTGAATTCTAATTTGAGAAATACGAGGGTTTTAGGCAAGTGATCGACCTCGATCACTACAGGAGTGCTAGAGGTTACTACGAGGGCAAGTGTTATTTATTTATTTATTTATTTCTCGTGTCCAGGAAATAACATTAAAAGTTGAAACAAAGCAAATAAAATTAATTAATTAATATTAAACTTATGCAGTGTGACCAGAATTCCGCAATTCTGATAGCCTTCTCATTTACCCTAAAAAGGACGTCGATAGTGCAGGTGTCAGGGAGATTCGTGCATACCTGAAGATGTTGTGTGTCCTGCAGCTCACCACATTCACATAGTTCATTTTCAGTAGTGTAACCCCATCTTTTGATATGAGATCTATATCGGGACACTTCAGTTCTTAATCTATTTAATGCCTTCCATATGGCATATGGCTGATTGCACCCCATGGCCGGTGCCTCTTTGATATTCCTCCAGTGCCCTTCAAGCAACGAATTTCGCCATTGTTGTACACGGTGTGCTCCAGGTGAAGATTTTATGGCTGTAGTTGACTGTAAGAAGCTCTTCCTTGACTTTAACCTTGCAGGTTGAGGTTCGTGTCCAAACAAAGGATGTCTGTGGTCTGTTTCCTGTTTCCTCTTCTCCGTCACTGCAGCTGTTTTCCTTCGAATGTCACGTGGTGCTATACCTATGATTTGGTATATTTTGCTGACAGGAATCCTCGTGGTGGAGGAATCAGTCATTAGGGTTATTCCTAATGCCCAGGGTACGCCCGACCGTACTAGCAAGTGTTGATTGTAATTAAAGCAGGTTAAGACGGAGTGGCGAGGTTTCGCTTGTGGCTTCCAGGTCTCTTGTCGCCTGGTCCTGGTAGTTGAGACCTGGCTTGTCGTGTGAGCTGTGTCTGGTCGCCGCGCCTGGGCAGGCCACTGCAGTCGGCGAGGCAGGAGACGAAGACGAGTTATCAACCACATAACATAAAGCCTAACGCGCCAGTAAGGGGCCCAGAAGCCGGAATATTGAACACCAACCTCCTTCAGGGGGAATATGTTTACAAGCCACCGAATCACAACTAACGTTCAACTAAAAGGTCGAGGAGGAGTCGGCCATTGAGAAGATGGTGCAGGTAGAAGAGGTGGCAGAGATTTCTGATGACGTTGGAAGTCACTGCGCTGAATGTTTATCAACGCGTGAGGACAGCTCTGTCGTTACCACTCACTGTCCAAACTGCGAGACTAGAGGAACGGGAAAGCATGCTCCCAAATGATTTGCAAACCTTGAATGAGTCTTATGTGAAGAGGAGACTCTATCAAAGCCTGACTAAGACAGAAGTGAGTCTTCTGACTCTTCTAATAGCACATCAGCAACTCAAAGTGAACTTACGCCACAGTTTCTACTCTAAGTATCTTGGTATCACACCTTAGACCGTTCCTTAACATTCAAAAACACCTAGGAAATAAAATACAAGTCAGAAACTTAAGAAACAAAACAACACCATGAGGAAGCTGGCCGGCACTTCGTAGGGAGCTGATGCGGACTCACTAGGAACAACCGCTCTCACCATGGTTTACCCTGTCGCTGAGTACTGTGCTCCAGTGTGGCAATGTAGTGATCACACTAGAAAAATCGACGTAACTGTATGAGAATAATAACTAAGTGGCACACTAAAATCTACCCCAGTCCCCCGGTTACACATCATCAACAATATACCACCTCCAGAGATAAGACGCCAAAAAGCTACAGCACGTAAGTGGATAAAACTGCACCATCCAGAACATACACAGGACCTCCCAACCACGAGGTCCTAATTGACCTACCCCCACTCGTGTTAAATTCAGAAATCATTTATGGCGTGACGTATATGATTTAAATGTGGAAGAAAATTGACGAATCGAGATTCGCCAGCTCTTTCACGAAGACCACCACCTCTAGATTACATCTTCGATGACTTGAATATGTCATCCAAACTCATTTATTAACCGTTTCTCCCGTAACATACTTTTTATCCAGTCACCCATACCCTTGATAGAAATGGTGACCACGCGTTTCCCAAAGCTTCTTCAAAGACCTTGAAGTACAAAGACAAAACCTCGAAAAGAGTCCACATTAAAATTAATTACAGACACTTACACAAGTATACACATATTAAACAGTTCATGTTATACAACTTTTAATTGTAAAAAAAAACTGTAATTAGTTTAAAAATGATAAATATCGATTATTATGGTGTCCTTTTTCTTTTCCATGATTGGATTTGTGTTGAAAATACGAACTCGAAAAACAAATCGAAAAATGATCGATTTAAAGAAAATCGATCTTTTAGACCTCGATTTTTTTGTGAATCGATTTATCAGATTTCGGTTCGAATGAATTCATGAATCGATCTTTTTCGCAAAGATTTACCATCCCTATCTGTGACACATGAAGATATTCAAGATCCTAATGGTGAACTTTTGGGATTCCATCTGAAGAGAGAGCGGAGCTTAAATCGCGTAAGAAGAGACGACTCGAAATGCGACGCCGTGTTCTATCGCGGGAACTGCGGAGCTCCTTCCCAGAGTGTGGAGCGCATCATCAAGGAATGCCCTCTGAGGAGGTATGATGGACCATACCAAGGTGTTACCACTTCCTCCTTGGCTTGGCTGGTCGTACCTAGTATGTGCGCGGGGAGCGGCGCCTGGCGACTGATCTTGTCGGACCCGTACAGGTCGCGCAGCTTGCGCCTCACAGCAGCAGCAGCAGCAGCAGCAGCGTCATCTGGCGCAGATTTCCTGCAGTGCAGTTGCAGTTCCAGGGGGTTCCCTTTTCCTGTTGTCCTGTTGTGGGATTTTTGGACTAACTTCTGACTTAGTCTTTGAATTTGAAATTGTCGTCTGGTTGGACAAAGCCCGTCTGCCTTTCTTTAGCCAGGGTTACAAAAATATCTAAGTCTAAATTCTAAGTCTAACATCTAAATCTACTGTTTTTTGATTTTTGAACTTTTGTGATTTTTTAACTAAAACTAAGGGGGGGGGGTTATATACATTGACATATTTACATGGGAACCTAGATCTATGCATTTTAGCCTACCTAAGCTAATGGAGGGTTTTGACTTATGATGGCCTACTTAAATCTATTGGGGGTCATAAGATATATACAGGGCCTACATTTACGGTGTGGGGCCTATTTACAACTAGTGGTGGACTTGGGGTTTTGGAGGAGTGGCCTAAAAAGTTTTAAACTGCCTCGTCAGTGTAAGCCTGGGTCGTTTGACCTGGCGCATTTCCTCTGACTCGTCGCTTATATCAGAAATTAAATTATGTTGGGATACAGAACATTTCTGGAAGAATAATTCTGATTTTGCCTTTATTGTGTCACCTAGGGGTGGAAAGCAGAGAGATCTCCTGATTTCCCGGTTTCTGACGTACCTCGGAGCATCCGAGATGACGCGCAGCGCTCTGTTTTCCAGTGCTTGCAATTTGTTTACATGACAGTCGGCCGCCATGCTCCATATTTCCGAACCGTACAGGAACGTAGGCTGGATTATCGCACGGTAAAGGAGGAGTTTTGTCTCCGTGGATAGACCTTCGCCTCTCAGCAGGGGGTAGAGGCCGGCTAGTTTCGCTCTTGATCTGTTTTTTACTTCGGCTACGTGTTTACCCCACGTGAGCCTTCTGTCTAGTCGCAGCCCCAAGTATTTTACTTGGTCCACCCAGTCTACTTCCAGATCCCTAATATGCAGCTTTATGTCTGGAATTTTAATTTTTGTGGAGAAGATGATAGGCTGGCATTTAGTCTCATTTATTTTGATGCGCCATCGGTTGCACCATTGCGTCATCTTGTCCAGGTGCCTTTGGACTTTTCCAATTGCATATTTTAAATTCCTGTTGCTCGCGTATATGTTTGTGTCGTCCGCGTACAGAGACATGTAACTCTCTGTTGTATGCGGTCCGTCGTTGGCGTAAATAAGAAAAAGTGGAGGCCCAATCCTACTTCCCTGTGGGACGCCAGCTTCTATGTCCTTGAGAGTACTATCTGCGTTGTCATGGTATACATAGAATTTCCTGTTGGTTAGGTAGGAATGCAGTAGATGTATTAAATTGTCTGGCACATTGTATTTATGTAGCTCGAAGAGTATGTCTTCGTGCCACACTCGGTCAAAAGCTTTCTCTATGTCTATGAATATCGCAGCAGTACCACTTCCTGCCTGCTTTTCTTTACAGATGTGCTCCACAAACCTTGTACATTGTTGCACTGTGCTGTGCTCTTTTCTGAACCCGAATTGCTGCGGTATTATGATGGTGTTGCTCTCAAGGAATTTGTTCAGTCTGTCCAACATCACTCCTTCAAGCATTTTGCCCATGATAGGCAAAAGCGAGATGGGCCTATAGCTTTCTGGCATTGTCCTGTTTTTGTTTGCTTTTGGAATTGCTATAACTTTGGCTATTTTCCAGTCCTTTGGAAAGTAGCTCAGGTTCAGACAGGCGTTGAAGGTCGAGGTTATAAATCTAATGGCTTGTGGAGGCAGATTTTTGACTTGGAGGGCGGAGATCTTGTCATACCCCGATGCCTTTTTGGATTTAAGGCCTCGCATGATAGACTCCACCTCCTCGTCATTTGTTTTTTGCACATAATTCTGCGGTCCGATGTGGATCAAGCGGTTTACTACACTCAGAACATGTTCCTTGTGAGATTCGCTTACATCGTCAGCTATTTCGTTCGGTTTGAAATGAGTTTCTAGCGTGTCCGCAAGGAGTTGAGCCTTCCCTGCTGGGTCGTACACTAGTCCATGCGGTCCACGTAGAGGCCGAATAGGTTCGGCTGTCTTGCTGTCTGACTTCGCAAGTGCCCATATCTTTCTGTTGTTGTTTTGTACTGCTGCGAGTTTTCTTTGCCAGTCTTGATGTCGATGTATTTTCAGATTCTCCTTGATTTCATATACTAGGTGGTTGACCATCCTTCTGTCAGCCGGGTCGCGCCATCGCTGCCACCTCTTGCGGATTCTATTTTTAAGCAGGATAAGATTTTTGATGTGATCTGGGATCGATGGTTTTCCACAGATCATAACTGTTTTTGTAGTTGCCTGCTTCATGCATTCTTGCATTACAGATGTAAGTTTGGCAACTGCTACGTCTACTTCATCAGTTGTCCCTAGAGTAGGTGGCTCCGCAAGGTGCAACGTGACATCATCCTTGTAGTGGTTCCAATTTGTCTGGAATCTATTTAAGTCCTGTGTTGCTGGTGTTCTAGTAGTCTGACTGACAGAAGAATCGGATTGTGATCGGAACTAAGCTCGCATTGGGTTGATACTTCCCTCTGCCATCTTAGTCCTTTCACAACGAATACATCCAAGACATCCGGTTGATGCCTTGCCGTACTCGGGAAGTGGGTTGGTACGTCAGGCGCCAGCACTTCGACATTTCTGCCGGCGTGTAGCACCCTAAGTAGCCCCCTTCCATTCCGATTGGTAAGTCTACTATGCCAGATCTGGCTCTTGGCATTCAAGTCACCACCTAGTATTACTGTTTCATTCCTACCTAACAGTGCTTGCACATTTTCCTCCTTGAGCTCCTTGTGTGGTGGATTATAGACTGCGACTAGATGCAAAGGTACCCCGTTTACAATGATCTCGACGGCCGTGTGCTCCAGGTCACCTGTCTGTGCGTTAGGCAGGTCTCTGTGGACCAGCCTGTTTTTGATCAGGACAGCAGTGCCACCCCCCTGCGTCTGTCTGTCAGTACGAGTCACAATGTAATTTCTCATCCTGAAGTTATTTCCTGGATTGAGATGGGTCTCCCCTATTAGTGCAATGTCAATGTCTTTTTCGTTGAGGTAGTCTAGTAGCTCTAGTTGCTTGTTAGAAATGCTATTGGCATTCCATGCTAATATATTTAATGTCGATTTAGTCTGTCTCGCCATCGCTGAAGAATTCGCTGGCGGCTTGTACTAGGATGAGTCCCTTGGCTAACATACTGTCGGCCTCTCGAAATTTGGTGAGCACAGTTTTCACCGTGCTTATCATCTTTCGAAGGTCAAATTCCTTTAGAAAAGAGACTATCTCAGCAAAGTCGGAGCCGAATCCTCCAGCTTTGGTTTGTCTGTCTGGCTGGCTTGCTTTGGTCCTGGTTGCGGTCAGTCTTGTCGCGCTTTTCGTTATTGTCAGTCTGCTTCTTGTCTGTCTGGTTGGTCCATGCGTTTGTCTTAGGAGGGAGGGAGGGGAACTGCTGGCTGTCAGAGACGTTCGGAGTCTCGTTTTGGTTTGCCTTCTCCTTCTCCTGCTTCTGTTGCTGGAGTCTGGCATTCCTAGCTTGCACAATTTTCTTGTACTGGGGGCAGCCACGATAGCTCGCAGGATGCTGGCCCAGACAATTAGAACACTTGGGTGGTTCATCTTTTGTTTTGGTACACGTCTTTGTTAGATGTTCCCCGGAGCACTTTACGCAGCGTGAATTTATCCTGCAGTTCTTTTGCCCATGACCAAATCTTTGACACCTGTGGCATTGAGAGAGTCCCTCTGGTGTCTTATACACCTCTATTTTGACCCTTAGATAAAGGAACTTATCTAGGTCATAGATCTTTCTTCCTTCCTCTGTGTTTTCCAAAGTTATCATGTAAAGTGGCATGGGTACTCTCCCATTTGTCTCTTTGTCGAATCTGGTCAGTTGTGACACGCTCTTTGCTGGGTAGTGCAGCTGAAGATGAATGGTGGCTGGTCGTACCTAGTATGTGCGCGGGGAGCGGCGCCTGGCGACTGATCTTGTCGGGCCCGTACAGGTCGCGCAGCTTGCGCCTCGCGTACGCGTGCAGCTGAAGATGAATGGTGGCTGGTCGTACCTAGTATGTGCGCGGGGAGCGGCGCCTGGCGACTGATCTTGTCGGGCCCGTACAGGTCGCGCAGCTTGCGCCTCGCGTACGCGTGCAGCTGAAGATGAATGGTGGCTGGTCGTACCTAGTATGTGCGCGGGGAGCGGCGCCTGGCGACTGATCTTGTCGGGCCCGTACAGGTCGCGCAGCTTGCGCCTCGCGTACGCGTGCAGCTGAAGATGAATGGTGGCTGGTCGTACCTAGTATGTGCGCGGGGAGCGGCGCCTGGCGACTGATCTTGTCGGGCCCGTACAGGTCGCGCAGCTTGCGCCTCACGTACGCGTGCAGCTGAAGATGAATGGTGGCTTGTCGTACCTAGTATGTGCGCGGGGAGCGGTGCCTGGCGACTGATCTTGTCGGGCCCGTACAGGTCGCGCAGCTTGCGCCTCACGTACGCGTGCAGCTGAAGATGAATGGTGGCTGGTCGTACCTAGTATGTGCGCGGGGAGCGGTGCCTGGCGACTGATCTTGTCGGGCCCGTACAGGTCGCGCAGCTTGCGCCTCACGTACGCGTGCAGCTGAAGATGAATGGTGGCTTGTCGTACCTAGTATGTGCGCGGGGAGCGGCGCCTGGCGACTGATCTTGTCGGGCCCGTACAGGTCGCGCAGCTTGCGCCTCACGTACGCATGCAGCTGCTCGTACAGCGGCCGCACTTGCTCCCACGCCGCCTCCACGTCGGCGCGCCACGTGGCCGACTCGTACGGGAACATCCAGTACTCGGACGTGTCCGCGAACCCTGCACACACAAAACACAAACACTGCATCAAACAGCGACTCTACATAAACGTTTAACAATCAAAGCCACACTCTAAGAAGGGACAGGATAACGCACAAAAGTTTCGCCCGTTGCTGGTTTTGTTGATTTATCACTTGTGGTACAACGAGGTAAATAGACACAATAAAAAGTGCGAATAATTGTGATTAGTGGTGGTAAGGTGTGTATTAGATAGTCAATAATGTTGATATAGCGGGAGTGAGGCATTAGCAATATTATGTTATTAATTAATGACGTTGCTGTGACAGCCGTTACGCCAGGAAGGAGTCACTCACCACCCGCGCTTGCCGCCAGTGTCCAGTCACCAACCCCTCGGACGAAAGTCATCCCTGGGGAGGGGTCTCGCCTGTGCAAGGCTATACGCTCCGCAGTAAGACGATAGGAATTGACGAAGTCAATGTTGGCAGTGTCCCTCTCGGAAAGACACAAGACGATCTCAGGTACGGCTACCTCACAGCATAGTGGGGTCTCAGTTTTAATACATAGCGGTTGCTGGCTGTATCGGAAGCCTACTAAGATGTAACTCCATTGTCTCCCTCATTGCCTCCATAAAAATGTTCACTCCCACTACGCGCGATTATGTGAATGAAAGTAATTGTAATAATGTAAATTGTTTAAGTGCAGAACTACTGGTGGAAGGTTTCTATGAACTTGTTTAGTTGGATACGTGTTCCAGTTCATTATACCGAACACTGAATCAAATTTGACCAAATATAACAGAATATTAGTTGATTTTTCTGTGGTTTATCATTCAAATTTTATTTCATTGTAATTGTTGCTACCTTTCACGTTGTGATTAATAAGTAATTTTAATAAAAATGAATGCAGACAATTTTGGATAGTTGTCCGGTAGGTAGAAAATAGCAAGAGTTATTAGAGGGGGTGGTAGGAAGGTTACAATATGGCAACCGCGTCAGTGAACGAAACGCATTTTACAATGTGCAACAGTAAAGAACAGCAGCAGTCGTTAGCAGAGCACTGTGATTAATTCTAATTGTGTGAGAGACAGAAACGACCATTGCAGACCATAGAGAGTTAAGATGGAATCGCGGCGAGGCAGGGTCTTCCACGTGGCGACCGTGCGCCTCCCTGCTGGCCGCCTCAGAAAAGAATTCAGGGCAGCGAACCATGCGTCGGACGCACAACAGGCCAGCATCAGTCCTGTCTATCACCACGAAACGATCAGTTTCTTGGCAGTTATGATGAGTAAATTTTCAAAGGCATTAGATACAATTTTCGAACGAAGCGCAAAAATAATAACAGTACAGAGGCAAATGTGCGAAAGATGGCATATTAGCTTTCCTTTAGATAAAGATAATGTGCAGCAGATAGATTATTTGAGCGATAAATCTTCTGTACATGAATGTAATATGCCGTTGGTTAAGAATGATTAAAGTTCCTGAAACCAACAGATGTCTTGTGAACGATGATTAGTTCAGAGAGTCAAGTATAGATTTTAAATATTAAGTTGTATAATAAAGATAAGATCACTAGTCAACTGTCTAAAAAATTGCAAAAGATGCATCATGAAGGTAATTTTATCTTGCAGAAGAATGAACCTAGCATGGAAAATCTTGATAATGAATTACGTGAAAAGATGATCATGGTACGTCAAACAGTCGGCAACCTATGTCAAATTCAGATCAGCTGGAAAATAGAGCTTCCGGTGAAGGGTTTAGCTCAGCCAAACATGAAAGTTGCAATGAAGTCTTCACGGGTCTACCGCCGGATTGTGTTTCAAAAACGCGATATTTCGACGACTAGCTTCGTCGTCTTCCTCAGGTGTGAAAACATCCGTACTGGTCGGCTGAGCGACAGATACTGAGGCAGCGCTGTACCCAACGGCTCTTTTCGCGGCCTGCGCCCTCCGGCTGGCAACCACAGCTAAGTATCTGCTCCATTGAACAGAGTTGTGTGGAGTTTTTGTCGGCAGACATTTACTCCAAGATCAGAACGATGTGGCATATCTTCCCTGAAGGTGTGTCGCCAATTTGGCTGTTCTTCTGGTACCTTCAAGGTATGGAGTATCACGCCACTTGTCCGCAGGAATGGTCAGCGCCTCAGTCAAGTTTAAGATGATACCTCAATTAAGATGTCAGCTTCGAGATCAGCTGCGTCAGTAGTTGCGCGATGTTACTCAACCAATCTTCACGGAGCAGCTCCTCTAGGCAGTCATGTCTGCAGCATCGTCGCTTTTTTGTTAAACCTGTCCTGAGTTTGCTAGGGTGATCTTCGAATATAGATGCCTATTGTTTCAGGTGAACTAGGTGGCATAGAAGATCCATTGTTCGTTTCCATTGGTGCATCTTTTCTTCTACAGGGCGATTGTTTGTTGCTGAAGGATGGCACTTGTTAGAGGAAGACTGGATCTTCTTTCTAACAGGGCAGGCACCGTAGCATGCGGCGTGGTCGCCGCCGCAATTGGCACATGTCGGAGTATCTTCACGTGAACGCGAGCAGACTAGGACGCTGTGCCCCTCATCGCAGCGGACGTTCGCACCTTAGATTTGCAGTCTTGTGCTAGGTGTCGGAAACCTTGGCAGCGCGAGTATTGCGTGACTGTCTTCTTCTTCTTTCTTGTAGTTACCTTCGGAGCTCGGTCAATTCGGTTCTTAGATCTTTGTCTGGTTGGCGTAGGACCTGCTGGCAGTGGTTGTTCCAGTGGCACAGGTGGATCCATCAACAGGCAGCTTGCATCAGGAACAAGTATTGTTTCCAGATGCGAGGCCATAGGTACTTCTGTGTGTGGACTGGTGGCGTCGGACTGCTTGCCTCCGAGACACTCCATGGCAGCCTCGAAGTCCGACTGGCTAGTTCACATTTGGAGCAGTCTTGTCAGGGTCGACCAGGGTTTATCAGGGAGGGCTGCAGGTAGGCGCAGCACCTCAATGATTTTGCCATAGTGCTTCAATCAAGTCACAGTTCTCAGCTGGCCCAAGACTTCCTCAAGAATAGTTGCTGACCAGCGTTCTTGGGTTGCAGCTCTTCCTCGAACATGGGCGTGGGTGAGGTCTCTTCAGTCACGTTCTCTTTCTGATTGGAGTTTGGTTCTTCTGTCTATTGAGTGGTAAACAGGGTTCGGTAGATGTAAACTAGGTACTCCTCCTCATTGAAGTGTTCAGAGAAGGCACTTGGGAAAGAAAAGTGTTTTGACGACTCCTTCCCATCTTCAATGACTGGTCTGGCGAGATGGGAGAACTATGGATTGCACAAGGTTCGGCGCAAGTTCCTGAAGCTCTGCACTGGGAGATCCCAGGCGAATATGAGGTTGCGCACCCTGAGTCGAAGCTACGCCTCCCAAGGTCCTTCCTTCTCGCAATGGTACTTTTCAATCCTCGTGATCCGTATGGGGAGATAGTGAGCGGTGCCTTTGCTGGCGAGGAATAGATAAATTTGAGCGTCATCTTCGAAGTCGCTAGTTTCTTCGTCTAGTGACCTTGGTGATGACCACGAAGTCCACGAGGAGTTCTCTGGAGAAGTCTGTGTGGGTGACTGTCGGATGTCCACATCTTGACCTCCTGGGGTGAGTGAGCTAACACTATCTTCTGCACGAGAATACAGGAGCTGCCGCGGTGGAGTTGGTACGTCCTGGTGAGCGCAGTAGTCCCAATCGATGATGGTCACCGCTTTTTCCTCATGTGGCTGTCCCAAACACGATTGAGACCGAGGCTGCAAGTGCTTGCAGGGCCCACCAGTCACCACGCAGCGGGACAGCTCTCGAGCTAACCCGCCAGCGGGCGTGCCTATAGATTTTCGTTGCGGTCCACAGACCCTAATATGGAGCCGCTCTGTGCGGAGTTTGCACAGCGCACAGTGCACTGTAACGTATTGCTAGCGAGTAATGTGTACAGAGAGAGGTGGTGTCGTTACCGTTGAGCCTGGCGGCCTGGTTGCTGATGTCGACGAGCTGCTGGAAGCCGTCGCGCACCTTGAAGCCCGTCTTGGCGCGGAACTCCTTCCACACGTACTGCAGCTCGTCCCAGTCGCGGCTGCGCGCCATGATGAGCGTCAGGTCTGCACACACAACACACAACAGCGCTCAGACAGTTTAAAAAACTCGTAAATGGCATAACTACACTGAAGAGCCAAAGAAACTAGTATAGGCATACATATGCAAACACAGAGATCTATAAACACTCAGAGTACGGCGCTGTGGTCGGCAATGGTTATATAAGACAACAGGTGTCTGGCGCTGGCGTTAGATCCGTTACTGCTGCTACAATGGAAAGTTGTCACCATTTAAGTGAGTTTGAACTTGGTGTTAAAATCGGCACACGAGAGATGGGACACAGCATCTCCGAGGTAGTGATGAGGTGGGGATTTTCCCGTACGACCATTTCACTTCGCTACGGCCGGAAAAGGATCCTGCAAGAATGGGACCAATGACGATAGAAGAGAATCGTTCAACGTGACAGAAGTGCAACCCTTCCGCAAATTGATGTGGATTTCAATGCTTGGTCACCAGCAAGTGTCAGCGTGCGAACCATTCAACAAAACATCATAGAAATGGGCTTTCAGAGCCGAAGGCCCACTCGTGTACCCTTGCTGAGTGCACGACACAGGGCTTTACGCCTCACCTGGACCCGTCGAAACCGGCATTGGACTGTTGATGATTGGAAACATGTTGTCTGCTCTGACGAGTCTCGTTTCCAATTATATTGAGCGGATCAACGTGTACGGGTATGGAGACAACCTCATGAATTGATGGGCCCTGCATGTCAGCAGGGGACTGTTCAAGCTGGTGGAGGCTCTGTAATGGTGTGGGGCGTGTGCAGTTGGAGTGACATGGGACCCCTGATACGTCTAGATACGACTCTGACAGGTGACACGTACGTACGCATCCCGGCTGATCACCTGCATCCATGCATGTCCATTGTGCATTCCGATGGACAATGCGAAACCCCACACGTCCAGAATTGCTACAGAGTAACTCCAAGAACACTGTTCTGAGTTTCAATACCTCCGCTGGCTACCAAACTCCCCAGACAAAAACATTATTGAGCATATCTGGGATGCATTGCAACTTGTCGTTCAGAAGAGATCTCCGATTTATGGACAGCCCTGGAGGATGCATGGTGTCAATTCCGTCCAGCACTACTTCAGACATTAGTCGAGTCCATGCCACGTCGTGTTGCGACACTTCTGCGTGCTCGCGGGAACCTGCACGATACTAGGCAGGTGTAGCGGTTTCTTTGGCTCTTCAGTGTAGCTACGTGCCAAAATCGTACTCAAACAATTTGAGGGAAGAAAAACAACAAATGCGAAAAATATATATAGGGAATATATTCCACCGCCATTTATTGAAATGTGCCGAGAGTTTAAGCCTTCCTACAGAATTTTAATCTGTACGTAAGAACCCAGCAAAATATTCGTTTTTCTACCAGTCCCCCAGATGAACTGATTGTTTCCCTCTTTCCTGACTCAGCCTCTGCTTTCAGACGCACCTGTTCCTGACTGGTATGTCTATCGTCCCCGCTGCTTTTGCCTGTCGCCTGCATGGTAGACTCGCGCGCACTCTAGTGTTGTCACTGATAATGCCTCCTCTGCTTTACCAGAGTTAGAGCCACTCCTCCTACGTTTTACGAGAAACAAGCGATATGTGAGGTGCGGAGATTATAATGCTGACTTTCTCAACTACAGCGGTGAGACAGTACTAAATGTTTAAATTATTCCTAGGATTGAAAAATTGCTGACATTACGTCGGCTATCAGCTGTGGCGACCGCATTGTAGAAAATAAATTTAAGTGAAGTCCGGAACCTTGCATTAGGTTGATCAAAACATCAGTGTATAATGAGTATCATTTTTTATGAGGTAATAAACTTAGTAAATCACAGTAGTAGTTTTACATGGCGTACATGACATGGACTTGTGTTTAAAGTTGGCTTAAGTGAAGAAATAAAAGTCGGCGGAAACACAAAGTGTGATTGAAAAAACAATAAGTACGGGTAACACGTGAATTGAACCAAAGACGTTGTGGGTTAGAAGGTACACTCGTTGCGAAAGTAAGCGCAAACACATTATAAGCGGAGGAGACAGTATTATCAACCAAAGGTTAGCATTATAGAAGTAAACTCAGCGACGTGGAATTACTTCACGGCGAAGCAGCGCCACGGCGCGGAAGGATACGAGAAGGAACGACTTCACGACAACGCAACACATCGCGGAGGAAGACATCGGAAGACTGGAGCAGGGCTGGCGACATCTGGACAACAGAACTCCAAATCAGAAGACAACAAACAGGCAATAAGTTCGGCCGCGAAGAAGTTGAGAAAATTTTTGATAAAGTGAATGAAATACAATTTGTTTCAGCACCGGTTGATATTCACCCCGAGCATCATAAATGCCATAATAATAACATACCTCCCGATTAAACCTGAATTTGCGGGTATATAAATATTTAACAGAAGGGAAATATTGTAAATGTCAGTTTAATGCATGCTACCAGTGTTCAGTTTAAAATCTTCGGTTTTGTTTTTGATCGGGAAAAAAATATTTTTTATACTGTAACATCGGTAGCAGAAATATTTTTTATTTTTGCGTTTGGAAGAGTTTTTCTATGCATGCCATCTTACAGTTTACCAGTCTGTGAGCTACCAGGGTGGTAACAGTTACCAGTAATTAATTACTGCATATTTATTTAAGTTGTATGTTATTTTCAGCCATACTTGGTTGGAGCAGTGTAGCAGCAAAGGCTTTCGCAGATCTACGTCATTTTCTTGTAAATTTGTTTAAGTGTGAAATGTCACCGTCATCAGCGTTGTGTTTACTCCACTAGTGACTTGTTGGTTTGTTTTTCTATCGAAGTTTTGGTTGAGAAGCTGAAGTTGTTACCTCTTTTGCTTTCAAGTGGAACAAGTCGTTTTTTTTGGTGGTTTTTTTTTTTTTTTTTTGTCTGATTTTGAGTGTGGGCGATTTAGTGGTCTTATTCTCCCCCCCCCCCTCCCGTCTCATTCAAATTATGCGTTATCCTTTTAAGTCTGTGAAAAATGAATACTGAGGGAACTATCGTGGAAGGAACGAGTGAGCAAACTGGGAAGATATCTATAGAAGAAATGTTGATGAACCTAATGAGTCAGATGAACCAAAGGGATCAGAAAATTGAAGAAAACTTCAAGGCCCTAAAAGATGGATATGAAAAAAGAAATCGCTCCGTTGAAGAACACGTCATGGCTATAAAAGCTGGAAATGCTGAAAGATTGAAGGCCATAAAAACTGAAACTGCTGCAGAGAATAAAGTCGTCAAAGAGAATTCGAGGGATAATCAGGATAGCGACACCTCAAAAGGAGAGATCACGCAGCCGATAAAGTCAGATCAAGTCCTGAAATATTATTTAAATTGAGTCTGGATACTTGCTGCTTACTACAGGACTGGAAAAGTGCAATAGTAGTACCGGTATATAAAGGAGGGGTGAGAAATATAGTTGAGGATTACAGGCCAATCAGTTTGACATCAGTGGTAGGTAAATTAATGGAAAGATTGATATGCAACCACATCAGAAATATATGTAGGGAAGGTAAGTGGTTTTCAAGCAGGCAACATTGGTTCAGGCAAGGATATTCATGCGAATCTCAGTTGGTGGGATATATGCAAGATATTTCAGATGAAATGGACAATGGAGTTGATAGTGTAGCACTGGATATGTCAAGGGCGTTTGATAGAGTGAGCCATAAAATGGTAGTAAATAAGGTAAAAACTATTGGAGTGGATGAGAAAGTGACTTGCTGGGTAGAAGAATATTTAAAAGGTAGAAAACAGAAAGTTAGGGTAGGAAATTCAGTATCAAAAGAAGTGGAAATAAAAATGGGAGTGCCGCAGGGTAGTGTGTTGGAACCATTGCTATTCATTATTCTAATGACTAATTGTGTTGATTGTTTACTATCTGAAATTAGATTGTTTGAAGATGACATAATGTTACATAAAAAAATCAAAACGATAGAAGATTGTAAACAGTTGCAGGGTGATCTGGACAGGATATCTACGAGTAGTTGGGTTGGTAAACATGGGATGCTGATAAATGCAAAGAAGGGTCAGCTTATTAGATACACGAATAAAAACAAATGGTTAATTATGAATATAAGGTGAGGAAAGAATTGCTTGCTGAAGACGAAATGTAAATATCTTGGCATTACATTTGATAACAAGCTTAACAGGGCAGGACACATTGGACAGGTGGTAAGAAAATGTTTCGAAAATCTGCACTTGTTTGAGAGAGTGATGAGTTGATGTACGAGAGAAGTGAGGGAGTTGGATTACAAAACTTTGGTCAGACCAATTCTCGAATATGGTAGTGTAGTATGGGACCCTCATTTTACGGATCAAATACAGGAGTTGGAGTGTGTGCAAAAAAGTGCTGCTAGCTTTTTTTCTGGAAATTATCGCAGAATGCAATCAGCGACGGATATGATAAAGGAGCTGGAATGGGATTCATTGCAAGACAGGAGGAGGATGAGGAGGGTCATGGGAGTTTACAAGGCATATACTGGCGATGAGGCGTGGAAAGTTATTGCAGTAGGTATGAAAAGTTGTGCATGGTAGGGAAAAGATGACCATGGCCACAAGCTGGCACTCTATTTCAGGCACAAGAGTGTGGGAAGTTTTTTTTTTTTTTTTTTTTTTTTTTTTTTTTTTTTTTTTTTTTTTTTTTTTTTTTTTTTTAAGGTAAGTGTGTCAAGGATTGGATTGATTTACCAAGAGAAATGATGATTAATTTACCGTAAACGTTGAAAGAATTTAAAGATAAAATTTGTAGATGGCAAATGTAGGTGGGTGCAGGATAGGGGGAAGATGGGTGTGTAGGGAAGTTGCCACCGGAACGTGTGCTCCATTGCAATTAAATTAAATTAAAGGAAAGACGAGCTGGGTACTCACTTCGTTATCACTTTTTTAACTACCAATCCAATTTACTTTTTCTTTTTGTCAGAACCCTTAGGCAAGACTAAAAGTCAATTTATATTATCATTTAGGATATTGAATTCTCTATAATGTAGAAAATATTCCTTTTTGTAAATGTTCCAGAGTATCTAATTGCTGGGAATACACTTCAGATATCTGGCTGGCTCCGACCCGACTTCACGCACGAGAATTTATTTTTTATTTAGTAGTGTATTTGTAACTCATATACTAACTATGCTCATTATACATTTTTCTTTACTGTTGACCACAGATATTGGCAGAATCGATAAGTGTCGATGCCATCAAAAAAAAATTGAACGTAAACAATCAATGTTTTATTTTATTTAATTTACTGTATTTGTAACATATATATAAATTTTAGCTTCCTGTACTTCATCTCCACATAAAGTTTAATAATGCCAAATATCACACCCCTCCGCGCGCGTAATATTCTTGAAAAGGGATCCGAAGAATTCGCTTCACGTATTAATAAATATATATGAAAAGTAAAATACAAAAAGGCCCTCTTTTTCAATTCTTAAGTTAGTGATGAGGCTTCTTTAGACTGGGAGAAAATACGACATGGCAATCCACAAGGCTCTGTCCTAGGTCTCCTCCTGTTTTTATTTTATACCAATGATCTTCCTCATTTGGTAACGCAAAAAACTTTTGTAGAGGACACTAACCTGATTGAAAACGAAATCTGTTTGTCAAAATTGCAACAAGCAATGCTGTGAATCGGAGGATGTGTGAAACAGTCTAACAGCAGTGAAAGAGGGCGTTCAGTAAGGCCCAGCAGAGCCATGTGGCGTGATTGTCCTACAGTGACGGCCGCGCGCGTGTTAGACGCTGCAATAGTGAACGCGATCGCACAGACTGCTCTCGCCTCCTACATACTGCACCAGGTGGCGGGTAGCACTGCTTACGTCGTCACTCACCAGGCTCCAGCCTGAGGCTGCAGAGGAAGGCGTCCCGGTAGGCGCACACCGTCGCAGACTCGAACACCGCCAGTAGCTCCCCCACCAGCCGGTTGTACTGCAACACAACACAATACCAGGTGAGCATCACATCCCTCCTAGTCGCAGTCATCAGGATCAGAGGGGAAATCGACTAACCTCCCTCTCCTCTCTTACAGGACACAAAGCACTATGGCGCCTGCTATGGGGGCGTTCATTAATCACGTGAGATGGGAGGCGGGATCGGCAGCAATATCACGCGAGCAGTAGCAAGGAAACGATTTACAATTATTCACAATTCTATAATGCAGTAACACTATAAGCTGAAAGTTTAACAAAGCACGAATATATGAAAAAATCTATAAATGAAAAAGTAGCAAAAATCCGCAGAGTTGGCAGCACTGCTGCCTGTGTCGTGCTCACCCTGTCCAGCTGCTGCGGAGGCAGCGCCGCAGGCCCCACGACGGCGAGCAGGCGCAGCGCGCGCGCCTCTGCCCTCGCTCCCGCCTGCTGCGGCGGCTGCTGCTGCTGCTGCTGCTCTAGTTGGCGCACTATCTCCCAGAGCGCGCGCTGGAACCGCGTGTACTCGCGCTGCGATTCCAGCTGCAACACAACACAACAGTGCGGATAAGAGCGCCCGCTCCGGGGCCAATCTCCCTTCACACCCGTCTTTCTCCTTTCCTCTTCCAATCTACTTTTGTCCCCTACTAATTTATACTTTAAATTCCTTCAGTGTTTTTGCTAAATTATTCTTCAATTGTGTTGGCAATTTATTCCAATCCCTTACACCATTTGCTACTAAACAAAATTTTCCCTCACCCTTCTGCCTGAAATCAAGCGCCAGCTTGTGGTCATGGTCATCTTTACCCTTTCAAGCACCTCTCCTAATTTTAGCACCAACATCTTTCCATGCTTCATCACCAATATAGGTCTTGTATATTGGTTGGGACAAAAGTTGTGATCGGCTCCTTCTATCGTCCACCAGATACAGGCGTAACTATTGCCGAGGCCTTAAGGAATAACGTAAATAATATTGCCCGTAAATTTCCAGAACATACAATAATGCTAGGTGGTGACTTCAACTTGCCATATTTCGACTGGAAAAATGACGTTCACGTTACTGGTGGCAGGGATAAAACAGGTAGTGAAATCATTCTAGACCTTTTTTCAGATCACAATCTTGAGTACCTCATAACTGAGCAAACGCTATACCTCAACGGTAACGAAAATATTTGAGATATTCTCGTAATAAATAGGCCTGAATTATTCACGGAAATTTCTACTACCACGGGAATAAGTGAACACAAAGCTGTAATTGCTACAGTAAAATTAACAACCACGCGCAAAAAGAAAAAAGAAAGGATCGTTTACATATTCGAAAAGGTTTAACCGAAAACACTAAGAAATTTTGGTCGTATGTAAAAAAACGTTAGTTGTAGTGACAACAATAAACCAGTTCTAATACAAGACGGTAGGGAAGTTGATGATGGCCGAGACAAGGCTACCGTATTTAACACCGAATTCAAAAATTCCTTCACGCGCGAAAACGTGGAAAACATTCCCTCTTTACCAAATCGTGTAGAATTAGAGATGGATCCGATAGAAATTGATATCGTAGGTATTGTAAAGCAATTAAAGATCCTGAAGTGGGGTAAAGCGCCAGGTCCCGATGGTATACCGGTAAGATTGTTTTCAGAATACGCGGAGGAAATTAAACCATTTCTGTCAGATATATTCCGTAAATCTTTAGAAGAGAAAAAAGTACCTTCTGACTGGAAAATAGCCAAGGTAATTCCTTTTTCAAGAAAGGAGATCGAAGTGATCCTAGGAATTATAGTTCGAATCCCCGTCCAGGCATCCAGATTTGGGTTTTCCATGGTTTCCCAAATCACTCCAGGCAAATGCCGGGATGCTTCCTTCAAAAGGGCCTGGCCGAATTCCTTCCCATTCCTTGCCCCCCATCCTTTACCGTCTCTAAAGACCTCGCTGTTAAAAGACGTTAAGCAGTTAAAAAAAAAAAAAAGCTAGGAATTATCGACCCATATCTCTAAAATCGGTATGCCGTAGTATTCTGGAGCATCTCATATGCTCTAACATTATGAAGTTTTTAGATGAGAACGAGTTACTTACACCCTGTCAACACGGATTTTGGAAGAAGAGATCTTGTGAAACTCAATTGTCCCTATTTTCCCATGACGTAATGAAGGTTATAGATGAATGATCACAATTTCATGCGAAATTCTTGGATTTTCAGAAAGCTTTTGATTCTGAACAACACAACCGACTTTTAGCGAAGATTCGAGCATACGGTATATCGGATCTGATTTGCGAATGGATACGTGATTTTTTTTTTACTGCTTTACGTCTCTTTAACAGCGAGGTCTTTAGAGACGGGAAAGGATGGGGGGCAAGGAATGGGTAATAATTCGGCCATGGCCTTTGAAGGAAGCATCCCGGCATTTGCCTAGAGTGATTTGGGAAACCATGGAAAACCCAAATCTGGATGCCCGGACGGGGATTCGAACCGCCGTCCTCCCGAATGCGAGGCCAGAACGCTAACCGTTACACCACCAAACTCGGTGTGATTTTCTAACTGGTCGATCACAGTATGTCGTTGTTGACGTGGAAGTCTGTTCTTAGCTAGATGTTACTTCTGGCGTTCCTCAAGGAAGTGTAATAGGATCACTTCTTTTATTAATTTTTATAAACGAACTAGGTGACAACGTTAAATGCTGGTTGCGATTGTTTGCTGACGATGCAGTTATCTATAGGCAAATTAGGTGCTCTGGCGATTGCTTAGAAATTCAACATGATTTGGATGCTATTTCGGAATGGTGCCGTAAATGGCAGGTTACACTTAATTGCAAAAAGTGCAAGGCAATGCGAATAAGTAACAAAAAAATCTGTTTGCTCACGAGTACAAAGTAAACAATTCAGCTGTTGATACGGTTGATTCCCTGAAGTATCTGGGGGTAGTAGTACAAAGCAACATGAAATGGGACTTGCACATAACTTCCGTCGTAGGCAAAGCTAATTCTAAATAACGATTAATAGGTCGTATTCTGAGGAATTGTAAGGAAATAGCGTATAAAACATTAGTGCGTTCGCATCTGGATTACTGTTGTGGAGTCTGGGATCCGTATTGCAAGGTTCTGATTGACTCAGTGGGAAGGATACAGATGAGAGCCGCTCGATTCGTGACTGGTTGCTACAGCCCTTATGAAAGCGTCACAGAATAGATACATAGATTGGCCTGGAAGACAGACGACGTCATTTGCGTTTGAATGTGCGAAATTCTATGACCTACGAGTGCAGTGAGATACTTCTTCCACCAACTTATTCGTGCCGCAAGGACCGGAGGGATAAGATTCGAGAAATAAGATGCCGTACTGGTGCTTTTACGTATTCCTTCTTTCCTCGCGCTATTCGGGATTGTAATGCGCGGAATTAAGATTGGTGCTAAGCACTCTCTGCCACCCACAATGTTTGTGAAATGTAGATGTACACTCCCATGACTCTCTTCACCCTCCTCCTGTCCACTCCAGTTCCTTTGTCATATTAGTTACCGATTGTGTTTTGCGGTAATTTCCAAAGACAAATCTGGCAGCCCCCCTCTGCACCCCCCTCCAACTCCCGTATTTGATACTACAGCACCATATTTAAGCAATGGTCTGAACAGAGTTTTGTCCCCCAATTCCCTTACTTCTCTGGGGCATCCCCTCATCACTCTTTCCAACAGGTGGAGGATTTTGAACCCTTTCCTTACTAACTGTCCAACGCGTCCTGCTCAGTTAAATCTGATGTCAAATGTTATGCCGAGGTATTTACATTTCAAGCCTTCAATAAGTAGCTACTTCCCCGCTATATAATCATAATTAACCTTAAGCTTTTTATCTGTGTACCTAATAAGCTGACTCTTCTTTGAATTTATCTTCATCACATGTTGACTCACCCAGCTAGTTATCCATATCACTCTGCAGCTGTCTACAGTCTTCTATTGTTTTGATCCTTTTATATAGCATTATGTCATCTGCTAACAATCTAATGTGTGACATTAACCATTCACGTAATCATCAATGCCTGTGTCACAAAACCAAGCAGGATTGAAGGTATCCACACAATTATAAATAACAATGCATAAGAACTTACTGAGGATTTCAAAAAGGCAGAGATATCGAGTGACTACTTTAATGAGACCCTTAAGGATTTTGATTCAGTTAAGGGAGGGTCTAAATCAGTGAACACCTTGTCCGCACATTGGGAAACTTACTAAGGTATTGTTACTGCGCAGCTATTAAAGCTCACCCTGACATATTATTCAGACTGACAGTGCGGTACATTCGAAGGCGAGATTACCAACTGGGACGAAACTTGCAGTCCGACAAGTTCGGCATCAGTGGTAGGTAAATAAGGGCGAGAATCGGGTGTAACCAAACCTGAAACGCCTAAACTCCATGACTCCACGCACGGGAATCTCAGATCTTGGGCAGTATGCAAGATATTTCGGATGAAATGGACAAGGGAGGCCAAGCCGATAATCTAGAGTAGATCTTTCTAAGGTATTTGACAGAGTCAGTCAAAAAGTGGTGCTAAGCAGAGAAAAAAAACAGTTACACAAAAATATAGCATTGGATGAAAAAGTAACCTGTTGTATAAACGCATTCTTAAACTTGGAAAGGAAAGCTATATACTAGTGAATACAGTAGCAAAAGAGATGGAACTAAAAATGGGAGTGCCATAGGGTAACGTATTTGGATTTTTGCTATTCATCATTTTAATTACTGGTTGTGCTAAGGGTTTACAGTCAGAAATTAGGTTGTTAGCGGATGATGTAATGTTACATAATAGAATTGAAATGTTTGAAGACTGAGAACAGCTGCTGGATCACATGGACAGCATATCTAGCTGGGTACGAATGAAAGAGTCAGTTTAGTACGTACACACTGAAGGTGTTGTATGTTATAAGACGGATGAAGAATTTGTTCTTGAATGCATAAAGTGTAAATGTTTCGGCGTAACGGTATAAAGACACAACCACTGCTTGCCATGGGCCTCCTGACTGAAAGTGGTGGTCCCTGGCACCCTCTTGCCCTTGGGGTTGGAAACAGGCCCCTAAAGGCGGATCAATCAGAAATGATCAACGGCATGGGGATGCAGTAGGCAACGGGAAACCACTGCATTAAAGACCCAAAGGGTATCCCGAGAACATGAAATCCTCTAAAATTACATATATCATGATGGCTTCTTGCTGGGTAAAATATTCCGCAGGTAAAACAGTCCCCCAATTGGATCTAGGTGGGGACTACTCAGGGAGGAGTCATCAGAATGGATAGAAACATTCTACGAGTCGGAGCGTGGAATGTTAGAAGTCTGAATAGGGCAGGTAGGTTAGAAAACATAAAAGGGAGATGGAACAATTTAAGTTAGATGTTGTTGGCATTAGTGAGATTTAATGGAACGACGTACAAGATTTCTGATCGGGGGAACATAGGAAACGGATGAGTTATTACGAACAGTTTAGTGACAGGATTATTTTGATGATGTTAGAAACTAAGCCAGCCCCAACCACGGTAGTACAAGTGTATATGCCAACGTCACAGGAAGATGACGAAGAAACGGAGAAAATACATGATGAAATTGAAGAAATAATCAGATACCTGAAAGGAGACACCGAGAGAAGTGCTCTTAATCACTAAGGAATAGCAGGATGTGTAGAACAGCGCAACAATAATAGCTGATAAAGACTGCACAGAGATGGCGCGTAAGCGATAGTAGAAAAAGGAAAAAAACTGAATACTTAGGAAGTCTTGATCTGGGAGGAAGATGCGAGCGAGAATATTGTCAAATATATAAACTCATTGTGAGGAACGCACTAGTCATGGTCGAATGATTCAGAGCTGGAAATATCAACTAGATTATATCATGGTCAAACAGAGATTCAGGAATCAAGTTCTAGACTGTAAAGCGTACCCAGGAGCAGACATAGACTCCGACCATAATTTGATAGTAATGGAGTGCAGGCTGAAATTCAAGCGAATAAGGAAACAGCATAAGCAGAACAGACTGGAAGTGAATAAACTGAAACAATCTAGCACGAGAGAAAAATTTGCAGAAATGGTAGACTTGGGTCTAAGAAGTAACTCTGAAAGGAGTTCAACCGAGGACGAATGGAATGCATTAAAGACCGAAATGCTGAAAGCTGGTAAAGAAACATTGGGCTTTAGGGAACAAGCTGCCCGAAAACCTTGGATAACAGAAGAAATTTTGGAACTCATGGATCAGAGGAGAAGGTACAAAAATGCTCAGGATGAAGCAGGAAGAGAGCAATACAGGCAATTTAGAAATCAAATAAATAGGAAATGCAAAATAGCAAAAGAAAAATGGCTACAAGAAAAGTGTGAAGAAGTAGAAAAAGAAATGGTCGTAGGTAAAGTAGATGTTGCCTACAGAAAGATCAAACAGAATTTTGGAGAAATGAAGAAAAGAGGTATGAACATTAAAGCTGCCGATGGGAAACCTCTTTTAAGCTCAGAGGATAGAGCTAACCGATGGAAAGAATACATTGAGAAACTGTATGTTGGGGATGACTTGAACAATAGTGTAATGGAAAAGGAAGGTGATGTCGACATTGATGACTTAGGAGATCCTGTTTTGAGGACAGAATTTAATAAAGCTCTGAATGACTTGAAAGCAAATAAGGCAGTTGGAATTGATAAGATCCCTGCAGAACTTCTTAAATCCCTAGGAGAGGAAGGAATCGAAAGATTATTCAAGCTGATATCAAAAAGTTATGAAACAGGAGAAATTCCAACTGATTTTAATAAAAATATCATCTTCACACTTCCAAAGTAAGCACAAGCCGACAAATGTGAGAATTATCGCACCATTAGTCTAACATCACATTCTTCAAAATTACTGACCAGAATAATATACAGAAGGATGAAAAGGGTAGTAGAAGAGATAGTAGGTGAAGATCAGTTTAGGTTTGGGAAAAATCGCGGTACAAGGGAAGCAATTCTGTCTTTAAGATTAATACTTGAAGGGCGGATCAAGAAAAACAAAGATACTTTTATGGCATTTGTTGATTTAGAAAAAGCATTTGATAATGTTAGATGGGACAAGATTAGTGTTGTAAAAAAAACCGGTTTTTTTTCTGGCTTAAAAAAAACATGAAAAATAAAACTTTGAAAAAAAACATGTTTTTTTCTGGAACACTTTTTTTTCACAAATACAAAATCTCAAATTTGTAAGGCAGTTATCATTTAAAATGACTGTTTTAGAGTTTATTCTAAGTACTTATCTTAGTTTAAAATCTACTATATTTTTCTGGTTCAGTAGGAAAAAAAATTACGAAAATATTGGCAAAATTGACTGAAATTTTCTTTATGAACGGGGATTTCCCGAAGAGACTAGGTTGCGCCAGAAGGAATCCCCATTCCCCATTGTTTGGATTGATACTTGCTATTTGAAATATTGCTGCCAGCCCTACAAAATTACCTACAGATCTTTTTAAAAAATTAGGAATTTAAAATTTATCCACGGTTTTTAGCCTCTTTTTATTACTTATTGGGCTTTCCTTATATTCGTATACTTGTTAACTCTCAGAGTATAGTGTATAGTGGTACTGACTCATTAAATTGTCAGTAAGGGAGCGTGCATAAACCACATAGCTCTATTTTGGCCTCCTGTGAACCCTCCCTCTTCCCCCACGTAGCCCTACGTGGCTTTAGCCTACCCCCCCCCCCCCCCCCCCCCCCCCCCCCGCTCACGTAGCACGTAGCTTTCTTCCGTTTTGATTCCAGAAGACATTTTGTACTGTATTCTCTTGTCAGACTATTGTAAATTACATAGGGATATAATTAACTGAGGGAAATAAATACTCACAAGCTGTTGTGGGTTCAGTTCCCCTCCCCCCACGTAGCCCAGCGTAGCCTTCCAGCTAACCCCTCCTCCCCCTGGACCGAGCCACGTAGTTTGTGCACGGTCCCTAATTATGAATCGTTTCCTTGCAACCGTTGGTGTAAACAAACGATTGAAAAGAAGTAAAGCTCCTATTTTGTATGATAACAGATTTTAATTCAAACTTAAAAGACCGTATTACAGATCTATCGGCGCAGTCTTTATGCACAGTGTGTACTTTGCTCACAATTTAAAATTGCAATCTCAAAATCTTTTGCGTACAATACAAGAACAACCAGTAAAAGAAGTTATAGAGGAGACAGAAAATTCCGACACCGATCGAACTAGTGTTGGTAGTGCTGATACTAGTGAATGTGGTAATGACATAGAGGATGAATAAAATTATATTACCTATATAGATACACTTATGAATCATTATGTGAGACATTATATGATTCAGTAAGACTTAAAACACACTTGTAAAATGGAAGTTCCTTAAATAAAACTATAATTTATCAAATATATTGTTTTCTGAAAAAAAAAATTAGAAAAAAAACACGGGTGCTAGGTTTTTTTTCATGTTTTTGAAATGTGGTGGTATAGAAGGACGCTGAAAATTAGGTGGCAAATAAAAGTACGAAACGTAGGAGTTTTGGAAGTGATGGGTGAGGAAAGGAGTTTGTGGAAGATTCTTACAGAAAGAAGAGACAGGCTGGTAGGTCATATTTTGAGACATGCTGGATTGGTTAATTTGTTGGTGGAGGGAACAGTCGGAGGTAAGAACTGCAGAGGAAGACAGAGATTAGAATATATGAAGCAGATAATTGAGGACGTGGGTTGTTGTTTACAGGGCCGTGTGCGTTAGCGACGTCGTGATGATTAAGGCGTAGTTTCCAGCTAGGCTACTCGGTGTTTGCCGTTTAATGTTCCCGGCGGTAATGAGTCGAGTCAGTAAGACGCTCAGTTTGTTTCTCAAGCGTTGCGACAAAGGCCGTTCCAATTCTCACGACCTTGGGAATTACAAGACACAGCTACCAACTGTGTAATACTTTGAAGCATTCTCGAAACAGTTATACCAACACGTATCAAGAGAAATTTACCAAAGTGGTTGCCACAGTATCGGCACAGCACATAATGTTGATATCGATTTTGAATCGTCAATTTTAACATTACTCGAACGACCAAACTGGTTCCAAGAAGCAATATTTCCCTTTAATAAAGCTATGATTAAATTGGTATTTAATGCGTAAGTTTCTAGGTTGGCAATACTGTGAGTGATGGTGTTAGTCACGTGGACACACCGACGTGGTTGCTTAATCCACTGGAGTCGTGTCTTCAAATCCAATGCGGTCTGCAACATTTGGAAGTTTTATAAAGAAGTGTAATATTACTATAGCGCCACCGTTTATAACCTGACGAGTTGATATCACTGGTAACAATTTGAATGTTATCAGGACACGGAATGCACAGGCGTACGATAATGAATTCCCCAATAGCGATTCGTTTTGTTTGAGCCAACAAGTCAACATATCAGACGAAATCGATAAAAAATGTTAGGCAGGAACTACCAGCCGCGGTGGCTGAGGTACGTACCGTATTGCAAGAGAAGCGGACAATGGGAGACAGTTAAAAGTCGGTTCCTCACGGACCAGCTGATAGGAGAAAAGGCCTCGACGGGAAATACACAACGATTAATTAAAAATTCGAAAAACAATTTTTTTTTTAAAAATGGATGCGGATAAGGAAACAAGAAATTCGGTATACATGTTGCAGTACAGTTTGCCATGATAGTACACGCGAACCTAACAAACTGTAATCTGACAGTTTTAACCTTTAAAAAAAAAAAACTGATGGCTTTACGCCTAGTCGACGTCGAAAAAGAACTGAGGACAAGGAACGGGAACGAATTCGGCCATGACCTTTTGAAGGAAGCATCCCGGAATTCGCATGGTGTGGTTTGCGCAAAGCATGGAAAATCCAAATCTGGATGCGTGACGAGGATTCGAACCCGCGTCCCCCCGAATGCGAGGCCAGAGCGTTTCCGCTCACCCACCACGCTCGGGGACAGTTTTAAGTAGATGGGGTACCCCCAAAAAAATGAATTATTTTTTAAAAGCTATACATTTTCAAATTTTTTTCCAAAACAACCTTATTCCTCTCCAAAATACTTTCCATTACAACTAATACATTTGTCCCACTGGTGCTTCCCAGACGTTAATACACTAAAGAGCCAAAGAAACTAGTATAGGGATGCGTATACAAACACACAGATATGTAAAAACTCAGAGTACGGCGCTGCGGTCGGCAAAGCCTATATAAGACAACAGGTGTCTGTCGCAGACGTTAGATCCGTTACTGCTGCTACAATGGCAGGTTGTCACGATTTAAGTGAGTTTGAACGTGGTGGAACAGTCGGCGCACGAGAGATGGGACACGGCATCTGCGAGGTAGCGATGAGGTGGGGATTTTCCCGTACGACCATTTCACGAGTGCACCGTGAATGTCGGGAATCCGGTAAAACCTCAAATCTCACTGTGGCCGGAAAAAGATCCTGCAAGAACGGGACCAACGACGATAGAAGAGAATCGGTCAACGTGACAGAAGTACAACCCTTCCGCAAATTGATGTGGATTTCAATGCTTGGTCACCAGCAAGTGTCAGCGTGCGAACCATTCAACAAAACATCATAGAAATGGGCTTTCAGAGCCGAAGGCCCACTCGTGTACCCTTGCTGAGTGCACGACACAGCGCTTTACGCCTCACCTGGGCCCGTCAACACCGGCATTGGACTGTTGGTGATTGGAAACATGTTGTCTGCTCTGACGAGTCTAGTTTCCAATTATATTGAGCGGATCAACGTGTACGGGCATGGAGACAACCTCATGAATTGGTGTACCTTGCATGTCAGCAGGGGACTGTTCAAGCTGGTGGAGGCTCTGTAATGGTGTGGGGCGTGTGCAGTTGGAGTGACATGGTACCTCTGATACGTCTAGATACGACTCTGACAGGTGACACGTACGTACGCATCCCGGCTGATCACCTGCATCCATTCATGTCCATTGTGCATTCCGATGGACTTGGTCAATTCCAGCAGGATAATGCGACACCCCACACTTCCAGATTTGCTACAGAGTAACTCCAAGAACATTGTTCTGAGTTTAAACACCTCCGCTG
The DNA here is from genome assembly GCA_031002005.1 of Vandiemenella viatica. NCBI lineage: Eukaryota > Metazoa > Arthropoda > Insecta > Orthoptera > Morabidae > Vandiemenella > Vandiemenella viatica. The sequence continues at coordinate 151,089,736 of CM061918.1, forward strand.
GCCACCAAATTCCCCAGACATGAACATTATTGAGCATATCTGGGGTGCCTTGCAACGTGCCGTTCAGAAGAGATCTCCACCCCCTCGTACTCCTACGGATTTATGGACAGCCCTGCAGGATGCATGGTGTCATTCCCTCCAGCACTACTTCAGACATTAGTCGAGTCCATGCCACGTCTTGTTGCGGCACTTCTGCGTGCTCGCGGGGACCCTACACGATATTAGGCAGGTGTACCATTTTCTTTCGCACTTCGGTGTAATATATACATAGGTTAAAAATTTTTCCCATGTAAGTTAGTGGTCCGCAATTTATTGGTACTCAGGTTGTGGAATACTGCCCTAGAAGCTCTGTCAATACTGTTTCTATTTCTTAGATCCTCTGATTGCACGTAGCAGGAAACGACTCTCAAGCGAAGTGTGTTCCACTGTCGTCGTGGTCATCAGAGGCACTGCCGGATTAACAAAGAATCGGGCCCCAGGCACTAGAAAATTTTTGTGTACCTCTGTTTTTTAAAATAATTATCTGTATTTTATAAGTGCAATAAAAAAGTTTTGTAGATGACTGATTGAATTTATCATATTTTTATTCAATTAAACTAACGAATTTTACAATTTAATATTTTGAAAATTATTTTTATTTATGGTACACTACAATAAAAAAATTATGCTTTTCGTATTGCTTTGATTGTTTTGTGTTGGATTATTTTCTTTTTATTATTTATTAAATAAAGTTAACCCTCAGTGGGTGATGCGAGATTCTTACTCTGAGCTGTGATGAAGACCAGTGTTGTCGCTGTCTCAGCAAATCCCTTCGTCGGCCACAGCCAGGTGCCCGCTGTGAATGTAACGGCATCGTCGATTTAAATTTTCACGCACTGACAGACGTCAGAATTGTTTCAGAATTTACACACGTATTAGGATCCAATGAAAATCCAATAATATCATAATTTTGTCCTGATATTCTTATTACTTTGACAGTAACAACAGAAAAGTGGTTCAACCGTCATATCACAGATATCGCTACGTTTTTCATAGTTGTGTGAACTAAGCAGTTGAAATAACACACTGATAGTATGTCCTACAGTTCAGTATTTCTTAATTTCTTGAATAAGCTTAACTTTTATGTAAAGAAGACGTGGGATGCTCTGTGCTCACTTTCATAGTGACTCTACGTTTTGAACAGCTGGCGATAAAAAAATTTAAGACAGCTGATATATAGCATCCCTCGCGTTTTTTCACATTAATTTTTGGTCAGTGGGTTTATCCTTATTGTAAGGTTATACTGTACGCTGTATCGCTGTTAAACATAATCTTTAAATTAAAGATTGTTGAAAGTTTTCAATTCACGTTTCTTCGAAAAGCACGTTTAGAATTTTTAAACTATATTTTTTAAATTCATGTTCACATTTCTACGGTATTTTATTTATTTTATCAAGCGTCCGTAGTGACCTTACGAATGTTGATAAACCAATTAAAGCATCAAAAACTAGGGGAATAGCTTTGAGTAGCTCAGTTTTTTATATTTTAATTTTCAGCTATTTTTGTTGGTTAATTTTTCGTGGCCAGGAAAGGTTTTTCCTTTCATTATTTTCGCCAGTGGCTTGAGATCTTTAACATTCTCAATTTTCTGCTACAAAACATAGCAGCTCTCTCATCCCTGTAATAGCTAGACCTATCTGCTTATTTTCTCTGTTAAGTATTAATTTATTCGCACCGGAGCGGCACTTGGAAGGGAACATGGAGCGCATTGACAGAGCCATATTGACTTACATAGTAACAAAAGGCATGATGCGATCACGAGAATAGCAATTAGTTTTGCTGTGGATAAGGAAAAAAATAATACAAAAAATACTGAATCTGGCTGGACATTTTTTTAAACTAGAGTCTCCTGTTGCGTAGGTTCTCTTCTGTAGTCTCCACGGAGTGGGACCCTGGACCGAATAACGTCCCACATATTCGTCAGTTGCTTCAACAGCAAGCGAACGGCGTATTTATATAAAATAGCTGATACCCGCGACTTCGTACGCGTGGATTAAGAATTTCTTTGCCAGAATTGAATATAGAAAGTTGTTGGTAGCGAAGGATTCGTGCCAAACAACACCGAGTCGGCATAATATGACCGCAAAGCCATCACTATTTCATTTTACCATCGAACCGTTTCTCTTGAAGAGAACATATTTCCAACATATTTAAAAACATAAAAACAAACGAATGTGTGTGTGTGGGAAGGGGGGGGGGTGTTAACTAAGTGCAGCTTTATTTCAGCTTGGACTTTTCTCCTTTCTTCAGTATGAGCATCCGATTCTTGGGTTCTTATAACTTTAGCTGCTCGTGCTCTGCTAGAGCTACAACTTAGGCCAGTTAACGCCCGCAAGGCATGTCAAAAAAGAAGGCAAACATTTAAGCAGACACAAAGTAAAACGACAGAGAAAATCGACATCTATACTAAATAATACGTTTTTCTCTAAACGAAATTTACTAACAAATTATACACTAACATAATGCGCGAGAAGCATAGCTTGAGCAACCGACGTAACATTACATCCGTCTCTCTATGACCATTCGATAAGTTCTCAAAATTTCGTGACTACAACTTTTAATCATACCGAAAACAATGTCCTGTGCCCTCCCTACAGATTTTCTTGTCAAATTTCGTCAATATCGGTATAGGCATTTAGTTGTCAAAACGTAACAAACGACAGTGACTAACTTCCGCATTTATAGTATTATTACTGCAGATCACACACACACAAACACACACACACACACTGACTGCGAATCACCCCTGAGGGATCAATATAACGTAAAAAAGTGTACACCTACAGCATTGCAAGACTACCTACGATTTCCCTCGCACCCCTAAATACGGTCCCGACAGGGTGATATCTCATAATCGTTTGAGAATATTCCACTACGAAATTCAAATAATTGTTTTAATTGTACAAATTTTTAATAAAATAATTATTTTAAATGCTTTTGACGCAGTAGATATTTTTTATAAAATATTTATGGTGACTGCGTACCACAACAGTGTATGATAGAGTTTGAAAAAATACAAATGAAGATCAAATAAAAGATAAAAAATGAAGACTTGTCTGTTAGCAGCGGAACATGAGTTTGCCATTCGGTCGAACACGTCCGACTGATCCTGTTTCAACATTAGTCCTGCACGAAGTTTAATTTAAAATTCTCTTAGCAATTATGGTAAATTATTCATTACTTCGGCTAGTAATTTATCCCGTTGCCTACCTGCGATGTGTCTGAATCGAGTGCCAGCTTGATTTTGCGGACGTTTCTATCCTCCCACTAATATACCACCACCAGTGTACGCCTTCAACCCTCCATTGTAATGAATCCCGTTTCAGCTCCTTTGTCAATATTACTCTTCAGTAATTCCAACAGATAAATCTAGCTGCCCTCCTTTGCACTCCCTACAGCTCGTGTATCTCACACAAAATGTGGATCCTATGGTGCACCACCATATTCAACCAATTTAATCCCATCCCCTCTTCTACTACACTGCTTTCAGCCGTTTGTTTAAATATACAAAGCTAGTTTTATTTCAGCGTTGAAGGCGGAATGGTATCAGGTATACTAAAAGTTTAAAGCCTGCCATGCATAACCAGTACACGTCTTCTAAATGTCCATACAATTATTTTGATGCAAGGGATTCTATAGGGAGACGAAGATTGGTACCCGGCGCCGAGTAAAGGCAGGCGGAGCGAGCACGACACCATACAAAACAACCTCCAGACGAACAACTAATACTAAACACATAGCGTCATTAAACGAATTCAGTAACAAGTTTCAGCACTAAAAAGCAGTTATAAATAAGAATGTTAGCAGCTGAAGGAAACTGTCCAACAGCCAGAATTTAAACCGTAATAGGGTAGACACGTTGATTTTCGACAGCGGAAAAATATGTTTTTGGCGAATTTTGATGCAAATTCTGACTTCAATGCAAATGAAGGTAATTCTGTTAACAGTCATTCGATTATCCAAGCTAGTTAGTTAATTCTTTAGAAGTGTGGAATGAACGAACATTTTAGTGTAATCTCTCTTGGTTGTTAGTGAATAGGTTAGACTCGCAGCCTTTTCGAATCTGCTACGGTTCATCCAAAGTAAAGTCAACATTACTCAAAGGGGAAATACTGACATGGAGTCGGTATTTCTCCACGTCCGTTTTGAAATAGGATCTTTAATCTCTCAAAATTGGTGGTTTTTGTCTTTTAGATGCCGTAATCCAGAAAAAGAAAGAGGTGATTGATCGAAGAAACCCTAAAACTAGATTTTGAACAAGTCAAAGTGGAACATCTCTTCAAAGCATAGCTGCAGAAATGAACATTCCAAGAATTACGTTTCATTCGAATTCTACTGATAATGAGAGTTATTTAGCAAAACATTTGAAGCAACTAGCTGAGACTTCCTATGATGTTACGTTAACTCAATAGCGTCGACTTGCCTTCCAATTAGCTGCGATTTTAACAAAGATAAGAAAATGGCAGCAGATGACTGGGTTTCAGGATTTAATAAAGGAAACCCACGTCTGAACGGGGCTGATGTATTGGATGCGGTCTACGTGAGCGTCACCTCTCTCTTCACGCCTGCTCAGAGTTTATATTTAATAGTTTACCTTAAACCTGGGCCAACATTAATGAAAAGTCGTTGTCATTACATCTGAATATTCTGTAATGTTACAATAACTTCGTATGAACATAGAAATTGACGTTTCTTCGTGATTTTACTTATCACTTCCCAATAATCAAGCCATGAACCCGGGAAAATACCGATACTTGGTAGCATTCACATAAAAAATTGAAAACAAAATACTTGAACTATATTTTCAATACAAGTATGTTACGCAATGGATCTGAAAATTTTCAAAGTATTTATATATTCTGTCGCGGATAGAAAAACCGTAACGGTAAAAAAATATAAAGTATTGTAAGCAGCTTAGAACTCGTTAAATTCTACTTTTCTTAGCTACGAGGCATAGGGAAGGGGGTAACTGCAGGATGTGGGAGACGGGATTCATACAGAAGCCGATACTGTAGCCTATCTCAGAACATACGACAATTTAAAATCAAGAAAGTAATTCAGTATATAATATAAGCACTAAATAGACGTTAATAGTAGTAAATAACCTTTAAACTCACCTAAATCAGTGAAATCCTCAGTTATTCAACTTGTAAACAATCGATTTGGGTTACGTGACCATATCACTATTTTTCAACACTTTTCGATGTTGTAAAGTATATTTATAATAATAAGTTAATAACGAACCGGGAGAAAGTGAAATTCACTATAAATCAATAGTTTCAGGCAGAATAAATAAAGTAAACACGATTCTGAAACTTCGTCAAACACACTTGCATTTTCAACACCACATAAAAACACGTTTTCGATAATTCTCGGATCTAACAAGTAATTTTTTTATGTAATAATAAAGAACTCTGTATAACATATAAAAGTTTCGAGGATTTCCACAAAGTTAAACAAATATTAAATCAGTTTTTAAAGTAATTACGCCGTAAAGGAAAACGTGGGAACCTTCAAATTTAAATTGTGAACAACTAAGACCACTTCAGTAAACAGAATAACTTTTCAAATGTGTCGTTCTCGCCTCGCATTCGGGAGGACGGTGGTTCGAATCCCCGTCCGGGCATCCAGATTTAGGTTTTCCATGGTTTCCCCAAATCACTCCAGGCAAATGCCGGGATGCTTCCTTCAAAAAAGGCCATGGCCAAATTCCTTCCCATTCCTTGCCCCCATCGTTGCCCCCCATCCTTTCCCGTCTCTAAAGACCGCGATGTTAAAAAGAGACGTAAAGCAGTTACAAAAAAAATTCAAATGTGTAATAAAATTAAAGCAAAATTCTGACGAAAACACTTTCTCAAAATAACATTTTTCTAATAATAATTGCAATAAAACGGAAAATTAGCCAAATGGCATCGTCTTGTTACACCACCTCGATTTTGGCAAGATTAATAAGTTCTATAATACACCACCGATAATAATAAAAGTGATAGTATTTAAAACAGGAGCAATCATAGAACAAAATGACAAGGGTTTAAACACGATAACTTATACTTCAGCAGAAATTTCCAAAATTGTGAAAGCAAAGTGCCAGCGGTGGGGGGGGGGGGGGGGAGAGCCGATGTCTTACAGAAAATCAGTTGTTATTCCGCACACACATTCAATTTTTTTACAATAAACTGAGTAAGTTTAGAGCTACAGTCATCATAAACTCGACGAATCTACAGACCGCGTAATATACACTGTAAAATTTTGAGCACTGGGGGATCACAAGATTTGGACAGACTATTTTGGGTAGCGAGATGATACAGTGTCGTGCGTAACGCCCAGCGGGAAGTGCCCGAGGCGACTCGTATGCAAGAAGTGTGTTACTCAGTGTCGGGGCGCTGGTGTGGTCTGTGAAACTACCGTCAACCATGACAGAATTTTTTGAACTTTCAAATTGTAAACAGTGACTATGAAGCTTTGATAATTTATTAACGGGGTTAGTCTGGTGTTTATTCCTCTTCATAACTTGCATTTTTTGGAGATGATTCGTCCGATTAGCCAACTTCAACAGTCATTGGACTTTTAGATGTGACTTTCAAAATATTTTTTTTTTTTCTTGAACAGTGCATATTTCTCATAGTGAATAGTAACTTTCCCTCCCTAAGAAGTAATGAGGGAAGTGGCGGCCGTATTTTCTTACAGTTGATTTATTCAGGCTCACACCCGGTTTGACAGTTTATGCAGTGAATATTTTGACCGAACTGAAAACAAGTTGGAGGTTAGTTAAGGTGATCAAACCGAGACTTCTACCCCGGAATGTGGTTTTGTCCCTTACAGTATATTGAGGTGACGTCATCCCCTATAACTCTTCAAAAATAACAGGAAATCAGACGAGTTTAGGATGTAGGGACAGAGCAATGTGATTCCATAACAGTTAGAGATCTTCATAAGCAAAAGACTGATGGAAAACAGTTGCACAACTCAGCGTAATAATATGTGATTTTGAATTAAAGAGATTTCAAAAGGGGATCAGTAACTACAGGATAAAGAGTATAAAGAATGGGAAAACTTTCGTTTTAAAATGCAAAAGAAATAAGAAATATGTGATTTTAAACATAGGGCTGGCAACCACATGCCGTCCAAAACACACGGTTAGTAACTCGTAAATAAATATTAACATAGAAGAAAGTTATATAGAAAAAGAGAGTAGGATTTAAAAGTAACTTTTATACGTTAAAAGATTTATCGGAAATTTGATATTTTACGAGAAAATAGAAATTCATTAAACACCAATTTCAATAATTTCTTAGAGATAAACTGTTGCTTATTTCGATAGGCATGTCATGATGTAATATGTTGAAAATAAATGATTCTATCTTGAATTAAAATCTAGAAAGGAATGGAGGAAATTTTGGTAGCACTCAGGAAATAACCAGCTAGTATTGGGTGACATACCCCGGCCCGAGGCTAAGTTCTGGACAGGGTGCAAATTAGGACTACTCTAGGGGAGGTAGTGAAGAGGCCGACCAGAACGGACTGTAACGCCAGTAGAGCTGTCTACACTCTGCATTTCATTTTATCAGAAGTAAGCTCAACCGACCTTAGTGAGTGTGTGGAGCTTCTCATTGCTGTAGCCACTGGCGTAACAGTGTAACGGCCCAAGTTTATAATTAAACGAGTGTTAGGTGAGTCGTGACAGTACGCCAGAGTCGCGTGCTGTCCGCACGCGAGAGTAATGAGTCAGGTTTTGCTGACGAAAACGATCAGCGCATACCACAGCCAGGGACACTGGCCGGTCAATTGCCGAAAGAGGTCTAGAATGTTCGATACGGGCAATATAAGGAGGGCAGGACATGTGTTCGGTCTTCTCAGTGACAGATTGACAGTAGGCACGTCACTATGCCAGTTGGATAGTCAATAGTCTCTCTCTCTCTCTCCAATAGCCTGGTCTCGCGTTAGGGTCGACAATGCTGCAACACTTGGCGGAATCCTCCGATAGCCATTCTACATGTATGTAAGTAATTGTTCCATCATCTAGTAGTACTTCAGAAGATGTAAATCCAATAGAAGCCTACAGGGATAGCCTCGCAGACGGCGTCAAAACGGATGATACGTATTCAGTCAAGGACCAGCAATAAACAGTAACGTACAGCAGTTGGCTATGTTCTCACTGGTAAAATATAAGAGAACCTGCCGGTTACCATAGTAAGCCTAAGTTGGCGAATCCATATTATCAACCACACAGGTCTGTGGCCTTAATCCACAGTGGTGTCAGAACCTGATATTAGTAAATAGCCTTACAGCTGAGCTGGAGAGTGGAGCCGAGTTCGCCGGAGGTCAGCATCAGCAACTCCATTAAAGTAATAATTATTCTTTAATAATTACGCCAGTACAACTGTTTTTGACAATATTTATTTGACGGACGCGTTTCGCCTCTCGTCGAGGCATCATCAGCGTACAACGTTTTCTGTAATTTGTGATATTTTACATGGTGGTTTTATTTTTACATTTAAATAAAACCACCATGTAAAATATCACAAATTACAGAAAACGTTGTACGCTGATGATGCCTCGACGAGAGGCGAAACGCGTCCGTCAAATAAATATTGTCAAAAACAGTTGTACTGGCGTAATTATTAAAGAATAATTATTAATTTAACAAACAACTGTGGAAGAGATGGCCTACAATAATCACATATTAACTCCATAAAGGTTAGTACCTGAGTTTCCAGACACTCTCTGCCGATTCCAAATTACGCCCACAGAAGAGGAGCTAGACCACTCGACTAGTCCCTTACAACAGCAGGGTGGCAGAACGGGCAAAATGCCGCGGGCCCCCAGCCACCCCTTACAACAACTTGTCCACCCGGGGCTTATTTTCTTGGCGACTCTTTTGTGGAAAGAACTACGCATTCAATGTCCTCCAAACAGTAAATACCCCATACAAATACAACACTGTGTGTGCATCAGCATATTTTAACTATGTGACATCTTCTCATTACTCTCACCAATAAATCAACGATTCCGAAACCTTTTCCTACCTAATGTGTTCTGTCCAGTCGATCTTATTATGACATGTTATGCCAAGATATTAATATTTCATGCCTTCAACAAGCAATTCTTTCCGCACGTTATAATGACAATCAACCTTTAGTTTTTAATCTGTGTATCTAATAAGCTGACTCTTCTTTGCATTTATCTTCATCCCATGTTTACCAACCCAACTGGATATCCTGTCCAGATCACCCTGCAGCTGTTTACAGTCCAGTACCGTTTAGATGCTTCTACATAGCATTATGTCATCTGCAAACAATCTAATTTCTGATAGTAAACAATCACTGAATAGAAAAACGAATGGAAATGGTCCCAATACGCTACCGTGTGGCACTCCTATATTCAGTGAATTCTCTTTTTATTCGGCATTTGGTATTCTAACACTTTGCTTTGCATGTTTTAAGAATTCCTGGACCCAGCGTGTCATTTACCATTCACCTGAATAGTTTTCACTCTGTGGAGGGGATGCCTGCCCCGCTGTATAAGCAGTGTAGTGAAAGTAATACTGTAGCCTCTCACTATACAGATAGTCTACCAAATCGCACTCACTGAAACAAACAAACAAAGAAACAACAGATTAGCTGTAGAAAGTGTGGTTTTAAGTAGCTTTATTCACTGCTGTCACGACACGATGGCGTCTGCCGCATCGTGACACCAGCATTTGTGTGTGTGAGCCGAAGCAAATAGTTGCGGGTCTTACGAAAATTAAAAAGTGAATTTTATAGGCGAATTTGCTATGTGATAGATAAAATTGTGCACCGAATGATACACAGAGCTCTATGGCGACAAAAAAATTGTCACCTGCTCACATATTTTGCTGAAACCCTAAACTCAGGACGATCGCTATAGTTTTACTGTGCATCTTACACATAACGAAATCTTAAAACAATAGAAGGAGAATAGTATATTTTTGTGGTTTATTGCGAAAATCGTCCAAGAAAAAGATAAATCCGAGGGTCTCTGAAGTCGGCGGCTGCCCGGCTGTCTGTAAACACTGACTCCGCGTGGTCGCAAGTGAAGTAAACACAGCGACGAGCCCTGGGGGTGAAATCACACGAGACCTCACCAAGTGGGACGGGGGGGGGGGGGGGGTTGAGTGGAAATCTCAGGTGATTTTTTGAAATTCTTTAAGGACGGAACAGCTTTCGACTTTGGGGGGGGGGGGAGGGTATAACCGCCCTTGGAAGCATGAGAGCTAAAAAAAGGTCTCAAAAAGCTACGAGGTCGATTAGCTGGGGGGGGGGGGAGTCTCCATCAAAATCTCACGTCATCTTAGGGTGGGGGGGTGGCGACCAGATCTCACCAAATCTCACCAGAAGGGCGGAGGGGTCCTGAATTCCGGAATAATACCTCACGTAATTAATAGACGCCCCAGAAGCAAAATTTCCTAACAGTGCAGGTCACGGTATCGGATTATTCGGTAGTGCTTGTGAAGCCCGACTGCTGGACTCGGAACTTGATGACATTAACATGGCTGTGACGTCAATTCATGCGGAATCAAAATATTGTCTCGATAGCGGACACCAAACATCTCTCCATTTACATATTTTTTGTCTCCGTTTTGTGGAAGCTTTTCGCGAGAAACCATAAAAAATCTACCCTCCCCGTTTCTCCCTCGCCCCCTTTCGTTTGTTTTGAAAAAAAACAACTGATCGGAATTGTGTTTGAATATTTCTGTAACCTAGTATTGAAAAGTACAGCGCTCTACGTCGAGTTCTCATGAATGAACTTGACAATCGAAAAAATTGTTTTTCCTTGTGGTATGACAGAGTCACCCACAATGAATATAATTAAATAATTTAATTAATAATCAGATTTTCTTTATAATATTCAATTTTATAAGTTGTAAATATCATAAATAATAGGGATATTGCATGGGTAAATAATTGTATATTAAACCCGGGCAGCCAGAGTTATCATTATTATAATTTTAATTTCTACAAAACTTGCTGCTCAGTAATATAGTGGATATGGGAAGCTGGAACTGCCATTTTCGAACGGTCGAGATCGAGACAGTAGCTGGGTCTTCCGACTCGGTGGCGCCGACGCTCACAACAGCGGAGGTCCGTTAGGCGGGTGCACTGAAATCACCCCTCTCCGATGCTTGGTCGAGGTCAGGCAAAAGTGCGCGAACAGAGACAGCGAATGCTGGCCGCGATGTAAAACACGTGACGACGGACATGTATCGATGACCAATCGTGAACGTTTATAGGGGTTCACAAATGTTAATTTAAGGGATTCTGTTGCATGTGGCGAGTGGGAGACGACTTTTCCGAAGAAGAAGAGAAGGGGCCATTTTTGAGGACACTTGCTGTCGGGACGAGTTGTATGGCATGCCTGCCATAATCTGGAAGCTGTTGTGGCAACGCGGTCGTATCCGCTAACCTGGCTTTCACAGCTGCAGTGGCACTGTGCGTGTCACACTTCATCACGACGACGCACTCATGGTAAAGTACCGACGTATACGGTCACAGTTCATTGGGTTTTGACAAGACTTGTGAGCCCTTAAGCGGCACTGAGATAAGACTCTGCTCCCGGCATAAAATCACTGAGCTAGCTAATTTTCAGTTTTAATTTCAAATTCTAAGCATTTTGCTAATTTGTGTAAATTCAAGACGATGCTTTTTAACTTTATATGGCGCCCATGGGATACTCTTTTTGTGGCAAATGTTAACTTCAATTTGATGGCCTGTGTTGCCACGTTGATAATATGTTGACTTTGCTAATTGTTGAAATATTTAATTCAGTTTTATGTTTGCTTTTCATCGGCGGATTGTAAACGTCGGGTATTTCTTGTTTTTGTTGTCTTTGGAATATGTTTAACGTAAAGTTAACTATTACCCGGTCTTGTATAAGCCATAAGACTCAATAAATTGGATATGATTTTGTGTACAATATTCATGGTTCTAGTTCACCTTTTTGCAACCATTTAAAATCATTTTCATTTTCATATTCATATTTAATTACTCACATATAGAGGTATGAAGGTAAGGTAGGCAGGAGAACATTATAATTAATAATAATAATCCCCCCCTTTCTATACATCCTCAAGAAATATCATCAGTATGATTCGATCGAAAATTCCATGAACTAGATAGTAAATAAGTAGTAAAAATAATTTTTTAAAAAATTAAACATTTTTATAATACCTTCAACATTTACCTTTGCAGATGTTTGTTTTGTCTTTGATTTATTTCTACAGTTTAAAATACGGTTTCGTAAAACGTATAATGGACTCAGTTGAAAAATCCTTAGTGATTAAATTTTTCTTTCTTGGAGTGTTTAGAATGTTTTGTGTTGTGAGCGAGACAGTGCGGGTGCGAGCGTGATGGCCTCGGATTTGGGTTTGAATCCCCGTCCGTACACGAAATCAGAATGCGATTTGGTTGCTTCGAGTCTGGTGACGCCGACTCCGGCGTCTGTCCTATGTCGCGGGTCGCCAGAACTCAGGCACAAACACAAGAGAGAGATTAGTCAGGGCGAAGGCTTGAGGTCGGTGGCTGGTTCAGACTACTGCTTTCAAATGTGAGTAGCTGAGGTGAGGTTAGGTTAGGTTAGGCTAGGTTAGGCTAGGCTAGGCTAGTGGAGCCCGACTCACCGCGGCGGCCTGCGTGGCGGGGCCCACGTCCGTCTCGTAGTCCCACTGCGCTATCACGTGACGCGTGCACTGTGAGTAGCCGAGGTTAGGTTAGGTTAGGCTAGGTTAGGCTAGGCTAGGCTAGTGGAGCCCGACTCACCGCGGCGGCCTGCGTGGCGGGGCCCACGTCCGTCTCGTAGTCCCACTGCGCTATCACGTGACGCGTGCACTGTGAGTAGCCGAGGTTAGGATAGGTTAGGCTAGGTTAGGCTAGGCTAGGCTAGTGGAGCCCGACTCACCGCGGCGGCCTGCGTGGCGGGGCCCACGTCCGTCTCGTAGTCCCACTGCGCCGTCACGTGACGCGTGCACTGCCGAGACGACTCTTCGTCGACGGCGCCCAGCAGCAGCGGCAGCGGCGGCAGCGGCGGCAACGGCGGCGTGCCCACCTGCGGTCGACACGAGTCAGCGTCAGCGGCACAGAGGGGCAGACAGAGAGATACAGACAGAGGCAACACTCACGTCGTAGCGCGTCAGGTTGTACTGCGGCGCAGGTTGGTAGCCCTGGAACAGCTGGGCTAGCGCGCACGGCAGCAAGGCCGCCAAAACAACAGCCGCAAGTCGTGCCATCCCGGTCCTGCACCAACACATCGTCATCACTCACATGGTTCTATTTGGACCTGCTGTCGTTTTTAGTAATAAGCATTTCAAGTTGAATGTATTATTCGAAAAAAAATACTGGAAACCTTTGTTATAAGTCAAATAACTAAACGGAAAATAAGGACTGGGAAAAAATAATAATTATTATACGGGAAATTGCAGGTAAAACAAAAATAACCGGTACTTATCAGGTACTCAAGAAATAGCATTACTAATTGCAAAACCAATTAAGTCTTCAACCAGGAGGAAGTTAGAGGCAGGACGGGCAGTTCCTTTCCCCTGGGACCAACAGTTTAACTTGGAATCCTGCAGTGGCTCATATGGTCAAAAACTTCTGCGCTACCGGGATCTGAACCACAGAGCTACCAGGCCGTGATGGGACAGTGTAGCGCTAGATCATTCAAAGACAATAAAATGGTATTAAACCACGCAGGTGAACGAAAAAGTGACTTCATGCGCAAAGAAATTCTGAAAAGGTAGAAAACAGGGCGTTTGGAATTGAAACGGGAGACCACTCAACATCTCTGATATCTAAAGGTAAGGTCAGCAGGGAATAGAGTCAAAAATCAAAATGATTCAATTTATTAGATACTAATTAATTGGTTTAGTGTGATAAAAAGCTGGTGGCGCAAATAGTAGTTCAAGTTAAAGTACCCTGCCACGTTATTTTATAGTAAAGTTAGCTTCGCAGAGCACCTGCACACCAAGAGGTTTCGAAACCCTTGATTTGCTGCAGGAGTTGATGAGCGGATGTACCAGACAAGTGAGGCAAGTGGATTACGAAACTTTGGTCAGACCATTGCTTGAATATGGTGGTGTAGTGTGGGACTCACATGTCGAGTATCAAAAACAGGAGTTGGAGAGGGTGCAAAGAATAGCTGCCAAATTTCTCTCTGGGGATTACAATGGAACACAATCAGTAACTGATATAATAAAACAGCTCGAGGGATTGATTTAAAGAGGATGGTGAAGAGAGTGGTGGGAGTATACAGGTCGTATATTGGTGATGAGGCGTGGAAAGATATTGGAGGAAGAATTAGGAGTGATGCATGGAAGGAAAAAGATGACCATGACCACAAGCTGGCACTCCATTTCAGGCACAAGGGTGTGAGAAAATTTCCTTTTGTATGTATGGAAATATATGACTACAAGTAATGAGTTAGCGAAATATTGAGAAATTCGTTTAAGAAATTGAAAGGTATTGCAATAAAAATTTTAATTCTGTAAACAGGTCGATAACGTGATTGCATTTAAAGAGTTTTGTTTAAAAATTCGTGAAATGCGGAAGGAGGTAAATTGCTCCGCAGTTTGACTTAATTCAATTTGATTGCGATGGAGCGTGGCAATTTCCCTAAATATTTTCCGTTTTCCTCTACCCGTCTACTTTTGCTCTCTTTTTTATTTATAGGTTTGCGCCTCGTCGACGTCGATGTCATTAGAAGCGGGATGGAACTGGGGACAAGGAACAGGAAGGGATTCAGCCATGGCCTTTTAAAGGAAGCATTCGCCTTGAGTGATTTGCGGAAACCGTGGAAAACCCAAATCTGGATGCCCGGACGGGTATTCGAACCGGCGTCCTCCCGAATGCGAGGCCAGAGCGTTAACCGCTCACCCACGACGCTCGGTTTTTGCCTTCTACATATTTAACGTCTAAATCGTTTGGGCGTGTCTGATGAGTTGTTGATCGCAGTAGCTGAGCGCGTTATGGTGGTGTCGACGTGACGAAGCGCCGGGAGTCCAGCTGCCTAGACGCGTAGTGTCACGTAGTCGTCAGCTGCGTGAATATAATCGAACAGTTGGTAGCTGCTGGTTGAGGTGTCCAGTGCAGGGACGGACGTATCAGCAGCCGCTGACAAAATGCACGTCACTCGCCAGCAGCGGAGAGAATCCGGGTCGCAGAACAACAAATCATTTCGAGCGACGAGGAGTATTTCCACGTTGTCGGCTTCGTTGAGAGGCTAAAGGGCCGCATTTGGATCCCAATTCTGCGACTGGAGGAAAAGCACTGAACCAGTTTTGTGCACTGACGGTAAACGGCGAACCTTACGGTAACACGGTGGCTCCTCATTGGAGGCTGTCGCTCTTCCAGTGATCTCGTCACCGTCACCTCCCGTTTTGATGATCATTCGTTTTAACAGCTGTGGACTTTTTCCTGTGGTCTTTTCTAAAGTCTCAGGATTACGCCAAGCGTTAAAGGCCAAAATTGAATGCTGTATCAACGGAATACGGCGAGAAAACCGTCATCGAAAGAGTTTCCGGGTGAGGACGTGATGAGTCGACTCACAGTTGTGCGCTGACTGAGGAAGCGGATACGCGAGTCTAGGCGAACACAGGACGCAGTGCTGCAGGACATTCCAACTAAAGTCAGCATATCGATCCAAAACAATTGCTTTACATAGCATTTGCTGTGCTGATAGAAAATTGTTATGTTCAATTTTTGATGAAAATGAGTCCTAAACAGTTAACAAAAATAGATTTTCTAGCATGCACTATTTTTATTCTTCTTCTTTTTTTAATTGGGAGAACTCATTTTTGTCTCAAATTGAACATAACAATTTTTTTAAGTGTAGTAAATGCCGTCTAAAGCAATTTTTTGATCGATATTATGACTTTAGTTCGTATGTCGACTATATTGTAATCCAGACAGACCCCTGCCACTCGAAACGCAGTGCTTCGCACTTTCAGTAAACAGTGTTACGCACTTCCTAACATATTTCCAATAACATTTTATCAACTAAAAAACTATCGATGAACATTTGACTTGAATTTTATTTCACAGCAAAACATACATCAAACAGCACGCATCAGAAGGTTCCAGAATCTAGCGTGGGGATAGCAGAACAGAAACAAACACGCTAACAATATCAAGTGAAATCATTAAAAAACGATTAAAATTTTTCCAAAATTGCATTAATACAAAGTGTCAAAATATTTAGAAGTATTTAGAAGCGCGTTTACGAAATTAACCGTATACTAACAGTCGAGACCTGAGTTTATCCACCTCGGCTTTGCAAGTCGCGCTTCTGCGTGCGGCACTTCCAGCTGGGCGCTCCACACAGCAAACCAGCGGACATTCCGGAAACAATTCTGCGTGTCCCCCTGGTGTGGATGGGAACCGTAATGACTGGGCTATGTTGATTACTCTCTGCACTAACAGCCCGCGTGACTTGGCTATCGAATGGAATACAAAATCGGAACGAGTACGTCCAGTCGGTGTTCGTCTCTTGATTGAAACATGAGAATATGTTGGCCAGTCTGGGAGACAGGGTCCACTACCAACTCCGAATAGCGTCTCACCAGTGAATAGTCACACGAAACCCTTCGAGTAAACATGGTACACAGCGAGCAGACTTGGAGTTGCAGGGGTCGCCCGTTCGAGTCCAGCCCAGGGCATGGACGGTTTTAATTATGTATTACGTCCGTTCCCTATTGTCCTGTTACTTGTTAGCATCCATAACAACGCGAGGAGATTCTATACACGCTTCAGGAATAGAAGAAACAGTTGCTGGGAGAATGACTACAAGGCTGACAGCCATTTTTAAAAAATTCGTAATATTCACATTTTCTAATCGTAGCGTTGGAAATTTGTAAGAAGGACGATTGTGACAATTAAGTTTTTCCCGGCGTATGGTAGACAGGAATTCTTCACGGGTCTTCTGCCGGATAAGATCTTTTAAACACGACGTTTCGGCAGTCACCTCCGCTGCCTTCATCTGGTGAGCTGTCATCGCGAAGTAGCTGCCGCGACGGTTCATTCGGTGCCGAACCGTCGCGGCAGCTACTTCGCGATGACAGCTCACCAGATGAAGGCAGCGGAGGTGACTGCCGAAACGTCGTGTTTAAAAGATTTTATCCGGCAGAAGACCTGTGAAGAATTCCTGTCAGAAGGACGATTGTTAACGACTATTTCCAATCTAATATTTCCAATTAATAATATTAAAATTTCCCCAAGCATTTTCACTTCCATCTCTTTTGACACTCGCTTTCCTGTTATAAGAGTTTGTTTCCTTCTTCCTAGGGGGATCTGTGTTTATTCCTGCGCTCAGACTGTTCCTTCACAAAAATCGAATCCATATTAAACAACTGTGAATTCACTGCGTGACTTCGGAAATGTAATGCAAGAACACAACAACGTTTCTACACATCAGACGAGAGAAATCGGACCTGAAACACTTTTAGTGATCTTTTTGTCGGGGGAGGGGAAGGGGAGGGGGAGGGGTGGAGAGGCAGATTACGAGTGAACAGTCTTCTTGCGAAATCATCACGACACGACAAGCACTCAGTTTTTGTCTTTTTGGTTACAGCAGTATAGTATGTCTGGCCATTACGACAATCGAAATACTAATATCGCTACCAGAATGAAACGGCTGGCAGTGGTCGAGGAAACATTTTCAGTCGAGGATTTCGAAGATTCCCAGAGTTCGGGTGTGCCGGCGACAAGTGAAAGCGAGTGCCGACATAACTACGTCACAGGAGATAAGCGGCGGCGAGCGAGAAGCCGATAAGAAAACACAAGGAACGAAGGAATCGGGCCGCGGTCGCTGCAGACAGGAGGCATGTCGACACAGGCTCGAGAAAGTGAAACGAACATCATCAGCATGAGGAGCGAGACGACAAGTATACTACTTACTCAGCTCAGTGACTCAACTTCCAAATGAATCGCCCCCCAGAAGAATCTAGGCAGACGAAAATAAAAAAAAATCCCATTCGATTGCTTCTGTGTCGCTTATGGCCAGTATCCTAATATCATTTCGCTCAAAATTTCTTAACGTAAATATTATTATGTTATTATGTTTGTAGATACATTTATCATTTTTTCGACGTGTCATCGAAGTTAGAAACAGCCTATTTGAGCCACTGGGCTTTACGTTAAACAGAACCGACGAGTACTGTCTGCGCGGAATCTAAAA
Source organism: Vandiemenella viatica (assembly GCA_031002005.1). Lineage (NCBI taxonomy): Eukaryota > Metazoa > Arthropoda > Insecta > Orthoptera > Morabidae > Vandiemenella > Vandiemenella viatica. The sequence goes on from CM061918.1 coordinate 151,107,958, forward strand.
AATACTCAGCGTGCTGGCTGAGTGGTTAACGTTCTGGCCTCGCATTTTGGAGGACGTGGGTTCGAATCCCCGTCCAGGCATCAGATTTGGGTTTTCCATGATTTCTCCAAATCATTCCAGGCGAATGTTGGGACGCTTCCTTCAAAAGGTCATGACTGAATTCGTTCCCGTTCCTTGTGCATGACTGCGATACTGCGGGGCTACGCCGTGTAGGAGTCAGAGTGTTTGTGGTCGAGTAAAGGCGCTGCTCTAGGCTCCCACGCGGGGTGAACGGTTAGTGACCAGTCCGTAACGCGTCCGTGATTAGTGACGCTGCTACTTACCAACTAGTTCCTCAACAAAATTGGTGAATTTAAAACTTGCTGAAATCTAGACACATCCACGTTTATATAACTACAAGGTGAGTGAATATTCACGGAACGATGGAATGTTATCGGACAGAAAGCTAATTTATCAGCTATGTAAACGCATTTTTAATAAACAGTAATGAACAATATTTTATATAAACACTTCAGATTTATTTTTCTTAAATTAAATTACGTAATATAATTCCATTCCCAAGGAAGTGCTGGTTGTGGGTTGGTAAAGTTTTTTTTTTTTACATTATCTATAATAAATGGACTTATGAAATTCTGTAACTATTTCCAGTTGGCTGGTATGCAGATAATTTTACTGCAACGCAGTTACTTTTGCTGATGTATTAATTTACGCTGTGCGTGACGCGTTTCGAGAAGTGATTCTCATTTTTAAACGCAATATTATTACATTTTCTATATGCAAAGTGTTTGTGTCAGTTTCTGCTGGCAAGTCAACTGAAAGTCTCTCTCCCCGCCAAATCCCCTGCTCTGTCCTTACCGGGGGCAACAATTCAGAAGCCTAAAAACATCATGGTGGTGTACCCGGGCAAGGATGAACGTGGGAACCCGACGATGACCTCAGATGAGCTCAAGACAACCCTTAAGAGTGCGATAAAACCAGGGGCCCAATCGATTCAGATAGAGGGTATAAGGAAAATACAGCAAGGATGTCTACTAATACAAACGAGAAAGAAGACGGACCAGGATAAAATCAAGGAAAACAAGACCCTCCGCAGCAAAGGAATTACCGCAGACTGCCAGAAGAAGAAACATCCTAAGCTAATGATCTATGACGTGCCATGTGCCCAGCTGTCAAAGAATGTATATACCGCCAGAACCTCTCTCCAGAAGAACTACCAAAAGAAGAATATGACCGGGGAATCCACAGCATGCACAGAATGGTGTCCAAACGAAGTGAGGACAGGGCACACTGGATAATAGAATGCGATGCAAAAATCAGGAACTTGCTAAGACGCTCAGACAGAGTCTACATTGACTTCGAACGCTGCTGGATAAAGGACTATTCGGATGTAGTAAGATGCTACAAATGCCAAGCCTTTGGCCATGTGGCAAAATACTGTAGAGTAACCCAGGATACATGCCTCATATGCGCCGGAAATCATAACTACAAAGACTGTAAAAATAGAAGCGAAGACAAGATCAGATGCGCAGCATGCAAACGCTTTAAACAGGGACGAACACCGCATTGGGCCGGAGCAATGTGGAGCCTTAAAAAAGGCCATAAGAGACCAGGCAAACATGACCGATTATGGCCAGTAGAAGATGTTGCCTGAGCGAACAGACAAATGACCTGGCAGCAACTCTAGGCCAGAGCATGGCGAGCAAGAAGACAGCCTCACACAGGCATCTTCATCATACTCATCTCTCTCGAATGAACCCCCAGGCACGCCGCAATCGTGGGCGTCGGTGCTGTCCGGGCTTGTGGTGTGCAGCGAGAGGTGGCACCTCGCAACGTATTCTTCGACGCATGGCGAGTCGAACATACACGTGACATTGTGCACGCGTGCTATGGCGCCGGAGTCAGTGACTGGAGAGTAGTAGCTGACTGGACCACAGGTGCCTTGTCTTCAGGCTCAAGACAGGAAGTGAAATAAAAGAGACGGCACGATGGGGAAACTTCGACAGACAGATAGCAAGAAAGTTCAACGAGGATACTACAACAGCGTGCAGCCTCATGGACGCGGAAGCGCTTGCGCTGAGGGTACGAGAGGACGTGACAGAAGTCTGCGACAACACCATGAAGAAAATAAAGAGAATGCCAGGGGCGGTCCCATGGGGGGACCCGGAGCTGACACAAACCAGGAAACACATAAAAGGGCTCAGGAAAAGATACCAAGCTGCCAGAAGGAGGGGGGGGTGAGGAGAGGACATTGCAGAGGCGAAGAATAGATTCACAGTTGCAAAAAAAAGCGTACAAGCGCTAGATCGAGAAGTCGAAGGTGGCCTCATGGAGAAAGCTGGTGAAGTAAAACGGCAACGAGAATCCCTGGGGAGTGGTAAATAAAATCCTTCGGGGGAAAATAAAAAGCGGAAGTGTCCTGCACACAATACAAAATGAGGCGGGCGTCCACGCGGACAACTGGAAAGACTCCATAGACAGAATACTGGATCAGCTGCTGCCACAGGAAGATGGATCCATGGACACGGAAGAACAAAAGGGGATCATCCAAGCCAATAAAAACCATGAAGGCCCGGAAGCAGACCACCACATCAGAAATGAAAAAATAAGCAGAGCTATCCGAAGCTGCAGATCGGGGAAAGCACCCGGCCCGGACTCGATGAATGTCGAAACGGTGAAAAGGATCTGGCGAAATACCCCAGGAATTCTCCCCCTCCTAATAAACAGGTGTTTCGAACAGGGAAAGTTCCCGAAATCATGGAAAACGGGCTCAATATGCCTGCTGCATAAAGCGGAAGACAAGCCAAGCGATCTACCAAAGTCATACCAGCCGATATGCCTCCTACCGGTGTTGGGGAAGGTGACCGAGAAATTTTTTATTGAAAGGTTCAATCAGCAATATATATCAGCTGGGATGGAGGCGCCGAACCAGTATGGTTTCAGGAAAAACAAGAGCACGGAGGCAGCAGTGAACGGGTTGGTAGAGATCTCCGCCGGTGGACACAAATACTCCCTTGGGATTTTCATAGATATAGCCGGGGCCTTTGACAGTTTGTGGTGGCCCAGTATCATGCGCAGGCTTAGGGCAGCAAACTGAAATAAATATCTCTACAAGATGGCCCGAAGCTATCTCAGCGATAGATTTATACTGGTCAAAGACAATGGGGAATCAATCAGACGAAGCGTTACCAAAGGATGCCCGCAGGGATCCATATGCGGACCATATTTTTGAAACGTAGTGCTCGACGAACTGCTCAAAGAACATGAGAACTCCCTGTGGTTTGTCATCGCGTACGCAGGTGATATAGTGAGGATCATTAACGCAGGCACCAGGGAAGAACTGGAGGTCCTGGGAAATCGCGCCATCCGAAAAATAGAGGCCTGGCTTAGGAGGAATAAAATGAAAATATCCACCCAAAAAACGCAGGCCATGTTCCTTGACCGCGGAAGACCTCCTCGGATAAAGGTGGAAGGAAAGAATGTCAGAATAGTGGACCAGGTACAATATCTGGGAATAACGCTGGACAAAGATTGGTCCTTTCTGCCCCACCTCAGAATAACCCAGCAAAACTGAACATGGCAGCGGGCAGCATGACGCGAGTAACGAGACGGGACGGGGGCCTGTAGGCCGTGTCAAACCAAGCATTACAAGTGATCACGGGATGCATGTCGCTGGACTTAGAAGCGATATACGCAGCGGCATCGTATTTCCTCAGGCAATGAGGAGACAAGAACGCGGTAGGGTACTACACACCGGCGATAAACGAGCGAACAGGTACACTGGAAGCCAGGGCAAGGATAAGAACAGAGAAAAGGAACATAAAAGCGGAGCTGAAAGAAGAATGGAGAGATAGATGGCACAACACCGAGAACGGCCGCAAAACATATAAGTGGACAGACGGATGGAGGCTGAAAGCGGACCTCGGATACGCGGTCACGTGTCTGATCGCGGGGCATGGGCCGAGGAGCACGTTATATCAGCGGGGGCTGCGGGCTGATAGAACATGATGAGCACATAGTGAAAGCTTCCCGCTACAATGATGCTGCCAGAGAAGAGCTGAAAAACAACATCAACATCGAAATAGAAGAATGGAGAGCGGAAGCACTGAGCGACGCGGATAAATTCGCGGCTCTCAGCGCTTTTGCGAGAGAGGTCTTCACAGCCAGACATGTCAGGCGGGGGCACCGCCAGTGAGACAAAGCAGAAGGAAAGAGGAACGGGACATCAAACTGCTGTACAGAACCCCGCATCACGACCTGTTTCGGCAGGGTCCTGGGCTAAGCTCGTGTACCGACGGGGGTGTTGGGGCTACACCACGACGTCGTCCCGCGTCCCCCAATCAAACAGGGGGAGACCGCCCTCTCCGCAAGGAGTCAGCTCCCTTGGTGAGGGTGTGAGTGGTAGTGGATCCTGGGAGGGAGTATGATGGGTGTCAACTCGGCAGCTCCCGCCTGCAGCAACCTCAACCTATCCCATGGAACTCCGTGGAGATTAGTAAAACTTATGGAGTTTACTAATGTCCTGCAGAAACTGACACAAACACTTCGCACATTAAAAGTTCTAATATTGCGTCTGGAAATGAGAATCAATTCTCGAAACGCGTCACGCACAGCGTAAATTAAAATATCATCAAAAGGAACTGTGTCGCAGTGAAATTATTTGCTTACCAGTAAATAAAGTAACTGGTTCTCGTAATTTCTGGTGTCATATGCTGACGAACGAGAACTTATTTTAAGCTGTGACAGTGGTATTATGTCTGGTGTGTAAGTTACATTATTTTCAAATTTATTCCGACTGTCCTGGACTGCTTCCTCACTCCTTACTTAATTATGCAGTATCCACTATGCAGGCTGATTTTACTATATTAATTACTTTTTGTCGGTCATTACATCGCATGGGACTGTTAAACACTCAAATTTTTCCATCATGACAAATGTACATTCTATAGTTTTCTTTCTCAAACTAAGTCTATTCAATACTGTTTTTGTGTTATCAAGAGTTCTTTGTAGATATGGTCTCATTAAATATCGCGCAAGAGGGAAAGCTTCATCGCCTACGAAATTGAACGGCAAATCGTTGGTATTTTCATCACTTCGTAGCTTTGCAGACAAGAGCTTTTCATTATATATATATATATATATATAATCTTCTATTCCTTCTTTGAATAATATAATATAACATCCTCATCAGAATCAGAAGAAACCGTCGCCTCACTCAAATCACGCGACACAGAGAAGATTGGTGAGTGACTAGTTAGTGATGAGTTGCGTCTCCTTTGAGTGGTTGTCGTTACGTGCGAGCAGCCGGGTACGGTACTTAGTTCAACATAAACTGGAGCCGGATATACGGCTCAACAAGACTCGAATCATTACTTTGTTTAACTTTAGCTAATAATGGAGGGGAATGCGACGAAGCAGGAAATTATTTAAATCGAGATACGATCTTTAATGCGTCAACTTTCTATTCGGAAGTAGTCTTAGATTGCCGCTAATCACTGGCACCACATTATTTGTCGTGGTGGAGCTGTTCAGTTTGAAAGCAGCAGCGGGCACGAACCTATCTCCGTCGCCACCGCGATAGCTTTCCGCTGCTCCTCACAGGGAGGGTGGGGAAAACAGCCGAATCTTTATGCTAGCGCCGCCTGCTGGGAAGGCCGAGACTCAATCAGGGCAGCGACAGCCGCAGGCAGCAGAGGACCAGGCGTACCAACCACATGCATAGCTACGTTCAGTCGATGTGTGTGTGTAGACAGGCCTTCCTCGTGTCTTGCTCGACGCAGCGTGAAGCCGACGAGGCCGACAACTTGACGGACGTGTGGTAATGAGCTCACGTCACCCACGACCAACACCGATCCTAGCTTCCATTTCCTATGTCGGTATTTTTTTTTTTTTTAGAAAAAAGAAAAATATTAATTCTTTTCTGATAACTGATTATGAACTGGAGAATATGAGGTGGGTAAACGTGGACTTGAGGCAGGTATTAGTTGTGTCGGTTACCGATTGTGTCCTGCGGTAGTATCCACAGCCCCTGATACCCATAACGTGCCTGCATCGGGGCCCCCAAGTTCAGGGGGCCCACAATCTCAGCTCAGAGGGCTCCTGCCAACAAACCTCACACGACTTGGTGGGGCTAAAGAAACAGGTCACCCATCTGTCCTGAGGGCACCAATATATATATTACTTCACCACCATATTCAAGCAGTGGTCAGAACAAAGTTTGGTATTTCAGTTTTACTTCTAATTCAACAGCAACTTGGGTGGCATGGACACGTCATCCGGATGTCGAACTGTCGCCTCCAGAAGCAAATAATATTATTCGCGATTCAGAGGCGGAGAAATGAAGCACTTGAAACCAATCCCAAGAAATTCCTAATAGACAGAAACAGCTGGGAGGATGTGGGACGACGACGTGAGCTGCCACCTGTTGACGCACTCTGCTGTGCGTGACGTCACAGGCCGTCTCGTCACAGCTGCTCGGAAAGGCCCAAGGCCGGCGTCGCGTCGGGATCGTGGGAAAGGGCGGGCCCTACAGGGCAGCCCTCCCACGCACCGCACAGCAGTATGTACGGGTCTTCCTTTACGACCACGCTCCAGTGTTACAAAACACAGAGAGAGGCGCCGGGAACGGGAAGGAATTCGGCCTCGACCTTTTCAAGCAAGCATCGCGGCACTCGCTGGGGGAAGCAGAAGCTGGAGCGGAGGGCGGGGATTCGAACCCGCGTCCTCTCGCATAAGATGCCCGCGTATATTTCAGTCTGACAGCTGACACGAGTAGCTAGGGAGCGTCCATATACTACGTGGCGCCATTTTGAAACCCACCTCGCTATCTCCTCGCGTGGTTAGCTTTTTTCCATAGTAATTCCAGTAGGCATTTTGTGCTGTTGTCTCTTATCAGAGTATAGTTAAAATTATTGCATACATAACGGACATTAGCCATATTTCCTTTGTATAATTACAAATATTCTGAATCAAATGTTGACACTAGCCATTCCTGCAAATGGTGAATTATAGGAAAAATATCTTTCACTGGTAAAGTTAGGGATTGTTTTATTCGTGAGGTATTGTTCTCATCTTATTCATCATTCTTTATTAATTCATAAAATATAACAAATTATGTCTGTCGTGTAATTTATTGTGCATTTATTGTTTTCTTTTGCCGCAGAGCTGTCACTTCTCCTTCTACACTACCAGGGAATGATTCTCTGTCCTGCTTGAAACGTTTACGACTTCGCTGAAGACGCTTCGCGTGATGAAATTCGCTCTAAAATCATTTCCGATGAGCCTCGTCAGCGGCACTTCACAGCACACTGAGAACTTCAAGTAATACGTCAGCGAGCGCTGCAGCTGACGCGTCAAAATAAGCGGTGTGGTCACACGCTGGTGGACGAAACAAAACAGATCCGTCGAGTCACGTGTGATCGATGGTGAGTCTGGGTAGTGCGTGCTGAAGTCACGTGATCTGAACACTACGACTCCCAGCCGCAAGCATCAGCGCCGTGTGAGTGCACGGGGCACCTGAAATACGGGACGGGAGTAAGTATCCATGCTCTGTGCGATGTGGCCAAAGTGAGTCACTCAACACTCAAATGTTTCGACGTATTACTGAAAGATGCGCACGAGAACATCTCAGTGTTGATTAAAATCTCGCAACTTAAAAACTTGCAACGTTTGAATGTGTCGTTACTTGCGTGTGCTGCCGGAGTAAAGAAATTATTTTCAAACTGAAGTCATCCTGATAAATACTTTAAAATTGACCAAAAGGTGAACAACGACTGATTCACTAAAAACCGACGAGTTGAACTATAAGCAGGGCTGGATTACGCAATAGACACTAGTTTAAAAATAGCGACATGTTACTGAAAATCAAGTTGATTCTGAATGTTTGTTTTACCAGGCATTGCTAAACTAAGCTCGGTAGTAGTATGATCTGCTGATTTTTCGTGCGTCTTAATTTCTCCTGTGAGATGTACCAAATCAGAAACTCCATCGCGTGACCAATCAAATTCACCCCCGAACTGAACACATGGAAAACAGTAAAGCGCATCTTTCTTATTGCAACCACGTAGCCACTTATTTTTTTTTATATACATATCACTGTTAAATATCTTGAATCGAGATGCTTAAGTAATTTCTTTTCGCTACGAAATGCTTAAATGTGTTGTAAGTTTCCCAAAATTTTTCACATTAATTGTTTCGTTGTAGGATAGTAACGTGAATGCCTATGATTCATCTCTCAACGACACCTTACGTATCTTCGATAATTACAAGATACGGCCAGCTCTCAGCCCACGAACCCCAGACTGCGACCTCTGCCGTGATTTCCTGCATTCCACCTAAAAATCGCGTCTGCTGCTGCTGCGCTCTACCGACGATACTATGAACTTTTCCGTGCTCCCTGTGACAGAGCAACGTTGTCACAAACTGCTACGTGAAAAGCTAACCCCTCCCTTCCGCACGACACACAGGAATCAATACTCTAATGCTAGAGAACAGAGAAGCGTGGCAGCTGGTTACAGCTCTCAAACAGCCTCGTGACCCCAAGATCGCAGGCCAGTGCTTCACACCCCTCGCGAAGGCGGAGGCCCTAGCAGAAAACTTTGCCCTACAGTACACCCCCGCGGAATACGAGCTAACAGCAGGCGGCAGACGATATAGAGAGGCTAGCAGACGAAGTCCTCAACACCCCGCCAACGGACCAGCCACTCCTCACAACACCAGCAGAAGTGCGAAGGATAATCCACAAACTGCAGACGAAAAAATCCCCAGGGCACGACAAAGTATAAAATCACCATTTGAAAAATCTACCCAGGAAAGCCGTATCTTCAATGCCTGTCTACTCCAGTGCTACTTCCCGACGGCATGGAAAACGGCGAAGATCACGGCTATTCCCAAGCGAGGAAAAGACCACCGCTTCATAGAAAGTTACCGCCCTATCAGCCTCCTTTCCTCAACTTCAAAAGTTCTGGAAAGAGTGCTGATCATAAGACTCAACTCTAGCCTCGAAGCCGATAAAACCATACAAACAGAACAATTCGGTTTTCAAATCCGTGTGGCAGCAACCAGCTTACTTCTGAAAATAACAGAAGACATCAGCAAAAACTTCAACCATAGCAAATCGACGGCAGCCATTTTCTTCGACGTGGAAAAAGCTTATGATAAGGTATGGCATAAAAACCTGATCCATAAGCTACATACCTAAACAAAAATTAACCACTGCTACGTAAAACTCATAGGAAGTTATTTAAACAACCGACGATTCTACGTAACAGTGGACGGACAAAGATCTTCAATCCACACGATCACGGCAGGCATCCCACAGGGATCAGTCATAGCTCCAATGCTGTTCAACACCTACGACAATAAAATACCGACACCTCCACATGTAAAGAAGGCTCAGTTCGCCGACGACACGATGCTCCACACCTCTGGTAACAGACATGAACGCAACATCACCCACCTTCAAAGGGGCATTGATTCCTTCACAGAATGGTGCCGAAACAACAAAGTCAAGATCAACAACACCAAATGCGCAGGGATATACTTCACCAAGAAGAGACCCATCCTACCTGATCAACTCTCCGTAATGGGGCAAGAAATAGCCTGGGTACCCCAGCATCGGTACTTAGGTGTCATACTGGACAAAAAATTACTGTACCGAGAGCACATCCTAGATAGACGAAGGAAAGGATTGGCCATAGTATTAAATCTCGCTCCAGTGCTACGGAGCAACAATTTCAGTACCACAACTAAAATCCGGCTATACAAATCCATAATTGTACCCTACCTGCTCTACGCATATCAAATATGGGGAACTTCAAGTCCGTCGAACATCTCCAATATCCAAAGGCTCCAAAACAAATGCCTTCCAATGATCTTATCCGCACCGCCCTACACTTCAACAGAGCACATCCATTTGGCAACGAATGTAGAAAGAATACACACACAGATATACAACCAAACCAACAAATTCATATAAAATATAGAAGCAAGAAGACACCAGACTGACAGATTCGCCACCCTGGGCACAATAATGCCAAGAACGTGGCATAAGTATAAAGTACAGCTAAGTATTATTTACAATCCAATATAAAATCCAACAACAACATCAGTGGGGTTTTTTCACCAAGGTCATCTATGATGACCACAGCCATAGTTTTTCCCCCTAAAGTGCAATTAATTGTGTCCCCAAACCAAACCTAACCTGACATCACTGACAAAACTACCAATGGTAGTGGGGTCAACTTACACAGCCCCTAAGGCAAATGACACACACACACACAAACACAAAAAAAAAACCAGGAATCTCGTAAAGTCGACACGTGCTGCGCCCGTACACATACCAGCAGGAAACCACAAGAGCCGGTCGCCAGGGAAGCAGCTGAGTCCCTTCGTTTAAAAATAAACTACCTGGCTGACCGATTTTCGCTCCGCATTTTTTATTTCTGTTCAGAATAGAAGATTTCATCAAAATCCTTAGAGAAGTTTCTGAGAAATTAATTTTGCCTAGATAGAAGAGTTGCGCATTCAACACTATTAGATTGGATACATTAGATATATAGACGCCATATATTAGAAAAACATATCTTAGTTCACAACCCGAAGATTGGTTGGATCCTTATGAAGGAGACATTCTAAGCCCTTGTGTCAGACGTAGGACGGCAAGTTCCTTTCCTCTGGAACCCACAGTTTAACATGAAGGTTGGTTAGATCCTCGTGAAGGAGGCCACTGTATTGTGTAATTTCTTTCGCCTGGGACCTGCAGTTTAACATGAAGGTTGGTTAGATCCTCGTGAAGGAGACATTGTATTGTGTAATTGCTTTCGCCTGGGACCTGCAGTTTAACATGAAGGTTGGTTATATCCTCGTGAAGGAGACATTGTATTGTGTAATTGCTTTCACCTGGGACCTGCAGTTTGACATGAAGGTTGGTTAGATCCTCGTGAAGGAGACATTGTATTGTGTAATTGCTTTCGCCTGGGACCTGCAGTTTAACATGAAGGTTGGTTAGATCCTCGTGAAGGAGACATTGTATTGTGTAATTGCTTTCGCCTGGGACCTGCAGTTTAACATGAAGGTTGGTTAGATCCTCGTGAAGGAGACATTGTATTGTGTAATTGCTTTCACCTGGGACCTGCAGTTTAACATGAAGGTTGGTTAGATCCTCGTGAAGGAGACATTGTATTGTGTAATTGCTTTCGCCTGGGACCTGCAGTTTAACATGAAGATTGGTTAGATCCTCGTGAAGGAGACATTGTATTGTGTAATTGCTTTCGCCTGGGACCTGCAGTTTAACATGAAGGTTGGTTAGATCCTCGTGAAGGAGACATTGTATTGTGTAATTGCTTTCGCCTGGGACCTGCAGTTTAACATGAAGGTTGGTTAGATCCTCGTGAAGGAGACATTGTATTGTGTAATTGCTTTCGCCTGGGACGTGCAGTTTAACATGAAGGTTTGTTAGATCCTCGTGAAGGAGACATTGTATTGTGTAATTGCTTTCGCCTGGGGCCTGCAGTTTAACATGAAGGTTGGTTAGATCCTCGTGAAGGAGACATTGTATTGTGTAATTGCTTTCGCCTGGGACCTGCAGTTTAACATGAAGGTTGGTTATATCCTCCTGAAGGAGGCCATTGTATTTTGTAATTCCTTTCACCTGGGACCTGCAGTTTAACATGAAGGTTGGTTAGATCCTCGTGAAGGAGACATTGTATTGTGTAATTGCTTACGCCTGGGACCTGCAGTTTAACATGAAGGTTGGTTAGATCCTCGTGAAGGAGACATCGTATAGTGTAATTGCTTTCGCCTGGGACCTGCAGTTTAACATGAAGGTTAGTTAGATCCTCGTGAAGGAGACATTGTATTGTGTAATTGCTTTCGCCTGGGACCTGCAGTTTAACATGAAGGTTGGTTAGATCCTCGTGAAGGAGACATTGTATTGTGTAATTGCTTTCGCCTGGGACCTGCAGTTTAACATGAAGGTTGGTTAGATCCTCGTGAAGGAGACATTGTATTGTGTAATTGCTTTCACCTGGGACCTGCAGTTTAACATGAAGGTTGGTTAGATCCTCGTGAAGGAGACATTGTATTGTGTAATTGCTTTCGCCTGGGACCTGCAGTTTGACATGAAGGTTGGTTAGATCCTCGTGAAGGAGACATTGTATTGTGTAATTGCTTTCGCCTGGGACCTGCAGTTTAACATGAAGGTTGGTTAGATCCTCGTGAAGGAGACATTGTATTGTGTAATTGCTTTCGCCTGGGACCTGCAGTTTAACATGAAGGTTGGTTAGATCCTCGTGAAGGAGACATTGTATTGTGTAATTGCTTTCACCTGGGACCTGCAGTTTAACATGAAGGTTGGTTAGATCCTCGTGAAGGAGACATTGTATTGTGTAATTGCTTTCGCCTGGGACCTGCAGTTTAACATGAAGATTGGTTAGATCCTCGTGAAGGAGACATTGTATTGTGTAATTGCTTTCGCCTGGGACCTGCAGTTTAACATGAAGGTTGGTTAGATCCTCGTGAAGGAGACATTGTATTGTGTAATTGCTTTCGCCTGGGACCTGCAGTTTAACATGAAGGTTGGTTAGATCCTCGTGAAGGAGACATTGTATTGTGTAATTGCTTTCGCCTGGGACGTGCAGTTTAACATGAAGGTTTGTTAGATCCTCGTGAAGGAGACATTGTATTGTGTAATTGCTTTCGCCTGGGGCCTGCAGTTTAACATGAAGGTTGGTTAGATCCTCGTGAAGGAGACATTGTATTGTGTAATTGCTTTCGCCTGGGACCTGCAGTTTAACATGAAGGTTGGTTATATCCTCCTGAAGGAGGCCATTGTATTTTGTAATTCCTTTCACCTGGGACCTGCAGTTTAACATGAAGGTTGGTTAGATCCTCGTGAAGGAGACATTGTATTGTGTAATTGCTTACGCCTGGGACCTGCAGTTTAACATGAAGGTTGGTTAGATCCTCGTGAAGGAGACATCGTATAGTGTAATTGCTTTCGCCTGGGACCTGCAGTTTAACATGAAGGTTAGTTAGATCCTCGTGAAGGAGACATTGTATTGTGTAATTGCTTTCGCCTGGGACCTGCAGTTTAACATGAAGGTTGGTTAGATCCTCGTGAAGGAGACATTGTATTGTGTAATTGCTTTCGCCTGGGACCTGCAGTTTAACATGAAGGTTGGTTAGATCCTCGTGAAGGAGACATTGTATTGTGTAATTCCTTTCGCCTGGGACCTGCAGTTTAACATGAAGGTTGGTTAGATCCTCGTGAAGGAGACATTGTATTGTGTAATTGCCTTTCGCCTGGGACCTGCAGTTTAACATGAAGGTTGGTTAGATCCTCGTGAAGGAGACATTGTATTGTGTAATTGCTTTCACCTGGGACCTGCAGTTTAACATGAAGGTTGGTTAGATCCTCGTGAAGGAGACATTGTATTGTGTAATTGCTTTCGCCTGGGACCTGCAGTTTAACATGAAGATTGGTTAGATCCTCGTGAAGGAGACATTGTATTGTGTAATTGCTTTCGCCTGGGACCTGCAGTTTAACATGAAGGTTGGTTAGATCCTCGTGAAGGAGACATTGTATTGTGTAATTGCTTTCGCCTGGGACCTGCAGTTTAACATGAAGGTTGGTTAGATCCTCGTGAAGGAGACATTGTATTGTGTAATTGCTTTCGCCTGGGACGTGCAGTTTAACATGAAGGTTTGTTAGATCCTCGTGAAGGAGACATTGTATTGTGTAATTGCTTTCGCCTGGGGCCTGCAGTTTAACATGAAGGTTGGTTAGATCCTCGTGAAGGAGACATTGTATTGTGTAATTGCTTTCGCCTGGGACCTGCAGTTTAACATGAAGGTTGGTTATATCCTCCTGAAGGAGGCCATTGTATTTTGTAATTCCTTTCACCTGGGACCTGCAGTTTAACATGAAGGTTGGTTAGATCCTCGTGAAGGAGACATTGTATTGTGTAATTGCTTACGCCTGGGACCTGCAGTTTAACATGAAGGTTGGTTAGATCCTCGTGAAGGAGACATCGTATAGTGTAATTGCTTTCGCCTGGGACCTGCAGTTTAACATGAAGGTTAGTTAGATCCTCGTGAAGGAGACATTGTATTGTGTAATTGCTTTCGCCTGGGACCTGCAGTTTAACATGAAGGTTGGTTAGATCCTCGTGAAGGAGACATTGTATTGTGTAATTGCTTTCGCCTGGGACCTGCAGTTTAACATGAAGGTTGGTTAGATCCTCGTGAAGGAGACATTGTATTGTGTAATTGCTTTCGCCTGGGACCTGCAGTTTAACATGAAGGTTGGTTAGATCCTCGTGAAGGAGACATTGTATTGTGTAATTGCTTTCGCCTGGGACCTGCAGTTTGAACATGAAGGTTGGTTAGATCCTCGTGAAGGAGACATTGTATTGTGTATTGCTTTCGCCTGGGACCTGCAGTTTAACATGAAGGTTGGTTAGATCCTCGTGAAGGAGACATTGTATTGTGTAATTGCTTTCGCCTGGGACCTGCAGTTTAACATGAAGGTTGGTTAGATCCTCGTGAAGGAGACATTGTATTGTGTAATTGCTTTCACCTGGGACCTGCAGTTTAACATGAAGGTTGGTTAGATCCTCGTGAAGGAGACATTGTATTGTGTAATTGCTTTCGCCTGGGACCTGCAGTTTAACATGAAGATTGGTTAGATCCTCGTGAAGGAGACATTGTATTGTGTAATTGCTTTCGCCTGGGACCTGCAGTTTAACATGAAGGTTGGTTAGATCCTCGTGAAGGAGGACATTGTATTGTGTAATTGCTTTCGCCTGGGACCTGCAGTTTAACATGAAGGTTGGTTAGATCCTCGTGAAGGAGACATTGTATTGTGTAATTGCTTTCGCCTGGGACGTGCAGTTTAACATGAAGGTTTGTTAGATCCTCGTGAAGGAGACATTGTATTGTGTAATTGCTTTCGCCTGGGGCCTGCAGTTTAACATGAAGGTTGGTTAGATCCTCGTGAAGGAGACATTGTATTGTGTAATTGCTTTCGCCTGGGACCTGCAGTTTAACATGAAGGTTGGTTATATCCTCCTGGAAGGAGGCCCATTGTATTTTGTAATTCCTTTCACCTGGGACCTGCAGTTTAACATGAAGGTTGGTTAGATCCTCGTGAAGGAGACATTGTATTGTGTAATTGCTTACGCCTGGGACCTGCAGTTTAACATGAAGGTTGGTTAGATCCTCGTGAAGGAGTCATCGTATAGTGTAATTGCTTTCGCCTGGGACCTGCAGTTTAACATGAAGGTTAGTTAGATCCTCGTGAAGGAGACATTGTATTGTGTAATTGCTTTCGCCTGGGACCTGCAGTTTAACATGAAGGTTGGTTAGATCCTCGTGAAGGAGACATTGTATTGTGTAATTGCTTTCGCCTGGGACCTGCAGTTTAACATGAAGGTTGGTTAGATCCTCGTGAAGGAGACATTGTATTGTGTAATTCCTTTCGCCTGGGACCTGCAGTTTAACATGAAGGTTGGTTAGATCCTCGTGAAGGAGACATTGTATTGTGTAATTCCTTTCGCCTGGGACCTGCAGTTTAACATTGAATCAGAACCACGGGATGAACTGGAGTAGCTCATATGATCAAATTCAACTCTTGAACATTCCTGCCTGGTCGCTCCATATTTGTTATACATTCAATATATTTCATACCTACCTACATAAGAACTGCAGTCGGTTAAATAAAATTCATGAATTCGCAGAGTATAACATTTCATTTTAAATAATCTGCTAAATTATGGTTTTTATTCATTTTCGCTCTACAATTATTATGATCGAAACACACAAATTTCTACGAGACGACGTAAAACAACATTAAGAACAAATTTCTTTGTAAAATCGCATTTTTTTTTTTTCAGGGATTTCCTTACTGTGGCCTCATACTTCTACGAGATGGCGTCAGAGCCGCTTCCGGGATACTAAATACAAGAAATGCCCTTTTTGGGTAAAATTGTGTTTCTTCAGGGAAAGCACTTATTTAGATAAACCTGAAAAGCAAAACGTTATCTAAATATAAAATTTCATCCAAGTTGTTCAAGCCATTTCCGAGATACCATGTATATATAAGAGTTGCTCCTATAAAGATATAAGGTAAATAAATAAAAACGAAATGAATGATTAGAAACGCAGAGGGTAGTGTATTAATATGGCTGTGTATTATTTGCTGGCTTAACGAGCAAGCCATGGACTTCATTCGGCATCACACGCCCGTGGGGACTCTACGCTCCAAGCGCCGCGTCGCAATGTGTGTGTGTGTGTGTGTGTGTGTGTTGTGAATGGGATGCTGGTGTGTTCACTTTACGATTGAAGCGCAATTTTTAGATAGGAATATAATTATTTCGGCATCCCTGTCTATTTTAAGGAACACGCAATAATTTGGACTAGTGATCTAGTGATCCGCCCAGGGGTCGAAATCCGACCGTATTTCATTAAGTTATTTAGTTTCTTTTGTGAAAGAGTAATAAACATCATTTCAATTCGTTCTGTCGCGTTTGCTGCGAGCATAGATATACAATCTTATGTACTGTATACATTGACATCGTTGACTTCGAGCGTGTACCAATACGTTATTAGATTATGTTGTTTGCCTTAATTCCCTGCAATACCTACAAAATTAAAATGATACATTCCACGCGTGACTGTATCCTAAATTTTAGGTTCTGAACTAACCATAGCAAATGATGAAATGTATTGATGAATGTTTTCAAAATAATTTTTGACTTTATATTTACCGATGCTTCATTTGAAAGTGGTCCATCATACAATGATTTAAAATATTCATTTTGACTTAGGACCGGTAAAAGTGCCTTAGCTTTATGACAACATTAAGTGAATGCAGTCCTTTCACCTGAAGTGACTTCTGATTCGAAATGTTTTGCATTGCGAAACCTGCATTGTAAATGCGAAACTACAAATATTTCTTGGAATGACACTTAGTCCACATTTAAATAAATCCATCAAAATAATTTCATCAGTTTGTCTGTTCACTACTTAAATTTGGTCTATTATCATTTTGAATTTCACGCAAATAGGGATTCCTTCTGTCTCTCTCTTCCGAACTGTCAATGTTGTTATAGAGGCATAATGGAAGTAGTTGCAAATATCTGAATGAAAAAAAATCGTAATAAAATTACTGAAATTCAAAAATCAAAAAACCCTTAACCAAAGTTTAACCTTTTAAATAATAAAAAGACCATAAAGTATCTGGCAGAATCACTACATACCTTTTATATATGTTCCTTTTATAACTTCAAAGATTAATCTCTACTTTATGCGAATCTTTGGTTTCACAAATGACCACAGAGTATCTCAATGCTGGAATTACACGTCAGATAGTTGGCTCTGATCCGATTTCACGTAAACACACGTTCGCGAGTTTACTTTTTATTTAATAATGAATTTGTAAGATGTATTAACTGTGCTTATTATATTTTCTCCATTACTCTTGACCACAGACATGGGCAGAATCGCTAAGTGTCGTTGCCACTAAAAAACAATTGAATGCAAACAACGATTTTTATTTTATTTAATTTGATGTATTTGTAACACATATTATATATAGATTTTAGCTTCCTGCACTTCTTCTCCGCATAAACTTTAACAATGCCAAATCTCACACTGCTCCGTGCGCGCAATATTCTTAAAAAGGGATCCGAAGTTTTCGCTTAGCGTATTAATACATAGACTAGTGATCGCCCAACGATCGAAATTCGACCGTAATTCATTAAGTTGTTTAGTTTCTTTCATGAAAGAGTAATAATCTAGTAATTCTGTGCATTACCTATAAATTTAAAATGATACCCTCGACGCGTGACTGTATGCTAAATTTGAGCTTCTAATCTAACCATACAAATGATGAAATGTATTTATCAATGGTTCATTTGAATTCAAAATATTCATTTTGACTTAAGGCCGGAAAACTGCTTTAGCTTTATGAAACATGCGCATTTAAATGTATCTATCAAAATTAGTTTCGTCATTTTGTGTGTTCGCTATTTAAATTTGGTCTATTATCATTTTGAATTTCACGCAAATAAGTATTCCTTATTTCTTCTCTGTCTCTAATGATATTACTGAAATTAAAAAATCAAAGACACTTAACCAAAGTTTAACATTAAATGACCATATAGCATCTGGCAGAATCGCTACATTCCTTTTCGAAGTATTTCTTTTATAACTTCAAACATTAATCTGTACTTTATCCGAATCTTTCGTTTTACCAAAGACCACAGAGTGTCTCAATGCGGGGAATTCACGTAAAGAACGTTGGCTCCGATCCTATTTCACGCACACACATACGTTCGCAAATTAATTTTTTATTTTAATAATCTATTTGTAACATGTATCAACTATGCTTATTATATTTTTGGGTGGGGTGGGACATTCTCCACCAATGAAAAACTGTTACTGACCTGTTGAAATTTGGATTAACTGCTTCCTTATAGTGCCCTCTTCACGTTTAGCACTCTCCTTTTCCGGAAAAGTCGCCACGAATTAAATTAAAAATGCCGAAATATGGGATGCTCCGCAACCGCGAAATGTTAACAGCACTGTGAAAATGACACAAAAATTATCGGTACAGGGATCATATCAACCTAAATAGGCTCGTTTTGTCATAGTGATCATGGTTAGGTTGAAATTCGGCTTGGACCAAGAGTAAAAAGTTTACGGGAAATTCGTTCAGCGAAAGCCCATGTCGCAAACCAGAGACAAACTGCGCATTTGTTTACAACTGAAGCAATCGATTATCTCTGACTGCTTATATCGATTCCAAGATGGTGAGCCTTATAGTACTGCATTTCGGATAAAAATTTTGTATCTGTTAATTTTATGCGACGTTTTGCAACGGAGTGAACCTAAAACGGCAAGAAAATATTACAACAAAGAATTAAACCAACATTTAAGAGATTATCATTGATTTCGCAGCGCCGGCGGCAACTAATAGCAGCGCTGCAGTGTCATATTTAGGCATTTTTAATTTAATTCGTGGCGACTTTTCCGGAAAAGGAGAGTGTACAACGCGTGAAGAGGACATTATAAGGAAGCAGTTAATCCAAATTTCAAAACGTCAGTACCAGTATCTCGATGGTGGAGTATGTACCATCCCACCAATATTTTTTTCTTTACTGCTGACTAAGATCACATACATCGGCAAATTCGCTGTAACACTAAAAAAAATGTAAACAAATATTTTTTTATTTAATTTGATATATCTGTAACACATATTATCCACAGATTTTAGCTTTCTACACTTCTTCTCCATATAAACGTTAATTATGCCAAATCTTACATTTTTCAGTGCGCGATGCATTTCTTTAAGTTCTTCCGTTTGTGCACAGCAATTATTCTTAAAAATGGATCCGAAATTTTCGCTTAGCATATTAATACATGGGTTTGTAAAATGTATTATATATCATTTTAGCTTTCTGTATTTCTTTAAGTTCCTCCGTTCTCCCAATATTCTGGCCGCTAGCTGCGCTATTTACCAGCCCTCGAAATGTTGCTTCTTGCTTCTATATAAGTTCAGATATTAATTTCGACTGTTTTGTTACACCAAAGACCACAAAGTAAGGCCGCTAGCTGCGCCATCTACCAGCCATCTGAGCGAACTACGTAGGCGAGCGAGTGATTTATTTTACTTAATTTAATGTATTTATATTATATATAGATTTTAGCTTCCTTCACTTCTTCTCTATATAATCTTTAACTATGCCAAATCTCACACTTCTCCGTGCGCGCAATATTCTTAAAAATGTATCATAAGTTTTCGCTTAGCGTATTAATATACGTATAGACACTGCACACAGGCTATCCGTAACAGCACGCGCTTACTGTTTGAGGGCACTCACAGGCGTAGTCACTGGCACCGAGTCATTTGTTAAGCAACAAATTATCGCGTACGCGCTGGAAAGATAAATACTTACAGAGTGAAACAGGAGGTTTCAGCGTTACTGTCAGTCAATATCTTATTACAGTGTAACACCACGTATACACATAAAGAAAGTAAACATTGATTATGATTATAGGATGGGGAAGGAATTGCTTGTTGAAGAGTTCGAGTGCAAATATCTTGGCTTAATATTTCATAATAAAACTCGGGTGAGCAAACAGTTGGAAATGTTTCAAAATCATTTGTTAGTTGCAGACAATGAACAGAATGTACCAGAAAAGCGAGTGACTTTAGTTAGCAATCAGACCACTGCTTGAATATGGCAGTGTAGTATGGGACCCACATTTTGAGTATCAAATACAGGAGTTGGAGAGGGTGCAGAGGAGGGCTGCTAGAATTGTTTCTGGGGATTACCACAGAACACAATCAGTAACAGATATTATAAAACAGCTCGAAAGATTGATTTGAAGAGAAGAGGAGGGTGAAGAGGGTCATGGGAGTGTACAAAGCGTCTATTGGTGATGAGATATTGGTGGAAGAATTAAAAGTAATGCATGGAAGGGAAAAGATGACCATGACCACAAGCTGGCACTCGATTTCAGGCACAAGGCTGTATGAAGATTGTCTTTCGTGAGTGAGGGAGACAGGAATTGGAATAAGTTACCCGGGGAAGTGATGAATAAATTAGTAAAAACTTTGAAAGAATTTAAATTTAATATTCATAGAGGGCTAAAGTAAGCAGGCACGAGAAAGTGAGAGACGTGGTTGGGCAGTTGGCAGTGAAGCGCGCGCTGGGCAGAGGCTGTTTGCTTTGTTTTCCTAGTTTGGTCATATTACGATAATATTTGCGTCGTACGCTCATATTTCGAGGAAAAATGTGGTAATTTTTAATAGTACCGGGAATTCACTAGGAGTTGAGAAGAAATATACTCATATTTTTCACTGGAGTAAAAAAACCAAACTAATTGTCACTGAATTGGTCAGAATTTACCAGTCAAGAATTAAAGTTATACGTCATTTTCATATTCTAAACGTAATGTTCCGCCCGCCTTTTAATCTCGACAATGCAGCAGCAGCATGCCTGTGTCGAGCCGCGTCAATAAATGTCTCAATGAAATATCCTCAGTCATCGTTAAATCTGCAGTGGATCAGTGAGTGCCACCATGCCGAAAACAAAATTTTCTGAAAGTGCCAAGTTATAGAGTTACTTAAGGGAATTTTGATAGGATTATTTTAGTACAGCTCAAAGAGTTCTTTTCTGTAAATTATGTGAAATTAAAGTGATTTGAACAAAGCGATCTAAAATTTAATTTCCCAATCGTGTAGTGAGTGCACGGAAGCAAATTATGCCGTCTACGTTAAAGCGACAGTACTAGATAAAGTAAATGATGTACAATTGAGTATCTTTTGATATAGAGTAAATTTAAATGTTTGGTAATATTTTGTTATTTCTAGGTCATATTTACACGTTTTTAAGGTCATATTTCTCTACGTTTTGGTCTTAAAAATCCAAAACCTAAGCATAACGATTCGGAAACCAGTGTGGAGCTGATCGCAGAGGTTCTGTCCGGGCCCTCAGACTGATCCCTGCACGCGGACTACACAGCTAGTTTACGTCTTGCTGCAGCTGCTGGAAGAATGCGCCACACGGAAGAGAGTCAAAATCAAAGCGGATAGATCACAAGCCATCGTTTTCCACCGGCGAACGACACCGAGACCCCTAAACTCGAAACTCTTCGGTCAAACAATACCTCAGAAGACAGTAAGTATCAACAAGCTGGGGGTAAGCCTAGATGAAAACCTCACATGGCGGCAGCGCGTGGAGGAAGTGAAACCGAGATCAGAAAAGAGACTCGCAACACTGAACCCCGCCCTCAGCCCTGGGCGGGCCAGTAACGGGGTATGGCAGCTACCCTGTCGGTTCCGCGTAGGCCTGCCAGACACAGGCTTACAATATCCGGGACATTTCTGAGATTAAAAAGTGTTTAAGTAGTATGTTTAAAGAGGGAACAAAAGTGCAAATTAATAAAACATACTATTTTAGGTAAAAACTATGTTGTGTAAAATATAAATAGCACCTCTTTTAGGTTTATTAACTAAACTATGGTTGGAAATCAACACCAGGTATTATGAATCAAAAGGAAAAAATATTAAACTTAAAACAAATAACAAACACCTCTTTTATGCTTTTTTATACTTTGGTAGAAAACCAACACCGGGTATTATCAATCAAAATCTCAAAAATATTAAACTTAAATAAAAAATGAACACTTCTTTTAGGCTTATTAATTAAACTTACATATATAATCAACATCAGGTATAGTCAAGAATTAAACAAAAATTGTGGTTAAATCGAAATCAACATCAATCAAAATGAATCTTAATCAACTACTTTTTTTAATGTTTATCACTAGATTTTGCCATTTTTAAAGGTTTTTCTCCATTACTGATTTTCGAAATTGATAAAATTTCTGAGGAATTCAAAATTGATTGAGTCTGGAGTTCAGCCGTCATTAGATCTATGGACATTCTGATTCGCTCTTTAGTCCATAAATTATTCAACGGTCTAAAACTTCTCTCGCTAAAGGCGTGACTAATTGGCGAAACAAAACCAATCATTTTCTTTAAGTTCTAAATAAAGTCGCCCATATCTTATCGTTTGGCAAGTCTCCTGATACGACCTCAAAACAGCTTTCAGACATGTGAACTCCGTATAAAGGGAAGCAATGGTAACTGCGTCTAGAATTTTCATTATCCCAGGAAATTCATAGAGTATTTCTTATGTCAATTTCAATTCTGCTGATTTGAGAGACTAAAGCTCAAACTTTTGTGCGAGCACGGAATACTTGGCTTCGCCTCTTGGCCACCGTGGTAAACTTAGTTTGGAAAAAAAAACTAGTATATGTAAATTTCGGGACAGTAACGCATAATTACTGGACACGGGACCAGAAACAACAAAATACCGAGCGTGGTGGTGTAACGGTTAGCGTTCTGACCTCGCATTCGGGAGGACGGCGGTTCGAATCCCCGTCCGGGCATCCAGATTTGGGTTTTCCATGGTTTCCCAAATCACTCCAGGCAAATGCCGGGATGCTTCCTTCAAAAGGCCATGGCCGAATTCCTTCACATTCCTTGCCCCCACATCCTTTCCCGTCTCTAAAGACCTCGCTGTTAGAGAGACGTAAAGCAGATAAAAAAAAAAAAAGAAACAAAATTCCGGGACATTTCCGGCCATCTGGCAACCCTATCTCCACGTGTCCGCCAACACACCGAAGCTGCGAGGGAGATTCAGGACAGTGGCCAAAAAACGTATAAAAGAACAGAAACCTCAGCGTCTGCAATTATACAAAACATCGGGCAATACCAGACAAGGAACCTACCTGGTCGCCGCGTCGGACTGGACTGAGGCGCTACGCCGCGCTGCAGGGGGGACGGGGGGACGGGGGGACGGGGGGGGGGGGGGGCGGTACCCAAGGTCACGTGATGTCCTACTGTATGACAACATTTTATTTTAGTAGGGGTCTCACCATTTTAGAGCCATTGATTTTTTAACATTTTTTCGAAGCATGTGGCTTTGTTCAGTTAATCCATATAATTTCTACAAATTAAGACTTTTTGAAGTCTGTTTTTTTTCTTAATTTACTCAAAGATATTTAAGTCATCTAAAACAATGTTCTTTTTTTCTTAAAACGTTAAAAAAAAAAAAAAAACTTGTAAAAAATCTTGAATGGTATAATTATTTTATACTTCTTTTAAAATGATTGTTTTATGGTAGCTCAATCTGGTAAAGAGGCCTTTGTGAATTTTGAACATGTAGTAATAAACAATTGTGATTTAAAAAAAAAAAAAAAGATTTTTAGTTTTTTTTAACGTTTTAAGGAAAAAGAAGATTGTTTTAGACGAATAAAATATCTTTGAGTAAATTAAGAAAAAAAAACACAGAGTTCAAAAAGTCTTAATTTGTAGAAATTGTATCGAATAAACTGGACAAGGTCACATTTTTCGAAAAAAAACTAAGAAGATCAGTATCTGTAAAATGTCGAGACTGTTACTAAAATAGAGTTTAGTCATATGATGCGACCTGTGTGCGGTTTCATTACTAGACACTCTGTATAGGTGTAAAGAATTTTAATTCTTCTGTGGCGTGTGTGCACCATAGAGGGTGTGCACTTCATTTCAGAACAGTCACACTAGTTTCGCCAGCATTGTTGTCATCTCATTGTTGCATAAATTATTTTGTATAGTTGACAAAGTTCCGAAATCGGAAGAAAAAACTCACTAAAACGAAACAAAGCTAAACAGCATTCCCTATTTATTCGCTTCAACGGGACCAAATTAATTGCATTTAATCACCGACATCAATTTGTTTATGATGGTATTTAAATAATTATTATTTATTCAAGTGCTTATCGACATAGCTACTAAAATGATGCAGGGTGCATTATTTAATTACTGGTACTTTGAAAAGTTACAAAAGTTTAAAAAAATAAAAATAAAACTGATGAAACAATACTAGCAGCGTTCACACTACATGCTAATTTTAATAATTTTGTGAGAAATTGAGCAAATTGTCAGCATAATATGCATCAAGCAAACAGCTGAGTGCAGTCGGTCCGTAGCCCATCCCGTGGAAGCCTCTGCCCTTCATACTAGGGCGCGTCCCTTAATTGCGTGAGGTGAGATGAGACCCCCCCCCCCTCGTCGATAACGTGGTAGGTTTTCGAGACCCTTTTATTTAGTTCTTCAGTTTTCACAGGCGGTTGTACCCCCCTAACGTCAGGATTGGCGTCTTTGCAGCCCCCCCCTGCCCCCCCCCCCATTTTACCGTACATAATTATCCCAGCGACGGCGCGAGTATCATTTTGATAGACGTCAAACAGTTTCCCAAGAATTTGAAGGCACGTGATTGGTGAGTGGGCCCCCGCCCCCCTCTCTTCAGTGATGTTCTGGTGTTATGTTTTCTCTGGGGAAACTTGTTTGTATCAAATTGATACTTGCGCCAGTTAGTGCGATTTTTCGCTAGTTCAAAATTACAACTTCTTTTAGACCCAACCTTTTATTTTTTATTCGTAAGTGACATATCCTCGAGTATATCCAAAAAAAAATTACTAATCCATTTGCAAATACCATTCGTATCAAATTAATACTATGCAATGTTCGAAGAATATCTTGATTAGGGCAAAGAATTTCCTGGACCTAAGAAAATAAGCTGCGAAAATGATGGCAGAAGAAAATATGAACGATGATGGCGCAGTGTGGTGCAGTTGAAAGGAAGAACTATCGACTAAAAAAAAATCTCACAGCAAGGACTGGCATTCCCTGTACCAATCTTACAAGCACCGATTGCGTTGAATAATAGTAGTTGATGATGTGTAAGGATAATAGATTAAGATTTTATTGTTTTTTGCATTTTTTATTAATTTTTTATGTTATTTTCTTCTTCTAGTTAAATAAAGAAACCTCTTTTTTTGTTGAAAAGAAAGTTTGTATTTAATGCCCGTTATACAGACAACAGACATTTATCATTAAAGGACAAAAAAAATTCGAACGGTTGTTTCATTTGTGGGCGTTCATTAATTACATGAGGTGAAATGGGGTGGGGGGGGAAGGGGGGGGGGGAGTCCAGCGAAATCTCACGAAACCTCACCAAGGGGGATGGGGGTAAACGGAAATCTCACGTGAGGTTTTTTGAAATTCTTGAAGGATAGAGGAGCTAAAAAAAGTCTAAAAAAAACTACGAAGTCGATTAGCATGGGGAGAGGGGTCCAGCGAAATCTGACGTCATTATAAGGTGGGCGGTAGGAGGGGGGGGGGAGGGGGGGTCCAGAACACGTCACGTGATTAATGGACGCCCCTTCTCACACTTGAAGTGTTGAGCGCGCTGTCGCAGGGTTACAGAGGGCCTTCAACCACCGACGAGTCTCTGCATCAGGGACTCAGCGTCTCCATCACGGACTGTCGCGCCACTCCAGACGGCGCACTAAACGCAGAAATGGTTTTCCCGTTGGAATAAATAAATAACTAAAGAGATGGCGCAGAGCGTGCCGACTGTAACCTGAATTTTCCGAACTCTCGCCTCGCGCCTCGTGCACGAGCGCTGACACGAACTGCCGTTTACACTCTCGCGGGAATTCATTCATGGATGACTAGTGGGCGTGTCAGCTTTCGTGGTGCACTGTGGGGTTTGGTCCAATAGTGAAACACTTTCGTTTATTTTTTAAAAAATTGGCTTTTTAAGGTTTTTAAATAGATTTAATGATGTTGATTTGCAACTTCAAGTAGCTAATAAAACTCTTATAGGTTACCAAAATGTTCTGTGTGTCATTATTATTGAAAACTTTTAACTACTGCGTTACAATCTATTCAGAAGAAAATTTCAACAGTTTCCTGAATTATTATCTATAAACGATAATAACTCCAGAGATTCAGTACCCTCCTCAACAAACTTTAGACATGCAAAAACGATTTGAACATATTTTGAAATTCGAGGTGTATGACTGGATCAAAAATCCTTCTACCGCAAATATTGAAGAAGCTGATACAACTCGACAGGAAGAACGTTTAGAAATCGTATATTACGCAGAAAGTAAACATAAATTCGATAGTGATGGATATGAAAGCCTGTGGCAAAATAATAATAAAAAAAACACCTGTCATATCAAAATGTACGACAACTGATATTCAGTTTAATGAAACCTTTTCCTTCATATCTCATGTAATCAGGCATTTGTGCCGTTAATCATATTATAGCCAAAGAAAGAAACCGAAAGAGGACTCGCATTCGGGAGGACGGCGATTCGAATCCCTGTCCGGGCATCCAGAATTGGGTTTTCCGTGGTTTCCTAAATCACTGCAGGCAAATGCCGGGATGCTTCCTTCAAAAGGCCATGGCCGAATTCCTTCCCATTCCTTGCCACCCATCCTTTCCCGTCTCTAAATACCTCGCTAATAAGAGACGTTAAGCAGTTAAAAAAAAAAATCCTTCTTTCGGGCATTCCTTAAGCCCTGTACTGTTGCTACCCTCGAGTCGGGGTGCCGCTACGCGACTTTGCATTCTCACTACTTGTAGTAGTCGTTCCCATACTTTAGACTGTCCTAGGCTGAATGAAGTGTTTAGAACATTTTCTGTAATTATACTTTTCAGAAATAATTAATAGTTTAGGCGTTAAAATTATTGAAAGGTCTGAATCGCCAAATTTACGATTTCTCTTGTAAATGTCTGCCTTCCCGTTTCGCGTCTGGTTCAGTCAGCCCCCCCCCCCCCCCCCACGTACATCCGTACAGTGATACACTCTCAGATAGACTAGTAAGAGAAACCACGCATGTATTTCTCAATGTTTCAAATTTTTTCAATAGAATCACTAGCCGTGATACCAATTGAGGTGTAAGAATTGTGGATACGTCATGTTTCATAAGTACAACAATTTGATTTCAGGCATAAGGGCGTGGGAAAATTTTCTTTCGTATGAATGGGTGTAAGGGATTGGAATAAATTGCCAACAGAAATGGTGAATAATTTCCAAAAACACTGAAAGGATATAATTATAAATTAGTGGAATGCGAAAGTAGGTGGCAAGAGGAAAGGAGAAAGGCGGGAGCGAGCGCTCCATCGCAACTTTTATCAATTATTATTATAATAATTGTATTGGAAGAAGAAGAATGGGCTTGTGTAGAAGGGATGCAAACAAAAATGTTAAAAATGGTTGCTGGGCATCCCATGAATTTTATTAAAAAAATGCAAATTCTGCGTATTATACAAGGACAGATTTTTTAAAAAAATTTTAGGATTAGTAAATACGAGTTTGAACTTACTGTAGCCGGAAATACAGCAGTGACAACTAAACGAGACACGAAGTTCAAGGAATCTTTATCACCAAAAGAAAATGTATCCTTTTGTTTGAGCTAAGTTTTTTTTCTAATTAATATTAAAACTTGCCATAATGTTATAATTGTTTAACTTTGATACAACATTTGGTTTGGGTACTCTAACCTATATAACAAAATTACTTTCATTCTGAGGCGTACATCGGAATATAGCCTAAATGCTTACTGTGTAATTCTCGGACTCCTCGTTCTTGAATGTCGTCGAATCCTTGTAGTTCTTATTACTAGGCCCTTGTTGGGTTCCAGTGATTCTGATGTCGGAGTGCCATGAAAGTCATTTCGTGACTCTGACCCTTGCGATTCGTACCAAGCTGGCGAATTCACTCGAATGTCTTGACGTTTACTATCACTGTTTCTTTATCAAGTTTTAAAGGAGTGTTTATGCTTTAACTATTTCTATTAATTTTTTGTTATTCGTCTTGTTTTATTAGGTCACGTGGTATACTGACATGTGCCGGCTCTTGTCCGCACGGACACACTACATGTAATGCTTCGTGTCTGCAGATGTGAGCGAGTTTTAAGCCGACATGTTGCTCGTCGCGTGTGCCTCAGAGCCGTCCCCTTTTCCCGTAGTATCGTTTCTATGTATACTAAGCCACACGACCCGTCAGATGCAGGACGGACTGGAATACCGATATCGTCCTTTCTCCGATCATTAACTGTCATTATGAAACACCTTGCGGGCACGTGCAAGGTCGCCTGCTACCGTGGGATTGTTCCGCAAGGAGTTCTTAGAACACGTTATTGTGACTTAAATACCTTTTGTGTTTCTGAAGACATTCCACTGAAGGAGGTGCAGGATGAGCTCAGCAGGAAATGGAAAATACACCAAGTAAACCTGCTTCACGACTTCTGCGTCAGCTTTTCTATTATGCTCAATGCAATTGTTGCAGAATTAAGTTTTATAAGAAATTACTGAATATGTGGTTTCCATTTCAGTTCATTTTCTATGTAAGCGTATACCCAGGAATTCTGCGAGACTACTTTCATTGCCATTTCTTTAGATCTGTTTGTCGAGTTTGACTGCTGCTGCAACTTGTAACGTCGGGAAAAAAATGCGTTGCAGGCCTAAAAGCCATTAAGAATAGTCTTGTGTAGTTCGCGAACGAACTAGTTCGGAAGAGCGCTCCCACAGGCGAACCACGCGAACTAGTTACCAGATCTCTCGCTCCTTAGTTCGTTAGTTCGTTCGATCCTTTCCCGAAGACCAACTTTTGTTTTAGTTTATTATCTAAAAGGAAACACAGTTCCTTGTGGACACATTTCACTGAAGACACAGATATAAAAATAAAAGAAAAATAAATTGTTCAACATTAATAATTATTGCAGAAGTCACAAACGGAAATTTAACGTGGAATGTGAAAATAAAATACACTTTGATCCCATTAACAATCAAAAGACAACCATCGATAACCACAACTACCATAACAAACAAGAGAGCGCGTGCAGTAGCGCTAGCAAAGCGAGCGAGCGAGCTGTCTTGGGAGGACCTAGTTCGCGAACTAAACAGAGCGCTCCCGGTCGCGAACTAAAGAGAGCGGTACCGTTCGCGAACTAACAGAGCGGTACCGTTCGCGAACTAAACTGAGCGCTACCGTTCGCGAACTAGCACCATTCACCGCTAGGGTTTCCAATAATTTTTCGGTTGATGGTAGGAATTTTTTAAAAAGAATAACCAACAAAAATATGCTACACTTCAAAAATATAATATTTTACGAAAGAGTAGAAAATGATAAAAGGTATGTTTTTACTATTTCATTTTTTAAGCTATATTTTTTGCACTTCTTTCATCTTTAATTCTTTTTTGTCTACAGTAAAATTGTCATATGCTTTATCGCTTTCAGTTGCCAAATTAATTTCGAGAAAAAGCTCATTTTTTATTCATTAAATACTTCTCTTACTTTTACCTGGATTTCGTATAATATTGTTATTTCAGAGTAAAGTTTGTTCACTTTGATATTCATTTTTTCTCGCAAATTTATAACCTCTAATATAGTCTCACAGTCATCAAATGAAACCCTGTGATTTGAATTTAATTTTTTAATTTTGTATAGCCAATTGCTTTCATTAAAATCTAACTATTTTTACTAAGATACTCCAGACATTTATCAACGAATACTAGAGCATTATTTTTTTATATTATCACTTTCTGTGGAGAATTTGGTTTCTAAAGGCTTTTTCTTGTTTTCTTAACCAAAGAAACAGTATCTTTTACATTTTTCTAGCGCTGATTTTAAAGCTGACAAAATATAATACTTATCTCAGTCTGTTGGTTAACAGCTTTGTGAAAGTGATGAAAGAAATTCAAAAAGATTTTAACTTTTGTGTCTTCATCAGTTTCATTCGTCGCCAAAAAATTGTGAATGTGTGTTGGATTATTCTCCCCTTCACTAATAAAATAATAGCTCAATGACTTCCAATTCACTGGAAATTTACGCACTTTCGTTATTGCTACCACTTTCTCATTCAAGGGTCACTTTTATTTTTATATGTCTAATTATTAGATATCACATTGGAAGTATTAATGTTATTTTTTCTTAATAATATAGGTAATACTAATTCTGTCATATAGTACTTAAGTTGTAGCCAATAGTAGAATTATATTTTGTCCATGATTTCCATAACTTTATTTATATAAAAAAGCCGATTACTTATAAACGGGTATTTTAATTCATCAAAATAAACGCGTTTATAATTTTATAAGTAATGTTGTGTTGTTGTTGTTGTTGGGGTTTAAGGGCGAGTTGACGGCAGGATCATTAGCGCCTTTTATAAGTAATGTTTCTTCCATGAACTAATAAACAAATCCATTTAAAAAATTAATATTCTACGAATGCATGTAAAGTAAATAGTAAAAACAGCACAATTATTCAATTTACCCATTTGTGTAAAGGACAATGAACACTTTGGTTTATCGGCGCCAACTGTTCATGCTAATGTAATTTGAGAGGTCTATTATTAAGCAATAACTTTTGTTAAGAAGGTCATATTAAATTCCATTTAGAAACGACAAAAAAAATGATTATGTCCTAATAAAACTGACTTAACAAACAAAATAGCGCGTGCAGTAGCGGTAGCAAGGCGAGCGAACGATCTGTTTCTCTGAATTCGAGACGCGAACTAACGAACTAAAAGAGCGAACTAGTTCGCGAGGGAGCTGCGAACTAAACTGAGTGCTCCCCTTCACGAACTATTATGCGCAAGTCTAATTAAGAATGATTTGTTTAGTGACACACTTGACGGCTAGTGACTGACTCGACCACAAAGCTTTTTGTTTAGTCTCGAGGACAGAGGCGACACAGAACAAAGCGGAGAGTAGCTAACGATACCAAGGAGAGTCAGCTTATTAGGTAGACAAATAAACAAACTAAAGGTTAATTGTGATTATAAGCTGCCGTCAGGATTGTTTGTTGAAGACTTGAAGGGTAAATGTCTTGCTTTACGTTTGATACCAAACTCAACTGGGCAGAACACTTGGGGCAGGTGATAGGAAAAGGTTACAGAATCCTTCATTTACTGGAGAGGGTGATGATGAGAGGATGTACCAGAGAAGTTAGGGAGTGGGGTTACAGAACTTTGGTCAGATCATTGGTTCAATGTGGCGGTGTTGTTTGGAAGTCACATTTTGGATATCTAATATACAGGAGTTAGGGGGGGGGGGGGTAGATTTCTTTATGCAAATTGTCGCGGGATCCAGTCAGTAACTGATATGATAAAGCAGCTGGACTGGGAGTTATTGGAGGGTGAAGAGAGTGCTGGGAATGTACAGGGCATATGTTGGTGATGGGGCTTGGAGGGATATTGGTCAAAGAATTAGGAATAGTGCATGGAAGGGGAAAGGCGACCATGACCACAAGCTGGCGCCGAAATTCATGAATAAGGGAGTGGAAAAATTTTCTTTTGTAGGTAAGGGTGTCAGGGATTTGTCAGAGATTGGAACAAATTACCAACTGAGTTGACGAATAATTTACCAAAAAACGCTTAAGGAATTTAAAATTAAAATTTGTAAATATGAAAAGTAAATGGGAGAGGAATTTAACATTCCAATTATAAAAGAAAATTTTAAAAAGTAAATAAAATAAGTAGGGATAATTTGATGACTAGAGGAACTGCTTTTTTTAATATGGCTTTACGCCTCGTCGATGTCGAGGTCATTAGAGGCGGGATGTGACTGGGGACAAGGGACGGGAAGGAATTCGGCGATGGCCTTTTGAAGGAAGCATTCGCCTGGAGTGATTTGGGGAAACCACGGAAAACCCAAATCTGGATGACCGGACGGGGATTCGAACCGCCGTCCTCCCGAATGCGAGGTCAGAACGCTCGGTGGCTCCATCACAGATCTTCAACAGAAGTCAGTTTTTAAACAAAATTTTGTGTTATTCTGTTTTTATGTTTGATTGCATAGAGCAGGGGTGGCCAACCTAATGATCTCGCGGCCACTTTGGAAATGCATCACAACTCCGCGGGCCACATATAAAATCATCTAACCCCATATTAGAGTTAGACCAACTATAGACATTTTTTGGAGTGAAAAAATGAAACATAATGACTTATTATTGTTGTTTTTTCTATTATTCTTACATATAAACATAGATAATACAATAATAATAATGGTACTCATAATTTGGATAGATAATTTTTGAATATATGGATGCATTAGTTTTCACTACTTTGGCCATTATAAAATAAATATATTTTGTAAAAGTGTGACGAATCTCGCGGGCCGCGGGTTGGCCACCCCTGGTATAGATTGAACATGGTTGCAGGAGTTTAGCATTGCAATGCGAGAGCTGTAATACATCCGGACTCGACCTGAGGTAGTAGTGAAGGGCCGACTGAGTTGCTGTTTGATCTGTGTGATAGTGCTGCCCGGAGTCCCAGCTCCTGCTGAGAGCTGTAATACACCCGGACTCGACCTGAGGTAGTAGTGAAGGGCCGACTGAGTTGCTGTTTGATCTGTGTGATAGTGCTGCCTGGAGTCCCAGCTCCTGCTGAGAGCTGTAATACACCCGGACTCGACCTGAGGTAGTAGTGAAGGGCCGACTGAGTTGCTGTTTGATCTGTGTGATAGTGCTGCCTGGAGTCCCAGCTCCTGCTGAGAGCTGTAATACACCCGGACTCGACCTGAGGTAGTAGTGAAGGGCCGACTGAGTTGCTGTTTGATCTGTGTGATAGTGCTGCCTGGAGTCCCAGCTCCTGCTGAGAGCTGTAATACACCCGGACTCGACCTGAGGTAGTAGTGAAGGGCCGACTGAGTTGCTGTTTGATCTGTGTGATAGTGCTGCCTGGAGTCCCAGCTCCTGCTGAGAGCATGTAATACACCCGACTCGACCTGAGGTTGTAGTGAAGGGCCGACTGAGTTGCTGTTTGATCTGTGTGATAGTGCTGCCTGGAGTCCCAGCTCCTGCTGAGAGCTGTAATACACCCGGACTCGACCTGAGGTAGTAGTGAAGGGCCGACTGAGTTGCTGTTTGATCTGTGTGATAGTGCTGCCTGGAGTCCCAGCTCCTGCTGAGAGCTGTAATACACCCGGACTCGACCTGAGGTAGTAGTGAAGGGCCGACTGAGTTGCTGTTTGATCTGTGTGATAGTGCTGCCTGGAGTCCCAGCTCCTGCTGAGAGCTGTAATACACCCGGACTCGACCTGAGGTAGTAGTGAAGGGCCGACTGAGTTGCTGTTTGATCTGTGTGGTGCTGCGGGCTGGAGTCCCAGCTCCTGCTGAGAGCTGTAATACACCCGGACTCGACCTGAGGTAGTAGTGAAGGGCCGACTGAGTTGCTGTTTGATCTGTGTGATAGTGCTGCCTGGAGTCCCAGCTCCTGCTGAGAGCTGTAATACACGGACTCGACCTGAGGTAGTAGTGAAGGGCCGACTGAGTTGCTGTTTGATCTGTGTGATAGTGCTGCCGGAGTCCCAGCTCCTGCTGAGAGCTGTAATACACCCGGACTCGACCTGAGGTAGTAGTGAAGGGCCGACTGAGTTGCTGTTTGATCTGTGTGATAGTGCTGCCTGGAGTCCCAGCTCCTGCTGAGAGCTGTAATACACCCGTGACTCGACCTGAGGTAGTAGTGAAGGGCCGACTGAGTTGCTGTTTGATCTGTGTGATAGTGCTGCCTGGAGTCCCAGCTCCTGCTGAGAGCTGTAATACATCCGGACTCGACCTGAGGTAGTAGTGAAGGGCCGACTGAGTTGCTGTTTGATCTGTGTGATAGTGCTGCCTGGAGTCCCAGCTCCTGCTGAGAGCTGTAATACACCCGGACTCGACCTGAGGTAGTAGTGAAGGGCCGACTGAGTTGCTGTTTGATCTGTGTGATACTGCTGCCTGGAGTCCCAGCTCCTGCTGAGAGCTGTAATACATCCGGACTCGACCTGAGGTAGTAGTGAAGGGCCGACTGAGTTGCTGTTTGATCTGTGTGATAGTGCTGCCTGGAGTCCCAGCTCCTGCTGAGAGCTGTAATACACCCGGACTCGACCTGAGGTAGTAGTGAAGGGCCGACTGAGTTGCTGTTTGATCTGTGTGATAGTGCTGCCTGGAGTCCCAGCTCCTGCTGAGAGCTGTAATACATCCGGACTCGACCTGAGGTAGTAGTGGCCTGGAGTCCCAGCTCCTGCTGAGAGCTGTAATACATCCGGACTCGACCTGAGGTAGTAGTGAAGGGCCGACTGAGTTGCTGTTTGATCTGTGTGATAGTGCTGCCTGGAGTCCCAGCTCCTGCTGAGAGCTGTAATACATCCCGGCTCGACCTGAGGTAGTAGTGAAGGGCCGACTGAGTTGCTGTTTGATCTGTGTGATAGTGCTGCCTGGAGTCCCAGCTCCTGCTGAGAGCTGTAATACACCCGGACTCGACCTGAGGTAGTAGTGAAGGGCCGACTGAGTTGCTGTTTGATCTGTGTGATAGTGCTGCCTGGAGTCCCAGCTCCTGCTGAGAGCTGTAATACATCCGGACTCGACCTGAGGTAGTAGTGAAGGGCCGACTGAGTTGCTGTTTGATCTGTGTGATAGTGCTGCCTGGAGTCCCAGCTCCTGCTGAGAGCTGTAATACACCCGGACTCGACCTGAGGTAGTAGTGAAGGGCCCGACTGAGTTGCTGTTTGATCTGTGTGATAGTGCTGCCTGGAGTCCCAGCTCCTGCTGAGAGCTGTAATACATCCGGACTCGACCTGAGGTAGTAGTGAAGGGCCGACTGAGTTGCTGTTTGATCTGTGTGATAGTGCTGCCTGGAGTCCCAGCTCCTGCTGAGAGCTGTAATACATCCGGACTCGACCTGAGGTAGTAGTGAAGGGCCGACTGAGTTGCTGTTTGATCTGTGTGATAGTGCTGCCTGGAGTCCCAGCTCCTGCTGAGAGCTGTAATACATCCGGACTCGAATACACCCTGACTCGACCTGAGGTAGTAGTGAAGGGCCGACTGAGTTGCTGTTTGATCTGTGTGATAGTGCTGCCTGGAGTCCCAGCTCCTGCTGAGAGCTGTAATACATCCGGACCTCGACCTGAGGTAGTAGTGAAGGGGCCGACTGAGTTGCTGTTTGATCTGTGTGATAGTGCTGCCTGGAGTCCCAGCTCCTGCTGAGAGCTGTAATACATCCGGACTCGACCTGAGGTAGTAGTGAAGGGCCGAGAGGTTGCTGTTTCCGATCTGTGTGATAGTGCTGCCTGGAGTCCCAGCTCCTGCTGAGAGCTGTAATACATCCGGACTCGACCTGAGGTAGTAGTGAAGGGCCGACTGAGTTGCTGTTTTGATCTGTTGATAGTGCTGCCTGGAGTCCCAGCTCCTGCTGAGAGCTGTAATACACCCGGACTCGACCTGAGGTAGTAGTGAAGGGCCGACTGAGTTGCTGTTTGATCTGTGTGATAGTGCTGCCTGGAGTCCCAGCTCCTGCCTGAGAGCTGTAATACATCCGGACTCGACCTGAGGTAGTAGTGAAGGGCCGACTGAGTTGCTGTTTGATCTGGTGTGATAGTGCTGCCTGGAGTCCCAGCTCCTGCTGAGAGCTGTAATACATCCCGGACTCGACCTGAGGTAGTAGTGAAGGGCCGACTGAGTTGCTGTTTGATCTGTGTGATAGTGCTGCCTGGAGTCCCAGCTCCTGCTGAGAGCTGTAATACATCCCGGACTCGACCTGAAGGTAGTAGTGAAGGGCCGACTGAGTTGCTGTTTGATCTGTGTGATAGTGCTGCCTGGAGTCCCAGCTCCTGCTGAGAGCTGTAATACACCCGGACTCGACCTGAGGTAGTAGTGAAGGGCCGACTGAGTTGCTGTTTGATCTGTGTGATAGTGCTGCCTGGAGTCCCAGCTCCTGCTGAGAGCTGTAATACATCCGTGACTCGACCTGAGGTAGTAGTGAAGGGCCGACTGAGTTGCTGTTTGTCTGTGTGATAGTGCTGCCTGGAGTCCCAGCTCCTGCTGAGAGCTGTAATACACCCGGACTCGACCTGAGGTAGTAGTGAAGGGCCGACTGAGTTGCTGTTTGATCTGTGTGATAGTGCTGCCTGGAGTCCCAGCTCCTGCTGAGAGCTGTAATACATCGGACTCGACCTGAGGTAGTAGTGAAGGGCCGACTGAGTTGCTGTTTGATCTGTGTGATAGTGCTGCTCCGAGAGCTTCCGCTCCTGTAGTCCACTGGCTGTATCTGTGATAGTGCTGCCTGGAGTTCCAGCTCCTGCTGTTGCAGACGCGACGTCGCGACGTCGCTGAAATCACTACACACATTTAGCCTGCCACAACGACCTCAGGTTCAACGAAAAATTTGGAATTTTATTTTAAATTTCATGAAAATGAAACATTACTCTTTTTTTTATTGGTATTTTTGGACATACGGCCATACCAAATAAAATTGTACTCTTCTAAACTTTAAGGTTATTATTTTTGACAAATGATAGGATTAAGTGATATTTAACAACATTTTCAGCGGCCAGTAAATGTTCCATGTTGATTGGTAGCTGGATGCTCTCTTGCGAAAGTATTTTCCGGAAGTTTGTGTTGTTGTTCGAGTATTTCTTGCAGCCGAAGAACAGGTGATTAATGTCGGATTCTGCATCTTCTTCACAGTCCCACAGTGGAGATTCGAGTGCTTTTATTCTGTACAGATGCGAGGGTGAGAAGCCTTAGTTGAACTTTAGCCTCGCTGTTGTAGTTATTAGTGCTCTTGATGGGGCGCCTTTCTGAGGTTGGTATCTGGGGCTGCATGCAAGCGTAGTGGTGAAGTTGTGATTTTTCCTATATTCTCTATCCCACATTTCCCTGCACTTTTTCTTAAGTAAGCTTGTGACATCTACATTTTACCTGTCAATTATTCGATAGTTCAGCAAAACCCGCCCGATAGTGTTTGCTTTAATCTCCATTATCAAAAAAAACACAGATACAAATTTTAAAAAACAGTCGATTCCTTCTCTTGAATAGAGCCTCGAACGCATTTCATGGGAAAGTATTTTAAATGTATAGACTTCATTGTGGTTATAGTGCAATTTCTTTTTTTTTTTCCCTCCATCCGATCCGATCTTCTGATAAATTCTTCATCTCTACATACCCCTTACAACTAGGTTCAGGTTGTTAAAAATCGGGATGGAACGGGAAAAAAATCGAATTCGGTGTTACAAATCAAACGCAAAAAACCATTTTATATAAATCACGTTTATTTTTACAATTTATGGAAGACAGGGATAATTTCTATAGGTATCTGTCTGTTATATGATAGGAACTTGTGAATTTTATTATTAAACACTGTAATAATAGTCACACTTGTTGGATACATCATTGTCATTTTTTGTGACGAGTAATGGCTTTCTACCACTTAACTAAAAAATCGCGACATTTAGCGACCCGATCAAGGGTAAATCGGGACACATGCAGCGCTACTTACAACCCACGTCCTCAATTATCTGCTTCATATATTCTAATCTCTGTCTTCCTCTGCAGTTCTTACCTTCGACTGTTCCCTCCACTGACAAATTAACCAATCCCGTATGTCTCAGAATAGCACCTACCAGCCTGTCTCTTCTTTATGTAAGCTTCTTCCACAAACTTGTTTCCCCGCCCATCATTTCCAAAACTCTTTCATCTCGTAGTTTGTGTGTCCACTTAATTTTCAGCATTCTTCTGTAGCACCACATTTCAAATGCTTCAATATTCCTTCTTTCGGACCGAGCGTGGTGGTGTAACAGTTAGCGTTCTGGCCTCACATTCGGGAGGACGGCGGTTTAAATCCCCGTCCGGGCATCCAGAATTGGGTTTTCCATTGTTTCCTAAACCACTCCAGGCAAATGCCGGGATGCTTCCTTCAAAAGGCCATGGTCGAATTCCTTCCCATTCCTTGCCACCCATCCTTTCCCGTCTCTAAAGACCTCGCTATTAACAGACGTTAAGCAGTTAAAAAAAAAAAAAATCCTTCTTTCGGGCATTCCTTAAGCCAATGCTTCGCTACCATAAACTGCTGTGCTCCACACATAAAGATTGAAAAAGTTCTTTCCAAGTCCTAGACCAATGTTTGAAATTAAAAGTGCACCGACTCGCGTGAGTGTGCGCTCGTCTCTGGACTTGCGTCAGCCCCGACCCGCTTCCCGCGGTCACGTGACCTTGCGCGACACAATGGCGGCGCCTGGGCGCTGGGAGCCGGCCTGTCGTAAGCAGCGGGACCTTCGCACGCAAACACCTCAAGGGGTAGATGAAACATTCTCGGGAAACTAGCCGTTGGCCATATGCTCTGCCTCTGGGTGATCGAGCTCCTTATGCATCGCGCGGATTTACAGAAATTCTCGCTCGCTTGAGAGGTTACTGGAACAGCATTTTTTGAGAAGCTGTCAGAATCCGTATATGGGATAATCTACAGTAGTAAATATAGATGCTGATTTTCAAATATGTGAAGCCTGGAGACCATTGATACAGAAAACGAGATTACATCGGAACTGTGAATAGCCTTTCTGTCTTCCCCATCAACTGTCAACACCAGCAATCAGCGCCAACAGTCCCGCCAGTATTTAATGGTTCCGCGCGATATATTAGCAACCCCTCGTCAGTCGTCAGATAGCGCAGACTAACCCGGGGCGCAGTAGGGGCAGGGCAGTTACTCGCGCATATTAGAGCGCAGTTTACAAAGCATTGTGTTGTGCGAAAAACCGACAATAAAGCGTAACCAAAAACATGTCGATTCAAAAACTCGATTTTTGATTTCTGAATAAGTTTGGGATGCCGAGCTTGGAAAATTGTTATTACTTTAACAGAAGCTGAGTTTGATAAAACTATGCAATAGTGAGTATATGAAAAGAAGAAACTCTCATCTGGCTTTTGCAGTCACAAGAGAATTCTCAAAAGATAATTTCCGGATGACTCGAGCGGAGATTCACGGCATAATGTAACCTGTTATTTTCTCGACAAAGCTCAAATATCTATTAGAACTGAAGAAAATCTCGCTGTATTTTCGTGGTTATTTATTTAATTAT
This sequence comes from Vandiemenella viatica, assembly GCA_031002005.1. NCBI lineage: Eukaryota > Metazoa > Arthropoda > Insecta > Orthoptera > Morabidae > Vandiemenella > Vandiemenella viatica. The sequence continues at coordinate 151,147,200 of CM061918.1, forward strand.
TTAGCGTTTGACGGTACATGACATTTATAAGAATGTTTCTCTCTTTTATTTCATATTATATTTTTAAGAAAACTATATAACAGAACATAAACACTTGAAACTTAAAAAGCAGTGTCAACAAATTAAGTGTTTCTCGGGGACACTATTAAATGATGTAGTACAAATAATAAGAAAACAAAATAATAATGTGATAATAGCCTATATATATCAATCTTTTTCGAAGTTTTATTAAAAATGAATTTAAAAAAAAGGAAAAGCGAAAATTGTAAGTGGACAGTTGTATGATAAATAAATACTGAATTTACTCGCCACTTGTTGGGCTCATTGTCCAAATCTCTTGTTTAAATTTAATTTTTACGTATATTTTATGACTGATATTGTGAATCGCAGGTTGGTTACGCACCAGATTAATCAATTTTTCTTATTCTATAGTAGAAAATGATTATAAGTAAAGCAAGATTATAAATAGCGCAAGAAGTGTTACGTTGTAAACCGGCACGAGTGAGCTGCGTGGCACAGTTTCTGTGTCGTGATCACAACGTGGCGCAGTACTGCGCTGCCCTGCCCTGCGTCTCAATACGCGCTGTTCCGCCCCAAAACACAGAGACACAGAAACTGTGCTGCGCTGCGCTGCGTCGACTGCGCGTCAATGTGCGCCCGGCCTAAGTGTTGTGCCCAGTGCTAAACAGGGACAGTAAGCTCTACAGATCTACTGCGCCCTGGTATGGCGACACACAGCTCAAACAAAGCTAAACCGACTGAAGAGAGCCTTACATCTCAACTGCAGATTTCACACAACAGCCCTTCTTGAAGCCACAGGGTTACCAACCTTAAAAGAACGATTCAAGGAACTTGCTACCAAATTTTATAATGCAGCACATAAATCTAACAACCCACTAATCATGGACCTGGGGAACTATCCTGTAGGAATAGGTCCACAAATTCGACCAATCACTCTTCTACAATAAACTTCCCAATCATCTGAAAAAACCTACGCAAAATGTTACGACATATCTAACATGAAGCAAAAAACCATCTACAACACTGGGAGTAAATATCGTAAGACAAACACTCCACCCTACTCTGCCCAAGGAGGAAATGGCGTAGCTGCTACAGGTAGCAGTCACTTGACAATGGCGTAGCTGCTACAGGCAGCAGTCACGTGACAATGGCGGCTGAGCATATGACCGCCGAAACGCCGTTCTCACTCGTCTAGTTCCCCGAGAACATTTCATCTACACTCGTACAACGCCGAGAAAGCCTCCGCTCATACACCTCAAGGGGGTGATACGGTAAGTAACTATGACACCGCAAATCAAAACTGAAACATTATATATATATATATATCGCTGAGTTCTCGAGATATAGTGTCTCAGAAGTTAGGTGGTTAGGTCGAGATGCGGCCTGGACCAAAAAATAAATTTTGCCTAAGCCACTACGAACTACACGTTAGACATGCAGAGTGGGTGTTTTATTTTTTACTACCCCTTGTGGTTAGGTTAAAACGCGGCCTGGACCAGAATACTTTTTTTACTTGTGGTTTTACGCCTCGTCGACGTCGAGGTTATTAGAGGCGGGATGGGACTGGGGACAAGGAACGGGAAGGTATTTGACCATGGCCTTTTAGAGGAAGCATCCCAGAATTCGCCTGGAGTGATTTGGGGAAACCAAATCTGGATGCCCGGACGGGAATTCGAACCAAGGCCAGAGCGTTAACCACTCACGCACCACGCTCGGTGAAGCAGAATAAAAAACATCACCAAAGCCGAAAGGAACCATACCTATAACTCATTTTTGATAGTCAATATCTCGAGAACTAAGGAACATAACAAAAAAGTTTACTCTTTATTTTCGATTAGTCGTCGATTTACATGAGAATCAATCATCAAATTGCATCGCCACAGTTATGATAGTTGCGAACTATATACTTTCAACACTCGTTTACAATAAGGATAGCCTATTATGTGCAAAGTAGTAAGATATGCTGATTGTCTACACCACAACAACAAATATTTGAGAACAACCTCGTTGTATAGGCCACATTGAAGAATACAATAATAATGAACCCGAGTTGGGCTCCAGTTTAATGTATAGTTTTGCAATTAAGAAGAATTGGATAAAATATTGAGAATTACAAATTATGTTTAATATTTTCAGTAGATCATCGGTTACCCGACCGTCAGTTGACCGAACTCATTCTAGAAAAAAATAATGTTTTATGCACATTGTCAATAATTTTTATTGCAAATTCGATAAATAATATGTATTTCTGTTCGGATGTCAATTGCAATCTAAAATGTCAAAAAAAAAATTTATAACTTTAAAACAAGTAGTATATAATTAAGTAAGTGCAAAGTTTGTCATTCCAGAGAACCTTCGTGGAGTACTAAAAAAACATGGTTTTCTCCTTCTATTAATCGATTATTTGATTTTCGGCACCTCTATTTACCGTTTTTTCCTATTATTATTTCGTAAAATTTATTCAAATTTTATATTTGAATATTCTATAACGAAGTTTTCAACTTGACTATTTCTAAAATATTTCTAAAAGTTTTCCAACTCTTATTAAAAAGTTATTCATCTTATTGTTTCAAAATACGTAGATGCCGAGCGTTTTCATGAATATTTTGGTGTGCATGTACAGTATGATTGTATACAAATTCGACAATCGGCTCTCACATTTCGGTTAATCGATTTTTTCATCCTCAGGAAATTTTTGTAATCTTGCGGTACATTTACTTTGAGCTCCGACAGCAAATTTGTATGTGAAAATTTGGGGTGTTTTTTGAGCCTTTTTCAACCATATTTTTCTACTCTCCTTCACATTTTATTCTTCTTGTTCACAGCAGTTATAGAACATTAAGCAATTTGTTTTGCAACATTACCTGTAAAAGCAAACACCTTATTTTCTCTCTACTGATGTTGTCCAACTTGTTTTTGTGTTGTCCAACCTGGTTAGGAGACATGGTTGGAGAACAAGTTGCTGTGTGTATGTGTTTCTGCCTGCAGGGTCACTCCAGAGGAAAAGTTGATGGTGTTGTTGGTCGAAACGTAATGCATGTAGAAAGCTTTTTTACTTTTTTACAAGGAAATCAAGGTTTGAGAGAGATTGATAAACACCCGAAAAATTTACTTACACACTAACTACTGGCACACATGACAGTAAGTGTGCCGCCGATTGTTGTGCAGCTACATTAACCTTAGAAGAAAAGAAATGTACTCCTGCAGGAGCACGTGCATAGACTTCCAATTATAATCAGACAAGACGTCGGCTTCCTCAGATACTCGATGGTATGTGGAAGATTTAATAAGAGCTATGTTCTCGAAAAGCATCGGTTGCCTCACCCTAATTAAATTTTCCCACAGTGTGTTGTTACCAGAAAAGAAAAACAGAAAATATGTAGAGAAGTGAAACCTTCAGTGGCTTGTTTTAGCGCATACAGAGCAGGGCCTTACTTGCAGTAGCACAAACTCAAAAAACACCTCTATGACGACTGTCAAAGAACCATTAAAAGCTTCTGATGATTCGCTTGGTGAAAGTGGTGTGTAGATAGCTCCCCAGGAAATCAATAATACGAAATAACTATCGAAGCTGGGAAAAACGTTGCATCAACTTTTCACAAACGTGAACTTGATATTATTAACCAAATTAGTAGTCAAAGAATAACGCAAGTTAATGAAAACAGGGAACGCTTACGATCAACTGTCAAAACGACAAGCTACGTGGCCATCGCGACGATGGCGAAATGTTTGTTGGATGGTAACCGACGAAGTCTAATCCAACGTACACCACCAAGGAAATCATTCAGGAAAGTATTTTACAGAATGTGAAGGTAGCTCAATACTTTTAAGTTTTATCTGATGAAACAACAGACGTCTCTTGTATCTCACAGCTGAGCCTTTCATTCAGTGTAGTGTAATGTGAGCTGTAAGGGAACCAAATAAATCCCCGTAATGTTGTGTAAAAGTGGAGTGAATGTCGCCGTCTTTCTAGCTGCCACGTGCAACGCGAGCGTTGTGTTTCGCGATTTACTGCCAACATTATCGCTTCGTACCACATTTCAGCAGTAGGAATCTAAATTCAAGGTAGCGGGGGTGCTGCTAACAAATTACATGGGACTAGTGTTGCAAACTGAAAAAAAACAAAATGTTTTTTTTTCAGATTTGTGAAAAAAAAAACATGGAAAAAATCTTAGCACCCTCGTTTTTTTTCTAAATTTGTTTTTTTTTTCAGAAAACTATATATTTGATAATTTATAGTTTTATTTATGGAACTTACGTTTTACATGTGTGTTTTAAACCTTACTAAATCATATAATATCTTACATAATGATTCATAAATGTATCTATATAGGTAACATAATTTTTTATTCATCTTCTATGTCGGAACCACATTCACTAATATCAGTACTACCAACACTAGTTCGGTCGGAGTTGGAATTTTCTGTTTCTTCTTCTGTCCCCTCTAGATCCATAACTTCAGAAATAGTTACATTTTCTTTTACCGGTTGTATTGCATGCAAAAGCTTTTGAGATTGCAATTTTAAATTGTGAGCAAAGTACACACTGTGAATGAAGACTGCGCCGATAGTTCTGTATTACGGTCTTTTAAGTTTGAATTTAAATATATTATCATACAAAATAGGAGCTTTATTTGTTTTCAATCGTTGGTTTACGCCAACGGTTGTAAGGAAATTATTAATAATTACTGACTCAGTATTATCACTATACGCTGCGAGTTTAACAAGTATACGAATATAAGGAAAGCACAACAAGTAATAAAAAAAGAGGCAAAAAACCTTAGTTAAATTTCCTAATTTTTTGAAAAGATTCGTAGGTCTACAGATAAATTTGTAGAGCCTGGCAGCACTAGTTCAAATAGCGAGTATCAATCCAAACAATGGGCAACCTAGCCTTTTCGGGAAGTCCCCTTTCGTAAAAGAAAACTTCAGTCGATGTTACCAATATTTTTGTAATTTTTTTTTCTACTGAACCAGAAAGTTATAGTAGATTTAAAAGTAAGATAAGTACTTAGTATAAACTCTAAAACAGTCATATTAATTGATAAATGCCTTAAAAATTTGAAATTTAGTAGTTATGAAAAAAAACATGACCCAGAAAAAAAACATGTTTTTTTTTCACGTCGGAAAAAAACTGTTTTTTTACAACACTACATGGGACAGAAACTACGTTCTTGTGTTTTGAAACTGTCTGTGTGTGATTTACGACAAATAAACCGGAACTATTTTGTAACTTCTGTTCCCTTCCGTAAAACCTTTCTAATCCGTATCCGGCTAACATCACTCAAGCCAATGAACTCTACGCGGCCTTAAAATTAAAATATTTAATATCTTTATTCGACAATAGTTGTTTTGGCAGCTATCGTCCTCGCAGTTGTCGATACTGCGTCATCAATAATCGGCTGGTGTCAGCTAGGCCGTCGTCCTGTCAAGAAGACGATACTATCGGGCAGGTTAGTAATCACACGTCCGATTGTCAATCAGTCAATCAAAATCCACTCGGCCATCCGAAACAGAACTTTGGCGTCATCTGCGGGACTCAAACCCTGCACCACACGCGTATAAACAGAGTTCTACTACAGAGTAAGGGCGTAGCCATGATTTTGTCCAAGGGGGGGGGGGGCAAGCTAGAGAAAACTGATAATATGCATACTACAAAAAATCATTAATGTAATACATATATATTCTATTAATATACACAGACGGAAAAAAAAATCCCAACACCAAGAAAAAATTATTGTAGAGTAATGAAATTTGGACAATGCATTTGTCAAGTTAACATGTTTAATTGATTAAATTTTCAAGATCACAGGTTAATTTAAGCTCAAGAAAATGCATTTCAAATGTGAAATACTGTTAAATTAATAGCCGGTGTAACCTCCAGAATTTTGAATGCAAGCCTGCAAACGTGAATGCATTGTGTCATACAGGTTTCGAATGTCACTTTGTGGTATGGAGTTCCATGCTTGTTGTACTTGTGCTGTCAATACTGGGACGGTCAGTGCTGGCTGTGGATGATGCTGGAGTTGTCGTCCAATGATATCCCATACGTGTTCAATTGGAGACAGATCTGGTGATCTCGCAGGCCAAGGTAACATGTCGACACTCTGTAGAGCACGTTGCGAGACAACAGCGGTATGAGGGCGAGCGTTATCCTGTTGAAAAACTCCCCCTTGAATGCTGTTCATGAATGGCAGCACTACAGGTTGAATTACCAGACTGACGTACAAATTTGCAGTCAGTGTGTTTGGTATAACCACAAGAGTGCTCCTGCTGTCATAGGAAATTGCTCCCCAGACCATGACTCCAGGTGTAGGTCCAGTGTGTCTAGGCCGCAGAAAGTTTGGTTGCAGGCGTTCCCCTGGCCTCCTTCTGACCAACACTGGAGATCTGTTGTGTTTTCTGATGAAAGCAGGTTCTGCCTTGGTGCCAGTGATGGCCGAGTGTTGGTCAGAAGGAGGCCAGGGGAACGCCTGCAACCAAACTGTCTGCGGCCTAGACACACTGGACCTACACCTGGAGTCATGGTCTGGGGAGCAATTTCCTATGACAGCAGGAGCACTCTTGTGGTTATACCAAACACACTGATTGCAAATTTGTACGTCAGTCTGGTAATTCAACCTGTAGTGCTGCCATTCATGAACAGCATTCAAGGGGGAGTTTTTCAACAGGATAACGCTCGCCCTCATACCGCTGTTGTCTCGCAACGTGCTCTACAGAGTGTCGACATGTTACCTTGGCCTGCGAGATCACCAGATCTGTCTCCAATTGAACACGTATGGGATATCATTGGACGACAACTCCAGCATCATCCACAGCCAGCACTGACCGTCCCAGTATTGACAGCACAAGTACAACAAGCATGGAACTCCATACCACAAAGTGACATTCGAAACCTGTATGACACAATGCATTCACGTTTGCAGGCTTGCATTCAAAATTCTGGAGGTTACACCGGCTATTAATTTAACAGTATTTCACATTTGAAATGCATTTTCTTGAGCTTAAATTAACCTGTGATCTTGAAAATTTAATCAATTAAACATGTTAACTTGACAAATGCATTGTCCAAATTTCATTACTCTACAATAATTTTTTCTTGGTGTTGGGATTTTTTTTTCCGTCTGTGTATATATATATATATATATATAACTACACTAATAGTAATTTTCGAGCTACTTCATCTCCAATTTTATCACAATTTCCTTATAAAAATTTTCTGTGTTGTGAACCATATACAGACAGTTTAGATGGTTCTCTAGCATCGTTGACCTCAGTGGAGAGAAGGACTCTCGGTGTTGTTGTTGTTGTACAAGGCTGAGCCAAGGAAATTAGGATTGCGTTTTATGCCGCAGAAAATGATATTTTCGCCTCATTTAACTCTTTCGTAAGGTCTAGTTCTCAAAGATTTTCTGTTCTCATACCCTTTTCCTTCCATATTTTATCCATGGTTCGATTTCATAATCAAAGAAATTTAAGTTATAGTATTGGAAGAAAATTTGTGATTTTTTTTTTTTTTATCAACCAATGTCATACATAAAATTTAACTGGGATGTAGCTAGGGATTGCAATACACCAATGCGGGAATCCACATTATTTGGCAGTCTGGTGGATCTAGCACAAAAATTAAACAGATCCGCAATCCATATAATGGGGTGAAAACACATATCAGTGTTCGTCACCATGTCTCCCTGTCGTCACTTTCCTGTCCGACTCGTTCTTTACCGCTTGTACCGCCCATTTACCTGTACCCGTCATGTTGATATTTGACTCACGGTAACAAATGTGTGTTTATGTCGTCCTTCGTGATCGTAAGTAAATAGATTCACTTTCAAATTTTATAATAATTCCAGTTTGTTTTTGTTGTGTCCATTACTGTAATTTGAGTTATGTCGTCCTATTGCAAAACTAACTTCCAGATCGTACACACCAAAAATATACAATTAGAGTTGATTCTGAGGAGAAAGTAGAAACAATACGAAAAGAAGGTTACAAATATTGAAAGCTATTTCAAAATCTATTGAATAAATGACGTGTTAAAATGTTATAAACTGTACTTCATCGTATTTAAGATATTTCTTTTCAAAAAAAGGATTTCAGTTTCCTAATTCTATAAGACATATAATAACAAAGTTTTCAAATACCATAAAGGTTGACATAATTGTTCAGTTCGAATATTTCCAGATACAATAGCAAAGATTTTCTTGAGTTTTTGATGAGTGGACGTCGCAAAAAAAATCACCCATATTTGTACGTTTATGTTCACCGCAAAGAAACACATTTTAAAATTAGATTGGATATATATGGCTTTTAAAATTTACTGAAATACATCGTATATCATTAAAGTACACTTGTGACACGAATAAAACATGGTTCCACTTGGTATTTACAACGTCGTGATTTTACTGAACAGTGCGAAAATTAAATTGGGTATGTATGGCTTTTTAAATTTACTGAAATACATCGTATATCATTAAAGTACACTTGTGATACGAATAAAACATGGTTCCACTTGGAAATATAAAAAATGGTGATTTTATTGACCGTGTATATTTTCGTCTTGAAACTGTATTTCAAATGCGCGGGCTCCTACAACTTTCTTTTCCTGTGTGCGCTGTCTTAAGTCGGCAGGTAGGAACTATACCCTGTGAAATCACAGCCTTCTAATCACACCTATTCTGCATGTATACCTTCATCTTCGTCATAAAAACTGATTTTTATGGAAAGCTGTTCTTTCCTAGTTTCCAGCGACCGGTATTTTTCGCAGAAGTTCTTAGAATCGTTAGCTGCTGATTGATGGTAATGTGATGAAACATTTTTTGCGATATTCGATGATATTTTTAAAGTGACAGAAAGTTCGAGTAACAAATTAATTAGAATATCCTAGCAGAGGCATGTAAGTGTGCAAGCAACCATGATTAATTTTTTTTTTCAAATTAGTGGCTTTAGCATCTACAGAAAAGTTGCAATTTTCAAGAAGGTACACAGTAGCATTTTAGTATTTATCTCCAACACCGTTGTACTTAATTCATAAGACTGAAATTAATATGAAGCTGCACCTGTGGGTAGTAACACCGTATGTAGCAGTATCAACATGACCACAGAATGAGTGAAACAACTTGACCGTTGGAGCAACCCAACTCTTATCCGGGCGAAGCCGGGCACCTAGGACAAGTATACTGTAAATTCAAGAGTAATGAATATTTTATCACAAATTAGCTCTCACAGTATTGACTTTTTAACAATCGCTTAATGGTAATAAAAATAAATCAAATACAAACAAATGCAGCTAATTATAGTCATTACATAAAAGTCGTACTTTTCGTAGGTACTGTATATAATATTATTAAATTCCGTGGTTAGCCTTACGTAAATACAAATTAATTACTTTTAAAAAACTTTCTTACATCCATTGTTATTAGCTCCGGCGATGCCACAATATAAGCGATCCGATGTGTTGTTTGCGGGTCGAGTCAGCCTGCAGTCAGTCGCTATAGAGACACGCGGCAAAGGCTGCTCAATACTTGGCTCGCGCGCATTTAAGACGAATGTGGCTTTGTTCAAGTTGGCTCATGCGGTACAGCGACAGAGTGTTACGAGGCCTCACCAGCAGCCGTTTTATAGGCGCTAGAATCCGTCATCGGGGGTACGCGAGAGAACTACTATCAAACTGCGGATACATGGCTAGCCACTCTACGCCCCCTGCCGCCGAATCACCCGCCGGTGAGGCCCCACGTGGTGGAACCGCGCGGATGCGGCAGCCGCCACGAACAAGCCGTATAGCATAAGCCTCTGTGTGGTTCCTACGCGCGACACTCGGCCCCACCCGAACCGCGCAGGGTGGGCGGAAGCTGTAGCGACCGAGCGTCGCGCAGGAGTGCCCCTTCGCACGATCCACCACGCCAGCCGACCGAACATATCGTCACTGAACACGCGGCCTCCCACACTAGTGCGCTTTCCCCCGCACCGCCCGACACTCGTGTCCAGTGCGAGCACGGTGCCCACGCACCCGTCGGAGCTCCACAGAGCACCGTCGTAGCGCACGACCCCGCTGCAGAGGCTTGCTGCCCCACCCCAGGTAAAACCCGTGCACTACCAGCCCACACTTATATAGTGGACCTACAATGGCAACATGAGAGACGGCTCCCACTAGCAGGGATGCTACCCGAGCCCAGAGGCGGCGAACCGCAACCCCAAGACCGTGGTACTGACCCCTTCATTCGACTCCGGGGATTATGCTGCACTGGCAGCAGACGTGCACTAAGCCTCTCGGTCTTCGTACACCCCCAACACTGGAGCAGTCGGGGCAGAGTCTCGAGCTGCGGCCAGCACCGTAGTGCCCGAGATGCAGTTTGACTACCGCCGAGCAGGGGATGCGATCCCCTCGGAACCCCCCGCCCGAAGACCGGGACTGTGGGCGCCGGGCACGGCACCTGCAACCGTCCCTGCGAGGACCCAATTCCGACGCCCGGCAATATCCCCTCTGTCGGTAGACGCAATAAGTTTTCCAATTTTGCCCACCATCGTGTGTAAGAAGGGCATTTTAACAAATACCTCCACCTCAATCAACCCACCACATCCCTCCAGAGGGAGAAAGATTTTCCCCCAATGCCTTAACTTGCAAATATAAAGATACAAGAAAGCAACCGTGGGGGGGGGGGGGGAATACTCCCGGGTGCACCAGACCTCTCCCTGGAGGGGGCGGTACGGCGACAGTTTGTTATCGTGGATTATGAAAACTGTCGCCTTTTAATACAATTGTACGGTGCCAAAAAAAAATTGTGTAATAGCAAATGTCCAGCCTAATCACACTCCGATGGTATCACCTCCATCACCACCGCAACCGTCACTTGTAACGCCAATCGATGAATCTATAGAATCGCTAAATCATATGATGAACTCGATACATTTTACCTGAGTAAGTTCTCCTTAAGAATTGCAACAGAAAATTTAATAGTAATAAAAAATTTAGTATAAATGGGTGCTATTACCTTATCTTTGCCCATTCTTTCAGAGCTTCACATAATGCGTCAAAAACATCTGGATACGTGAGATCGAAGGCTTTCACGGCGTATCGATGAAATGTAGTCTTCGCGCGTTTTCCACCGTATGTTGTTGAAATGTGACAACGAGCTTTCGGCGACCTAATTCGGGCCAGCTTTAGCTAGCGTGAGGCTATAAGCCACATACAATAAACGGCATATACCGACAGAGTACTATTTGGGAGATCTTGTGTTGGTGAGAATGCATAGGAAAACATGCTATTTGAACTCTGAGATTAAAAAGTTTTTGACAATTTTCATGTGTCATTTATGGTTACTGGTAAACTTCACCTCAACGCATACTGTCTAGTATACCCGCGATCTAATAAAGTTTTGGGCCTTCATAATGTGAAAGGCTAAGGTTTTATACGACGAAGGATTCGTGATACTTCAAGCCCAAAGATTGAATTAAAGTAATGTGTATTAATAATGAATTCTTTTCAAACTACACTGAATCTGAATTTCAATGTTTCAAGTGTTAAAGTATGGGTTATAAATGAAAAGGTATTTGAAGTATTTAAATGTGGACATGTGTGGCATCGATATGGACATTTTGTTGTTCCTTACCCCCCCCCCCCCCCCCATGGTGCAAGAATAACTCTAACAGCAAAATGTGGGACGTGTATGACGCCTAGTATTTATTGCAAAACATATAAAAATGAAATTGCTGATGCTGAATATAATAATGTTTTTGTAGTAATAATATTAAGAGAATAAGAATTAAATTTATTATTTTTCTGGATGTGTTATGAAACAGAATGATGTACTTTAATGCAAAAGAAATGTTTAGAATATATGTTCTGCAAATGAAGAAGTGTGAATTTTGTAATTAATATAATCTGTTAATTTTCTCAGGTAAGAGAATTGTTTTAAAGATAATCAAATCAAGAGAAAGCCGGGAAGGTGGATGATATATAAAATCACGTTATTTTATAAATGGCACCTGATAAGAACACAACCAAAACTTATTTTACGCAATACACTGCCATGTACCCAAATCCACTCCACAGGTTTGCAATCTATCCTTATGGAAAACATCTGCGTTATTAAAAATTTCTTTAGTTTTAACCAGGTTTCTGTACCAATTAGGATATCAGCTTTGGGCTATTGATAACACTTTCTAGTTCGGGCTCTTTGTTAAAACATTTCTACAGTTAACGACGAGAACTTTTTAACCGTCGAGATTTCCTTTATCTGCTCTCGACCTGTGATATCGAATTTATTTGGGCTTCCGGTAACCGTATTTCCAGTTTTGGGTATTTCTCCCTCCCCCGCATGGATCGTCTATTCACTGCATCCCTCACCATACCTTCATATTCTTGAAACAGCCCGACTGAAGTCTCGTAATCCAATTCGATACGACATCCGTCGTTACTTTCTCCGATAAGTGTAGCAATTTCAATTGTCTCACCATCCATTGCCCAACTGCAAAGATGGATATGACAAGTTGTAAACATTCTTTATGCATATTGTTATTTTTTATATAAAATATCTGACAATTTTCCATCTCTCATTACAAATATGCCAACCTCACCTGTGAGATATTTTATGCCTCATTATCTTTACAGGTAAGTGAAGATTGTATTAGAGGAAGATTTGGAATGGTGATCTTAAATGAAAACACAAATTTGCGAGAATATATATATATATATATATATATATGTTATTTATGTATGTATATATATAATATGTATATCAGTAAAGCATTTTCATGAATTTACAGCTGCAAAAGTATCTAATAATTAGTCCCTATAGAGCCTATTTTGTGTACATCTTTCAGATGTTTTCTTAAATCCTCACTTTATACATATATCTCTGTTCCAGTTTTTGGTTTTCAACCAATAACCACAACATTCACATCATATAACATTGGCTTTTTACATTGTTTCCAATCAACACTATTTTACATAGTGGCAAAAAAAAAAAAATATTTAAAATATTATAAGAGTATTAAATTTTAACAAAAATGTTCCAATTTCTACTAGTACACATCACAACAAAATTTATGTGCTTCTTAATTGGAAATGGAAGAAAAAAATTCCATTTGTAATATTTGAACATTCAGTATTTGTTCTACTTCTTTAAAAACACAATTTCTTCAATCTGTATTATGTGTATTGTGGAAAGCACAAAAATCCTCTCTTCAGTCGAACCACAGTGAATGGCAAAAACAAAGGTCTGTAATAATGCAGTTTACAATAAAGCCTGTTATAGGAATACATGTGATGTGAAAAATAATAATTATCTGTTCGTTCATTCTAGAGAACAGAGCAAAAATAAAACTTTTAAAACATTTCTTTGTATGACAAAAACTTTGTCCCCTGTGAATGAGTTTTTATAGTGAGCACCTTCAATGACTGAATTTTTAGTTCCTACTGCAATCGCATTTAGCACACTCGGTAAAACATTTGTAAAAATATAAGAGGTATCTGCTAAACAATCACCACGAAATAGATGTATACAAATAAAGATATTTCTGTAACAACAGACTTCTTTTAAAAGACAAATATATTATTTTAATACATAATAATACTTAAAATATATATATATTAAAATCAATGTGATGTTTTACAGAGGTAATTAATTAGAACCACACATTAAAAGTATTCAAAAGAAACAAATGTGAACGACCAAAGCCTTTTGCAGTCGAAGGAAACGGAGATTACGGAAATGCAAAATGCCGAGGACGCTCGACTCTTATTGTCTGCTTTCTCTTTGACCTCACTAATACCTTCTAAACTTACAGTCTTGTACAAACAAACAAACAAACACACACACACACACACACACACACACACACACACACACACACACACACACACACATGTTCTCGTGAAAGTATCTGCTTGTAATGACTAGAAACATTTTGTGCAAGACAGACAATATGTTTTAAAAAAGAAATTAGGTTAAAAGGCAGCAAATGACATTAGAAAATCTAAAACTAAACAACCTACAACTAGCACAAACCCACATCCCATAATATTTAGTTTTGAAAGCCCACATACCTACAAATAGAACAAAAAACATGGCAATAGTTCTTATCCTTTAGCGCACTGAAAGACTTTTTTATAGAACTGGCAAATGAGAAACAAACGAAGCCATCTCTGAGTAACAAAATGATTAACAGATACTGCGCTACCAACAAGCTGGCGTCGCAGTCTACACAGCGCTGGCTGTAGCTCCCGCACTGCCACCATGTTTAGCAATTAGAAAATTTCTACAATTTCCCCACTTTATAAGTATGGCATTCAACATCACACACACTAAAATACTTACGGAAAACAAGTAAAAAAAAAAACAGTATTCCCACAGATAATGTATGAAATAAGTCTGCTTTTTTGCTTTTGATCCAAAGCTTTGTTGGTATACACAATGGTCCATTAAACAGTAAAATACCAAGTAGTGCTGGGTCACAAAGTAAGAATGACATTTTTAGATTTTGTTTTACAATTTGCCGCATAAACTGTTGTTTTGGCGATACTTGTAAGCCTGAAACAAAATTTCGTATTTGGGTTTATAGCACTATTATGTGTTCAAAAAGTGGTTATATACTCAGGGATACATATCTCAAATGTCTGGCAGGGAATAAGATTAAATTCATGAAAAAATTTTTACATGACAACTCACCCCACTCCATGTAAGTATTTCTTTCAACAATAAACACGAAATTTATTGCCAGTAACTATTACAAACTTAATTGATATAATTAATGTAATATCATTCTGTGACACTGAACACAACTGTTTTGCTAAATAATCATTTTGCCGTAAATTGACTCTTTTACACATCGCACAATGTCAGCCTCTCGTACTAGGATCTATTGTATTGTACCGCAGGACACGTGAGCTACAGCCAGACGGTACAGGTTGTATTTGGTCCGACAAGTCATTTAAACACCGGGACGATGTGTCAACAAACAGAGGAACAGAAGCTTCCTCCACTATCGAAGTATTCGCCATTGGGGCACTCTGTAAGAGTATCCAGTTAAAAGTTGCAATATCGACCAAACATTAAAGCAATACAAAGATTTTAGTGGCAAAAAATACATTTATCGACAACAGGCTATTCTAGAGGCCCGTCGGCTAGAGTACCTGACGGGTGCAAAAGTAAATAGAAAGCTAGCCGACGGTGCGGCGAGAGAATTCGAGGAGGTTACACGGCACCGAAAGTCCTCTAGTGGAAACGGATAAGTGACTCTGTCGGCCACAAATTACTCCAAACGAATCGAGTGCTCAGGTGAGTGTGGGTGTTCCTATCGCGTACCTCCGACACCGCGTGTACGTCACACGTACCGTACCGAGTGTGGCTCGGTAGAAACACCGAAAGACGTCTATCTGTAGATCAGATTACGAGGTTGACAAAATTTCCATTCTGGACAGATATTTGGACACCCCGATCGAAAATGGAACTGGACAAACAGATTTCTTCACTCAAATGTTGCGACCTAACCACTTCGTGCTGCCAAATTTAAGATCTACGTCATCTAAACTGTCCTACTGGGACAAGTACTAATTTCAAATGTTAGGTCACAAAAGGCAACATTATGAAGCAGGACAAAATATATACCAACTAGAGTTAGTCCGATCACAATTAACAAAAACTGTCAATATATCTGTTACACATAAAATAAAATGTACTAGCCTAATAAGTAAAAAAAAAATCTTCTGACGAAGCAGGAACACTTCTAAGATCGAAGAGGCATCCTTACAAAATAATTAAACACTTTAGTGTATTGTAGAAGAACAGGAGCTAGCTTTCTGTTTTGAACAAGCCAACAGGTACATAAAACAAACAAGTGAGTCGCAATACCGACAGTAACAAATATAACAACGACGACGACGTGAGACGCCGGCCGCCGTCCGCTTATTGCACAAAGCCCTTCACCGTCACAGTCCCTGAGATAGAGTCGTGTCGCGTCGTGTCGCCGTCGCTCAGTGGCCGACTCCTGAAACACACCGTGACAAAAACAATCTCTCAAATCACACGTGTACGTCGGCACAAACGTAATTATCTCAGTCTCGTACGTGTTTCTGAACGAGACTGTGTAAAATATTCACGTTCTTGTAGAGTATAATTTTTGTTTATCAAACAGTAACTTACATTTTGTTTGAAAAAATGTTTTAAAATAGGGTCACTAGTTATAACAGCTTAACCTTAATGGCTACAGTGTCAACAGAGATTACAATTGTCGTCATTCGACGTTTTCCTCGTCCACTGCGACGAGTCTCCGTGCAAATGCGTCAGATTCCCTCCCCGAGCGACAACTCAGATTTTGAAATGCGTTTCCACGCACGTGTTAGTCGTAGTACTCCTACAGTAAGTGATTAGTTTATTTACACTAGCCTTCCTTATTATAATGGATATTTATTTAATACAATTGTGAGTTTTTAACTTACTGAAATAAAAATGTAATCTCAATACGCTCCTTTAGCTGTGCTTTAAAATAACCACAAACACGAGAAAATAATTTGTTTGTAATCCTGACTTATTGTTTTTTCCACACTTCTCTCAGCCCTGCTGCTACTCTTACCACCGCTCTTTGCCGAACGTTTGTAACATATGTTTGAAGTTTGAATTCTGCTCCACATTTAGTAGTCCCCAAACAAGCCTTCCACGACTTAAGCATATCCGTGTTATCAACTACATTCCCATTCACACTAATTTCCGTATTTTATCTTATTCTTGACAATTGCGTACATCCCATTCCTATTCCTATTCTTTCCTTCTTTAGTAATGCTGTCAATTTTCCAAACGCCTTTTTTTCGTTTTTGTATCATCAATTTCACTTCCTTTTTAAAATCATTATACCTTTTCCCGCTTTCTTACATTCTAAAACTGAACCTTTCTGTGAACATAACAGATCTTTGCCTATTGACAGGAAGTGTTATGAGAAAAATAATGTTAAACTGAATCTTCTTTCTATTTAGCTGTTGTTTAAACCTGTTAGGACTATATTACTTTAAATTTTTATTTCTTTGTGTTGGCTTTCCTTCAAGTTATCGAGCATACCATCTGACAAAAGGGACAAACAAACAACAAAACAGAACTACAGCTACAATTTACAACAGTAAGTATTGAGGTAAAACTGCATACATTTCTGTTAATCTAGCTATGCTATTATCAGAAAATGTTGTGGAATGTAGTTACTACGGTATAAATACAAACATCAACTGTAATTTAAAAAAAGTCAGAAAAAATGCCAATTGTAACACAGAGTGTCAGTCGAGAACACGACTGCAAGAACCGGTGTGTGTGACACGAGAGAGACATACACAAATTCACTTTACAAAATTTAGGACGAGACAAACTAAAGACGAGGAAAGGGAGAGACGGGAAGTGGAAACCTACGAAGAGAGTAAACGTGAACTCGCTCACCGTCCTCTCCGTCCGAAGCCTTGCGCGGACCGGTCTGCTGTAGTTTGGCGTACGAGTCAGCACGCGGGTACTTCCCGGCCCCACACTGCATCGCCTGGTACCTGAAACGACGTACGACATCCAAACTGACGGGAGTGTAACCGACAAACCGTAAAGGAACATACTGACGAATTTAAAGGTGATAATTGATCAAATTCAAAAACAAAGAAAACTGTAAGAAAGTGTAAAAGAAAAATAAATTACGCGTAACTAACAATAAGACAGAAGTACTTTTCAGTGAGAAGTGGGACTCACTCCTCGTTGCTGGAGGAGACGCAGTGTACCATGGGCGGCGGCAGGCGGCCGCCGTACGGCGACGCGTCGCATCCGCTGGTGGTGTCCGCGGGGCTGTGCGTGGTGGTGTCGGGCGGCGGGACCCCGGGCGCCGACGACGCGGCCACGGACGGCCCCGCGGCGGCGCACGCCCCCGCCGTCTGTGTCGACACCTGCGGGCGACGGGGGTACACTGTACACTCCCTGAACGTAACCGAACTGGCAGCACCACAGCCAAAATTATTCAATTTGTGCCGAAGATTATAAACACCGGGAAACTGTTTACAAACGTATTCCTGCAGGGACCCACAATTTATATTTACACTCGATAACACTTGTGGAATGTCGTACATTAGTAAAGAATAAGCTCGTCATATTGTCGTCGCACTGGAATGCGAGCGACGCCTCTACTCTGGCGCTCGACAGCTGTGAGATAACTTTAAAAACTAAACATAAGACTGTGTGAAAGTCAGCTCTGCACAAACTACAGAGAATCCAAATACATAAAAAAAACACACACACACAAGTAACAGTCAATCAGTGACTGTGAAATTTATTTTATAACAGAAGTGCTAAAATGAGGTTCCTAACGATCCCTTCGGAGTCTATTCGACAAGCTGTTCCCACAGAGACTAAAGTTCACACATCACAAATCAACCTCAGAAATCAAACTAGCAGTCACAGCTATTTAAAACTCTGCAACTTTATTCGACAGAAAAAATATACATTCCAATGACCAGTAGCGTAACTAGGTTAACCAGGACCCCGGTGCAAAAATAAAATATTCGGGCTCTTCTTCTTTTAGCTCTGCCAAGTCTTGAGAGGAATAAGGTTTGCTGGTAGGTGCCCCCTGAGATGAGCTAAAGGGACCCTTTCACTTGGGGGCCCCAGTGCACCGAACCACCTAGTCCTCCGATAGCTACACCACTGCCGACAACTAACCGTACGCAGTATTCGTTGCAACAGTTCAGAACTAATTCAAACTTGTCACTAGGTCGACAACTGTCAATTTTCCCAGAGAAAGCATTGTTACACAATGGTAAAACTCTCTGTACCGGAGACTTTTGTTCTAAAAGAAGTCTCAAATTTTTAACATTTCAATATGCTACGTTCAGTTGACCGACAGCAGTACTACACTAATAGATAACAAATACGTGTGTAGCATTTGGAATATAACGTCTTTGCAGGTTTGTGAAGCTGTTCCTGTGCTTTATAGTTTTGTAAAGTATAGTAAATAGTAATAAAATGCAGAATTCCAAGAGTTAATCACGAGAAACACTACACGACGTCGACAGTCGACCTTCGACGGCAGTGCTCACCGAGTGCTTGGTGGCGAGCTGCCGCGGCGGGTGAGCCGCGACTGGGGGCGGCGGGGGCTGCAGGGTCGGGGGCGGCAGCTGGGCCGACGGCAGGGGTGCCACCTGCGGCGGCGGTTGGCCACACTGGACAAACTCCGGCCTGGTCGGCGCCTGCTGGAACGTCACCTGCGGGCGAGAGAACTGACTAGGACACGAGCAGCCGGCCGAATGTGCGGAACCTGAACGTGTTCGGGTCGTAAATGTTTTGTTGGTGGGTCTGAGTCCACAATAAAGCTATGTTTCTATCAGTTCTGATGAAAATTTAAAAGTCATTACTCAACTCTATGACCTTTATAAGAGATCAGAACCGTTCTCTAGCACATAAAAGAATAAGTCATAAAATAAATACACCAACCAACAAGCAGACAAATAAATAACAAAAGCAAATATTCTTTCATCAGAAAAATCAGGTTTCTTAATTTGATAAATCAAAGCTATTAAACCCAGTTGCTCAATTACCAGAGCTCATTATAGACCATTTCTACAGTAAAGTACTTTCACAAACATTTTGTTAAAATTAAAGCACTTTTCAGCTCAAAAAATAACCATATTCATAAGGAAACAAATTTTAAAATGTTGAAATTCTAATGTTTGGGGATTTTGCAACATTCATTTCTATGAATAAGACATAAAATTACGAGTCTGAAGTACAGTTTTTTATAAGGAGATATTTCAATTTCAAAGTGTAACTTGCCATGTGGTTGGGTGAAATAAACAAAGAAAAATCATAAAATTATAAATTAACAGAAAGAGCTATTCCAAATTTTAATAGCAGAGGTTGTTGCAACACAGGTATATGCATTCTGAACAAAAACTAGAGTTGATAAACATAAGTACTCTGACAAATCACACAGCACTCGCCTCACGAGACCCGACATTCACAGACTACGGACCTAAGAGCTCCCATCTTGCAAATTTTTGCTTCGTAACAAATCCGTTTACATTTTACTTTTTTAGCCCAGCAATACAACTTTCCAAGACACACCGTGAAGCTCGCGCACGGCAATCGACAAACGGCAAACAGCACGGCGTTACAGACGGCAGTGGTAATAAGAGACAAGCTCGGACAGAACGCCACGTAAAAATTTCAACTGTTAATAATGATAAATTTTCAAGATGGAAAATGTAATTAAAATTTTTACGTTCAAATTAGCCCCATTTATGTCTCAATTGTACATACTGTCGAATAGAGCAACCGAACAAAATGTCGAACATTTCAAGTACGTCAAACACGACACATCTCACCCGACACAACTTCAGGCACGTGTAAAATGAAACTCGATCTCTCTCACGTCCGAGGCCACATTGAGACGGGCAGAGTACGCGCGTTAAGAGCAGTCGGCAGCTTCTGCCGCAGTGTCCACTCGGAGCGCGAGGTGTCCCGGTGCGTCTCTCTCACCTGGTGGTGGGGCGCGGGGCCGAGCCCGGCCACCAGGGGACTGCCGAAGGCTCCGCCGTTGACCAGGAACTGGTGCGGCGACAGGAACTTGCCGGCCGTCGCCTGCCCCACGCCGGGACGCAGCACGAGCCCTCCGGGCAGCGGCTGCTGGGGCAGCACGCCCTGCACACACCGCGCACACCCGGCTCGTTAAAACCTTCTAGCACACACTTATTTTATTTATTTATCAATCTTACCGTGGATCTCTGCCGAGGAAGGACCTCTGAGATTGGAAACGTGCCACGATTAACACACAATACGAGTCACAATAGTAGTGAAAACAATCGTACGTTACAAAGACAAACAGAGAATAAAAATAAACATTAATTTTCACAACTGAGTTTGGAAAAAGTTTGCATATTGAATACAATTAATTATTATTATTATTTTACTTACGGCTTTACACCTCGTCGACGTCATTCGAGGCAGGAAGGGACTGTGGACGAGGAATCGGAAGGAATTCGGCTACGGCCTTTTGAAGGAAGCATCCGACATTTGCCTGGAGTGATTTGGGGAAACCGTGTAAAACCCAAATCTTAATGGCCGGGTGGGGATTCGAACCGGCATCGTCCCGAGTACGAGGTGAGAGCATTGACCACTCTCCCACTGTGCTCGGTAATTATTTTGTTCAAATTCTTGAATGGAGTAGAAGCTGTTGCCACCAACATAATCTCTCAGTTTTTCTTTAAATATCTCTTTATCATCTGCAAACTCTTTTATGCACTTGGGAAGTTAATTAAACAGCTGTATCCCTGAATAATTAACTCCTCTTTGAACTAATGACAGAGATGTTTGAGTTTTGTGCAAGTTATTTCTGTTTCTTGTATTGAAATTGTGTACCTGTGAATTAGATGTAAACACGTTAAAATGTTCTACGACAAAGCACATGGAGAGACTATATATACTGAGAAGTCACTGTAAGAAGTTGTCTGCGAGAAATTTTCGTTTTACCCTACACAGCATCCTAATAGCTCTTTTCTGTGCTATGAAAACTCTTTTACTTTGAGAAGAGTTTCCTCAAAAAATTATGCCATATGACATGACTGAATGAAAATATGAGGAGTACACCTGTTCTGTTAATTCTAGATCTGCTGTTAGAGAAAGTGTTCGTATTGCAAAGGTGGGACTACCTAACTTCTTCAGTAGTGCAGGGTTATGTTTGTGCCAACTGTTTTTCAAAATTTAATTTTAATGTCTTAAACCAATTTGCTACATCACTAAGTACTTCATTATATTAAATTCTAGAGTACTGTTTGGTGTTTTTCTCTCAGTCAGGTTGGTGTCATCTGCAAATAAAACTCTCTCAACTTTGGCAGATAAGTAAAGGGTACTAAACACATCTGAATGCTGTGAATCACATCACTAACATGTATGTAACACTGAGTAATAATATACAACCACAACACAAAACCAACTACTAGAATGAGCATCGTGACTGAACATTAAAAGAAATCAAATTATTACATATAATTTAGAATCAAATTCTGTAAAAGCTATCAAATGAAAAAAATACCTACGTGTCTTCAATGAGTTGAACCTCTAGGTGTGCCTAAAAATCCATTACTATCTAAAGCAGATGGGGGGGGGGGGGGAGGGGGGAGTGAGAAGCAGGTGAAAGATGCATTGTAACATGAAAGCACTACAAGAGCAATATCCACAAAACTTTGTGGAGATATTTTAATGTTTATTTACAATGCATGTACGAGCCAAGGCCAGCACTTGGAAACAATCTGGGGTCTTATTTCCATTATTTTGATAGATATTTAATTTTTATATAAGTAATGTTAGAACTTTTATCAAAATTATTCTACAATAATTAATGTTATACGAATCCTGTAAAAAATAGTAGTGGTAGCTCCTCATGATTCATTTTAATTTTATGTTTTGTTTCAGGTCTGTGGTAATTTTTATCTAGATGCAGCATTTAATTCTACCTTACTCCTTCCCCTCCAAGAGAAGACCTCAAAAATTTACGAAGTTATATCTTTTTTATTTACTTACCAACTGGTGCCGATGACTTCGACATGTAAACACCATACTGCACGATGGGAGAATCGAGACTAATACCACAAAGAAACATCCGATTTCTGTGCAGGGTATTTAAGGCTGCAAAGTGAAATATAGGGACACACATCTTTGGTCAAAATACGAAATTGCCCTCTGTCGACCAATTCCAACCATCATAGCTACCAAATGACACCACCATGGTGCACGGTGGGAGACTTGAGGGTAATACCACACACAATCGGCAGTGGTCTGCGCCGGGTAGTTTTGGCTGTGGGGTGAAGTATAGGGGCACACATGTCTATTTTTTATCAGGTCCACCACTTTTAACCACCATATCTACAACATCCCCACACCTACCGACATTTCATCACCGTAGTGCAGGATGGAAGACTCCGGGCTACTATCACACACAAAAGCTCGTGGTCTGCACTTGGTAGTTCTGGCTGCAATGTGAAATATGGGGACATACATGTCTTTGGTAGAAATAGGAAAATGTGCTACGTCGACCACTTTCAACCACTATATCTCCCACACCCCAATAGCTACCGGCATCTAACCACCGTAGTGCACGGTGGGAGATTTGAGGCCACTGCCACACGCACTGACCAGTGGTCCGCGCTACGTACCGGGGCGGTCTGATAAGTACTTAGCCTACAAAAGAAAAAAAAAGAAAATTTTGGAAAAGTGGCAATTTATTTCTCAACACAGTCTCCTTTTAGCTCAATACACTTGACCCAGCGATGCTCCAACTTCTTTAACCCGTCTGAAAAATACGTTTCCTGGAGATCTGCAAAGTAGGCCTATGTGGCGGCGATAACCTCCTCATTCGACCCAAATTTCTGGCCAGCGAGTGTCTTCTTCAAGTTTGGAAACAAAAAGAAGTCGCACGGGGCCAAATCTGGAGAATATGGTGGATGGGGCAGCAGTTCGTAGCCCAATTCGACCAATTTGGCTGTGGCGACGGCCGAGGTGTGAGCCAGTGCGTTGCCACCGTGGAAGACCACTTTTTTCTTCGTCAAATGGGGCCGTTTTTCTGCAATTTGGCGTAGTAAAACCCTTTTCCAGGTAGTCAGTGTAGATCACACCCTGTGAATCCCAGAAAACGGTGTCCGTGACCTTTCTAGCCAATGGGACAATCTTCGCCTTTTTCGGAGCACATTCGCCGGGTAGAGTCCACTGTTTTGATTGTTCCTTAGTCTCTGGTGTGTACCAGTGGATCCAAGTTTCGTCGACGGTCACGTAACGACACAGAAACTCCTTCGGATTGTACTTAAACAGCGTCAAACACTGCCGTGGAGTGGTCTCACGGTTGTGCTCGTTGTCCGAAGTGAGCAAACGCGGCACCCGTCGTGCCGACAGCTTTCTCGTGCCCAAAATTTCAAGCAAGATATGACCCACACGGTCTTTTCAGATGCGTACTGTCCGAGCACTCTCGCGAACCTTCGATCGGCGGTCTTCCGATACCAGATCGTGGATTTTTGTCACGTTATCTTCCACGGTAACCATTTTCGGGGCACCTGGGCGTGGCTCGTCAAAACCGACACGAGACCACGTTTAAAGTCGTTAAACCAATTTTTGACAGTCACCGTCGAAAGAGAAGAGTCACCGTACACAACGTCCGAGCGCTCTTTGATTTCGCTGCACGATTTTCCTTCCAAAAACAAGAATCGAATCACCGACCGATATTGCTCTTATTCCATTTTTCTAAAATCCGCGGACACCCCCACTTTCCCACGCGGCCAAAACAAAACTAGGAATCCAATTTGGCTGAAATTTTAACAATAGCCATCTAAGATAATTTACTACACGATAATAAATTTCTTTGGCAACAGTGGCGCCACGGGGAAGAGAGGCCAAGTACTTATCGGACCTACCTCGTAGTTGAGGCAGCAAAGTAACATAGACAGACACACATCTTTGGTCAAAATATGAAACTATCCTCGATCGACCAATTTCAACCACAATATCTCCCACACCCACACAGTTACCGACATTTGGCTGACGTTGAGCACGATCGGTGACTATGGTACTACCTCACACAAACACCAGTGATCTGCAATAGATAGTGATACACAGGGACACACACATCTTTGGCAGGAATATGAAAATGCTCCAGGTCGACCAACTTCAACCACCGTATCTCCCAAACCCCCATAGCTACAGACATCTAACCTCCACAGTGCACGACGGGAGACTCGACGCTGCTGCTACTACACACAAACACCGGTGGTCTCGGTATATAGTTGTGCCGACAAAGTGAAATATACGGACACACGTCTTTGGTCGAAATACGAAAATGTTCCCGACTGGCCACTTTCGACCACCGTATCTACCACACCTTCACAGCTATTGACATTCAGCCAACATTGTGCACGAGAGGAAACTCCGTGTTACTATCACACAGAAACAACCCGTTATCTGTGCTAGTTAGTGGTGGTTGAAAAGTGAAATATAGGGAAACACAGGTCTATTTTCACATATATATAGGTTATTACGAAACAAAGGTGCTGAAAGCGGATATATTAAACATTTGGATAGGAGAAAAACCACCTCTTACCACAGAAGAGGATTCCTGTGGCGTCGGTACACGATAAAACACACGAACACACACAGAATATAATTTTCGAGCCCCTGGCTCTTCGTCAGTAGGGGTGAGAAGGCTGCGTGAGCTACAATGCCAGTAGCTCATGGTGGTGGGGGGAAAACAACATGGCAGGAAGTGAGGGTGGGGGTAGAAAAGCATAGGCTGGAAAATGATAATGAATAGAAAGTAGAAAGTAAAACTGTGCATAGGGACCCAGTAGACCTCAGTTAATAGTTGTAAATTCCTATTAAGTAATAGACATATGTGCAAACAACTGAAAAACAAAATATTCGGAAATTTGATATTAAAAATAAGCAAAATTCGAAGTTACAATCTATAAAGATAGGCTGTGGAGAGCGGTGCTTCTATGGGAGAAGGTGGAAGTGAGGGGGATGGGTGGGATCTTAAATTTAGACCCAGTTGGTACTGATAAGCCAGTTCCCACCTTCTATATGTATAAGATAGTTTTAGATGAGATTTTAACAGTTCATAGAATTTCATGGTCTTTTTAACTACACTTATCTCACTATTTCTTAATCGTGTTTGAAACGTCTTATGATGCAGCTTTACACATGATATCTCAAATTCCTTTCTTCATTATTTAAATGCAATTTTTTTATATATATACCATTATTATATTATTTAAATAAAGGTCTTTTTATTATCTGAGGAAAATCTTACTGCCTGCAAATATGTCGCCTACCGTTCCTAGTTTCTGAATGCTTGGTAAAACAAAACATTCTACTTAAATTAAAATCATCAATAAATTTTTCTGACGCTGTAAACATAACATCAAAATATTGTATTTAATCGTAGTACCTGTAAACATATTAGTGAAACATTTAGTTTAACCCTTTCCTACACGCTATTGGAAATAAAAGGAAATTTATAATTTCAATTACATATTTGTATAAAGGCAACTGCAATTAAACACAAATATTTTTTAAAATTTTTTTGGAACTCTAAGTGTTAATTGCTAAGCCTGTAACTATAAGTACCGTCAGGGACTTTGTGTATCACCGATGTACAGAAATAGCAACTGAAATCAATTATGTTCATATTGGTATGAAATGTTCGCATCATGATATTCAACAAACAAATTCTTTTTGCTCATTCAGACACAAAAGACATTGCAGTGGAACATTTGGAATGATGTTTTGACTGTATCTTCTTCATACTACATACTTCACATCTTCATATGATTTTTATAAATTAGGGACAGTGTATACATTCCCAAAAACAACCTGCGCTGTGATTTCGGTAATTTTCTGTCAGCATTGCACAAAGCCTTCAGCTCATCAGCAGTATCGACCCCACACATGAATGTATTGTAGTCCTCGATGACTCCCGAGCATGAAATCGTCGACTTCAATCCATCTTTTTCTTCGCATATAACCAGTGGTGTAACAACAGGGTGGCAGGACGGGCAAAATGCCACTGGACCCCCTGCCGGGGCCCTCTGGCCCTAGATCCCCCAGGTCACCATGGGAGAGGACCCAGCTGTTGAAGTTGCCGTGTCCCCAACCAGTGTAGTGGAGTTTCCCCCCGCCATTAAAATTTGATACTAAATGTACAACCTTTTTATCCTTCCATTTCCGGTAGCCAATATCTAGGTTTGAAAATTTATGGTCCTCTTTTTAGTTTGATATCAGCAGATTGTTTGAAAGTCCCTTGCAGTAGGATGTGATTCTCCCACAAACAAAAGTTGTTTATGTTTTTTAATAGTGAAACAGATGAAAAATAATTATAAAACTAGATAACATCGTCATTGCTCCATATTTTTTTTTTTTTTTTAGTCAATTCTAAGACCACTCTTTGACCTAATGAGTAATCTGAGAACTTTGCAGTAATTTCTTCAATTTTGCCTTGATAAATTACAAACTACTAAGAGAAGAGCTTCATTCAGAGCATATTTCTTAAAAATATACATTTGAAAATATCTAAAACAATGATAAAACCAATTGTATACTTGCTAAATCTATTGACCATTAATTTGTATAAAACTACCCAGAAGTCCCTGACGGTACTTATAAGTCCACGTCGGTTTTTCACAATTATTTAGTAAAGAAACTAGAAAAACATTTTATAGTTAAAATATATATGATTACATGTTCACACTAAAAAAGTAATAACAGAAATCGACACTTACCAAGTAAATTATCATCTAAAAATGCATTGTAATGTAGCACTTGTTACTCTTGTCAATATGCTGTCAAGCGCCAACTTAGAAAATTAATTTCTCGGCATCTGGCTGATCAACAGGCTTAACAATGCAGTGGACACTGGTATTGTCAAATTATATGGTGGTAAATACAGTGGTACTAATTAGTACCGTCAGGGAGGAAAGGGTTAAGTTTGGTGGGTCAATTTTAGGATGTGGTACAGCTCCGATTTTAATCCGAGAAGTCCTTGAATATTAAGTTAATTGTCATAAAATTTATTCATAATTCCAAAGCCTTTGTTTCCTCTCCTTAGCAGGACAGTGGACAGACTGTGGCAGTTCTGCATTTGCAATAGTCCCTGCATTACATAATGTCCTTTTTTGGACAGTACATATGTGTTAAACACGCAAATGGAACGGGCCAACTATTTTCAGGCTAATTTATGGCATCATTTGTTCACTTTACTAGGTAGTTTTGAAATTTTGTGCAAAAGACCATCTCTGAAATTTTTGCAAGCACAAGGGAACACAAAGCATCATTAACACTCCCTTTTTATAGAATTATCAACTAATTCCTCTTCCACATTCTCAGAATTCCTCTTTCCAACATTCATTCACAAGTCTATACAAAACAGAGTTAGTTTTATCACTGGGAAGGACCTTTGCTGGATTAGACATTGTTCCTCTTTTCATTGTATTTACTGCTATTCTTCAGGAGTAATATCACTTCTGTCCTCTCCATGCCAGCAGGGTTGCCACACATCTCACTCTGCTGTGTTACGGAAGAATAAGCTTTCCAGAAGCGACGAAGAGCAGAGAATTCGAAGCCTTAAACACTGTAAATAACAGTGACACGTGTCATTACGGATAGGGTGTGCTGCTTAGTCCGACACAGTGGTACAGGATTAGAATATAGTGATATTCGAACTAAAGTCATAATATCGATACAAAAAAATTGATTTGCCACACTGATCAAAAATTGTTATGTTCAATTTTTTATAAAAATTAGTCCTTCACAATTAGAAAAATTAGAAAAATGTATGAGTGAAAATTTATTTTTTATTTTTTTCATGGCAATGTACCAAAGTGTCAAAGTCAAATCTTATGAAATCGTACATGCCTATCCTACTTATTATTACAACATAAAAATTTCTCGTGTATCCTTGTTATTTTGACTACAGGGCACAAGTTAATTTCAGCTTTAAAATATATAGGACATTCAAACTTAAGTCATAATATCGATCAAAAAAAATGCTTTAGATAGGATTTACTACACTGATCAAAAATTGTTATGATCAATTTTTGATAAAAATGAGACCTGCACACCGATCATAACAATTCAATTTTCGACCAGCACAGCACCGGACCGACCTGCAGCTGGACGGCGTCCGGCAGCAGCGCCGCGGTGGCAGAGCCGTCGGCGGCGACGACGACGCCGCCCAGGCCGGGCACGAGGAACTGCTGGAAGGCTGGCTGCACCACGCCCAGGCCTCCCCCGCCCACCACCAGCTGTGCCGGCGCGCCGCCCTTGCCGGGCACGATCGTCAGCGTCGGCTGGTAGCCCTGTGGAGGTTCACATTCGTACTTATCGAATCGTATCGTGCGTGCGGAACACGAGAGTCGGAGGTGCAAAATGAATAAAACAAAAAAATTAAATCCTATTCCAAAATCAGTGGAGGATATACTGCCCTCATGAATTTTTTTCCTGTTTCTTTTCTTATTCTTAATTAACCTTCACTTGCAGGTGTGGCAGCATAAACTAACAAATATTTTTCCCTCCACAAGTATTTTCCAATTATAGAGTTGTTTTATAAGCAAGTGAATTGAGTACCAGCTGTTCTTTCAGTCAGAAAATTAATGTTTCGATCAAATGTACGCTTATACTGGCTAGCCGACAGGTATTGTAGAGTAGGAATTACCTCCGCAGGGCCCCAGGAGATGGAAGAATTTAAAGCTTTTAGCAGTGCAATTAAACTGAACAGTCATAAACTCGATATTAAAGGACACTTCAAGTAAAAATCACCCCAATATTGTGGGAAGGAAAAAAGAAAAACTGAAGTTGTAAAATTAAATCTGATGAAAAACGTTACTAACATTTTCACACTTAGTTCAATTCAAACAATCAGTTTGAAGTAGTATATGTACAGTCAGAATATTTTACTGAAGATGGTAGAGTAATTTGAAAGTTTACTCGTCATGTGGCTATAAGGAAATTAAAGATCACAGCCAAATAAAGATAGCTGCAGAACTGAGACATATTTTAAATTAAAAAGAAAATTAAAAGCTATCTGGTGATGTAAGTACTGTAGTGAAGGATTAATAGTGTTAAAAGCTAGAGAAATAACTAAAATAGTCATCCCACATTTTCATAAATTAAAAACCGTTAAACAAAGATTCAAAATAAACCGTGCTATAATAAAGTTTCAGAAAAATCTGAATAAAATTATGAATCTTAACGACTGGGGACTTCTGGGATGGATGTTGAGGAAGTGGGCACCCGTTCCAGACGTTCCCACAGGAAAACTATAGGAACCCAGGAGTCGCCACTCACGTGGATGTACGCCGCGCGGCATCGAGCAGAGTTGGACTTGACACTGATTTTCACATGTTTGGTTATAAACTTTTAGGAAACAAGTGAAACTTAAGCAAATTTTCAAAGTGTGAAACAGCTTTCAAGCTCACTCTAACGGGGTCACAATTTAATTTAACGTTGCAAGAGCGAATGCTTCATTGTCAGTGTGAAGGATAATTTCCAATCTTCTACATGATTTGAAGTCTTTTATGCACCTTGTGGTGAAATAGAAGGATAGATTAGTGACCGCCTTAAGAATCGTGCAAACACTGTTACGTATCTGATTCGAGCATTACATCCACCATTAGAGCTAATGACAAACAATGTTTTCTCATTACAATCTGCGGCCATTCTAGTATGAGACGTGGCAACTGTGTAACAGTTTATTCCAGATTGTGCTATGTATTTATTAGTGGTAAATAGATTTGTTTTGTCACGTAGAAATCTCACTGTCTTTATATTTGTAATTTTGGATTTAAGGGAATAATAGCAACACTTATTATATCTCATTCTGACGATACTGTAACCGACGGGTTACGTCTAACGGGTCCTCTGCTTATCGATGTCCCGACGAAAATGGCAACAGAAAATACTTCACTCGTGAATGTGTGGAATTCTCTGAGTGCTAGGTTAGATGTTTAGAATTCAAATTTTCGAAGTAATACTTGTTCAGGTGTGGTTCGTTAGCATTACACACTTAGTGCGTACGCACTGTATGTTGTCGCAGTGTGCATTAATACTCGACATTCCACACACGCGCTCTTAACAATTTGAATGTGTAGTTTAATGGCATCAACAGTTGAAACTTGTGAACCTGATGTCCTCTATTAATGTAAATAAATGGTGGAAGAAAGGATCTATTTAATGTACAAATGCAATAAAAACAGAATTGTTCATCTACGCAAGTGTGAAAGAAACATCAGAAATTATCAAAAAGCGTGTAGTCCCATAGAAGTTTCACTCTAAGCGCGTGACACACACATCAGTTTTCTTTTGTAAAGAATGTGGAGCTTCCACTGCCATCAGTCAACACATAACAGCTGGGGTAATTCTTAATTACTTAAGCACTGACAGTCAAACAAAAATCGCTGAAAATATTTCAGAAGATCTATTTGCAAAAGAAAAAGAAAAGAAAAAACAAACATATTTTATGTGAAGGAATCCAGTTCGAAATGAACCCTGAAGAGAATCAAATTTGATAAAAAGGACATATCGGAAATTTTAAATAGCTCACAAATTGCCAAATCCTTCAGATAATGCAAAACAAACTGACAGTATTAAAACTGAAATCAGATAAGCATCTGATTCGGTCAATCACATACTATTGATTTTTTGACATTGTAGGATATTTGGTACATATTTTGCTGGATATAATATTTAAAACAGAGTTCAATTTGTTACAAATGAAAATTTACCTCTAATGAAGTATTGGTACTGTGACAAGTTCCATCTTGATCAGTGGTTACTCAGTATTTTTATAAACGATACACATATGAACGTGAATAAGGTAAATTTTTCATTATTTGTTGATGATGTAAAAATATTTAAAAGCATTGAACCCAAATGTGCTATTACAGTATTACAAAGCCATTTACATCACTTAACACATGCCATATGTGTAATTACATTTAAATGGCATTAATTATGAAAGATATCAGGCTAATATTTGATAGTAAAATGTGCTTTTACAAACAAATTGATAAATCTGTTAACAAGTAAGTAACTTTTCTCTCTCCCTCTTTTTAATTACAGAATCTAAATTGGATCTTTCCAATCCTTACCCTCCCAGTATGTAGTTTCTTTAAATATTCATTCCTTAAAATCTATTTGTGGATTTAACAATATTAAATTTCTAATAAAACTATGTTATGTTTATATTGATTGCTCTGTTTTGTTAAATGGATTGAAGCTGGAAGTACCTAATAGATTAACTCTAAATATGACAACACGGGCTACGACGGGCATGCGAACACAGCCACAGCTAGGTAGGTGTGCACTAATGGCAACATAACCTGTATTTCAGAATTATATGAAATTATTATTACTACATATTGTAAATGGCAGA
The DNA here is from genome assembly GCA_031002005.1 of Vandiemenella viatica. NCBI lineage: Eukaryota > Metazoa > Arthropoda > Insecta > Orthoptera > Morabidae > Vandiemenella > Vandiemenella viatica. Next base: position 151,179,134 of record CM061918.1, read on the forward strand.
TTGTATAATTGTAAATAAACCTCAATTTCAATTTTCTAAAAACACAGAGATACCTGAATTACAATTTTTATCATATTTAAATTGGAAAAATTGTATATCTTCCCAGAATTAACCAAGATATGCCACAGATATGGTTAGAATTGGGCAGTTGAAAACCCTTACACAATTTTCAGAGGGGAATGTAATGTTAAACTTCACAATCTGAAAAGCACCCGAATAAGTCTTAAATGTGTTTATATCACAGTTCGCAATGCAGAACACGTAATAAATCATTTGTCTGTCATATACTAGAAATTGAAAGCAAGATGCTCTCAGGCAAATGGAAACAAAGCAGTTCACAGAAAGTAAAGCAATTAGTCACCACAGATGAAGCTGAATAAATTGAGAATATTTCGGTTGAGGTGCCCAGTCCCAGACCTAAGGGAATAAGGGGGAGGGAGGGGATGGGGAAGGGATGGATACGGATGTAATTATGTTGTAATTTCATATCCAAAAAATAATTAAATTTTCTAAGCTATTCTCTCTACGTTTCCCTCAAATATAGCACTAAACATTTTTGTATTTACATAGCGACGTACAATCACGCCAGTAAATCTAACTGGCCGCTTCTCACCGCCGGTAACGACTGTACCTGGAGCTGCTGCTGCTGCTGTTGCTGCTGCTGTTGCTGTTGCTGCTGCTGCTGTTGGGCGACATGCAGCATCGAGGCGACGGTCTGGGGCGGCACCTTGCGCCGCTTCCCGGTCTGCTTGCGCGCCGACAGGGCGGGGGCGGGCAGTCGCGGGGGCGGCGGCTGCTGCAGGGGGGGCGGGGCGGGGGGCGGCTGCTGGACGACGCCGCCCGCCACCAGCTGGGGCACCGCGTCCACCGCCACCACGCCGGGCTGCAGCAGCAGGGGCGCAGGCAGGGCATTCACCAGCACCGTGGCGGGCACGCCCACGGCCGTCGGGATCACCTGCGCGCGAGGGACAGTTAATAAGGTACAGCCCACCGTCCTCGCGTGGAAGAATCGACGCTAGAGAACTGGAAAGAAGCAATTGTCACACCCGAGGTCCCAGACACTCCAGTGAAAATTACAAACAAATATGCATTGCTTATCAAACACCACAAAACAGGCACAAAAAATTTAGCTTAATTTTAATTTTGGCGTATTTTAAGTGTCACACATTAACTGAAGAAAGGAATCGGTATAGCTAAAACCATTTGATAAAGTCAATAGGACTACCCTCTGGCACACTACATTACAAGAACTGCACAGAACCCTTAAACGGCATCACAGTGATATTAGAAAACGCAGATTAAAATTTTACAGACACATCAAAAGAATAAACCCTAAAACACTGAAAAGACAAATTTTTGAATCCTATGAAAACCAAAGTACAGCAATATCAGATACAATAAAGTGGATTGGCAAAGACCTAAAATTAGCAGGAATCGCTCCAAAAGATGTTTAAAACAGGGATACATTTATATCAAAAATTGGCAAGTTGACTGGGAAGAAAGACAAAAGAAAAGACCTGGAACAACATGGTCAGATGAGAGAAAAGTAGCAGCAGCCAGCGCATGAAGGAATTATGGGCACAAAGCAAACCATCGCTTTGTGTAGTCCTAATGGGCTTATCTGCAAATAGTAATAATAAATATCGTATAATGTTTGTAGTAACAGTAGCAATAAATAAATTTAAAAAATCATTACTTTTTAAAATTACTCAGTTGTTACTTTCTGAATGTGGGGATAAATATACACCATCCAATCATCAAAGCTGAACGGAGGTGGGCACCAGTGATACACAGACAACGTCATTACAACAACATTTTAAAAATACTTGTCTTGGATTTGAACATTGTGCTGGTGACAGTGCAATTTTAGCATTTTGAAGGGAATTTCATGGTAGCAGAGTATACACAATTCAGAAATATCAGAAAGTGATACAAAAATTGTGGCCTTTTACAAGAAATGAGTGATGAGAATAAAAATAACCATTAATAATAAAACTGTGGAGCAAGAAATTAACATTATTTATGTCTATATGTAGGAAGGAACACAATTAATAAACTGAACTTCTTCCAGCATATAAAACAAGCAATGGAAAAGAAACAAAGAAATCTGTAAGAAATTCTATCAAGTTTTATGGTGATGTAAATGCCATTGTCTGCGCCAGTACGTTCGACACGCAATGGCTGCAGACCCGATGTTCTGAATATCTGCTGCAGAATAGACTTTGCTGGACAAAATGAATGCAGAGAATTGCAAATTCTAGATAGATAGATAGATATGTTCACTTTGATCCCATATGAGAATAATCTCGGGGATGTGGAACAGTACATACACTTATTAGTAATGTCAATATTACAATATAAATGATAATATTATTATACATTGACAACACGTTAGTTACAACCCATTAGTATAACCAATATCTCCTGTAATCTACAAATACAGTCCCGAGTTAATTAATACTTATTATGTGGAACAGTGTATACACTTGTTACCAGCATCTAACAACCAGTTATTTTCTTATCAACCAGTTACCATGATACGTTTCACTGTAATTTGTAACTACATATTATATTATGTTAGTTGCTATTTATGTGGAACAGTACACACACCTATTAACAATATCAATTATATTACCAACAACTCATAAGCAGTCAATTACTTAAAAACCTGTTAGTATCATCATTTTTCACAGCAGTTTTTGAGTGCATACTATCCCATGTTAGTTACTATATATGAGTGAAATTTTGTAAACAGTGTAATTACTTCATTTGTCAAAAGTTTCAACAGAAAGAAAAACCATATATCATTTCAGTAATTGTGGACAACTTTGTCACCTTCCCCTTCCATACACCATATATACTATTTTATCAGTCATTCTTAGTTACCAAATTCCAAGAAGAAAATTCTTTCACAGAGTAAAATGGGTTCTGAAGCAGAAACTTTCAGTTTGGACTTGAAGTAGTTGGGTTTTTGTAGATAACATTTAATTTCTGTTGGTAAGACATTGAATAAGGAAGATCCAGTAAATGTTAACCCTTTCTGTACAATTGACAGTGATTTGTAATCCTTGTGAATATCATATTTATTCCTAGTATTATGGCTATGTATGTCAGCATTAAGATTGAAGTGTTCAGGATTTTCCACTACAAATGATAGTACAGAGTATACATACTGTGCTGGCATTGTTAGTACACCCAGGTTTTTAAATAGATTTCTGCACGACGTCTGTGGGCTTGCTCCACAAATAATTCTTATAGCACGTTTTTGCAATTTAAATACCCTCTGTGATTGTGACGAGTTTCCCCAGAATGAGATGCCATAAGTGACCGGGGAATGAAAATATGCAAAATATACTAACTTTCTGGTTTCTATATTAGCTATTCTAGATATTACCCTAAGTGAAAATGTTGCAGAATTCAGTTTTTTAAGAAGTTGAATATGCTATTCCAGTTCAATTTGTTATAATAATAATAATAATAATAATAATAATAAAAAATTTACTGTCATTAAACTGTCATAGCAATAGACAACGTCAAGAATACAAATATGAAAAAACAAACCATACAAAATTCACAATTAAAAACAATTTAAATTGCACACTCCACACACAATTATTTCATATTTCCACATTCATAGAATTCATTAACTGAATAAAAAGGATTAGTAACTATCTATACATACACCCAGGAATTTTGTGAAATTACTTTCATTGATTGCTTTTCCTTCTGATATCACATTATAGCTGTCCTTTGTTTTATTTTTTGTAAAAAAACTGAAGTAACTGTTTCTTTTCTACATTAAGTATTAGTTTGTTGGCATTAAACCACCTGTTAATTTTCTTTATAGCATCATTTGCTGTGTATTCGAGGTTTTGTGCTGATGGGCCTTTCAACGATATGCTGGTATCATCTGCAAAGAGCAACATGTGTTCATTATCACCTAGTATATGTGGGAGATCATTTATATAGATTAAGAACAGCAGAGGGACAAGAATTGAACCCTGAGGCACACCACATTTAACTATACCCCATTCTGAGTATATAACATTTCCTGTATTAGCATCTTTCAGTGATACACATTACTTTCTATTTTCCGGTATGATTTAAACCAAAGTCCTGGCTTACCACTAACTCCATAGTGGCCTAATTTACCTAGTAGAATCTCATGATCAACACAGTCAAAAGCCTTAGCAAGATCACAGAATATACCTACGGAATTTAATTTTTTATGCATTGATTCCAGTATGTTGTTTACGAAAGCAAAAATCGCTGAATCTGTTGAAACGCCTTGTCTAAAACCAAACTGTACTTTACTGAGTAGGTCATTCTTTTGTAGATGTGCATACACCCTTCTGTACATTGCTTTTTCAAAGATTTTTGAAAATGCTGGTAGAAGTGAAATGGGTCTGTAATTCTCAATCTTTGAGGTATCACCCTTTTCATAAAGCGGTTTGATTATTGACTTTTTGAGTGAGTCAGGGAAGATACCTTCTTCAAAAGAACTATTACAAATATGACTAATAACTGTACTAATGCCGGTGTTACATTGTTTCAGTACGTGGGTTGAAACCTCATCATAACCAAATGACTTTTTATTTTTGAGGGATTTAATATTTTTTTCAATTTCATTTTGACTGGTGGGAAATAGAGACATAGGTGCTGTTTTTGGTGACAAGGATTTAAGTATTGCTATAGCATCCATATTCCCATTATATTTTCCTTTTATTTTTTCAGTAACTGTTAAGAAGTAGTTATTGAAAGCACTTCCTACATAAGAGGGGTCATTTACAAGTTTATCATTAACGCTTATAGATATAGGTTTCTGTTCAAGGGATGATACAAACACTTTTTATCTTATTATCTGAACTACTAATTTCATCGTTTATGGCCAAACGTTTAGATTCTTTTATTACTTTGGTTAACTGTTTTTTCATGTCAGCTCCTAGTTTTTTTTTGGCTATATGAAACTTTGCAGAACAAACAGCTCACTTTGAAAATAGACTCAAATTTAAAAATGGCTGCCTTCATAAAGGTTTGTGTACACAGTTCTGAAAAACTGCTGGTATAAAGCAGCAAAAGTTAACACTTTGAATGACCGTGACAAAAATATAATACTCCATAACTGGCAGTGGCCGCCGTCGACCATCTCACCTGTGCGACCGCTCCGCCGGCGAGCACCGGCTTGCCGACGACGGCGCCCGTGTTGGCGACCAGCAGCTGCCCGCCACAGCTCGACACCAGCAGCTGGCCCACCTGCTGCTGCTGCTGCTGCTGCTGCTGCTGGTGTTGCTGTTGTTGCTGCTGCTGCTGCTGGTGTTGGTGTTGCTGGTGCTGGTGCTGTTGATGGTGGTGCTGCTGCTGTTGATGGTGGTGTTGGTGGTGGTGGTGTTGGTGTTGCTGCTGTTGATGGTGTTGGTGTTGCTGCTGCTGTTGCTGTTGATGGTGTTGGTGTTGCTGCTGCTGCTGGTGGTGGTGATGGTTGTGGTGGTGATGGTTCAGCTCTTGCTGGTGGTGAAGGCTGCCGAGTGGCGACTGTTGCTGCTGTACTTTTACCTGCCACACGGAGTCAAAGTTTTTTCCCAGAATCTGGCGGTCGGAATATACGAGCATTTCTAGTCTTCGGACTATATCTGAAGTTGGCTTTCGGTGAATGGTATTACTTTTGTAAACTAATTTTCAATTATCTTTTAAAAAAAAAATAGAGAGCGATTACAAAACAATATAAGCAACACAAAACATTTACAAGTAAAGAACACAGACTTTAAATGGCCACTACAAAAAAGAAATCTGATGACTTACAACAATTAAATGTGGCGGTAATATAGGACAAAACGGTGAAAAATCCGTCAACCAATTAGAATGTAACGTGCCGACCTGCTGGCTGAGAAATGACTCGAATTGGAAAAACAGCAGCAAATGCAAAAACCGGGACCAGGGAGGATGAAAACAATAATAAAATAGAAGTATAAATCTGACCTTTTACAAGTAATATAATATAATAAAATGGGATATAAGTCTGCAGAGAGAAATACAACTAGAGTCACACCTGACACGTGCTCACAAAGCTCTACAATATACACCTGAAATTTTCGATGTTTTCCGCAATTTTGTATATTTTTTGTGTGTCAATAGTATCGTGTCATTATGCTTATTTTTATTTTGCTATGCGGCATCTTTCATTTCCTGGGAACCCAGTAATATATATAAACACAGACCACACATTCAGGTAGAACTCACTGTTTCACCATGGTAAAAGCATCTCTCCCAAACTAATCATTCAGCTCAATTCTCGCTACATGAAGAAACATCTATTTTCACAGCTGAAGCGAAAGCCATACTGGAGGCGGCTAAGTATAGCCAAATGATCCAAGCAGACAAAAGCATCATACTAACGGACTCCATGAGTGTCTTAAAACGGCTACATGACAACACGTGGAATTATCACTTCCCGATGACAATCTTAGAAATTAGGAAACAAATAAAAAGCAGTAAAGAACGAGGAATCACTACCTACCTGCTATGGGTTCCAGCTCACAAAGGTATAAAATACAATGAACGGGTGGATACTTTAGCAAAAGAGGCCATCCTCAACGGATTTAAAGATTATATGAACCTCCCGACGTCAGATATAATTCACACAATCAAAAAACGAGCCAAAGAAAAATGGCAAGAAGAATGGAGAACATCTCTAACCACCAAAGCTTCGCACTATGGGAGCATCCAACCAACTATTCCACCTCAACCTTGGTTTTATAAATGGATCACAAGCAGACAACTAACAACAATGATTTCCAGGCTGCGGTTCAACCACGGAAGATTCCCCAGCCACCTCTATCGACTAGGTCTGAGAGAATCTCCTCTCTGTGACTGTTCAGATCAGACTATAGGAGACACCAACCACATTATATTTTCCTGTAGAAAATTTAAACGGGCCCAGGATACCATGATCAAGGAATTAGTCAACATAGGAATCCCTCTCCCTACCAACCTAATCCTACTCCTAGTTAGTGATGACAAAGCAGTATACAGCAGCCTTATGAGATTCCTAAAAAATGGAAATATATAGATCTAAGACCTCACCATCGGTAAATAAAAATGTCAATAAGCATAAAATGAATTGTATAAATGACTACAACGATTCTGTTTTATTACTGAAAGATTGTAATTACGAGTAGATAAGTATGACTTAAAATTGTCATCAGTATAATAAAAATTGTAAGTAATGAGTGTAATCAAACATGTTATTAGTTAACCATAATGAATCATGTTACAAGGGATGGCTGTATGGTTACATAACCGAACGTCAATTAAAAAAAAAATCTCTCCCAAAAATAGTTTAACAGTTCTTTTTTTACCAGTGTTCAATTTTTATGGTAGTTTCATACACTTTTTAATGTCTAATTTCATTTTGAAATTAATATTTCCAAAGACACTGTTTGAATCCACAGCACCTCCACTCCAACCTAAGCAATTATTCATTTGGCAGTGTTTACCACAAGTGTCTGTGGAATCCTCACTAAGCTACAGAAAGTGCTGTCCCATAAATATTGCATTTTTTATTTGTGTAATATTTTTTGTCAACACAACCCTCCTAATTTACATTTATTTTCCATATTAACATCACCTCACTGAACTTTCCCTCCACCTCCCTGTCAACATGCCTTTTTCTCATTTCATTTCAAACTGAACAGCACAGGGTTTTCTTACTCAGTGCGGTTTGTTTGTACTGTCTGCCTGTGGGCAGCTTCTGGTATCGGCTGCCGTGGTTATACCTGCCAAATGCTATATTTAGGATAAAGGAAACAAAGAAACATGAATCATGTGGCAGGCTCGGATGTGACCACATCTTTCCCCCTGCCATATGTCTCGCCTCCTACATGAGGAAGACTAAAAAGTCGAAACATTGTGTAATTCTTTTGTTTTTGTGTTTTTACGTGTCTCGCCCTCCTGCCTTCATCTGTGGTAAGTGACGGGTAACTGTTTATTTTCCCTATCCTATCATATTTTAAATGCTATATTTATTCACCCACCACTCTGTGTAGGCTTCTTAAACAATATTTGTGTAACAGTTACCAAAAATTACAAACAAAAATACAAGATGTTTGCAAACTGATATCAAATATTATATATAAAGAGGTATGGTAAATATGTAATGTACATAAAATTCGATATTAAGATCACGGTGCAAGGTTTCAGAACAGATGCATTAGATTAACTTCCTGTAACCTTGTTTAAGTTACTGAAGCAATTTAATGAATGTTTTCAAAGCTTACACAGAATGGGACAGTATTTTGATAAACTGTTAAATGGTGATGCAGTGAATACATATTCCAGGGATTTAAAAGGGCTTACTGAGACACTAGCTACGCAACTTGCAGAACCTTCTATAACCAGGTCTGAAGTGGAAGATGCCTCGAAATCCACGAAGAAAGGTAATTCAAGTTGACAGACGAGGTTAACTCGGGCGTGACAAAAGCAGCGGGGGTGAATGGGATCCGGTGGTTGTATAGGGTGTTAAATGCCATTTGGAAAGACAATAAGATCCCACAGGATTGGTCTAAGGGTGTAATAATACCCATATCTACAAAGGGCAACAGAAGAAGGTGTGGAAATTATAGTGGAATTACACTTTTTTCCCCACAGATTGCAGATCTTGGAAAAAGTGATTGAGAAAAGGCTACGAAGACTTCTGTAAATCTTTTTAGAGGATGAGCAACATGGTTCCAGACCAGGAAGAAGTACTACAGACTTGATCTTTACAGGAAGAATGCTCATTCAAAAACCATCTGCAAAGGAAATCACCACGGTCTTCCTGGATGTCGAAGAGGCCAATGATAGCATTGCAAGATTAAAAATTTCGGATTGCCTAGAATGAAGAAAGGTACCAGAATCCTTAACCAAACATTACGATGCTGTATGAAAAAAAAATCCTGTGTGAAAATAGCAACGGAGAGAGTGAGTGGTTGAGAGGAGTGCTCTGTCACCCCTACTCTCCATTGCCATGACGGACGACATCTCGAAGAAATCCAAAGCGTATGAAAAAGAAACAAAAGCCCTAGTCTTTGCTGACGATGTCACGATTTGGGGTGAAAGTGCAGTACAGGTGCAAGACAACCTGGAGGCTCGGAATATGTCGTCTGAGGAGTACGGACTGAAAATCGGCCATAGTAAGACGGCGGTCGTGGCAATAGGCACAGGGACTAACAGTGTGAAGATGTACCTAAACAACCGACAACTACAAAATGTCGACCAATTCAAATATCGTGGCACAACTCTAAGTAAAGATAACAGCCGTAAATGTGATATTACAAAAACAGAAATAATAATTCAGCAGTCTTTTATAACCAGGTGAGAACTCTACAGTTCTAGAAAGTGTAAACACACACTATTCAAAACCTATTACATCCCCATACTGACTTATGCACTGGAAACGTGTACCCTGTCCAGAAGAGACAACAGTAGACTTCAAGCTTCTGAAATGAAGTTTTTGTGTACCGTGCTACAGAGAACATGAAAGGACAAAATAAGGAATGAAATCAATTGAGCAAAAGAAGAGAAAAGGCCTACTTCAATACGAACGTCCGAGGTAAAAGACGTGTGGAAAGGCCCAAAAAGAAATGTATAGACCAAATTAAGGAGGATATAGAAGACTTAGGGCTTAACTGAAAGACTGTTCACGAACGTCAGCTATTCACGGACAGGAAGAAGTGGAGAGTGCCGGTGACCAACAGACGGGAGACGGAGAGTGATCATGATGATGATCGAAACAGTCTGTTGCAACACTGTGTCACTACATTTCACTAATATTACCACAAATTTCACATTTCTACAACCTATTAACAGTAACAAAGGCAATACAGCTACGAAACTCGGCTTGTTACACTTGTTTATAAATAAAAGTACAAATAACGTAATAAAGTTTAATCCCCAATTAAAAGTTTAATAGCTGTATTGGACATCAAGTCCCTGTAATGTCTTTTTCTACTCGGGGCAGATAATTTGAATATTAGTGCACATTGTGACACCGGCTTCGGCACTCGGCACCGTAACACTACACTCACCTGCACGGGACCGACGGCGTCGAGCGGCGGCTTGGGCGCGACGTCCTGCGTCCTGCGAGACGGAGAGCCGGAACGCGACGAGGACGAGATGTCCGACGGGGACGACAGGCGGCAGCCCTCCGAGGGAGACCCGTGGCTCGTGCTGACCGTCCCGCCCTGCGACACAGACCACACCCGAACACTCGGACGTCGGCCTCGACGCATTCGGAGGGAGCTCGGTCGCGGTGAGCAAAGCGGAACTAACTCTACCTTATTTGTTTCATTAACAATTTATTGTCAGTCAGACTGATTCTCTGGAGCAGTGTACGCAACAGAGAGAGTTCACTTCTCTCTACAAGGGGGATCAGTTTTTTTGGAAAGACCCTTTCGAGATACGTCTTTTGAGATCACGGTATAGGCTCGTTAAGTACTTTAAATTTTATCACAGAAAAATTACTCAGATACTGTACGATTCTATTTTTGGAGCTGCATAATAGCCAAATACTGTCAAATGGTGACCGGATAAAATTATTGACACAAATCTTACCCCAGTCTCTACAAACCGATCCTTCGTGACGCAGAGTAAAAGAAACAGTTGTGAACAATCGAACTGCTCGCCACAACAGTCACCGATAGTAACTCGCACACAATCCACAGTACGCGTGGGGGCGAGGCTACAGGAATGAAGCCAGTCTCCACACCGGACACTGACCGACAAAAATCGAGTGACGGTGGGGAAGATTTTTTTCGGACAGAAGAGGAATGCCGTATTTTGACAGGTCGCAGGGTCACGAGAACAGCTGACACTCTTACAGGAGGCCACACTAATTTTACGGGGATCCGGTCACAGGATTTGTCGAAATTGAGTCGTCGCCGTTCGTTTCGTTCAGAGATAGATCGACTCGTCGCCGTACTTTTGTTCAAAGAGAAGCACGTACACGATATTTCCGTACGGAAATGTTCCAACTGTAAGAAGTGCACGTGGGTAGATTGCCACAACGTTAAACAATAAGCAACCGCGTGAAAACGTGGAAGTCAAGAAAGCGAGATTCACTACGGGTCGTAAACATATTAGCCGAGTATCTGAACCGGAGGAGAGAGATTTTGTGTGAGGATTCCCGCCAGTGGGCCACTCACCTGGATGGGTCCGCGCAGGTCGGCGGGCTGGGTCGACGACGTGACGGGGCTGTCCTCGGGCCGGTAGGCGTGGCAGCCGCGACAGTGCTGCTCCGCGACGCTCGAGTCGGCCTGGTACTGCCGCCCCTGTCACAGGAGGAAGGTAGTTTTTATAGGATCGCACACGCGTGAAAAGTCGAGAGAAGTGTGATTTGCAGAGTATGAATGTAGATGTAGAAGTACTCCGAGAGTGAGAAGTGCTCTGACCTGGGGGAAGCTGCCGGGGTAGGCTTTAGGCAGCAGCACGTTGCTCGCCAGGGGGACGCCCACCACCACCTGTAACACACACACACAACATCCCGAGTTCAGGTGAAACGGTCTACTTTACACCTCCTACGGTCGTTTGCGTTTATTTCCCGAATCACATTGTAAAATCAGTTAATTGAGCAAATGTTAAACATTTTAGAAATCGAAAGTTGGCTCGGCGTCATTTTGCAGCACGGCATACTCTCGTGCCACCTTCGGAATCTTGGCTAAAACGTCGCGCCCGGTACCAGTTTCAGAAACTAGCGGAGTAATTAAATGACAGCTTGTACCGTGGCTGGATCGATAGCACGTTCCGTTCATTTGTACAGTCAGTATGAAAAAATAATTATGTAAACAAATTAAATACTTAGTCAAGCTAATGGGAGGAAACAAGAAAGAAAGAAAGAAAAGTTGTAGGATAAATTCTACTTGTAAGTAATATAGAATGGACTGAAAAGCTGGAAATAAATTCTGGTAATATTATGAGAAAACTATAAAATCATAGTGGGGCTGGAATGGTAAATATTGCTACATGATATCATGCCAGATGTTGTAAAATTACTTACATTTAGTCTAGAGACTTTCTGCTAACGAACCCATATTATTAGCAGGCCATAAAGGAGGAGTGACAAATCAGAGGCCAATTAGTCTGAAGACAGTGGTAGATAAATTGATGGCCAAGAAACTGGTTCGGAAAGGATGTGTCTGAGAGTCTCACTCGTAGAATAGGGAGGCCACAGTGATATCACTAGGATTCCCAAGGCATGGTGGTAAATAAGATAAAAACCAGCCCATTTAATGGATAGAGAAATTCTTAATAAGCAGAAAACAAAGCTTCAGGGTAGGAGAAGCAGTATCGAAAGAGGTGGAAGTGAAAACAATAGTGGCCCAGGGTGGAATATTGGGACCATACATATAATAGGATCAAAACAAATGAATACTGAACAGCTACAAGGGAATCTGGAAAGGATATCTACCTGGGTGGGTAAACATGGCAAATAGAATCTGTATCTTTCAATTTAAATAAGCATGGAATAAATTTACATAATTTCAGAAAGATATTAGTCTCTATCTGATTCCCACAGTTCCCGTACCTTGGTATAATTTATCTCAAATGTGTGCTCCTGAAGAAATATTTCAACCAAACAAAAATTAGTATGGACGAAATGAAACTGGAACCTTTGGACTGTATTAGCTTCACTATTAACTTCCTCACTCTACCTTTACAGATGAAAATAACTCTTTAATATCTCTCGAATTACATTCAGTCCAAACGTGATAAGGTGCCATAACATCCGACATTGATTCTTTAAAAAAACTCGAGAGTTTTGGCCTAAATCCCTCTACGGGGCTCAGTTTTTCACACTTCGACACCTACGGTGAAGCCAATCGAACTCGCTCATCCAGAAGTTGCAGCCTGCCCTTGTGGCGTAACATCTGACGGCGATAGATTTAAGAGGAGAGGTTCCCAGATAACCGAGCCGACGTCCGAGGCAGAACGAGACTCGGGGCAGGTAGGTCGGGGAACGGTGTCGAGGAGCCTTCACAGCGAGCAATCCAGATATAGAGGTCAGGCCAAGGAGACAAAATGACCGAACAGGCATCTCGACACTGGCTACTACGACACTGGAACCACCCTCCCCCGACGTGCCGAGTCCGTCCTGTGGTGTATCACAAAACTGACACACGGCGACGTTGCAGAGGGTGATGAGGAGTATAGCGTGTGGCAGGGAAGTAAGGTTGTTGGTACCTATTTTATCTCCAATATGAATCCTTTCCGTGAAAGAGGTGTAAAAATACTTCAGTAGCTTCATTCAGAAATGTAATAGAATGCTGCACCTGCTGCTGTTGCTGCTGGGGACAGACGAACCCGGGCTGCTGCTGCTGCTGTTGCTGTTGCTGCTGCTGCGGCCGGGAGGAGCAGCCGTCGTCCGGGTACGGCGCCGGGGGCTTGCCGCCGACGGCGACGGCCGGCTGCCGCTTGCGGTCGTCCGCCCAGTGGCCGGGGCCGCGCCGCTCCTGCTTCTGCCACGGCGGCGCGCGCGTCGGCTGTGGCGCCGCGCGGTAAGGCTCGTAGCACGTCCGCTGCTGGGGCGGGGCCTGCGGACACAGCTGTGCGGTGCGCGCGGTCAGAATCTACACACTCTCACTACCGCGCACGACTGTTACGGTCGTCCTACTGCCGACCGGTGCCGGTGAAAGACTGGGGAAGGATAGTCGTACATTCTTTGAAATCGTTCTTTTTTTTTAAATAAATTAATACATTTGAAAGGAGGATGTGGCATCACTGCTCACAATAAATGACAACGTGTAACACCACTTTGGGACTTGTAGATATCTCCGAACGCTTCGTAGGACGGCGAGTGTTAATACTGCCCGACAGAGTGGGGGTCGGCGAGTGAGAATCTCTGATGAAGCAGTGCCGAAACGCGCACCACCAGTGTCACCGTAACGGCCGACCGTGATCTGCTCGAGTCGTCGTTAAATGGAGGCAGTGATAATTACCGGACAACTACGATAAGTGTGAGGGAGGTGAAAAAACATTGGGCAAATCTTGGATTAGTCATTTCTGGATATGACTTAAGATACAGGAATTGTTGAGCCTTACTGCTAGTGTCGAACGAATACGTGCTTTCTTATTTGAATTAATGTGGTTTCAACTCGATTCCATTCGCCTGTTTTCCTACACGAATCTTGCATCTTTTGTGAAAAATCATTAACATTATCTGTCCCTTGGCTTGTTCCGACGTGCAACTGATTTGTTCGATAAAACCAATTTGTGGAATTTGTAACAAACTACATCTGTACACTGAATATTATATACTCGTGTATCAATTAACAAATAGCTCACTGGACTAATAACCACAATACTTGAACCTAAAATCTTCACAAGCACAGTGGAATATAGTAGAATACTAAACTAACACGATCTGGACTCATTTAACTAACAATTATCATTCACCATTCTTAGTACCTTACATGACTATTTCTGTGACAAGACTCATATTAATTTTACATCTACAACTACATCCATACTCTATAATTCACAAACATTGTGGGTGGCAGAGGGTGCTAAGCACCAATCTTCATTCTGCGCATTCCAATCCCGAATAGCACGAGGAAAGAAAGAGTACATAAAAGCATCAGTACAGCATCTTATTTCTCGAATCTTTCCCTTCCGGTCATTGCGACCTAAATAGGTTGGCGAAAGAAGTATTTCATTGCATTCCTAAATCAAAGAATTTCGCATATTCTCCAATAGATTCAAATGCAAATGACGTCGTCTGTCTTCCAAACGATCGCAGGCCAATCTATGTATCAATTCTGTGACGCTTTCAAAAGGGCTGTAGCAACCAGTCACGAATCGAGCGGCTCTCCTCTGTACCCTCTCCACTGAGTCAATCAGGCCCTTGCGATACGGATCCCAAACTCCACAACAGTAATCCAGATGCGGAAGTACTAGTGTTTTATATGCTATTTCCTTTCTACGAGAATTACAATTCCTGAAAATACGACCTATGAATCGTAATTTAGAATTAGCTTTGCCTACGACAGAAGTGGGGTGTAAGGGTTTGGGAGAGACTATACTTGTCTTTTCCAACCAAATGCCAACCTCTCCTTCACGTGGTGCACCCTGTTTGCACGGACGAGGCTCTGGCGACTGAAAGGATCCTGGTATAAGGAGTCACCCACTGCTTGAAAACGGCCTCCGAAAGGAGGGCAGAAGAGCGGGGAGCGGATCAGGGCACCCTCTTGCCCTTGGGGTTGGAAACGGCCCCTAAAGGCGGATGAATCAGAAATGATCAACGGCATGGGGATGCAGAAGGCAACGGGAAACCACTGCATTAAAGACCCAAAGGGTATCCCGAGGGCATGTAATCCTCTCAAATTACATATATCATGATGGCTTCTTCCCGGGTAAAATATTCCGGAGGTAAAATAGTCTCCCAATCGGATCTTCGGGTGGGGACTGCTCAGGGAGGAGTCATCAGAATGGATAGAAACATTATACGAGTCGGAGCGTCAAATGTTAGAAGTCTGAACAGGGCAGGTAGGTTACAAAACTTAAAAAGGGAGATGGAACAACTTAAGTTAGATGTTGTTGGGATTAGTGAGATTAAATGGAAGGACGCACAGGATTTCTGGTCTGGGGAACACAGGATAATTAGCACACAAGCTGTGAATGGAGTCACTGGTGTAGGATTTGTAATGAACAAGAAAGTAGGGAAACGGGTTAGTTATTATGAACAATTTAGTGACAGGATTATTTTGATGAGGTTAGAAACTAAGCCCGTCCCAACCACATTAGTACAAATATATATGCCAACATCACAGGAAGATGACGAAGAAATAGAAAAAATATACGCTGAAATTGAAGAATTAATCCAATATGTGAAAGGGGAGGAAAATCTAATAATAATGGGTGATTGGAATGCAATAGTGGGAGAAGGAAAAGAGGGGAATACTGTAGGAAGTTTTGGTCTAGGAGAAAGAAATGAGCGAGGAAGCAGGCTGCTAGAATTTTGTGAAAGATATAAGCTAGTAGTGGCGAACACACTGTTTAAGAACCATGCAAGAAGAATATACACCTGGAAACATCCTGGGGATACAGGCAGATATCAGCTAGATTATATCATGGTCAAACAGAGATTCAGGAATCAAGTTCTAGACTGTAAAGCGTACCCAGGAGCAGACATAGACTCGGACCATAATTTGATAGTAATGAAGTGCAGGCTGAAATTCAAGCGAATAAGGAAGCAGTATAAGCAGAACAGACTGGAAGTGAATAAACTGAAACAATCTAGCACCAGAGAAAAATTTGCAGAAATGGTAGACTTAGGTCTAAGAATTAACTGTGAAAGGAGCTCAACCGAGGACGAATGGAATGTATTAAAGACCGAAATAATGAAAGGTGGCAAAGAAACCTTAGGCTTTAGGGAACAAACTGCCCGAAAGCCTTGGATCACAGAAGAAATTTTGCAGCTGATCGATCAGAGGAGAAGGTACAAAAATGCTCAGGATGAAGCAGGAAAAGAGCAGTACAGGCAATTTAGAAATCAAATAAATAGGAAATGCAGAATAGCAAAAGAAAAATGGCTACAAGAAAAGTGTGAAGAAGTAGAAAAGGAAATGGTTGCAGGAAAAGTAGATGTTGCATATAGAAAGATCAAACAGAATTTTGGAGAAATGAAGAAAAGAGGTATGAACATTAAAGCTGCCAATGGGAAACCTCTTTTAAGGTCAGAAGATAGAGCTAACCGATGGAAGGAATACATTGAGAAACTGTATGTTGGGGACAACTTGAACAATTGTGTATTGGAAAAGGAAGGCGATGTCGACATGGATGACTTAGGAGATCCTGTTTTGAGGACAGAATTTAATAAAGCTCTGAATGACTTGAAAGCAAATAAGGCAGTTGGAATTGATGAGATCCCTGCAGAACTTCTTAAATCTCTAGGAGAGGAAGGAATCGAAAGATTATTCAAGCTGATATCAAAAAGTTATGAAACAGGAGAAATTCCAACTGATTTTAATAAAAATATCATCTTCACACTTCCAAATAAAGCACAAGCTGACAAATGTGAGAATTATCGCACAATTAGTCTAACATCACATGCTTCAAAATTACTGACCAGAATAATATACAGAAGGATGGAAAGGGTAGTAGAAGAGATAGTAGGTGAAGATCAGTTTGGGTTTAGGAAAAATCGCGGTACAAGGGGAAGCAATTCTGTCTTTAAGATTAATACTTGAAGGGCGGATCAAGAAAAACAAAATACTTTTATGGCATTTGTTGATTTAGAAAAAGCTTTTGATAATGTTAGGTGGGACAAGATGTTCAAAATTTTAAAGAAGTCAGGTCTAAAGTATCGAGATAGAAGAATCCTCTATAAACTATATAAGAATCAAGTGGCTGTGATAAAAGTAGAGAATCACGAGAGACATGCATCAGTTAAAAAGGGTGTGAGACAAGGTTGTAGTCTATCCCCGTTAATATTCAACATGTATGTAGAAGAAGCAATGAAGAAAGTCAAAGAAAAATTTCCATGTGGCATAAGTTTTCAGGGAGAAAAAATGAGTATGCTACGATTTGCTGATGACATTGTCATATTAGCAGAGAGGGCTGAGGATATTGAGAAGATATTGAATGGCATGAACAAAATACTGAAGGAAGATTTTGGACTGAATATAAATCAAAGTAAAACAAAAGTGATGAAATGTAGCAGAAATGACACCAATACTAGCAGATTAAATATAAAAATAGGATCTGATGCAATAGGAGAAGTGAGTGAGTTCTGTTACTTGGGAAGCAAAATTACAACCGATGGCCGAAGCAGGAATGATGTTAAAAGCAGAATAGCACTAGCAAAAAGAGCCTTCATGAAAAAGAGAAACCTTTTAGTTTCAAATATTGATCTAGGAATTAGAAAGAACTTCTTAAAACTCTATGTGTGGAACACAGCACTTTACGGTAGCGAAACATGGACTTTAGGAATACCCGAAAGAAAGAAACTTGAAGCATTTGAAATGTGGTGCTACAGAAGAATGCTGAAAATTAGGTGGACAGACAAAGTAAGAAATGAACGAGTTTTAGAAATGATGGGTGAGAAAAGAAGTTTATGGAAGAAGCTTACAGGAAGAAGAGACAGGCTGGTAGGTCATATTTTGAGACATGCTGGATTGGTGAATTTGTTAGTGGAGGGAACAGTTGAAGGTAAGAACTGTAGAGGTAGACAGAGATTAGAATATATGAAGCAGATAATTGAGGACGTGGATTGTAAGGGGTATGTAGAAATGAAGAGGTTAGCACAGGATAGGAAGGGATGGAGGATTGCATCAAACCAGTCTAAAGACTGACGACAGCAAAAAAAAAAAAAAAAAAAAAAAAAAAAAAAAAAAAACGACAGAAGTTACGTGCAAGTGCCATTTCATGTTGCTTCAGGGAATCAACCGTGTCAACAAATGAATTGTTTACTTTGTACTCGTGAGCAAACTGATTCTTTTTGTTACTTATTCGCATTGCCTTGCACTTTTTGCAATTAAGTGTAAGCTGCCATTTACGGCACCATTTGGAAATAGCATCCAAATCGTGCTGAATTTCTAAGCAATCGTCAGAGCACCTTATTTCCCTATAGATAACTGCATCATCAGCAAACAATCGCAACCAGCATTTAATGTCATCACATAGATCATTTATAAATATTAAGAAAAGAAATGGTCCTAATTGCTCTATTCTGCTAATTGGTAAACACTGCCGTCATCTATCTTATACAATCTCGAGCAATGCAAGAACGCCGTAGTACAATTGAGTGATAGAGCTTTGTTAGAGCATGATGAAAGGACATACGTAGCCAAGCGTAAGAATCTATGAAATTATAATTTATCACCTCGCTTTCTATGGACGGAAGGGCCTCACAATAAATGTTATTCACTACCAGGCTTCAGTACTCGCCTCCTACGTATACTGACGGCAGTTTAACTGTCCACGGCATAAAAAAGTTAATAGTAAATTAAGTAAGTATCGACTGTATGTAATTCATCTGTATAACACATTTACACATTATTCAACAATTTTTTCAACATTTTACCAAATCAGAAACTGATGTATGGTTGCAATGTTGCTTAGATGCTAAGTAATACCTTTGAACTGGTCAATTAATAAGTTTTCTGGCAAAGCCAATACATGTAACAGAAGAGTTATATGTACAAAGGACATTACTTCACCCTTCATTGCATAAGCACAACAACCATGTTTTCTAAGATCTTTGTCTTAGATTAAAAATACAATTTTTAATGATACACACCTTTTGAATGAAAGATGTGAATCTGTGTGTTTGTACATTTATCCTATTCTAATAATGTCTGAAAGTTTTATTCTGAAAATTCTAGGAGGTTTAAAAAAGAAGGTTGCAGATATAAAAAAAATATTTTTTCTTTTTACTTCCCTTTTTGTGGTAGATTATGCCAAAAATGATAAAATAGTCCTCCCACACCTTTATTTCTGAAGCTGCCAATACAAAATTCTTTCAGAATTTCTAGTGATGCGTACCCTCTGAAAATTCATTATGTTTTCTGGTGTTTATAGATTTCAAAAAATATCTGAAATACTAATTTTAACAAATTTGATATTTTCTGATCAGAAAAAAAAGTAATTTATAATTCAATAAAGAAACTGAAGAATTGAGCACCAAATGTGCCGCCAAAAAATAAATAAACACTTTTTTGAAAAGTTTGTGTATGTGTTTAATATATATGGATTTAATTACTGCACTATCTGTATAAAGGAGAACCCACAGCAGACAATAACACACACTTCACAAATTATTTATTTTTATTTTACATTACTTTGCAGTGTTTCAAGTCACTAGCATTAATCTTGAAGATAATCCATATTTTATTTTACAACATCTTTTCTTACAATGACACTTTCTCCAGTTCCCCTATCAACAGCAGAATCTATTACACCATCAACACTATCATCCAGTAATCATGTTCCCAAAAAACCTATAGAAGATATAAATGTGACCCCGAGTTTCCCACAAACGGAAATGTATTCTGAAATACGACCGATACAACCACCCCAACATCTGAGATGCCGACTTACACTCCCTCCCGTATATTCCTTCCGGCTGTTTAATACGCACTAACATTCGGCAACTTCACCGGGCGACTGACCCCACAGATCGTGATTCACTGCCAGTGGCATGCGATACCAATTCTTTCAGCCTTGCCCTAAAATGAGGATGTCTCAAATCCTCACAAAAATTCGCAACAGTAAAAAAAAAAATGTGTCGTCCTCGGTTTGTCGACAACGAATACTATGTCCGCACACTCAACCGTAGCAATTTGGAGAACCACAGAAATACAAAAACCATTCCGGCACATCTCGAATAACGAGTTTCAATGAGATCTTTCCGTCGTAACAGACAGTCACTTCGAGATTTTAAGCGACCCCCCCAACCGGTACGGCTCGGAAACAATCGGTATGTAGAAATTGTAGGTGCGACATACCTTCTGGTCTTCTGCAGCGCGTTGCTGCTCCTGCTGGTACAGGTGCATGCGCAGCAACTCCTGCTGGTACTGCTGCTGCTGCTGCTGCTGCTGCTGTTGCTGTTGCTGTTGTTGTTGTTGAAGCTGCTGCTGCTGTTGTTGAAGCTGCTGCTGTTGAAGCTGTTGCTGCTGCTGATGTGGTTGCTGCTGCTGATGCTGCTGCTGCTGCTGTTGCTGTTGCTGAAGCTGCTGCTGCTGCTGTTGATGATGCTGTTGATGCTGCTGCTGCTGTTGAAGGTTTTGCTGCTGTTGAAGGTTTTGCTGTTGTTGTTGGTGCTGTTGTTGTTGCTGTTGTTGTTGTTGCTGCTGCTGCTGCTGCTGTTGTAGTGAATGATGGTGATGCTGATGATGTTGAAGCTGCTGTTGTGGGACCTGTTGCTGATGTTGCTGGATCTGTTTTATTCAGGAAAAAAAGATGCATGCTGAACACCACTTGATTACAGTCATAAACATTATAAACATTAGCTTTAACAGTTTAAAAATATATTTATTACACTGAAATTTTCATTCTGCTTACATTCTAAAAACTAATCAAGAACTGAAAACTTGTAACTAATTTCTGTAGGAGTCCTACAAAGAGACCCCACCACTTGTTACATTGTCCCATTTCGATACCTGGAACAGACAAAGGAAGATGTAACTCTCTTCGACCACTTGGTGGCATCGCTTGTGCTACACTGTTAAGCCAAATCACACTCTGCCTTATGTTTCACTTCAAAAAACAAATAAAATCATGCCAACTGACACAGACATACTGGTAAAATGAGCAGTACAGACAGAAGATAGCCCTTCAATTTATCACCACTCTCTTCACCTGGAAGCAACTATGGTTACAGACATAGGTTAAACTATTTGAAATATGCTCTCAAAAATTTTTGGAAGTAGAAATTGCTAAACTTTGGCTTGTTTAATTCTAACCACTGAAGCCCAGTCTAAATAAATACAAGAAACAGGGGTCTAAAAAAAAAAAAACAGTATCTTAACGGAATGTGAACTGACTTACTGCTGCACCTCGTACAAAGTAAATGAAAGGGAGGAGGGCAAAAGACACTAGGACCGAGACGGCAGTGTGCAGTACGGGTGGCTTTAATGCGCACACACATGCCACAGCCCTCCCCTCTTCCACTCTGGCAGGAAGTTGATTTACTCTCTCTTTCCTAACAGCATTAATAATGCATTCATAACACTGCTTCAACTTTCTCAATTGTTTGAATGAATAATAACAAAAATACACAATGATCAGTAAAAATTTTAGTCCACTCTGGCCTTCAAGGAAATGACAATCAAAAGTGTGGGCAGGATAGATACTTACTTTTACTAGGAAGCCAAAGTCAAAATGAAGAAAAAATTGAGTTGCAGTAAGGAAAACTACTTGTGACTGTATTTGAAGTATTAAACGCTGACCTGGGCTACGACGGTGCCGCCGTCGACTTGCTGGTACTTGACGTACTGCTGCTGCTGCTGCTGGTCGAACGCGGCGGGCCCGCCCGGCCGCGGAGACGACAGCGAGCCGTCCCAAGCCTGAACCACAGAGCCGACGCCAGTTACACACCGGACCCAAACTGCCGTTTATTTATTTACTGGTTTACGGACCTGGGAGTCCATTTGTACAACTTTACAACTTCACAACGATCGGTGTACGCTGCTTAAATATCGTACTCAACAGTTTAATAAAGAAAAATGGCTTATAGTTTACTATTAGTAAAATTATAAACATTTACAATAGAACAATACAAGCTACTAAGTATAAAAAAATTCTGATTAAAATTAACTGTTACTTGTTCACTCATATCTCAAGATAAATTAACATAACAACCTGTCTCAGTTTAACGATATTATTCCAAGTTTAACCCTACTTTGACAGTTAGTAAGCTTGCACATTCTTGTTAAGGGATTATTTTCTGTATACAAGTGCTTATACTTCATTAGGGAAAATGTTGTTTGACGAATAATTCTTTGGGGTACATTGAATCTTAAACTTCCTAGCAATTCTGAACAATCAGTGGTTACCATCGCACAAATTTAACAAAAATTTAAAATCGTTAAATTCACGAAATGATTGCAGTGAGGGTATTCTTAAGATGGATGTAATGTGGTTGTATATATGATCATGATATATACCCATTCTAAATGCCATGTATCTAAAAAAAATTATGTTGAACAGTTTCTATTCTTTTAGTTTGAGACAATGTGTACGGTGACCAAATTACTGATGAATATACTGATGCTGACCTTACAGTGGATAGTTATATTATTCTTAGTCCTTCAGTAGAATAGATCTTGTGACATGTTGTGGCATAACGTGTTCATGGAGAAATTATAAAAGAAATTTGTAGTCATGGTAACGAGGGTAGTATCAAGACAGTAACGACAGAGCGAGCGAAAGTTAGTAAGCGTTTCGTGTTGATAATAGTTACGGAGAGCAAAGGACCTTGTATTCTTCGGATACCTATTCATGAAATGCAACAGGAATAAATGTCAATGAATCGTATGAAAGTTTATTATTATTTAAGTAGAAAAGATTAAATGAATAAGGTTAAAGTTTAAAATGAGTTAAAAGTGGGGCATTTGTCCCTGGTGACCAGGTTACAAGAAAAAAAGAAGAAAAATACAAAGTCCGATACCGATAAGACTCACAGTAAGAAGAACATTAAAAATACAACAATGTCCTCATAACAAAACATAGTTTTTGTAAGGATTTGGTTACAGTAATGTCTACCTGTTCATGGAAACTCATTTTACTGTCGAATATTACTCTTACATCGCTAACTGAGAACACCTGCTCTAACTCGATACCTCTTATCGAGTATTTTGATAAAATTTGTTTACTTGCTCGTATAAATGAAATATGTTTGTATTTTATTGAATTTAAATATAAGTCATCGTCTGTACACCAGTTATTGAGAGCAGTGCAACAATTCTGAAGATCACATATGTCATTAATTGATTCTATACTTTTTTTAAATTTTAGGTCATCAGCAAAAAATAAAAACTTGACATTTTTCATAATTTTACATATGTCGTTTTGAAATATGATAAACAGAAGTGGACCGAGATGGGAACGCTGTGGGATAACGGATAGTACTGATATTTCAATTGAAGTAAATGCTACCTATATAGTTAACTACTTGAACCCTTGCCACTTGACAAGGGATCCCACTATCCCAAATGATTTTAGTTTTAGAACAAGTAGTTTATGATTAACCAAATCAAAAGCTTTACTGAAGTCAGTATAGATACAATCAACTCGAGTTCCATTTTCTAACGAGGATAAAATCTATTACACATTAAGTTTGTGTAATGCGACACAAGTGGGAGTCGGAGGAACCGAACGGGGGTGGAAATGACGGGGTGGCTTCGCAACTCCTCCGAGTCGCTTTCCCGGGAACTAGAGTCGACAGAATACGGGAGTACCCGTAATGAACTAGAATTTCAAATAATTGGCAAGAAAGAGAAATTGGTAGAACCCGACGGCGACGAATTCTCGCAGCTTCGTACGGTCCTACGCGAGAACGGTGGAGTCAGAAAATGGTGAAAGTGAGTCGTTCACTGCCGGGGACAGAATCGGCACTCTGGTTTCATCATTTTACATCAAATTTCTAACGAAATTATAAAAACACTTACTAACGATTATTCGACACCGTAGTAGTTATTGTCGGATATCACTTAATGTACTCACTATTCCTAACGATCACATCACACGGGACTCACCGGCTTGGCGGGAGGAGTGACTGCGGAGGTAGGCACCAGTTTCCGCTTCTTGCGACAGCGTGGGTCTCCCGGATCTAAGACTGAAACAGAAGAATTAGTCACAGAAATAGTGCCTACAAACGGCACACGTAAATCGTACGTCTATTAAAGATTTCTAGTATTTAATGTTTGTTCGAGTTTTCCTCATACATAAGTGCTTGAAATATAATGTTCACCTTTATAATTCACCTCGCTAAGATTCCAATAGTGTTCATATTTTATACCACACATTCTAGCAAAAGTAAACCATTCCTGTTACTTGTGTATTTTCCAAACAGGGGCACAAATACAATCACACGAATTATGCCATTTTTATAGCCTACTCTATATCGTACTTTTTGGTTTAATTTTACTGTTGCTTGTTTGCCAAACTTGCTATTTCTTACAAATACATTAAAAACCTGCACATTTTTAGATACTTACTGGAAAGTTTTTATTACATTTATTTACTTTCGTCAACAGACGAGGCTGTGAGAGCAACCTCCAGAGTTTGGCAGGCAACCGAGATACGAAACTGAAAGCAAACACACCGTACTACGTCACCTGCTGCTCCCACTAAACACCGTTAGATTCTGTAGATATATTCCATTCTTACGATTATTCCTATTAATAAGTGAAAGTCATTATCATAAGTGCTGTTGACGGACACGTAATTGTTACTTTGTTGGGCATTCGATGCGTCGACACATTTGCTGGAAGCTTTTTCTGTTATCTTTGAGGGGGATATGACACCGTAGTGTATCTGCACTTCAGAGCTTACGTTTCAATTTCTTAACCTCTATCAGTAGCAATTTTTATCATTCAATATATTTTATTCTATCCTTTAGTTTAAATAGAAGGGACATTTGATTTGTAACTTGTTCCTGTACTAATAGGTGGCAGCATAATTTTTTTGTGGTCATAAACTTTGCTTTCTTTGTACCTATAATTCTTTGGTCAAAAATTATTGTTGGTGCATACATATTCTTTGTTTTTCAGTTGCTTAAACATAAGAGAGTCGAGTGCCAGTGAAACTGGGATCTGTGGTGCGAATCGATTCTTTTCGTCACGAGAAGTCGACACACACTAGCAGTGGGACTGTTCTATATCGTGTAAATGTGTTTGAATGTGTATTTTGAGGGTCTCGAAGAAACCCATTCCCACGAGGCACTCACAAAGCTGCAGAAATATTGGAGCAACTTTCAGGGAAATATGTCAAAAAAATAAAATACAGTTCAACACTCAAGTTTGGTGTCTTTGCTACCGGAACACCCTCGGTCACATCCTCTACTCTTACCGTAGTACAATCAGTTTTATTACTTTTTCCGATTTATCCTCCAGAAACGAAGAGAGGTCCTCGCTTACTGGGACAACCAGAACCCGGGGGCGTGAGGTGTTTTTCTGGGATTCCGGACTCCCGCCCCCCCCCCTTTACGGTGAGATCTAGTCGGACCCTCCCCCTAAGATGACAGGACCCCATCCCCTCCCCTCCCAAACTTGTAGTTTTTTAATACTTTTCCTTAGCTCTTCTGTTTCCATGTTTTAGTTAACATACACAAATACCTTAAACGTGTTGCTTTATCAACCTTATAAATACTTAAATGCCAACATATCCCTCATTCTTTTTCGAATTTGACAAGTATATATTATGCTCTCAATTTTTGTAAAAATTATGACATGCATAATGGCCAAGTCATCAGATTTTTCTTATCCTAAATAAATGATATATGACACCGAGATAAACCATTCTGTATCACAAAGTGAAGTGAATACATACACACTGTAAAGTGTAGACTTAGCGCAGAAGAAGATCTCATAACTTTTTGTCACTACATGAACATGAGACTTGGCCTATTTTTACAAGAATTGTTTTTGTGGTATCTCATTTATTTTTGTAAGTTATCAATTATTCTGAATCGCCTATTAAATGTAATTATTCCATTTGAAAATCTGTGAATAAGAACATTTCAGAATTTAAGACATGAAATAGGTTACCAACAATGGGGATTAAACCATATATGTGTATCAAATTACTTGTTTCTAGGATTATTGGAAGTACAGTGGAATTTTGATATCTGGGTGTTGTGCCGAAATAAAATTTTGAATTTCAGTAACTTGCAAAGTAAGGAAAGGAAGGAAGTAAAATTTAACACATTGGTTAAGCATAGTACGCTCACTCCACAGTGAAAATCTGAGGTATATAAAGTAATTAGGGTAGAAAGCGATTTCATGTTAGGCGTAGGTAAGGGGGTAGGTATACGGAAATTTGCGAGTTTCAGACTTTTCTTATAATATGTGGGTAAATTGTTATCTGTGTACAAAATTTCAGCTTTCTACGGCTACGGGAAGTACCTTACAGTTTTGATGATCATCAGTCAGTCAGTGAGTGAGTGACAAAATCGTTGAAGTTTGCATTCGCATAACATCCGAACTAAGAACAGTAACAAAATAAAATTTAGTACGTTTGCTAAGATTTCTGATATCTATGCATAACAGAAATTTGAGATATGTAGCATGAATACGACCGAAGGAACTGAGGTTCAAAAATTGTCCGACTCGCTTCGAGAAAAGCGTAAGCAGTGCCGTCGCTGACTCGACTTGGCGT
Organism: Vandiemenella viatica; assembly: GCA_031002005.1. Taxonomy (NCBI): domain Eukaryota; kingdom Metazoa; phylum Arthropoda; class Insecta; order Orthoptera; family Morabidae; genus Vandiemenella; species Vandiemenella viatica. The sequence continues at coordinate 151,205,981 of CM061918.1, forward strand.
GTGAGCGGTGCGGACAGTGAAGTTTTCATTCGATAATATTGTGACGGTGACTCGAGTACGGAGTGTACGACCACTCGCCCATTTTTTTGGTCAGAATCGATACAGGTCGATTGAAGTGGCGCCATCTTGGAACCTGGAGCGGTGTCAGCCGACGGACTTGGTATAACACATCAGCTCCAAGCGGGCCTAAAGATCGCAGCAGTGTTCTGTTATCGCTTTAATCTGTTCAGCCGCTAAGCTGGGCCTCCTTCAAATTCAGCGGCAAGTTCCTTCAGAGGTAAAAATGCAGGCAACCAGTTCTTTCCTGAACTGGATGTTAAAGCTTGTCGCGATGTATAATTTTACGAATCTTAAAGAACAAATTTGGCGAATCTTCTTCCAACAGCTCTGTTAACTCTATTGATTGTTTACATGGTGCTAAGCCCTGAGCTCGACCGAGCTGTATCTATTAGTATTACGAGACAGTTCACACACAGTAGATCAGAACTTGAACAGCCAAGTTCGCGTAACACAATTTCAATAGATTTTGATTTCATAATTCTATAAGAAAGCAGACAAATTAATTTCTAGCTGGGCAGAAAACCCGTGAGCAAAATTTCGACATCACCTTTTTAGGACCGTGAATAATTGTTGCTCGGAACCATTCATTGAAGACAACCTATACGAAACATCCATTGTAATCGCGCGACAAAAGCTAAGAGGTGCCAAACAACGCTAGCACAATACAAAACAGTGACAAATTAACGAACATGTCTACATGATTCCAAATATCTCGAAAAAATAAGTAACGAGAAATACTGTAACTGCAATCTCTTCCCGTACAGATCTAAGTTTCGTGAGTGGAATAAGAGTTTGGCAACACCAGCATTATTAACGTTTATTTATACTAAACACGTTTCTTAAAAAGGAGATCCTATGTTCCTTGAACTATTAAATAGGAGTAACTTTAAAAACCCTTTTTCAAACTCATTTAGCTTAGCGGATTTCCTTTCTTTTTTTTGGAGTGGGGAAGGAAATTAATTAATTGATTTATATTTAGTAGGAAGCATTTTTTGAGCACCAGATGTGCGCTGTGTGTTCGTGAACAGTGCTCGTGTAACCAGACCGCAGGACTGGGTGGTATGCAAAGTTTTGGGATCGGCTCCGCTCGCCGCGTGTCGGTACCGTGTGTACATTAAGCTGCGCTTTTTTAACGGTAATCCGCGGCGCGAGGCCGCGCGGCGTTGCCACGTCTCCGCAGCTATTGATCGCGACGCGCCCCACATCTAACCCGCTCACTCACCTGGGGACTTTGCGTCCGCGGGGTTGGCGTGCCTGCACACACGGCCGGACATCTCCGACGGACTCCAGGGTCTGGTCGCCACCTGCAACACACACATGTTCACGCCAAGCCCACTGAAATACACAACATTAAAAACACTTCAATAAACATAAGGAAATTGTGATATTAAATTTTCCGTAAACAGCTTTGTGCTTCATGTCGATACTGAAACTTGATGCGGTGACTTTTATACTTTCGTTAGGGGCGTCCATTAATTACGTGAGGTGTTTTTCCTGAATTCCGAACTCCCCCCTCCCCCTCTGGTCGGGAGCCTCCCTCCCCCCCTTTCCCTGCTAATGGACCTCACGTAATTAATGTACGGCCCCTTATGACGTCAGACATATCCCTAAACAAAGACTACGGTTGGTATAGATCAGCGATTCTCAAAGTGTGGTACGCGAACCCCTAGGGGTTCGCGGCGAGATTTACGTAATGGCGGCAGACTGATTGTATCACGCGTGTGACATGCATCATTTAATACAATGCCTTCAAAGAAATATCGCTCCTTTCACTCGATGTGCCGAATAAGTATTAATAGATAATATGTAAATTTTTGAACGCCAAATATCTTTCAAGGTTCAAATTCTACATTATGCTATATATTTCCATTATTCGGCACCACTCACAATCGTGTTAGGTTTGGTAACAATAGGGGCGGAAAATAATTCCTTAAGAACGGGCTACAATGGCTTGAAATTACGTAATAATTTGTGACTGACAAAAAGCGCGCGGCATTGTTTAGTACAGTTGTTTCTCAAGTCAGTGGTACTCCGCGCGCGCACTTATTTCGGCCGGCTGAAATAAAGTTGATAAGTAATTTTGATTAAAAAGCAAGTGAAAACATGAACCAGTGGTTAAAAACCGGATCAATACGCGGAAAATGCCCAGATACTCAAAAGTTATCCAGTTCAGAAACATTGAAAACTTCGTTGAGTCAAATTGTGTCTACGTCTACTGAAAGTTCAATTTCGAAAGAAAATACGCGGAAAACAAGTAAACCAGAAGAACACTTCATTCCATCGACAAAGAAAAGAAAATATGATGAAGATTATCTGAAAATTGGATTTGTGTGCAAAGAAGACACCCAGTACCCAGAGCCACAGTGTGTAATATGTTCAGAAGTTCTCGCAAATAGCTCGATGAAGCCATCATTGCTGCGAAGACATTTGGAGACAAAACATCAGCAGTACGTAAACAAATCTTTAGATTTTTTTGTTCGAAAAAAGAGGGAGTTGGAATCTTCAAAAAAAAAAAAAAACTGTGACAAATACTGCAACTACCAACGCTGATTATTTACGTCCGTCTTTCCTAGTGGCATACAAAATTGCAAAGACCGGCAAGTGATACAATATTGCTGAGGAATTAATTTTGCCAGCTGCTAAAGATATGGTCAGTTGCGTGCTAGGAGACAAATTAGCAAAATTGCTGGATAAAATACCACTTTCAAATGACACAATCGCAAGGCGCATTCACAACATGGCACTCAATGTTGAAAATCAACTAGCAGAACGACTGCAAAATACTTATTTTGCAATTCAAGTTGACGAATCAACAGATATTACTGGACTGCCGAATGTACTTAGTTTTGTTAGATATGTACACAGAAACATTTCTGAAGAAGATTTTCTGTTATGCAAGAACTTGGAGACTACGACAAAAGGAGAAGATATTTTCAACGTCATCAATGATTTTTTTGAAGAACATGGCATAGACTGGAGAAGGTGTGTTGGTGTTTCGACTGATGGTGCCAAGGCCATGACAGGTAGGATATCTGGACTAATCACTAGAATTAAACATCTTGCTCCTGAAGCCAAAAGTATGCACTGTGCATTGCACAGAGTGACACTGGCGTGCAACAAAATGCCTCATTATTTAAAAACAGTATTGTCAGAGGTCGTAAAGATAATAAATTACATAAAAGCACGTCCGCTCAACTCGAGACTTTTTGCATTATTATGTCGGGACATGGGCAGTGAACATGTTTCATTACTCTTACATTGTGAAGTGCGTTGGTTGTCAAGAGGTAGGATGTTAGCTAGGTTTTTTGAACTCCTCTTCTGCATGAATTTGTTTCGACCAACACCTTATCACTGGATGCCGAAGTAAAAGCTGAAATTATTGTACATTTGTCTCAGCTCTCTGATGAACTGAAAAGTTATTTTCCAGATATCGGTAATGCTGAAGACTGGGTTCGAAATCCATTTATGGTCACAACCAAAAGCATAAATTCTGGTTTGAGCATTAAGCAACATGAATCATTGCTGGAAATGTCCACAGATCGTACTCTTCATGCTGATTTTAAAAAGATGTCTTTAATTGATTTTTCGGCAGCAAGACAGGAAGAATATCCGGAGCTCTCACATAAAGCAGTTAATTTCCTTTTACCCTTCGTGACAACTTACTTATGTGAGAGTGGGTTTTCACACCTGGTTATGATAAAAACGAAATACAGGAATCGAATGAATGTCGAATATGAAATGAGACTGAGATTGAGTAAAACTGTTCCTGATATTGACTCAACATGCGACAAAAAACAAGCTCATCTATCACATTAACTGACAACAATCTTCTGTATAAGTGTATTACTTTTATGAAAATAAAAATTCTTATTTTTTTAAAGCTTTTTTTAAAAAAAAATTTAGGGGGTTCGCCACTGTCTGGAAAATTTAAAAGGGGTTCGCGGAGCATAAAAGTTTGAGAACCGCTGGTATAGATCATAACAGTCGATGCCGTGTGGATTTTTATTTTCTTATTTGCTGCGTTAGTAGAAATAAAGTTTTCGTTATGCCATATGGGCACCACAACTTCAATAGCTACAGAAATGCAGCCTTCTTCCGCAAACGAGAACACAAAGATTTGTATGTGGAAACTGCCGCAGGTCTCAATCAGTTGTTGATATGATGCAGGAGGCGGGTGAAGAGAGCTACGATTCCAAAGATGTTAGGATTAAAGCATAGCACTCGATTCATATGGCTGTGTTAAGCGGCCTGTACACGATCTGAGTGTTTGACGTGTCTGATGGAAATTTCATTGACGGCATGTTTGTCAAATAAGTTTGAAGGTGTGTGGCGGTGTTTGTCAAACATTAGCTCAGTTATTGCATAGTAGCCAGCAGCTGCGTGGACATAATTTATCTGACGAATAATTCCTTTTACAGTTCATCTACATATATCGATAGATTCTAAATATTGAACGTTCATTTCTCCAAGAGCACTGTTTAACCTTTAACTACACGGGTGGGGTCTCAGCAGACCCCACGCGAAATTTTTTGTTTATAATTTCCATTGTTGGCGCACTACAGACTCGTCATTGTAGGTATTCTCAGTGTGCCGCTGCCGCTTGCAGTAGGTGGACGTGCGCCGCGCTCTCGCAACAGTAAGTGCCTGTTTTTCATTGTTGGGGTACCTGTAGACCCCACGCGTGCTTTTACGTTGTATTTATTTGCAAAATGCTATTATAGAAATTTCCTCTTATTTCAGTATATTTTTTACAACAATGACTCGCTTTCTTCGTGATGAGGATATTGCACGACTGTTGGAAGAAGGCACCGACTCAGAATATGAAGACACAGAACTAAATGACCCAGACGAAGATGTTGATGACATCAGTGAACATGATTCGATACACAGTGAACATGTTTCTGGTTCAGAGATGGAGCTAAGTGAAGGCTCATCTACTAGTGATGAAGACGAAGAAAGCTCAGGGAACTATTTTTACGGTAAGAACAGATTCAAATGGAGTAAATCTGCCCCACATTCATCTCGTGTACGACAGCACAATATGGTACGAGAACGCACGGGACTGAGAGGACCTGCTGCTAGTAAACGTGAAATGTCACCTGTAGAGAGTTGGGAACTATTATTTACCGATGATGTGATTGAGACTATCGTGCACTGTACCAACAAAAAACTTGAGGACAAATATTCACCTCCATTATTACGGCCGTATTATGGCAACAACATTGACTGCTGTGAGTTACGAGCTTACCTTGGGTTACTTCTGTTTACGTCGATATTCAAGTCAAATCATGAAAATGTTAGATCGTTATGGGCGACTGATTTTACTGGAAGAGACATTTTTCGAGGTGTAATGGGGATAAACAGATTTTTATTCATTCATTTCAATGTAACCTTTGATGACATCAGCACACGAGAAGAAAGAAAATCTACAGATAAACTGGCTTTGATACGAGGAATATTTGAAAAGTTTCTTAGCAATTGTAGTGCGAACTATTCTTGTTCAGAATATTTATGTGTTGATGAAATGTTGGTAAAATTTCGAGGAAGGTGCTCATTTAGAATGTTTATCAAAAGTAAACCTGGAAAATATGGCCTGAAAATACAGTGTATTTGCGATGCGAAAACTCATTACTTATGTAATGCGTTTATATACTCAGGAAAACCGCTTACGCAAAGAAATATCCCTTTCGCAGTGCCAACACAGGATGTGCTAAAACTTGCAGAGCCATTTTATGGAACTAATAGGAATATCACTGGAGACAGTTGGTTTACGTCTGTTGAGTTAGTAGACGAATTACTGAAACGAGGGCTAACATACGTGGGCACTGTACGAAAAAACAAACGAGAAATTCCTCGTCAGTTTTTGCCTGATAAAACAAGACCCACTGAATCATCTTTATTTGGATTTGTTCGGGACAAGACCTTGGTATCATTCGTTCCAAAGAGGAATAAAAGTGTAGTTTTACTATCTTCCATGCATCACGAAGTGTCTGTAAATCAACAATCGAAGAAACCCGAAATTATAGACTTTTACAATGCGACTAAGGGAGGAGTTGATTGCCTTGGATTTGAAATGCTCAAATTACTCTTGCTCACGTAGAACAAGAAGATGGCCAAACGCAATCTTTGCTGCAATGCTGAATATTTCTCTTGCTAATGGATATGTTCTTTGGGTTGGTTCTAATCCAAATAAAAAAGTCAGCAGTAGAGAATACATAAAGTCCACTGCAATGAGTCTTGTAAAGCCATACGTTTGCAGGAGATTAGAAAATAACCCAAAGTTGGCCAAGGATATACGGGAAATCATGTGCAATTTGGTTGGCAGAGAACAAATGTTTTCAACTCCTAATGAAGATGAGCCTGCCCCTAGTGCTTCTAAAAAGCGAAGGTGTTATATTTGCCCAAGGTCGAAAGATAAGAAGAGCTCTCTAACATGTAACGTTTGCAAACAATGTATTTGTAAGCCTCATTCAAAGACAATCAATTTTTGTTTGTCCTGTGAATCCAAAGGAAACGACTGATTTTGTAGGCACATAATGAAGTGTCATTTTTTTTGTATTGTTAGTTTTTTCTCTTTTATAATTTTAATTTGATTTCATGCTCCACTTCTGTACATAATAAAAAAGAAGTTTAATTAGAAGTCAATATTTGTTGATTTTTATGTCATTTTCCCTGACCTATACAAACAGAAAACCAAAATGGCATGTTTTTGTGAATGGCTTTAAGTTTCGGATAAGACTGATTAATATAAGCACAATAAACGACTGAAATAATAAATACGTTATCTTTTATTATGTAAATATAAAAATATGCAAGTTATTTCAGTAATTACTTGTAAGCACACCTAAACACGGTTGGGGTACTTCTAGACCCCACACGTGACTGTACGTTACCAGAAACAACGCGTGTACTTGAAGGTTAATAGTCCGCGTAGCATCGTCCTCGATGTCACCTTTCCATGTCGGATGTATTTTTTTTGTCTCATAAGTGAATCGTGTAAACGAAAACATGCCATAACTACACTGCTTGCTTTTGCTGGAGATAATTTAATGGGTTTTTGAAATATCTTAAAATGAGTAAGTTTTCAATTACTCTCCGGGCGCGAGATAAACGATGGTTGAAAATCCTTCTGTTACCGTTTAGCACTTGTTTACTGTAAGGTTTCTTAAAATTTGGTAGCAGCTGGAAGGCTTCATCGCCTACAATTACAAAGGGAATTCTTTTATTAGCATTCGGCAATTCCTCTAGCACTGGAATCTACAACTGAATATTTTCAAACAAATTCGAAATTTATTTTTAATTACTCCTCCATCTGACACCCTGCCATTTGTACCGACATCAACCATAAGAAATTCATAATTGGCACTGGCATTACCCATTCAAAAGTTTGCTTTGTGTTATTATCAAGGTTGACAATTTTCAGTTTCTTGCCAGTATTCGATCAAATAAAAATCTGGAAATAATATTGAAAAAAAAAGGATATTTCATGCGCAGGAAATTAATGTAATCATCTGGTTCCGTGCGTTTTATTTCTCGTAATAAATTTTCATGTGTATATCTCCCTCTTAATTTCAATCATTCTGTTGAGTCTAGACCAACGGATACCTAACACGCAGTCCTAGAGTCAACAATACAAATGCTTTGTCTTTATTTCTTATTGCAGCAGGCATCACGTTTGACAAATTTGTTTGATCCTAGGTTTGAGCGTTTGCGCCGATGTTTGATGAAAACGTCATGTTTGACCAATACATTTGTCAAACAAATCTGATAGTCTAGCGGCCCCTTGAGGGTTCAAGGACTGTAATTAATTACCAAAACCGCAGAAGGAATTTAAAATTAAAATTCTTAAATAGAAAAAGAAGACGGATGTGGGAATTTACACAAACGACTAGGTAAGTTGTCACCGGATAATGCGTTCAAAGCGGCACGAGTTTCGATGATGTTTTGGGGTCTCCACTATGTTCCACGCTGTAATAAAAGTAGCCTGCGCCTACTGTGTCCAAGTGAACTGATCAATAATTTACCAAAAACACTTAAGGAATTCAACATTCAAATTTCTAAATCGGAAGTGTAAATGGGGGAGGAATTTAAGACTCCAATTATAAAAGAATATTTTAAAAAATATGAAAAGGGGTAATTAGATGACATGGGGAATTGCCGCCATAGCGTTAGCTTCATCGCAATTAAAATTAATAACAATAATAATAATAATAATAATAATAATGTAGTCACAATGTCTGCTTTCGTGTACTGTGCCTACTACCCTCTAAGCCCGTCAAGGCAATCCATTTCTCTGCGGCTGCCTAAATAAACAGGATTGTAGTTATGCAATGCTCGTAACCTTATCTCGATTGTAGTTTACACAGCGATACAGATGGAAGTTCTACTGAATTAATAATGTCAGAATTTTATATATATATATATTCTTTGCTTTCGACTGGTTTGATGCAATCCTCCATCCCTTCCTATCCTGTGCTAACCTCTTCATCTCTACATACCCCTTACAACCCACGTCCTCAATTATCTGCTTCATATATTCTAATCTCAGTCTTCGTCTACAATTCCTACCTTCGACTGTTCCCTCAACCAGCAAATGAACCAATTCACCATGTCTCAAAATATTACGGAACCAATAACATTTTTCACTAAATTAGGAATCTCAAAACCTGATGCTATGGAGCGTGATATTGCTTTTCATCTCATTCAGCAGGATCAATACGGAACTGCTTCCATACGTAAGACAACAACTTCAGTAAAAAAAATTAATGTTACTCTGGTCCTGTCTGCATTTCAATATAACGACAACTTGTGCTACTATTGCTGTTCAGAATTCACAGATTCTATTACCCGTGCACGGATACACCCACTGTATTGCGATATAAATTTGACCCATTGAAAATATTTATGGTGACATCAGTAACAAAAGCAACTAATAATTAATTTATTAATTTCACCGCGGTACATACCTTTATTAAAGTATTTCGGCAAATCATTCCTTCGAGTATATCATAACAGTGACCAAGATTGGCATTTTAAAGGTTATTGTTGATGCGCATTGTTTGATTTAAAGTTGCTTAACCACAAACATATTGTGTACAGTGAAAAACATGGATAAAATCTGGATTCTTTATTGTTGAAGGGAAAACAGCAACGGAAATTCGTGAGAGTATTTTGTGTGAACGGGTTATAACTTGTGAGGAAAAGCCTCGGAGATGCATGACGTCATGGAACAGCTGCCAGGCCACGAATGGTCGATGAAGTCGGCGATGCTGTTCAGTGAGGAGACAAGCACAAGATGGCTGTCACCACTGCTCATTCAAAGGACAGCGTCCATAAAATACGTAGCTCCATTTTGGCCTCCGGTGAACCCCGCCCCCCCCCTCCTCTATCCCCCCCTTACGCGTGGCACGTAGCATTGATCCCAGAAGACATTTTGTACCTACTATTTTATCTTGTCAGACAAACTAACTACATACGGAGATAATTAAATGGCGGAAATAAATATTCACATGCTTTTGTGTGTTGTGTACCTTATTTTAACTGTGACAAATAATATGACTGAAAAGTTACGTGGCTTGGCTCGGAACCCCCCCCCCCCCTCCCCCTCATACTCGACCAAGCACAGAGTTTATGGACGTTGCTAAAGCGAAGTCGCACGCGACTGTTTGCGCTCGCTTAAGAAGAATCCAACAGACTTGTGTGGCGTTCGTAACTATGGATTCGTGACTACACGGCGGCAACGAAACGAGCGGAGTCGGCTCAGGCGAGGAGAGGGGGCGTGAGGGGTTATTCCGGACTCCCCCCCCCCCCCCCCCCCCGTTAAGATGACGTGTGATTTTGACGGACTCCCTCCCCACCCCTCCATGCTAACCGATCTCGTAGATTTAAGAGACTTTTTCATTTTTTTAAGATGTTTTACTTCCGAGGTCGATTGTAACCCCTCTAACTGACTCTACTGTCCTTGAAGTTGACGTGAGCCGCGGTGAGCGGACCAGACACCAGTCTAATCAAAGTATCTCTAAACGCGATACATCCAACAGTTAGAAGCACTTAATTGATGGTAATTAAAAATAATTAAAAGGAAGTGCTTACAAACGCAGAAACCAACATTTTTTTTCTCTTTTCTTATGGCTTTACGCCTCGTCGACGTCGAGGTCATTAGAGACAGGGAATGAGTGAGAACAAGGAACGGAAAGGAATTCGGCCATGGCCTTTTGTAAGAAGCATTCCGGCATTCACCTGGAATGATCTGGGTAAACCATGGAAAACCCAAATCTGGATGGTGGGACGGGATTAGAACCGGCGTGCTCTCGAATGCGAGGCCAGAGCTTTAACCACTGAATGACGTTGTGCTTCAAAGCCACAGGCAGGCCCAGTGCTGTATCTGCGACGGAGCCCTGATGACAGCTACTGTAAAAGAAAAATGGGAACAGGAATACCACTAAAACGGGCAAGGATGGGTTGCGGTTAAAGGGAGCAAATGTAGATCCGAATAATTATTGTGTTAGAAGACGAGAATACAAACGGAAGTGGACTCCAACAAACGAATCAAAAAGCGGACATAAGATTTGAAGAGGAAGAGTGAACACCTGCAATGTCTGATAGGGGAGCGGCAACCCTTCCCCGTGCGACCATCCATGCAGAGTTTTCTCCAAACCATTCCAGGCGATGCCATATAGAGACCGTGTGAGTAGTGCAGCGCAACATCTAGAGACACCGCGTATCGCCACAGACAGGTAAACATACACTACATACGGGCAGCGTGTCCCTGCAGACAACAGCCGGCACACCGCAGACAGCCTACTACGTGATCTAATTTTAAAAAATATCAACAGCGAAAAATTAATTGAATTACTTAGAGAATATAAATTTCTATGCGACGTGAGGTGAAAAAAGTCATGGGATAGCAATATGCAAATATATATATGGCAGTAGTGTCGCTTACAAATTGTATACATGGTCAGTGCCTGGGCAGGACTTGCTTCGTGTGAGAAGGTCGGTTGTGTGATTATGGCCACACGACGAGAATTAACGGATTTCGAACGCAGTTTGCTAGTTGGAGCTAGACGCACGGGACATTCCATTCCGGAAATCGTTAGGGAATTCAACATTCCGAGATCCACAGTATCAAGAGTGTGCCGGAAATACCTAAATTCAGGCATAAGCTCCCATCATGGACAACGCAGCGGTCGGCCGCCGGCACTTAATGAGCGCGACCAGCGACGTCTGCGTAGACAAGCAACACTGCGTGAACTAACCGCAGGAATGAAGGTGGGACGTCCGACGGGCGTGTCCGTGACGACAGTCCGGCGACATTTGACTTTACTGGGCTATGGCAGCAGAAGACCGACTCGGGTGCGATTACTGACAGCACGACATCGCCAACAGCGGCGCTCCTGTGCTCGTGGCCATATCAGTTGGACCGTAGACGACTGGAAACAAGTGGCTTGGTCAGATGAGTCAAGGGCACGAGTGTAGCGCAGACCCCGTGAAGCCGTGGACCCAACTTGTCAACGAGGCACTGTGCAAGCTGGTGGTGGCTCCGTAATGGTGTGGACTGTGTTTACATGGCGTTCAGCTACTGGGAGACCACTTGCAACCATTCATGAACTTCATGTACCCAACCAACGATGGAATTTTCCAGGATGACATTGCACCATGTCACCGGGCCATAACTGTTCGCGATTGGTTTGAAGAACATTCGGGAGAATTCGAGCGGATGATTTGGCCCCCGCGATCGCCCGACAAGAATCCCATCCAACACTTATGGGACATAATCGAGAGATCAGTTCGCGCACAAAGTGCTCCACCGGAACACTTTCGGCATTATAGACGTCTGTAGAGGCTGCATGGCTCAGTGTTACTCCAGAGGACTTCCAACGACCCGTGGAGTCCATGCCAAGTCGAGTTGCAGGACCGACACGCTATTAGCAGGGTACCCCATGACTTTTGTCACCTCAGTGTAGTGACACTAAACGGAAAGATAGATGACGCATGGAAGCAAATAGCGAAAAAGCTCCAAGTACAAGGTAAGCAGGTATTTATGCATGAAAATAATTATTACAATTTGTTTACATTGCTTCTGCAGGTGGTTCAAAATACAAGGCAAGTTTGTCTCCGACATACAAAGCGGTAGATTGACTACTCCCGCCTTGACTCGGTAATTTACTCAAATTTACTAACGGCTGCATGTTCACTTACACGGATACGGTCATATTTTACAAAGATGTGTAGAATGCGTGTAGTCAATATTACTTTATCAGCATTTTCCGATTTGTATTGCAAATTGCTGCTACAGCTAGTTGTTTTGCCTGCGTACTGGTAGGCGCATACTGACCTTGGGGTCGAAGTTGAAGACGACCTCGGCGTGGAGTGGGCACTCCAGCCCGCACTTGCAGGTGCCCTGCGCAGACAAGTAGTCCTTCACCAGCTCCAGACTGCCCAGCGCCGTGTTACTGGGGCTGCAACACAAACACCACAACATTCCACTACACACTGCCTACAGCTCGGCGGTGTTCTCTCTCTCCACCATTTTCGTTTTCGTAATTGTTAGTATTATTTCTATTTTGTCCGTGGGCCCCTTAGGATGGCTCCGCGACCCGCAGGTTGGTAACCCTGCTCCCCTGCAAGAGGGATGTATCGGATTTCCGCATCCGCAAGCGCAGAACTTTCGCGTCAAATCCCACATCCACTTTCGCATTCGCAAATTTTAAAGAGGATGTATGGCGGTTATTTGGTATATATATATATAATATATTATATATATAGACATTCTGCACATCGTCACTTAGCCAACAACAGAGCAGTTGCTTTTTTCTAACGATCTTCCAATAAAAATAACAATGAACTGAACGGTGTTATTACCTAAGCGACGAGTCTACAAGTTCGAACTTGCAGGTAAAGTGAAGCGAACTCGACACGATCCAAATCATACGATGTGGCTATGGAACTATTGTAGAATGCGATCACCCATTTATGCTAATACAAAGTGTCAAACAAAATTTGCAAAGCAATCTTTTTTTTACTGATGGTTTTACGCCTCGTCGACGTCGACGTAATTAGAGGCTGTATGGGACTGGGGACAAGGAACGGGAAGGAATTCGGCCATGGTCTTTTGTAGGAAGTATCCCGGCATTCGCCTAGAGTGATTTGGGGAGACCATGGAAAACCCAAATCTGGATGCCCGGACGAATCAGGCAGGAGCGGTTGGCGCCCCACGACCTGCCACACAGATATTTCAAAACTGTTAGAGCTTTCAAGGCTCTCACTTTCACATCTCTAAGATGTCAACTAAAAGGAGACCCAGAAACCGAACAGGTTCACTAAAACTCAAAACGGTGTTCCTCGAGGTAAGGGGAGGCTCATCTAAAAGACTTCTGCTATGAGTAAAAAGTACACACCATGTTCTCGGCAGAGAAAAGAAAACCGGTCTGTGCTGACCATCCATATAACCTATTTATCATGAGTTGCAGTTGCCTCTGAAACTAGAAAATGTACTAAAATTAAAAAGTCATCAACATATAAGGAGTGCCAGATAGTCTCCTTATTACGTTGAAATGCTGTCTACCCCAAAAGCGAAAAGGGTCACGCTTAAAACTGACCCTTGAGGAAAACAGTTTGCCTGAATAAAAAGAAATGACATCACCGACTCGTTACCGGAAGCAACGATCTGATTTTAAAAAACAGGGAATATTTCCTCTGAATCCCTATTCATGTAACTGTTTTAAAACAACAACATGGCGCCAGGTAGTATCGCCTACCTTTTTCGATGCCAAAAAATACACCCAAAAGGTGTTGGGTCCGGATAAACGCGTCCTGCAGGATCAGGTTGTCCATGGTGGAACGGAACTTCCTGAATCCACACTGACAGCGGCTCGGAAGGTTTTGGAACTCAAGACACCAGACGAGGCGGCGATCCACCATCCGCTCTACTGTCCTCCCCAAGCAGTTTGTCAGGGCGATACTACGATAGCTACCTGGCTACATCTCGACCTTCCCGGGTTTGGCGTTGTTTCTTTCCACGAGTCGGGGAAGTTTCCCTCGGTCCACATACAGTAAACATATCCAGGAGGTACTCTTCGGCATTTTTACTTAGATGCCACAGCATCTGGTACTGGATCAGGCCATGCCCTGGCGCGGATTCTTTGGCGGTGTTTAATGCAGACTCCAGCTCCCAAGATGTAAACGGGCTATTGTAAGCCTGCACATCCCACAAATCGAAACTCAGCGTGTGCCTTATGGCAGCAGTTGCTGGACCCAAAGGTCCAAATTCGCCGACGAAGTGATGGCAGCTGCGTTGGTGACTACACGTCCCTGAGACTGGTGGCGAGAGAACCTTCCAGATACGCTTTCGATGATGTGCTCGCGAGGTTTTGCATGACCTTCCCTGACTCTCCTTATTCACATGACGCGAATTTCCTCTTGCAATACGGAACGCTGCTAGGTTGTCAGATGTTGGGTGCAACCTAACGCGGTGCATCGTCCTTCTCCGAACCTGAATAGTGGAACGACATTCGTCGTTCCACGAGAGGACCGGTGTTCTTCGCAGCGTTCCGGGGCTTATAGATACGGCAACGTCAGCTGCTCAGTGAATCACTTCACTTGGGAAGTGGTCGCCTCCGTGAAGCACTCGGCCCACCTCCCAATGCACGGAGTCTATAGTGGAAGGAGAGCACAATGAAAGGTCGATGGCAGAGGACGAACCGGGAGCAGTGGTGAAATGAGGCGATTGCCTGTATTCAGGATACAAACTTCCTCTTGCCCTAATTGTCTACTCGGACTCTGGGGACTCTGTGTTCGAACCTCACAACGCAGTACGAGCTAAAACCTCCCTGTAGGAGCAATGGTCGAGTAATTTGCCGCAAGATGGCGGATAGGTCGTCAAATCGACTGGCGCATTCGGTGGTTAGTACACGGGACCGCGTATTCTATTGCCACTGCTTGTACACCAGATGTGAGAGCGATAGGTTCGGAATGGACATTCTTTCGGACAAACACAGCCACTACCCCCATCGCTCGATCACCCGGGTATGGTCCTTTCTGTATATGTCATACCCTCGTAGCACTGTCTCGTGTACTGGTCTAAAGTGCGTCTCTTGTGAGCAGAGACTCCAGAGCTTAGACCACGTTAAGTACTGTACTTCCTCTTTGTGAGCCTGTAAGCAGTTGTGTTCCACCCGCCCTCTCCTTTCCCTGCCAGTTGGGGACTTCACAAAGTTAGGTCTAAATATTTGAATTTCGGACCCCGAACTTTCTGCACTTGTGCCATCCGTTTCTATCTGAAGACGTTGCTGCTTTTACTTCCCCTGCAGGTGCTGCTGCTGTATTGCACGGGTCCTATGGTTGTGGGTACTGCAACGGAGGGCTGTGCTTCTGCTGCTGGAACCAATAAACCTGTTGGGCGTTGTAGACGCGTTGCTTCTGACTTCCGCGGTCTTTTGCGCCACATTTACTTTAGAACGTTTTGTTTGTGCCTATGTCCGCATCGGACGTCTGCGTAGCCATACTTTCTTTCGTGACGGGGGTTGACAGGGATTTGGCGAAGCTTGTGGCGTAGCCTGGAGGCGTAAGCCATGAGATAGTCGTTCCTTGGTCTTGTATCTTCTTTTCATCGACATGCACTCGAGACTCCCAGCTCCAGGCCGGATGTGACCCGGAGCAGTTGACGCATACCTGAGGACTGGTACGCTGCTCATGTGCCGCCATTCCACATTTCCCTCAGGTGGGATTGCTCTTGCAGGTCGCCGTCGTATGCCCGAACCGCTGGCACTGGAAACAGTGCATCGGGTCCGGTACAAACAGGCGAACGTTCATATTTAAATTTCCTGCTTTTATGGACTCCAGCAATGTCAGAGAGTCGAACACAGGACGATCACTGCCGTTAACCATTCGTGCGATCTGTCGAAGCCCGACCACATTCTCCGATCCCCATTCCTTAAGGAGTTCCTCGGTCTCTATATTGATCAGATCTCGACAGGTGACCACCACTATTAGAATTCAGAGCTCTCCTGACTCAACGAGTAAGACAGCCGGCCAGCAGGTGTATGTTTGCAGCAGCAGCGTCCCATTCCTCGGCTTTTTCACAGTTTTCAGAGTTCCAGCAATCCCTTCCAGCCCTTTTGTATATAAGAAGGAGCTACCTCCTTTCTTGCCATTATTACCAAAGGCGCTAGCTATGAGATAACTTTCTGTTGCTGTCGTCTTTCCCAGGAGGAGGGCTTTCGACCCTCGCCCGCCTATCATTCCGATGGGCGTTTGGGATACTCTGCGACCCACCCGCGCCGCGGGCAGCAGAATTAGAAGACTACGAGTTTGGAGGGACTAGATGTCGAGTGACGTGGAGCCCAATACAAGAGGGGTGCGGCAGGTGCCCCTGAGGTTGTACGCTAGAGAGAGATTTGCTTCACCACCCATTCACCTCCCGGCACGTTACTCACTTCGAGGTCGAGGGGCTTTTTATAGAAGTATGTCCCGTCCTCGCGATCCGGGCGATTAAGACAAGATCCCCGTTCTCCTAGACAAACAACGTTCTATCGTCACGTCCTACGGTGGTCGTTGAAGCATGGAACATTAACAATTAGCATTGACACGACTATAACAGGGAAGAATGAGCAATGTGGAAAAAGGGAGAGAAAGGTCAGATTGGCTAGAACACAGAAAAGCGCTTAAACAAGGAAGTGCACTCATCCTAGTCGAATGGGCATGGGAAGGTGACGGACGGCTTGATGATTGGGGGAGGCGGGAACAGAAGGTAAGATTCAACGTGATGAAAAGAGAGTACGCTCGCAACCATTAACGAGACCAGGAGAACTGAGGAAATTGTGATCACGGAGTAATGGATGAAGAAGGTGAACAGTTTCAAATATTTGACAAGTGTTGTAGAGGAAAGTACCAGTGAAGATGGCAAGATAAGTGAACGAGTTAGGCAGCGTGAAAAGCCCGACAGGGGACAAAGATGTGCCACAGAGTAGTAACGGAGACATCTATCGGGCAAACTGTGTTCCCATTCTCACTTGTGCTGCCAAAACCTGTACACTGAAGAAATTGGGTATTGGTAAGACAGAAGCGAGTAATATGAAATTTGTAAGAACTACAAGAGGGGTTCCAAGAATGGACAGGATAACGAACGAAACAAAACACACACAGTAAAAGACGTACTCTTACAGGAAATGATAGAAGGCAGGGCTACAATGGTAAAGGCTTGTTAAGAGAATGGAGGATAGCGAGGACAATACGAACGAGGAGAGGAGCGAGGTGTTGAACAGCAGCTGACGATGGATGCAGTTTCATTCATAACAAAAACCAGTGTTTGTAGAAACAAAATGAAGAGATATATCAGTACCTCTGCAATTGTCTGACAAGAACAACTCCAATCGCGTGTCCAACAGAATTCTTGAAAATCCTGAACTATTATTGAAGGAAATTAAAGAACTCTACCTCGACAATAAAACAACCTGAAACATTTGCTTCAATAAATCAAATTGTAATATAAATAAATACACAAAATTTGCAAATTTGTTTCAATAGTGTATCCAGGCACAAAGAGAATAGCAATTAGTCTCAAGCAGACATTGGAGAGCGAATATACCCACACATCATTTTTGGAAATGGGGGATCCAATTCTTGTACACCAGAGTATGATAATGTCGCTTATCCCCTGTGACCTCCATTTTTCTCATACTTTGTTCCACGTCGTCGTATTGTTTCCCTCTAGTTGTCACACCCCGGTGGATCGTAGTGCACGGGAGTGTATACGCACGACACGACTCGTACGAGATCTTATAGCACTGGACGTGTCGCTTGTGGAGACGAGGTCCGAGATAAGTCACGTAAGAAGCGCGCGCGTCGACGGGCTCAAAGGGGCGTCCACGATCACGATTCAGCGGGGCGTGAGGTGAAATAGGGGGGAGGGGCCCGACGTAATCTCACAAAGAGGCGGTGGAGGGGAAGTCGATGGAAACGTGAGCTTTTGAAATTCTTCAAGGACACTAGAGCTAAAAAGAATGTCCACAAACGATGCGGATGTCGACTTTATGGGCGTATAACTGCGCTCGGAGGCAGGAGAACTAAAACAAAAGGTCTCAAAAAACTACTAGGTCGATCAGGAGGGGATGCGTCAAAATCCCACGTCATCTTGGGGGGGAGGGGGGGAATTCGACCTGATCACACCGAATCTCACCAGAAAACGGGAGATCGGGAAAAATGCCTCGCGTAATTAATGAACCCACCTCCTAATGTAGCAGTCAGAAACAAGTTTGTATGTACACAGGAGAGCTTTGAATACATCAATTTAACAATTTGAAACGCGATGCCGTAGAACAATGATGAAATAGGTGAAAAGACAAGTTTTTGGCTCGCACTATGCCGTCTGGCAAGGCCACGTGGCAAAGTGAAATGGTTCCAGGGAATTGTCATCGCGTCCACAGAGGAAACTGCTTTCCATCAAATACGTTTACCAAGGAGTATTCACTTATTCCCGCTACTGGAGCAAGAACAGTCGAAAGCGAGTTGGGTTATGAGCGACAGAAGCAGCAGTTTTGGACACGTCCCACTTCCCAAATAATCGACCATACTCTATCTTTTCGTCGTTTGAAAGGGTTCGGCAGGCGCTAACCATCGCGTGCGTCGGAAGCTGCGCGCAGCAGGTGACCACTGGCACGCATGCAGCGCCATACGTACTGTGCACCACCATCTCGCCGGGCCGCTCTGAGGATACTACACAGTGCTCGTTTCTCTTGTGTGGCATGCAGGTCATTTTTGTATCTGTAACAACTCCTAGCTACTACACGCGTTATGCGGTACCTGAGCCGAAGCCACAGCATCCCATTATACTAATTTACTACGCCCCCGCCGCGGCTCTTCAGAATCACCCGCCATTACGGCGAGGCACATCTCGCCACCCTTAATGGGTGTCCACGGGGAGCCTCGGGATGCAGCGGCCGCCACGTACCTGGCCGTGTAGCACGAGCCTCTCTGTGGTTCCTACAGCAGCGGCCGCCACGTACCTGGCCGTGTAGCACGAGCCTCTCTGTGGTTCCTACAGCAGCGCCCGCCACGTACCTGGCCGTGTAGCACGAGCCTCTCTGTGGTTCCTACAGCAGCGCCCGCCACGTACCTGGCCGTGCAGCACGAGCCTCTCTGTGGTTCCTACAGCAGCGCCCGCCACGTACCTGGCCGTGTAGCACGAGCCTCTCTGTGGTTCCTACAGCAGCGCCCGCCACGTACCTGGCCGTGTAGCACGAGCCTCTCTGTGGTTCCTACAGCAGCGCCCGCCACGTACCTGGCCGTGTAGCACGAGCCTCTCTGTGGTTCCTACAGCAGCGGCCGCCACGTACCTGGCCGTGTAGCACGAGCCTCTCTGTGGTTCCCACAGCAGCGCCCGCCACGTACCTGGCCGTGTAGCACGAGCCTCTCTGTGGTTCCTACAGCAGCGCCCGCCACGTACCTGGCCGTGTAGCACGAGCCTCTCTGTGGTTCCTACAGCAGCGCCCGCCACGTACCTGGCCGTGTAGCACGAGCCTCTCTGTGGTTCCTACAGCAGCGGCCGCCACGTACCTGACCGTGTAGCACGAGCCTCTCTGTGGTTCCTATAGCAGCGCCCGCCACGTACCTGGCCGTGTAGCACGAGCCTCTCTGTGGTTCCTACAGCAGCGGCCGCCACGTACCTGGCCGTGTAGCACGAGCCTCTCTGTGGTTCCTACAGCAGCGCCCGCCACGTACCTGGCCGTGTAGCACGAGCCTCTCTGTGGTTCCTACAGCCGCCACGTACCTGGCCGTGTAGCACGAGCCTCTCTGTGGTTCCTACAGCAGCGCCCGCCACGTACCTGGCCGTGTAGCACGAGCCTCTCTGTGGTTCCTACAGCAGCGCCCGCCAGTACCTGGCCGTGTAGCACGAGCCTCTCTGTGGTTCCTACAGCAGCGGCCGCCACGTACCTGGCCGTGTAGCACGAGCCTCTCTGTGGTTCCTACAGCAGCGCCCGCCACGTACCTGGCCGTGTAGCACGAGCCTCTCTGTGGTTCCTACAGCAGCGGCCGCCACGTACCTGGCCGTGTAGCACGAGCCTCTCTGTGGTTCCTACAGCAGCGGCCGCCACGTACCTGGCCGTGTAGCACGAGCCTCTCTGTGGTTCCTACAGCAGCGGCCGCCACGTACCTGGCCGTGTAGCACGAGCCTCTCTGTGGTTCCTACAGCAGCGCCCGCCACGTACCTGGCCGTGTAGCACGAGCCTCTCTGTGGTTCCTACAGCAGCGGCCGCCACGTACCTGGCCGTGTAGCACGAGCCTCTCTGTGGTTCCTACAGCCGTCCCCACCTTGACCGCTACTCACGACCAGGCTAGGAGCGTTTTGGAGGCTGTGGCAGCGCCAGTGAACGGGCGGAAATCCAGTAGGCGGTAAAGACTAGGCGCGTCCGGACGAGGAGTGTCCGTTTAATAATTTGGAAGAGTTACAATTGAAGAGTCGACAGGTGAATGTGTCCAACTACCTTTACACTTAACACGCCCGTCCCTTTTAGGGGCTCGGCGAGACTATACGCAGGCTTCCCGACACATCATTACTTATAGCTGACTTGGAACCATACCAGCAGGAGCGCGAAACTGCTGACAATACCATTACACCCCTTCCATGAGATGTCTAGAAGGAAACTTCTCTAACAAGTTCCTGGCCCTGAAGCAACTTGTGCAGTTAGATACACTTACAATCGAGACCGACAAGAGAATCAACATTTCGACGTCTCCAATACTTCAACCGATAAACCTACCCCGTACGTGTCACCCACTCGGAAGACCACATTTCCAAACGACCGATGACATATACTCAACAGAACCACCGGCACATGTCGCGCTGAATCCTGATGATCACCTGGGAGGTGGTCTATAAACCATCAGCCCAATTATTTGTCTCATTTTTGCATTGGCGATACTGTTTTGTATACAGCTTTGCTGGGTGAAGCGTTTACTTCTGACATCACCGTTCCTTTCCGTATTGCTTTACAACGTATTCCAATTTATCGCCGTCTAGGGCTAGTGTAGCAGCGACAGGACACTTGCCTGCGGCTTTCAGCCGGTAGTTCTGAAGATACGGTTACACAGTCATGAGAATACAGGTCAGATCCATAAGGAGAGATAAAGAAGAGAATATTAGGCGGCTACGATAGTGGAAACGAAGACATAAGTGACAGGATTGAAAAGGGTCAGACAAATAGGAGAAGCATGTGATGATACACGGATGGGACCACGTGCCTCTTCTCAATACTCCCATCCCAAATGTAGTTCCAAAACCGGTTTCAGGGACGAATTACCCCCCCCCCTAGTTTCCCGACTCGCCTGATAGCTAGTCAGGATAGTATGGTGAGAAGAAGACAACTAAAAAAACGAAAGAAGAAGCGGCGACAAAAGTATTAGTGAACTTGTCGTTGAACTGCTTTTCTGAAAGCTGACAAGATTCCTTTTAATAAAAAATTTCATCAAAATTCGCTTGAGAGAAGCAGACACCATGTGAGCGTGTCCCGCGTCAAGGGTAGGGCGTGCCACTGCGAGGGCGGCCAGTAATGACGCGACGTGAAATAGGGGAAGTGGTGGGTCGACGGAAATCTCACGTGAGCTTTTGAAATCCTCAAAGGACAGTAGAGCTTAAAATAAAACAGGTCCACAACAGACGCGGGTATCTCCTTTGTGGAGGGTAAAGCCACCATCGGAAGCAGGAGAGCTAAGGAAGACGTTGATGTGGATCAGCAGGAGGAGGAGGTCCCGTTCTCTTAGGGGGGTTGGCAGCACTGCCCCGAGCGCTGGCGACCGTACCTGACGTAGACGACGGCGCCGCCGACGAGGAGCCGCTTCCAGCCGGGGGGCGGCGCGACGGTCTGCGGCGGGGGCGGCGGCGGCGGGACGGGCGGCTGCACGTGCAGTTGCAAGTGTTGCTGCTGCTGCTGTTGCTGTTGGACTGCGGCCAGCACGAACGGCTGGTCTGGCCGCCGCAGCTCCTCTACCTTACCGCCCAGCACGTACTGCGGGAAGCCGTTGTGCTGCGGCCAGGCGGGGACCGGCTGCTGCGGCCTCGCCTTGGCCTGCGCCTGCACGCAGAAGGCGTTGCTCTGCTGGTAGACATGCTGCTGCGGCGGCTGCTGCTGCGGAGACGCCTGTTGCGGCTGGTTGACGTAGGCGAGGCTGTCGGTGGACACGTAGACTAGCAGGTTGTGGAGCTGCTGGTCGGCCGGCTTGCCCGCCATGCTGCCGCCGCATCACGCGCGGCTCGCCTCACGACTCGCGCCTCCCGCTGCAACAAAACGCGCGTCGTCTCACTACTACTAACCATAAGAGCTCACGACACGCGCCTCCCGCTGCAACAAAACACGCGTCGTCTCACTACTACTAACCACAAGAGCTCACGACACGCGCCTCCCGCTGCAACAAAACACACGTCGTCTCACTACTACTAACCACAAGAGCTCACGACACGCGCCTCCCGCTGCAACAAAACACGCGTCGTCTCACTACTACTAACCACAAGAGCTCACGACACGCGCCTCCCGCTGCAACAAAACGCGCGCCGTCTCACTACTACTAACGATAAGAGCTCACGACACGCGCCTCCCGTCGTCTCACTACTACTAACCACAAGAGATCACGACACGCGCCTCCCGCTGCAACAAAACGTGCATCGTCTCACTACTACTAACCACTAGAGCTCACGACACCCGCCTCCCGCTGCACCAAAACACGCGTCGTCTCACTACTACTAACCACAAGAGCTCACGACACGCGCCTCCCGCTGCAACAAAACGCGCGTCGTCTCACTACTACTAACCACAAGAGCTCACGACACGCGCCTCCCGCTGCAACAAAACGCGCGTCGTCTCACTTCTACTAACCACAAGAGCTCACGACTCGCGCCTCCCGCTGCAACAAAACACGCGCCATCTCACAACTACTAACCATAAGAACTCACGACACGCGCCTCCCGCTGCAACAAAACCCGCGCCGTCTCACTACTACTAACCACAAGAGCTCACGACACGCCCCTCCCGCTGCAACAAAACACGCGTCGTCTCACTACTACTAACCATAAGAGCTCACGACACGCGCCTCACACGCGCCTCCCGCTGCAACACAACACTCGTCGTCTCACTACTACTAACCATAAGAGCTCACGACACGCGCCGCCTGCCGCTGCAACAAAACACGCGTCGTCTCACTACTACTAATCATAAGAGCTCACGACACGCGCCTCCCGCTGCAACAAACCACGCGTCGTCTCACTACTACTAACCATTAGAGCTCACGACACGCGCCTCCCGCTGCAACAAAACACGCGCCGTCTCACTACTACTATTCTCAAGAGCTCACGACACGCGCCTCCCACTGCAACAAAACACGCGTCGTCTCACTACTACTAACCATAAGAGCTCACGACACGCGCCTCCCGTTGCAACAAAACACGCGCTGTCGCACTACTACTAACCATAAGAGCTCACGACACGCGCCTCCCGCTGCAACAAAACACGCGTCGTCTCACTACTACTAACCATAAGAGCTCACGACACGCGCCTCCCGCTGCAACAAAACACGCGCCTCCCGCTGCAACAAAACACGCGCAGTCTCACTACTACTAACGATAAGAGCTCACGACACGCGCCTCCCGCTGCAACAAAACACGCGTCGTCTCACTACTACTAACCATAAGAGCTCACGACACGCGCCACCCGCTGCAACAAAACACGCGTCGTCTCACTACTACTAACCATTAGAGCTCACGACACGCGCCTCCCGCTGCAACAAAACACGCGCCGTCTCACTACTACTAACGATAAGAGCTCACGACACGCGCCTCCCGCTGCAACAAAACACGCGTCGTCTCACTACTACTAACCATAAGAGCTCACGACACGCGCCTCCCGCTGCAACAAAACACGCGTCGTCTCACTGCTACTAGCCATTAGAGCTCACGACACGCGCCTCCCGCTGCAACAAAACACGCGCCGTCTCACTACTACTAACTATAAGAGCTCACGACACGCGCTTCCCGCTGCAACAAAACGCGCGTCGTCTCACTACTACTAACCATAAGAGCTCACGACACGCGCCTGCCGCTGCAACAAAACACGCGTCGTCTCACTACTACTAACCATAAGAGCTCACGACACGCGCCTCCCACTGCAACAAAACACGCGCCGTCTCACTACTACTAACGATAAGAGCTCACGACACGCGCCTCCCGCTGCAACAAAACACGCGTCGTCTCACTACTACTAACCATAAGAGCTCACGACACGCGCCTCCCGCTGCAACAAAACACGCGCCGTCTCACTACTACTAACCATTAGAGCTCACGACACGCGCCTCCCGTTGCAACAAATCACGCGCCGTCTCACTACTACTAACCGTAAGAGGTCACGACACGCGCCTCCCGCTGCAACAAAACACGCGCCGTCTCACTACTACTAATCTAAAGAGCTCACGACACGCGCCTCCCGCTGCAACAAAACACGCGCCTCCCGCTGCAACAAAACACGCGTCGTCTCACTACTACTAACCATAAGAGCTCACGACACGCGCCTCCCGTTGCAACAAAACACGCGCCGTCGCACTACTACTAATCATAAGAGCTCACGACACACGCCTCCCGCTGCAACAAAACACGAGCCGTCTCACTACTACTAACCGTAAGAGCTCACGACACGCGCCTCCCGCTGCAACAAAACACGCGCCGTCTCACTACTAGTAATCATAAGAGCTCACGACACGCGCCTCCCGCTGCAACAAAACACGCGCCGTCTCACTACTACTAATCTTAAGAGCTCACGACACGCGCCTCCCGCTGCAACAACACACGTGTCGTCTCACTACTACTAACCATAAGAGCTCACGACACGCGCCTCCCGCTGCAACAAAACACGCGCCGTCTCACTACTACTAACCATAAGAGCTCACGACACGCGCCTCCCGCTGCAACAAAACACGCGTCGTCTCACTACTACTAACCATAAGAGCTCACGACACGCGCCTCCCGCTGCAACAAAACACGCGTCGTCTCACTACTACTAACCATAAGAGCTCACGACACGCGCCTCCCGCTGCAACAAAAGACGCGCCTCCCGCTGCAACAAAACACGCGTCGTCTCACTACTACTAACCATAAGAGCTCACGACACGCGCCTCCCGCTGCAACAAAACACGCGCCGTCTCACTACTACTAACCATAAGAGCTCACGACACGCGCCTCCCGCTGCAACAAAACGCGCGTCGTCTCACTACTACTAACCACAAGAGCTCACGACACGCGCCTCCCGCTGCAACAAAACGCGCGTCGTCTCACTACTACTAACCTCAAGAGCTCACGACACGCGCCTCCCGCTGCAACAAAACACGCGTCGTCTCACTGCTACTAGCCATTAGAGCTCACGACACGCGCCTCCCGCTGCAACAAAACACGCGCCGTCTCACTACTACTAACTATAAGAGCTCACGACACGCGCTCCCGCTGCAACAAAACGCGCGTCGTCTCACTACTACTAACCATAAGAGCTCACGACACGCGCCTGCCGCTGCAACAAAATACGCGTCGTCTCACTACTACTAACCATAAGAGCTCACGACACGCGCCTCCCACTGCAACAAAACACGCGCCGTCTCACTACTACTAACGATAAGAGCTCACGACACGCGCCTCCCGCTGCAACAAAACACGCGTCGTCTCACTACTACTAACCATAAGAGCTCACGACACGCGCCTCCCGCTGCAACAAAACACGCGCCGTCTCACTACTACTAACCATTAGAGCTCACGACACGCGCCTCCCGTTGCAACAAAACACGCGCCGTCTCACTACTACTAACCGTAAGAGGTCACGACACGCGCCTCCCGCTGCAACAAAACACGCGCCGTCTCACTACTACTAATCTAAAGAGCTCACGACACGCGCCTCCCGCTGCAACAAAACACGCGCCTCCCGCTGCAACAAAACACGCGTCGTCTCACTACTACTAACCATAAGAGCTCACGACACGCGCCTCCCGTTGCAACAAAACACGCGCCGTCGCACTACTACTAATCATAAGAGCTCACGACACACGCCTCCCGCGCAACAAAACACGAGCCGTCTCACTACTACTAACCGTAAGAGCTCACGACACGCGCCTCCCGCTGCAACAAAACACGCAACGTCTCACTACTAGTAATCATAAGAGCTCACGACACGCGCCTCCCGCTGCAACAAAACACGCGCCGTCTCACTACTACTAATCTTAAGAGCTCACGACACGCGCCTCCCGCTGCAACAACACACGTGTCGTCTCACTACTACTAACCATAAGAGCTCACGACACGCGCCTCCCGCTGCAACAAAACACGCGCCGTCTCACTACTACTAATCATTAGAGCTCACGACACGCGCCTCCCGCTGCAACAAAACAAGCGCCGTCTCACTACTACTAACCATAAGAGCTCACGACACGCGCCTCCCGCTGCAACAAAACACGCGTCGTCTCACTACTACTAACCATAAGAGCTCACGACACGCGCCTCACGCTGCAACAAAACACGCGCCGTCTCACTACTACTAACCATAAGAGCTCACGACACGCGCCTCCCGCTGCAACAAAACACGCGTCGTCTCACTACTACTAATCATTAGAGCTCACGACACGCGCCTCCCGCTGCAACAAAACACGCGCCGTCTCACTACTACTAACCATAAGAGCTCACGACACGCGCCTGCCGCTGCAACAAAACACGCGTCGTCTCACTACTACTAACCATAAGAGCTCACGACACGCGCCTCCCGCTGCAACAAAACACGCGTCGTCTCACTACTACTAACCATAAGAGCTCACGACACGCGCCTCCCGCTGCAACAAAACACGCGTCGTCTCACTACTACTAACCATAAGAGCTCACGACACGCGCCTCCCGCTGCAACAAAACACGCGCCGTCTCACTACTACTAACCATAAGAGCTCACGACACGCGCCTCCCGCTGCAACAAAACGCGCGTCGTCTCACTACTACTAACCACAAGAGCTCACGACACGCGCCTCCCGCTGCAACAAAACGCGCGTCGTCTCACTACTACTAACCTCAAGAGCTCACGACACGCGCCTCCCGCTGCAACAATACACGCGTCGTCTCACTACTACTTATCGCAAGAGGTCCCTTCAACCCCTTACCAAACGGATCCCAAATCACACAAGTCGGACACGTTCGATATTATCCCGTGTTTTTGTCGTCTTTGAGCATCTTATACCACTCTTTTATTTGTATTTTGCTCATACTCTCTTCCCCAAATTTTGGTCGCCTTCGCACAACTCTTTTCGATTTCCAAGCAAAACTTGAAGCAAATTCCTTGCTCCCATCATTTATTACGATAGCAAAATGTGACGAATGTACAAAACACTTTGTAAAAGACCGAATAAGATCAACGACCATGTATGGCGTGCGTAACACTATAAAATTCTCATATCTACCTAACATTTATTACTATAGTCTGTGTAGCGCACAAGGTTTCACTAGAGCCACTTCCATTGGATCTTTAATTGTAAATCTGCTCTAAACCGGACTACCGCAACTGAGGTGAAATCAGTCAGTACTACTCCGTGGCAACAGTGTCTTAGTAATCACACTACACAGTGTGTTGCTTTTTGCTGGTTTAGGAATCACTGAAGTCGAAGTGAAGCCGGGCACGTACGACGACCAGACGGGTACTGCAGAGGGCGAGGAGAGAGCTGGAATTAACTTCACGCATTTCTACACACAAAAAAGTCAGTGACCAGAATTTTTATTTTATTTTATTTGGCCTGAAGCGCGAAATGGCACTATACAGCCATCAGCTATTTATATAGATAATTGGCTTGGTACAAATGAGTAAAGCATTGTACAGATAAACAAATTTACAAGATTATCGGCGGAGACACAAGGATTTACCTAAAATAGTAAATGAATTTCAAATAAAAATTCGTGCAAAACACATACACGGACGTATGGAAATTCCTGTTCCACCTGAAGTCCATTGGAGTTGATGACTATAAAACAAGAGAATCGAGTGCTTCTTCTGGTTCAAATAAATTAGTTAAAAAGGTAACAATTCAACGCATAACTGCCAATTACTGGCAGACCTAACACATCACGTGTTCCATGAATGGCGCACGACACCGAGCCTGCTGGGTGAGTGGCCTCGCATTCGGGAGGTCGTGGATTCAAACCCCGTCCGGGCATCCAGATTTCGGTTTCCCATGGTTTCCCCAAATCGCTCCAGAAGATGCGGGGATGCTTCCTACAAAAGCCATGGCCGAAATCCTCCCCGTTTCTTGTCCCGCATCCTTTCCCGTCTCTAATCACCCCGACGTCGACGACGCGTAAAGCCATAATAAAAAATGTCACACGGCAGAAGAGCAAGTGTTGTGAAGCTGCCAAACAACATATTACAACGAAACAATACTACTCGAGGGAGGGGGAGAACATCATGTATACAATACACTCGACATTCAAGTAAAAACAGGTATGGAGCAGGGACAGACTGAAGTTGAACCACAAAAGTAAACGAAGAGCTTCAGGCACATTTCCACATGTTCTATCATTAAAAACAGGCATTTTGATGTAATGTTTATAGGTTAGGAAGTTTTTATTTAAAACAGTAAGTCAGTTTGAAGATTCTATTCTAACCGGGCAAGTTTGTGACGTCAGTAGGTACCAAGGACACACGCGTGTAGACAAAATATCGGATGGACACTAGAAAGGCACTTATTTAAACAGACAAATAAAATCTAACCTTGGAAATGTCTTGTCAAATACAAATAGACCTTACACTTCTGAATTAATAGACAAACCCTAAATATGTTTTTTAGAAAGTTAAAGAAATTCGACTTTTAGAATAATATAGATACAAAGTTGTAACTAGGACCAAATGAAAGCTTATCTTTATATATAAAGATGAATGTATGTTTGTTTGTTTGTTTGTTTGTTTGTTTTTCATACAAATCCACACTTTTCATCCGATCTCGATGAAACTTTGCACACTTATCCTTTGAAACAAGGAGAAAACTACTATCTACATTTGGTTGAAAAATTATCTGTATAAATAACACATGTTGTCTCATAACTTCGAAATACGGCGATAGACAGACACGTAGGATATGCACGTCTCCGTACCGTGTTTCCGTGTAGTGGACTGGCGGCTCAGTGGTTAAAGCGCTTGCTTACGAACGTCGTGGTCTCCGGTTCAAATCTACGTGGAGGCTAAGATTTTTAAAAATTGTTTTTTATCGTAAGAGTCAGGCCTGGGCCGTAGGTTATTGGGATTGAATGTTAAACTATAGATATTAGAAAGTTAGGGGTGCAATGCGAGGCAAATCGTAGATAGTCTTGTAGGTGTACACTTTTTTAGGTTATAATGATCCCTCAGGTGTTGTTCGCAGTCAGTGTGTGAGTGTGAACCACAGTAATATTATTATAAATACGGAAGTAAGTCTCTGTCTTTTTGTTACGTTTTGACGACTAAATGGCTATATCGTTGTGATGGAATTTTACAAGGAAATCAGTATACAGGGCACAGGATATTTTTTCCAGTATGATTAACAGTTGTGGTCACGAAATTTGGAGACCTTATCGAATGGTGACAGAAATATGTTGGAAATTGATTCTCTTCAAGAGACAGGTTCGACGGTACAATGATATAGTGATAGCTTTCCTGTCAAATTATTCCGACTCGATATTGTTTGGGACCAATCCTTCGTTACCAACAACTTTCTATATTTAATTCTGGCAAAAAAATTCTTAATCCACGCGTACGAAGTCGCGGGTACGAGCTAGTTTTAAATAAGGTAATAACATAATAACAGTTGGAAACCAAAAATATGTTTAAAGAATGAAAACAAGGGATCTTTTATGTTTAACCTTGAATTAAGTCACACGCGTGACAAAACCGAATTATAAAAGAAAGATTTGTTGAAAACAGAATACGGATAGTTGAAAAAAAAAGAGTGAAATTTAAAGAAGAATAGTAAAAACGCTATTAAAAACCAATTAAAACCATCATTACATAAGAAAGATAAGATTTTTCGAAATCTCAAGGAATCACTAGGAGAGTGGAAAGTAAAACGCAATAGGACAGATTTGAATATTGCATCCAAACGAAAACAGTCACAAATTAAACAGAAAATCAAAACAAATCATTTAATATAACTAACTTTACGAGGGACTAAATACTTTTTTAAAATTATAGACAGTTAAGAGAAATCGCCATCCCTCACATTTCAAATGAGGAAAGATTCAAGGAAGTTGCCACAGGCAAAAGTTCTTAGGATAATCCATTTTACAACGGAGCCAAGCTTCAGAAGAACCGAACGGAACTGATTATTCCGAGAATTGTATACCAGATGGACACAAACCCAAGACTACCCTACACGTCGTCCGTGATCAGGAGACAGCGGAGGCTTAGAAATCACCGTAATACCCGGCATAGAGAAAGCTTTGACGTTTAAAATTTTTTACAGTAGAGAAAAATTATTAGGTGATGAACTTCCAGACTATGAAACAGTTTCGCAATAAAGCTTTTGAACATTTCGTGGAAGTAAACTTTATTCATATTTACGAACTTTGGTGGACTTTGTAAATTTTATCTAAAAGCACGCCAATATTATTGTGGACTATGCTGTAATATCGTGCATCTTCAAGTACATTCAAACATGTAACCCAATACAGT
This sequence comes from Vandiemenella viatica, assembly GCA_031002005.1. NCBI lineage: Eukaryota > Metazoa > Arthropoda > Insecta > Orthoptera > Morabidae > Vandiemenella > Vandiemenella viatica. Next base: position 151,236,733 of record CM061918.1, read on the forward strand.
TTAGCTTCAAACTTATTAAGAATAAACTAAGAGAAAATGATTTTTGGATATTCTATTTCCATTAATAATAGACTGTCATCCAGTATTACCTTGCAGCGAAGAACTTTAGCAGAATATATACAAGAACTTGGGCGCCGATTCGGAAAAGAAATTAGCACAGACGGAATTTGGATAGGATCACGTTATGTAATATATTGACGGTCGGAGTTTACAATAGCTATCTCTACTCCTTTTTTTTTTTTTTTGTAACAATATAACAGAAACTGTGTGTTTCTGTGGCGACAATAGGGAAGATTTTCAGAAGATACTTGTATCCGAATCCATTTTAAATTCTATTAAAACGCCAGTCACTACAGCTTATTTAGGTTTATATGGATCTGTGTGCTGAGGAACAGAAAATCGAAACCCACTCCACGAAGTTAGGGTTTGGATTGCCTCCCCCTGGACACCCCTGCTGAGGGATAGGTTAGAGCGAGCTCGGTACAGGCTAGTCCTCGAGGCTAGACTAGACCCTGCGATCCGTCTGGTTCCGGTGGCTCCACCTGTCTTTCGGCTTCACGTTGCTGCGTTGTTTCTGAACGCGTTGCGAGCCTCCATCGTTTTGCCACTTCGTCTCCATAGGTTCACTTTTCTCCACGTTCCATAGTAGCGTTTTAATTTGTCCCTTTGTGTGCGAACGAGATTCCTTATTGAGACATAGTAACAAGTCTCAAAAAGGAATTAACACCAGAGGACGAGAAACAGAAAAGCGCGATGTCTGTTTGAGACTCGCTTCGACCAGTTGGAGAGTAACAGGCGGAGATCAACAGAGCCGAGTGGAGGTCACTGGGACGGTACGAGGCGACACGCGACCATATGGTTCATGGTTTGGTCCTAGCCACATTAGCAGCCCCATTTCATGAGACCTGCCCACTCCTATCCGCAATCTGTTCAAGGACCTCCAGACCTTCCAGTCCTCTGCGTGACCAGGTGCAAGCACAGTGGTCTTGGTATTTTACAACTCCACTTTTCAGTGAGACAATTAGTTCTTGCGATGTACTCCGAGGGCTTCTTCTGGACTTTAGCCTCCCGGCAGTACATGGCCTCGTTCTACTTCTGTCCTCTCCTTGTCCACAGCCACTTTTCTTCGGCTACTGGTTGGTGCTATCCTTGAAAGGTGATAAAGTCTTTCAACTCAGATACACTTTAGGCAGCCAGTGACCAGCCTACAGGTGTTATAGAGGGCCAAACCACGTGTTTGATGCGGCACGCATATTCTACAACAGAGTAATAAACGACATTTGCCGTTGTACGAACAATTCAAGGTTGGCTGCCTCACTGTGATCCAACCATTTTATGCTGTAAGTTGTTTCGTATGGAGATTTTCATTTTGTAGTTCATGCAGTGCTTTTTATATGTGAGAATTCTGTCCATTGTCACTCCCAGGTATTTTGTGGTGTTACATGTCTGTAGTTGAGCACCTGCTTAAATTACTTTCAATTTGCACAGTTTTTATTTTTTAGATGAAAGATACACATTATAGTTTTGCAGGGTTAGGTCTTGAGTGATTTTCCCTACAACAGCTTGATAGGCATTCAAGGGTAACAGACAAGTTTCTATTACTATGGCTGATCAATTAAATATATGTTGAAAAGGACTGGGGCCAATACACTTCCTAGAGAAAGACTATTTTTCTATACCGTCCATCGGATGCGCTGCCCTCAAAAGTCGATGAAAAACTACCTCTCGGGAGAAGAGTAGCGATGGGCTTGGTTAATCCAGTGACCTTGTCAAACAGTAGTTAGCGATTGACAGTATCGCACACTGCTGACAGATCTACAAAGACAGCAAAGAGATTAGCCACCCACAATTTTGTGAATTGCAGCGTATATATGTAGAGGTAGAAGACCACGCCCGTGGCCTTATGGGTCTATAAGCTGAGTTAGGCTCAGCAAGTGTCCAGTACAACTTCTACCAGGACGAAAGTCAGCTTGCTGCGGTATAAGTTTTGGATCAATAATATGCTGGGTGCGATTCGGAAGTAATCGTTCAAACATTTTGTAAGGGTGGCTCAAAAGCACCATCAGTCTAAAATTTTTAGGATCATTCCATAGTTTTGAAGATTTCAGCAGGGCAATCATTCTAGTCGTGCACCATACCTTCAGAATTTTATGTGTGTTCATGCATTTACTGAAAAGCAATAGAACCCCGGAGTATCTAACCTATTCTGATCAGATGTCATCCAGGCCTGCCAACTTCCCTGTTTTCACTCCTGGATAACCCTGTCCAGTTCCGACATACTAAAGGGCTCGGTGAGATTGCTCCTCTCTTCCTGTGAGTTTTCCTTTGTATTTTAGATGATTTACTCTTGTGAATTGTCTTCCTGTTCATGAGCCGCTGGTGCGCAATCCAATTTGCATTTATGTTGGAGTGTCCGGTGATATTCGACGGATAATAGAGGCGTTTCAGTTGCCAGGTCCGGCTCTTTTAATGTCTTGATCCAGCGATCTCTTTTTGCTGCACTTAGAGCATGGTTTTCCCAGATCGCTCCATGCGAATGCTGGGATGGTTCCTCACAATAGCCCATGGGCGCCTCCTACCATATCCAGTATATCCCTTCCAAACCATTACCTTCCCGGATAGGTGCAATGCATCCTCCGCCACACACTTTTAGTGAATCGTGGAGTAATAGTAATAGTAGAGTTAAGTTAATTGCCATATTTCACGGTTTCTTCGCCAAAGGGATCATCTTTGAACAATGATTTATAATCTACGAACTGGGCGGCTAGATCTGAGGTGAGACTCGAGATGTATAATAATCTGCAACCAGAGGAGAGCACTTTATCACAGTTTCAGTGAATTTATTATATGACTTGCTATTACCAGCGACATAGAATTCAATTGGCAGAACTGGTTATAGAAAGCTGTTAGTAGCATATGATTTGTCCCAAACAACACCGGGTCGGCTTAATACGACAGGAAAGCCATCACTATATCATTCTACCGTCGAACCTGTCTCATGAATAGAATCAATTTCCAACACATTTAAAAACAGTAAAACCAACGAAGGTGTGGGGATGTGGGGGAGGTGGGAGCAATGTACTGAGAGCATCTTTATTTCAACCTGGTCTTTTCTTCTTTCTTCAGCATGGCATCAGATTCTTGGGTTCTAATAACTTTAGCTGGTCGTGTTCTAGAGATAAATCTTAAGCCAGGTTTACGCCCGTAAGGCATGTCAAAGAAGAAGACAAAATAAACTGGTGCCATACACAAAGTAATAGTACAGTGCAGAGGAAGTCGACATCTATACTAAGTAATAAGTTTTGTCTCTAAACGAAGTTTATTAACACATTACTAAGCAATCAACACTCACAGGCTGCGCGAGAAGCACAGCTTTAGCAACCGACGTAACATTATAGAATAACATACGCATCCGTCTGTCTGTCGCCATTCCACAAGTTCTCAAAATTTAGTGACTATAAATGTTATCCATACCGAAAAAAATGTTCTGTGTCCTTTCTACAGATACAAAGAATTTCTTTGTCAAATTCGGTATAGCCATTTAGTCGACAAAACGTAAGAGAAAGAAAGAAACCTACTTCCGCTTTTATAATATTATTAGTACAGATCACACACACTCCGACTGCGAGAGACAACGCTTGAGTGACCAATATTGCGTAAAATAGTAAGTTACACCTGCAGCATTGTTAGACGATTTGCCACACACTGCACCCCTACATTTGTGGTATCTACAGTTTATATTGGAATCCAAAGGACTGACCGTCCAGGCGTGGCTCATACGATTAAAAACAATTCTGAACCGCAGATCACGATCCAAACAATAGTAGCCAATCGCATTAAGCACTGAGCTACCAGACCGCTGTACTGGAAGGTATCCAATGCGTCTGTCTATCGCCGTATCTGTAATTTTTCAAAAATACTTGACAATGTGTATTATTGGTACAGAAAGAAGCCCATCCTAATGCCAAGTAGCATCTCCTTGTCAAACTTCATTATAATCGGATGAGCCGCTTAGCCCAATAAGCAGGCAGAGTTACTTTCGCATTTATAATATTAGTATAGATTCTGATATTTGTTCAATAGTAGACAGAGCAGCATCCAATATTTCTGTGAACTTTGACCAGAGGGCTCTCTTGAGGTAATACCTTGTGTGGAAACGAACTCTTTGGGGCCTCACTGCCGCAAACACTTTGTACATTATTGGTGTGTCCAGCGTCCTTGGTTTTGGCCTACAGATGGACTTCACACATTGCTGGCTAATTGGCTGGTGCGGTTACTGCGGAATATAAGATCAGGGTGAATCCCCGTATCCATCCACCACTGCTGAAGGATGCTAGTGGTTTGGGATCATGTACGAAAGTAAGCTGATTTACCTCTGCCCATTCTTCCACTGCAGTGGCATTCTCGTCGTCAGTCAGCGGCGGCCCTAGAGATAGTGGCAACACTTTCTAATCAAATATTTATAAAAGCGAATTCTGTAATATACGATAACTTAAGACACATAGGGAAAATATTGAACATCAGTGAACTGTTTCGCTGTCGTGGAGACAGATGTCTCAAGTAGCGCATGCGCTCTTCCGTTTTCGGGGGAATATGCGAGGGAGGGGGGCGCTCTGCCAGTGCCGGCTGCTGTCACGTTTCTTCTCTCTGGGCAGCGGGTTCACACGCGGGCTCTCGAACATTAAAGTTGGAGAGCGCAGAGCAGCTGCCATTTTGTCACATTCAGTCATATACCCTATAACAGTGTTTCTCAACCTGAGATACGCTGGCAGAATATTATAAAATTTTGATACTGTATCCGTACTGTATGAGGCTTTAAGCCCAACTTTTTAAAAGCCTTGCATATATCAATGACCAAGCAGAAATCGGAGATTCCCAGGATGAGGATACAATAGCAGTTTCTACAATAGTATATTCATATCCAAGAGGCATCAAAATGAGCGTCGTTGGTATAGGGTTTAGGTAAATGACCGTTTTCTGAGGGTTTTAAATAGGTGTGAGGAACCATGGCATGTGGTATTACATAAGAGTGGTGAAGTAAACAAAAATTAAAAGGTTTACGGTCTAGCAGATGGTGGTATGGTGTAGCGTCCAGCCTGTAGTAACATTATTTACTAGCTTCGAGCCCGTCAAAAATGACGGTTTGAATGTCATATTCTGAAAGTTCTTTTTTTTTTTGCAGATGGTTTATTATACAGAATTGTTATTACATAATGCTAATGGCCTTGATTTCGTAATTTAATTTAATTGCAATGGAGTACATGCTCCGGTGGCAATTACCCTACACACCCAACTTCCCCCTATCCTGCACCCAACTACAATTGCCCTCTACAAATTTTAATTTTAAATTCTTTTAACGTTTTCTGTAAGTTATTCATCATTTCCCTTGGTAACTCATTCCAATCACTGACACCCTTACCTAAAAAAGAAAATCTTTTCACATCCTTGTGCCTGAAAACGAGGGTGTGGGAAGATTTTCTGTTTTGTAATGTTCTACATATTTCATTTGCTGTTCCCATAGCAATACAGTAGTAACTTCTACTGAATTCATAACAACAGAAGTATTGAACCAATAAAATCAACAACAACAAAAAAAATTAGGAATGCCGAAAACTTTTGCTATCCATGTAAAATTAGTTTTATTCCTGGTCCAGGTACAGTACAGCACGATGCGTATGTAACTACTTTCACCCACATTAATTAATACCTTCGGTAACATGGCGCTTATGAAAGCAGTTTAATTGGTTTGTAAAACTCTTTTCAGAGTGAATTATGCTGTAACAAAATGTGTCAGAGGGGATTCTGGTCAACTTAACCACAACCTCCACTAATATTGCTTTCGAAAATCATAGCTTTTATTACCCTCATATGAATAACGACGGGCGTCACCCGTGGTGTTTGTAGGAATTTATTCAGGAAAAGCTTGTAGGGGAAAATGAATAACGATCGGGTCTACTGGAGATCGCGATGCCGCCAAAATAACATTCAGAAATGACGTCATTATACTGCTGTAGTCAATCGCAAAACATATTATTTTCAAGCAGTAATTCCGTTGTAATACAGCCTGTAGGCTACCATTATTTTCAAGCAGAAATTATGTTGTAATACATCCTGGACCGGCATAATACAGTTAAATGTACTTCGGAAAATATTTCTAGAGGATTCTTGCGTTTAACCACGGCAATTCCTGGCGGAATCGCGATCTCCAGTAATCCCGATTTATTTACTTTTTTTTACTTTAAATGACGGAAAGTATAATATCAAAAACGGATAACTGTCATTTATCTGAATGATATATTTCGCGATTCGTACATTTCGTGTAAACTTTCTCCGAGTTTTTAATAAACTTCATTGTTTCTTATCTTCTGCCAAAAAATTCTTAGGTTATGTTTTAACCTAGTACTTATAACTGATACAGGTAATATAACATAAACATAGAATACCCTTCTCCTTACATGAATTATTGCACCTGGTTGTCGTAGATAAATGAAAAGCAATATGTAAATTTAAACGAACGTACTAATTGTAACTTTGTGACATATAATTGCCTCGCAGTAATTTTTCCCCCTGCTCTCAGTATTTCTAATATCTCTGCTCACTGCTATTATGCGGCAATAATATCGTTGTTGAATTGCGAGTGTCACATCGCTTATACAGTAAATAGTCATATCCTTGACGATTTAAATCTAATAAAAAAGTTATCTTAAATTCCATTTAATAGCTAACACATTTATCAAAAACTAAGGGTATCATAAATAAGGGAGCGTGCATTAACCACGTAGCTACATTTTGGCCTCCTGTGAACCCCCTCTCCCCCTCACGTAGCCCTATGTGGCTTTTGCCTCTAACCCCCCCCCCCCCCGTAGCTTTTTTCGCTTTTGATTGCAGAAGACTTTTGTACCGTTTTCTCTTGTCAGACTATTGTAAATTACATACGGAGATAATTAACTGAGGGAAAAAGATATTCACATGCTGTTGTGAGTTCTATTCCTCATTTTAACTGCGAAAAATTTTATGAAAGGAAAGCTACATGGCCGGGCTCGGAACCACCCCCCCCCTCCCCCCACGTAGCCTTCCAGCCAACCCCTCCCCCCCCCCCTAGACCGAGCCACGTAGTTTGTGCACAGTCCCTAATGGTAGTAGGAATTTATTCTGGAAAAGCTTATAAGGAGAAACGAATAAGTCATTTTTAATATCTTTCGTTGTAGGTATACGTTACTCTGGTTAGATTATCAGAGTAATTGGTAAGGATTTTTCATAAACAAATGCATTTTGCTTTAGATGACGGACACTATAATTTCGAAAACGGATAACTGTTATTTATTTGACTGATACTATTCGCATTACGTTTCTCCGAGTTTTTAATAAACGGATTGCTCCGCGCGCATCGATATTTATACCCTCCGACCCCGCCCTCCCACTCCCGCCGGGACGCTCCGATGGCGGTGGTGGGGGCGGTGCGTTACCGTGCGTCGAGCAGTGTCCATCAGTCTCTGCGCCACCTCCGCCGCGCACAGTGCCTCGGCTCTGGGGTTTGCGGAGCAGCTTCAGTGCTGGGTTCCAAGCCTGGCTTAGTTGGAACCCGTTGTCTTTGTTTATGAGGTTACTCCGTAGCCGGATCTCGATGGCTTCCTTGTACACACAGTCCCAGAAGTGAGATGTGTTTCTCAGAACCTCGGTGTCCTCATATTTAATATTATGCCGTGTCTCAAGACAGTGTTCAGCAACTGCGGATTTTGACGGCTGCTGTAGTTCGGTGTGGCGTTTATGTTCCCTACACCGTTCTTCGATCGTGCGAATAGTCTGCCCGACGTATGCTTTTCCACACTCGCACGGTATGTGGTATACGCCAGGTTTCCTGAGACCCAAGTCATCTTTAACCGAGCCAAGTAGGGCCTTAATCTTGGCCGGCGGGCGGTACACGCACTTGATGTTTTGTCGGCGTAGAATTCTGCCAATTTTGCTTGATACATTACCGGCGTACGGGATGAAGGCTGTGGCTCTTGGCTTGTCCTGTTCCTCAGTTGGTTCTTGCGAGGTCTTCCGCCTGAAGGCGCGCCGAATTTGGCGGTTGTCGTAGCCATTACTCTGGAACACGTTCTTGAGATGTGTTAGTTCAGCAGACAAGCTGTCTTTGTCAGAAATCACACGTGCTCTGGGAACCAGTGTATTTAGCACTCCTTCCCTCTGTGACGGGTGGTGGCAGCTGGTGGCATGTAAATACTGGTCCGTATGAGTAGCCTTCCGGTAAACACTGTGCCCTAATGTACCATCCGGTCTTCTCTTTACCAGTACATCCAAAAATGGTAGTTGGCCGTTCTGTTCCACCTCCATAGTGAATTGTATCTGGCTGTGGATGGAGTTCAGGTGTTGCAGGAAAGATTGAAGTTCTTCTTTTCCATGTGGCCAGACGACAAATGTGTCATCAACATATCTGTAGAACACCGTTGGTTTTAACTGTGCCGATTCCAGTGCTTCATCCTCAAAGTGCTCCATGTACATGTTGGCAACCACAGGTGACATAGCTACCCCATCCGTTTGTTCATAATACTGTCCATCGAAGAGAAAATATGTGGATGTTAGGACAAAGCTGAACAGTTTTGTGAGCTCAGGCCCAAATTTTCGCCAATCAGTTCCAGTGATTCCTTGAGGGGAACTCTGGTGAATAGTGACACTACGTCGAAACTGACCATGAGATCAGAGTCGGACAGTCTTAGTTGTTGCAGTTTTTCGACGAATTGAGCTGAGTTCTTGATGTGGTGCTCACATTTTCCAACTGATGGACTCAAGACTGACGTCAGGTAATTTGGCCAGACCATACGTGGGCGCACCTATTGTGCTTACTATGGGCCTCATGGGCAAGCCCGGCTTCTGCACTTTCGGCAGTCCATAGAGCCTAGGTGGTGCGGCAGCACGAGGACGAAGTTTCTTGGCTGTATCGTCTGGTACGGAATTTCGCAGAAGTTCAATCGTTTTCCTTTGTATCCTGCTGGTGGGATCGGACACCATCTTCCTGTAAGCTGCGTCGTCAAGTAATTTGTACATCTTCTCCTTGTATTCTGCAGCTTGTAGTAGGACGGTTATATTCCCTTTGTCAGCTGGAAGGACGACTATTTCAGGATCTTCTCGCAGAGAACGCAGCGCGTCTCTTTCCTGTCTGGAGATGTTGTTCCTCGGAGTAGCGGTCCTCGTGAGAGTACGGCATGTCTCACGACGTATTTCCTCCGCTACAGCTGATGGTAGGCTGTAGGTGACCTGTTCGATGCCGCTGATGAAGTCAGCGATTGGTAAAGCTGCTGGTGTTGGTGCAAAGTTTAGTCTTTTTTCAAGGACTGATAAGGCCGCATCCTTGGGTCTCAGGAAACCTGGCGTATACCACATACCGTGCGAGTGTGGAAAAGCATACGTCGGGCAGACTATTCGCACGATCGAAGAACGGTGTAGGGAACATAAACGCCACACCGAACTACAGCAGCCGTCAAAATCCGCAGTTGCTGAACACTGTCTTGAGACACGGCATAATATTAAATATGAGGACACCGAGGTTCTGAGAAACACATCTCACTTCTGGGACTGTGTGTACAAGGAAGCCATCGAGATCCGGCTACGGAGTAACCTCATAAACAAAGACAACGGGTTCCAACTAAGCCAGGCTTGGAACCCAGCACTGAAGCTGCTCCGCAAACCCCAGAGCCGAGGCACTGTGCGCGGCGGAGGTGGCGCAGAGACTGATGGACACTGCTCGACGCACGGTAACGCACCGCCCCCACCACCGCCATCGGAGCGTCCCGGCGGGAGTGGGAGGGCGGGGTCGGAGGGTATAAATATCGATGCGCGCGGAGCAATCCAGCAGTCGCGTCCTGGACTGCGTTCCTCACGCCGACCACTGGACGCTACCTGAAGATGATGGCACGGTACGCCATCGAAAATTCGTACATCTACGACCAAATGACCCGGCTGCACGCCCGAGAGATCTTCAAACAAACTTCATTGTTTCTTATCGTCTGCCAAAAAATTGTTAGGTTATGGTTTAACCTAGTCCTTATAACCGATACAGATAAAATAGCATAAATATTGAATCCACTTCTCCTTACATGAATTTCTGCGTCAAGTTGTAAATAAACAAAAAGCAAGATGATAGAATGTATGTAATATGGTGGCCGTTGATTGGCGAGTGAAGGCTGGCACGCGACCGTTCTCTAGCCAATAGCTATAGTAGCTATAGACGGCGTACACAGACTCCAAATTAGCATTTAGTTTGTAAATATTAAGAGTCTGGTAAACATGTAGTTAACTTTTAGTAGTTCACTTCCAGTTTCATAAGTGTTTTCGTATGAATTCAAAACATGGTTTTAGATTTATTATGTTGTAGTGGTACTATAAAATATGTCCCACATGTTAATACTATACACACAGGTAAAAAATTAGTTCCATGTAAGTTAGTGACTGCAGCATTATTTTTGCCAATTTACTGTCCTTGGGTTGAAAAAGGTTGATAAATGCTGTCCTAGAAGCTGTCAATGTGAGGGTAGAATACTGTTTCTATTCCTTAATTACTTTCAAGCAGAATTACACAAGTTTAAGAATGCACGTAACAGGAAACGGCTCTCAAACGAAATGTGTTCCACTGTCGTGGTCATCGAAGGCAGTGCCGGCTTAAGAAAGCATGGGGTCCAAGGCACCCAACATTTTTGGGATCCTCTGTCTTTCTGAATAAAATTATCTGTTTTATATATACAAAGAAGAGATAACTAATTGAATTGATCATATTTTTGTATTCAATTAAACAAAGAAATTTTACAATTTATGATATTTTGAAAATAACTTATTTATCGTATACTACAATGAAACCAAAAAATTAATTTTCATGCTTTTTATATTACTTTGTTTTATTTTGGATGATTTTTTTTTATTAAATGAAAAAAGTTAACTATCAGGGGGCCTTTAAAGATTGTGGTCTCCAAGCTTGTGCCGTCATGCGTATTGGGTAAACTCGTCGGTTTTTGGCTAAACAGTCATTCTTTACCTTTTCGTCAATTTTAAAGCATTCCTTTAATCCCACGCAGGTAATGAGACTTACACACGTTGTAAATTTTTATGTTGGGAGGTTCTTAGTGAACTCTGAGCTGTTCTTCCAGGCACCTTTCACTTCTATAGTGAAGATCATTTCAGTGTCACTACCTGAGCAAATCTCTTCGGCCGCCACTAACCAGAGTCATAACTCCCGCGGTGCAATGGGAGTAGAAATCACCGATAACAGTCCGTAGGTATTGAAAGATAGTATGACAACGAATTCATTACATGGTGGTTAATATAAAAATTAGATTGTGCAGTTTTTGAGTTCGATGGTGAGCACTTTGACGTCGTTCTCTTCTGTGAAGGCCGTGGACAGGATTTGAACATCAGGTCGGACGAACACGGCGATTCCGTATTTATGATGAGCTCTCTCAATAACTCGGAGCATTCCATTTATTTCACTACTTCTGTGTGTCTGTCCCTTGTATATATGAAATATGGCATTTTTGTCGATTACATAGATCTTATAGCTGTTCCTCGTTGGCTGATGTCAGTGTTAATAGAGACAATTATTAGCTGTAGCCCTGGTATGCGCTCGAACATTATACCGTTGCCCAGGGATCACCCCGTTGCTTCTGATACAGTTTCCAAATCGCAGTCTTCGTAGAGGCACCTGTCATGATCTAAAGCACATAATTAAGAAGCTTGTGTAAATTGTTCTCGGAGCTCCCACCGGGCAAGTGCGACACTTTAATGCAACATCCGAAGGCGGTCTCCGATGTCATCTTCCGGCGAAGAATCGGGCATCAAGATCGTAGCAGAACTCACCCAACTGTCTCAGAGGTCCTCCCCCCCCCCAGTCCCTGCCCACGAGAGTAAACCCTTCATTCCCCTCCGCCCAGTCTCTTCTTTCAAAAGTTTCATCTTAATGTATCCGATGGACTCATTTAACGGACTGGCGCCTGGATGCATATTATACATAACTCCTTACTCCAGTGATCATCTTTAGTAATTATACACAGTAATTTAGTAACTGCGCAGAGGCGTGCAGAGGATTACCACCTTGCTCCAGCTGTGGCTTAATATTAGGTCCGTCACGCTGGATACCGCGCTCGCTGCGAGCAGGTGATTGGGGTTTATCTTCCAAGGGATGTGCCCAGACACTGCTGGGTCGCAGACCAAGGCCGTGCGCCCCCCCCCCCCCCAGACGGAGCTGGCAAGCTGAGGAGCACGGCAAGCAACGCTACGAGGGGCTGGTGTGCGTCCCAGGGGACCATACGAAATGATCAGCCGACCCTCGCCAAGATTGTAATCAACATGCTAGTCCCCTAGTGGACCCAACCAAATAAGGACTCCAAGTCCCCGCAGAAAACCCATAACCCCATAATCAAATAGAATTTTTTTTTAAATCCCCAAATACAAAATTGATGTAATAAAATGATGCAAATAAAGATATACCACAAAAATGTCCTGATCCGATAGCCGTCCCTGGCCTTCAGCCAGGGTAATGAAAGATACGAAAACAAAAACGCTCTCCTTTTGTTTGTTATAAAACTGTCCAAGACTAGGCAGGCCCGGTTTCTGACCTCACAGTTCACTGTACCTCTGATGCCATTGTTCAATCACATACCCGATTTCCAGAAGAACGAACACTTGTCCAATACTTTCACATTCCATTACGTGCTTGGTGACGGCCGATTTCTCCACCTGGAAAAGTCGGATATTGCGTTCGTGCTCAGCAATGCGAGGCTTAATAGCGCATATAGCCAGACCGATATAAATTAAACCTTAATCGTACTCCGTCCGGCGGAGCCAGTCATGAATTTTGCCAGGAGAGAATATGCTTCTAATTCCATCTCGGGCCAGTATCCTGTCTATTTTCGCGGATATGTTACCCAAGTGTGGGATGAAGTCCAGCTCTGGCTCTACTGGACGATTTGGTGCGTTTTTTCCGAACTTCCCGCTGTGTCAGTTGATCAGGATATCGATCCCTGTTAAAGGCAAGATGAAGGTTTCGCCGGCAGGATGTGAGAGTCGGAAAGTTTCCTCGCTCGGTGCACCAATGTGTACAACACCGTGTGCGGGACGGTGGAATCTGCTTGCATGTAAGCAGTGGTCGTGTGCGGCCTCTGCAGGATAACAATGTCGAGGAAAGGCTAGCCACCTTTCTCCTATACACTCCCCGTGAGTCGGATGTTCGGGTAAATTCCATTAAAATGGTCGAGGAATTCAGAAACAGTATGGATACCATGTGGTATCGTCTACATAGCGGTAACAACATATCGGCCTTTTACTGCTTTCACCTCGAAGTCCTCCACGAACAGACTGATAATTACAGGCGATAATAACTAACCGACTGAAGCAGGCCTAGCGATCAGCGCGGTAGTGACGGAGCGAGGTGGAGGGGGGTCGCTGGTCGCTGTGCTGCCGCGTCGACGCCAAGAACAGACCTGAAGGTGGCGGCAGCGACCGCCGTCGAAACCTGGTCTTTCAGCATAATCGCCATGCCGGGCCTATCACTAGTTGATTTCTTGTATAGTCTCTGTCGCCTCTTGTTCATTCGTAGCTGGTAAGGCGAGAGCTCTGTGCGTCGCAAGAAGCTGCCACTTGCTATTTTGGTGATAGGTTTTCCAGGTTTCAAAACAGAGATTCTCTAAGACTTTTTGAATTCAAGTGAAAGTTTCAAATTTGTAGCAAAAAGGTCACGTGGTTTCTACAGCTTCGCGGAGGTAGAGCTCGGCATTACCACTACAACCGTCGGGTCAGCGCCACGCTCCGACAGTGTTTTACCTCCTGCGCAGTTTCCTCCACGGTACTCATCGGATAGCAGGCCCAGTGGCTCTGGGGAGTCTTTCCGGACGTTCAACATCGAGGAAAAATCCTCGGCTTTATCGGGGGACCAGCCAGGATGTCTCGTATCAAACTGATCGACTTTACGTGATTCAATATTGTGAAAGGACAATCGTATTTTCAGAGCAGAGGTGTCTTTCTCTGGTAGCCTGTCAACTTGTTCACTGTGAAGAGTGCACTAACCCAGTCAGGGGCGGCAGACTCGGGCACACCCGCTTTCACTGCAGCTTACAAAAACGATCCTCACAGTGACCTCATTCGCAACAAAGATTGAATGAAGATTTGTGTCTCGTACCAATCCCGCAAACGCGAGTCTATACTCGCCGTGGCTGCCCGTAGGGCGTGTATTCCTCCACGATACTCGTCGCCTCTGAACACTGCTCACAGAAGACAAGCGCCAACCAGATGAAGTTCGCCGGGGGTGCAAGCAGAAGGCTTGACGCTAGCCTCTACCGGGGAGGTTTATATAACAGTCCCTCATATCACTGAGATTCAAGTTGTTGGCACCCGACAGTTTGGATAAAATCAATGAACGTGATTTACATTCCGCGCGAAAATGCCTTCAAAAGGCCTTATATTCTTTGCCTACATTCCTCTTATCACTGTACCGACCTCAGCATTCAAAAGCCGTAAAACCAAAAACGGAGATTATCATCAAACAGGTGAAGGGTAGAGTACTCACCATGACGACATTGAAAATTCACTTTGTCATCGTTAGCTGAAAAGACCAGAACAAACTGATCCTTTGTAGCCATTAATAATGACGACAACAATAACCAGAGAGGTTAGTGTAAACACACTACTGCTGAGGCCACAATAAATCTTCACGTCTAGCGCGCCAAAATAATACGCGTTAAAAAGAGTGGATATACTTAATGTTTACGATAAACATCGCGTTATTTCACGATGGACGTTGAAGCTGATTTGGCGTGTTATACGAGTGTCGATAATTATTTTATGAATTTAAGAAACATTCTCTGCCTTCAATACGGTGTCGCCTCGTCGACGTCATTAGAGGTGGGAAAGGACTGGTGAAAGAAACGGGAAGGAATTCCGCCATGGCCTTTTTAAAGGAGCCATCGCGGAATTTGCCTGGAGTGATTTGGGGAAACCGTGGATAAACCAAATCTGGGATTCGAATCCATGTCGTCTCCAATGCGAGGCCAGTGGTATTGGCTACGATATTGGTTGGACGAAGCTACGTAGTGTCGTCGTGTGAAAATCAAGGAGACCTGCATCAGATGTAACTGATGGAGGTCTCGAGGAACCATTCCAGAACTCTCCTGCGGTGATTTAAGCTGCGTGTGGGAAGTCATCGAGTAGCTGGGTGGCTGCACCGGGACCTCTCGGACCTGCGTACCGGCGGTCCGGGCGCGGCTTCCCGCAACCACCTAGCCCAGCAAACTAACACCGAGGACTATGTGTATGTTATTAACAGCTGGACCATACTATATTGTGCCATTATAAGATACCTGAAAGCGTGTTTTGAATTCCTGAGGACTATTAAAAGCTAGTTACATGTTGACCAGACGCAGTGCCGGATGTAGAGGAGGGACGACAAACTGCGGCACCTGCCCCGCGCGGCAGCTCCAGGGGGACGGCAAAATCGCGTTAGAAGAGGCAAATGTCAACAATCTGACAGGCAAACTAATGTTGGAATGGGCGGCAACCTCTCAGTTTTTGCTACGGGTCGGAAAATTCCTAGATTCACCACAGAACATGCTTTAATTTTTAATTACCAAATGAATAATAATGTTACTGTAGGCTAGATAATACTGTACCACCATCCTACATGCACAATATACAGCAAAAGAAACGAGACGCGACAACTGTTGCTGTTGTTTATCTGTACTTTACCGCTCTCATGTTACCAACCCTACCAACTCAGTGGTCCCTCGCACCTACAAGACCCTCAGGAAGGGATGATCATCCCTAAACGGACGGCGCTCTGCGATGCCATGCTCTCCTATCCCCATATCCTGCAAATGCTAGGTTTGTGTCCGCCCACTGAAACATTCGTACGAGTATTTACAAAGTTGTGTTTATAACACACGCTGATCAGCCAGAACATTATGACTACCTGCCTACTATCGATATAAACCCGTCCAGGCGATAGCAGCGTCACCCGACGAGGAATGACTGCTAGTCAGACACACGCACGGTGCATGTAGTATCAGTGAGCGTGCTATCCGTGTTTAGAATGGGGAAGACACGCGATCTATCTGAGTTTGACTGAGGGCAGATTCTCATGGCCCGGAGGCTCGGCACGAGTATTTAGGAAACTGCACGACTTATCGGGTGTTCGTGTAGTAATGTGGTGAATGTCTTCAACAAGTGGCGAAACTAAGGTGAAACCACGTCCAAACGTCGAGGGGTTGGGCGGCCACCCCTCATTACAGATGTCGGACGTCGTAGGCTGGGCAGACTGGTAAAACAGGACAGGCGGCGAACTGTGGCGGAACTAACATCAGACGATAATGATGGGCAGAGTGCAAGTGTGTCTGAACACAAAGTGCACCGAACACTCCTAGCGATGGGCCTCCGCAGCCGAGGACCCATTCTTGTGCCAATGTTAACACCACGACATCGGCAACTACGACTGAAATGGGAACGTGACCATCGTCACTGGACATTGGCGCAGGGGCAGAGCGTTGCATGGTCTGATGAATCCCGATACTTATTCATGATGCCTATAGGAGGGTGCAAATCCGTCGTTTTCCAGGGGAACAGCTTCTTGACAACTGTACTGCGGGATGGAGACAAACTGACGGCGGCTCAATTATGCTCTGGATAACATTCACGTGGGCATCCATGGGTAGTGCCGATTCGATACAAGTAAATACGAGTAAGTACTCGATATTTTGTTTCGATACTGAGTACTTTTTGTATTCGAATTACTTCATTCGATACTTACTCGGTATCGGAAGAAAAGTACTTGTATCGAATCGAAAGTATCGAAACGCACCCGGTGTTAAATTCTAAACGAATCAACCCTGGTATGCGACTCAACCGCACCTGCCAAATTAATTTCCCGCTAACGTCAAGTTGGTGGCATTGAAAATAAGGCAAAATCAGTCTCAGAATGGACAACTGCCACAAGCAATCTAATCTCAAAGAGATTGTCTTAGGTCCCTATTTCATTTTAATAAAGTCGTAGTTGATATTTTGATATGGCTGGCCAGTGGTCGCAAAGAGATAGCCCACAGCCGCAGTGACAAACTTGTCAAACACTAACGTCTCTAAAAAGCCAATTTCAGAATGGGAAGAAATGAAATTTATATTTCCCTGTCCATACAAAAACGCAAAACAAAAATCTTATTGTTCCAGCAACGTCAGTGTCGAGTGAATGTTTGTTTTCTAAGGCGACGGAAATAATGACAAACAAAGGAAGCAATGTGTCCCCCAAATATTAGAAACAATTGCCATTTTGGGAAAACTTCCAAAAGAGTTTTGTTTAAAAGTGTTAAAATTATAATAAATAAATATTTAAAGATAAGACAAAACCTTCAATGTTTGTTTAGAATTTGTTTTAATATAATTTTAATAAATAAATAAAAGTATTTACTTTGTGTCATTTGATATAATTACATTGGGCAAATAAAATAAATAATTTAGTAAAATGTCAAGTATATTCTTACATTTCGACATTATTTAAAGAAAGTATCGATATTAGTAAGGATCGATACTTTTGCAGTACTCATATGAGTAAGTATCGTAAGACAATTTGAGTAGGTATCGATACTTTGACGGTAATGGAACATCACTATCCATGGGTCCAGTGCAGCTCGTGCAAGGCACCATGACGGCCAATAAGTATCGTACAACACCAAGTTTCCCAACGACAGTGGCATTTCTCAACAAGATAATGCGCCACGTCACAAGGCCAGGAGTGTGATGGAGTGGTTCGAGGAACACAGTGGCGAGTTGCAATCGACGTGCTGGCCCCCAACTCGCCAGATCTGAACTCGATCGAACACATCTGGGATGTGATTGAACGAGGGGTCGGAACTCATGGCCCCCCTCCCCAGTATTAGGTGACTTGTGTGTGCAGATGTGGTGCCAACTCCCTCCAGCGACCTACCAAGGCCTCATTGCTTCCATGCCAAGACGCGTCGCCGCTGTTAAGGTCGGGCCACACTAGACCGAGCCGAGCCCGCACCGTCACCGCACCGACACTCGGCCGAGTGTCGGCTCGCCCCCCTCGCGTCCACACTGGTCCGTAGCTCGTCCGTGTGCCGGACGGGTTCCCACTCGGACTTCAGTCTCCTTTAACGTATACACTTGGCTGTTTCACGGAATTAATGTTAAAAAATTACCTTAAAAGTGATTTAGGTATCATAGCTGCGGCTACCACCCGTACTTTATTATAGAGTACTGTACTTTATAATCTACGAAAGTAATAAAGTAGGTTAAAATACTTTTTTTGTCTGACTCCTTTTATCTCCTAATTGTTTGATCTCTTATGCACAAAAATAGCTGTTTTAACAAATGGTCGTCACACAGTATTGAAAGATTTTCGTGTATCTCTATATAGTCACGACTGAATGTCAAGCGTCACTCACTTCACATTTAACGTGTTTGTTTTGGTTGAGGTTCTTTTTCGAGTCACTCAATATTTTTTTTAACAAAAAATAATAAGATTATTATACATTTTTATTTTAATGCAGACCGCAAAGATTCCGTAAAGTAATAATAATTTCATGTGATCTAAAAATTCCAGTCACGGAGTTACTTATCGGCTGCGCAGTACACCTCTATCGTTGTCACCTAATTTGAAAAGGAAAACTACAGATTAACGTGAAATTCGAAACAAGGAGCGTCCTAGTATTTTAGCATTAACAAATCAAAGCTTTTCCAGAGGTGAATGTCAATTTTAAGACTCATAAAAATTACAGCTGAGACAGGGATTTGAACCAGGGACTTTCATTTCCCCAATCGTACGCCATAACCTTCCAAGTCAAGAGACAAATCTGGTTATAATCAAAAATTATTATTCAAACATAATAAAATAAACGTACTTATATTTATTTTTGCCATGCCACAACACAAATGTACTTTTATATGATTGAATACATATTCTCCAGTACTTCTAGATTCAGTTGCTTGCGGCGAGTGATTTGGGTACGGAAGGTCCCCGGTTCAAAATCCGGTTCTAAGATACAATTTTTAAAATCGACTTTCGCCACTGGCAAAGATTTGATTTTTTAATACGAACATGCAAGGACTCTACCTAAATTTTACGAATATCTGATGAACCTGAAGTGAGTCTGAAAAAAAAAGGACACACTTCTAAAGCAATCAGTAACGTTCAAACAATATTTAGTCGTAATGGACCGGAAGTTTCCGAACTCTTTCTATACAGTTCTCCATATCGACCAACCCGACAGCAGACTGACACCGGGCCGCACCGTCAAAATATAAACCAAATTTATCCGGGCCAACACACGGCCGACACGCGGTGTCGTTTGAACTCACTTCAATCGAGTGAGCGACAACAATAAGAAAAGTGACGGTGCGGTGCGGTCTAGTGTGGCCCGACCTCCGTGCCAAAGTCGGACACTCGGGCTAGTAGGGAGGTGGTGAGTGTATCCTTATGCAGTACCAGTACATTCCTAACATTCCGTCTGCGGACCACGTGGTTGGCAACACTGACCTTGGGTCGGTCCCTGTAAGCTACACAGACAAAAATAGGCCTAATGCAGAGAGCGCAAACTACACAAACGCGGAGCCAGGGCAATACTCAACTCCCGTAGTAACAACAGCCAATGCTTATTCCTCGCAACGTCGAAATCATTAGCGACGGGGAAGGAATTCGGCCATGCGCTTTTGAAGGAAACATCCCGGCATTCGCCTGGATAAACCATGGGAAAGTTAAATTTGGAAGGCCCGATGGGGATTCGAAACCACTTCCTCCTGAATGCGAGGCCAGAGCTACACCGCCGACCCACCACTTAAAGGCGGCTACAGCCGACAGCCTGACAAACAATTTGCAGATTGTTCCTTCAGACAGGGAGCAAGCTGAGACGTGCGAAGCGCGATTGCATTGATTTCGCGTCAGTCGGCTTGGAGCAGGGAGCGAGTGCGATTCGTGCCATTAGTCGTGAGTGTCGTAAAAACGTCTGGAGATGTGGGCGAATATTGTCGACATTTATAAGAATATACCCCAATTGTGGGACAAACACAACGAAAACTACATACTCCGCAAAATGCGGAAGAAGGATTTCAAGTTTTGCTCGAAATTTACAAGGAATTGGACCAGCAAGTAACACTTTGTCTTTTTTTTTTTCTCTCCTTAATGTAGAGTTTTACACATTTATAGACGGTCCAACATGTTTCAGGAATGATGTCCGAAAGCATTTGTGATGAAATCGTCGAACTAAATTTCATATCTACTTGCCAAAAATTGCAAAGTAACGACTAATCGTACTATGGCGCTGATACTAACACGCTTTAGGATCACTGAGTGGAGTATCTCTGCAGATCTTTCAGAATCTACTCTCATAATATTTTAAAAATCTTCTAGGTCTACGCCTCTCAAAATGTTCATTTAAGATAACTTTTTCCTTAGTAAAATCCATTTCTTCGCCGAACATCTTCTTTTTCTCTCAGTACAGATTTTTGTTAAAACTTTGTCTACTTTTTGTAGTTTTGACATAAACGGAGGTATTGTTAAGCGCTTGTAACTAGCAGTCGCGCGATCACAATGTAAACTGGAATTGTGATGTGTGGAGGGATCTGATTGGCTGAGAGGTCAGTCGCCTATCTAAGCAGACAACCCCACGAGGCGCTCTAGAGGAGAGCCAGGGCACGGCAGGGAGGGGCAAACTGAAGATCAACAAAGGGCAAGACCCGAGAGTCGGCAAACTTTAATATAGATTCAAATATTATTACACATTTTAGTACCGCCAAGATACAGATCCTGTTTCCGAATTTAAAAAATATTGTGAATTTATTTCTTGAATCAAAGGCTTCTACACTAGCGTTAGCACACAAAAAAAGAATATTTGCAAAGTAAGATTTCACTCACTCATTCAGAAATTCACTTTCTACACAGCACGAAATTTTATTCATCAGTAAATAACTGTGCAAAATACATATTGCTAAAATTATTTAATCAATTAATCTCGGAGCAAAATTAATTTTTTAAAAGTAAATTCGAAATCTTTGAGCCCTAAAACACCAAAAACATTTCCCCAGTCATAGCCAGAAGTTAGCATTCTTTTTTCTGATTACGCTTGAAACTGTGTATGCACCCTAAACCATCCTCTTTTTGATCTTGTGGTATTTTTAGGCCCTTTATCCAAAATCATGGTGATTTAATTGACATTAGGGTAGAAAACGGCATTATTCACTACGAGCAACTGAAATGAAATGGCCTCGTCTACGACTTGATCTGACCTCACCTCCAGTGTGAATGATATCCTGGATCGTGAGATCAGCTGACCGCTAGTGTTAATGCTTTCCTGGATCGTGAGCATAGTCTAGATGAACCCTATTGTGAATGCTATCTTGGATACTGAACTGAGCTGACCGCTAGTATGAATGCTTTCCTGGATCGTGACCTGAGTTGAGCTTACCGCTAGTGTGAATGCTATCCTGGACCGTGAGCGGAACAGACAGCTAGTATGAATGCTATCCTCGATCGTGACTTGAGCTGACAGCTAGTATGAATGCTATCCTGGATCGTCACTTGAGCTGACCGCTAGTGCGAATGCTATTCTGGATCAAGACCTGAGCTGACCGCTAGTGCGAATACTATCCTACATCGTGACCTCAGCTGACCGCGAGTGTGAATGCTATCCTGGAACGTAAGCTGACCGCTAGGGTCAATGCTATCCTGGATCGTGACCTGAGCTAACCGCGAGCGTGAATGCTATCCTCGATCGTAAGCTGAGTTGAGCCGACCACAATGGTCAATGCTATCCTGAATCGTGACCTGAGCTGAGCTGACCGCTAGGGCGAATGCTATCCTACATCGTGACCTGAGATGACCGCTAGGGTGAATGCTATTCTGGATCAACATCTGAGCTGACCGCTAGTGCGAATACTATCCTACATCGTGACCTCAGCTGACCGCGAGTGTGAATGCTATCATGGAACGAGAGCTGACCGCTAGGGTCAATGCTATCCTGGATCGTGACCTGAGCTAACCGCGAGCGTGAATGCTATCCTGGATCGTAAGCTGAGTTGAGCCGACCACAATGATCAATGCTATCCTGGATCGTGACCTGAGCTGAGCTGACCGCTAGGGCGAATGCTATCCTACATCGTGACCTGAGCTGACCGCTAGGGTGAATGCTATTCTGGATCAACATCTGAGCTGACCACTAGTGCGAATACTATCCTACATCGTGACCTCAGCTGACCGCGAGTGTGAATGCTATCCTGGAACGTGAGCTGACCGCTAGGGTCAATGCTATCCTGGATCGTGACCTGAGCTAACCGCGAGCGTGAATGCTATCCTGGATCGTAAGCTGAGTTGAGCCGACCACAATGGTCAATGCTATCCTGGATCGTGACCTGAGCTGACAGCTAGGGCGAATGCTATCCTACATCGTGACCTGAGCTGACCGCTAGGGTCAATGCTATCCTGCATCATGACCTGAGCTGACTGCGAGTGTGAATGCTATCCTGGATCGTAAGCTGAGTTGAGCTGACTGGTAGGGTCAATGCTATACTGGATCGTGACTTGAGCTAACCGCGAGCGTGAATGCTATCCTGGATCGTAAACTGAGTTGAGCCGACCACAATGGTCAATGCTATCTTGGATCGTGACCTGAGCTGAGCTGAATGCTAGGTTGAATGCATCTTGGATCGTGCGCTGACCGTTAAGGTGAATGCTATCGTGGATCGTGACCTGAGCTGACTGCGAGTGTGAATGCTATCCTGCATCGTAAGCTGAGTTGAGCTGACCAGTAGGGTCAATGCTATCCTGGATAGTGACTTGAGCTGACAGCGAGTGTCAATGCTATCGTGGATCGTGACCTGAGCTGACTGCGAGTGTGAATGCTATCCTGAATAGTGAGCTGAGTTGAGCTGACGGTAGGGTCAATGCTATCCTGGATCGTGACTTGAGCTGACCGCTAGTGCGAATGCGATCCTTGATCGTGACCCGAGTTGGGCTGACCGCTAGGGTGAATGCTATCTTGGATCGTGACCTGAGCTGAGCTGACCGCTGGATTAATACATCTTGGATCGTGAGCTGACCATTAGGGTGAATGCTATCCTGGATCGTGACCTGAGCTGACTGCAAGTGTGAATGCTATCCTGGATTGTGACCTGAGCTGACTGCGAGTGTAAATGCTATCCTGGATCATGAGCGGTGCTGACCGCTAGTGCGGATGCTATCTTGGATCGTGACCTGAGCTGAGCTGACCGCTAGTGTGAATGCATCTTGGATCGTGAGCTGTTAGTGTGTATGCTATCCTGTATCGTGACTTGAGCTGACCGCGAGTGTCAATGCTATCCTGGATCGTGACCTGAGCTGACCGCTAGTGCGAATGCTATCCCAGATCGTGACCAGAGCTGAGCTGACCGCTAGGGGGAATGCTATCCTGGATCGTGAGCTGTGCTAACCGCGAGCGTGAATGTTATCCTGGATCGTAAGCTGAGTTGAGCTGACCACTATGCTCAATGCTATCCTGGATCGTGACCTGAGCTGAGCTGACCGCTAGGGCGATTGCTATCCTACATCGTGACCTGAGCTGACCGCGAGTGTGAATGCTATCCTGGATCGTTACCTGAGCTGAGCTGACCGCTAGGGTGAATGCTATCCTGGATCATGACCAGAGCTGACTGCGAGCGTGAATGCTATCCTAGATCGTGAGCTGAGGGTAGCTGACCACTAGTGTAAATGCAATCCTGGATCGTGACCTGAGCTGAGGTGACCATTAAGGTGAATGCTATCCTGGATCGTCACCTGCGCAGAGCTGAACGCTAGGGTGAATGCTATACTGGATCGTGACCTGACTGACCACAAGTGTGAATGCTAGACTGGATCGTGAGCTGAGGATAGCAGACCGCTAGTGTAAATTCTATCCTGTATCGTGACCTGAGCTGAGGTAAAACCGTTAAGGTGAATGCTATCCTGGATCGTGACCTGAGCTGACCACAAGTGTGAATGCTACCCTGGATCGTGAGCTGAGGGTAGCAGACCCCTAGCGTAAATGCTATCCTGGATCGTGACCTGAGCTGAGGTGACCATTAAGGTGAATGCTATCCTGGATCGTGACCTGAGCTGACCGCTAGGGTGAGTGCTATCCTGGACCGTGACCTGAGCTGAGGTGACCATTAAGGTGAATGCTATCCTGGATCGTGACCTGCGCAGAGCTGAACGCTAGGGTGAATGCTATACTGGATCGTGACCTGACTGACCACAAGTGTGAATGCTAGCCTGGATCGTGAGCTGAGGATAGCAGACCGCTAGTGTAAATTCTATCCTGTATCGTGACCTGAGCTGAGGTAAAACCGTTAAGGTGAATGCTATCCTGGATCGTGACCTGCGCTGAGATGACCGCTAGGGTGAATGCTATCCTGGATCGTGACCTGAGCTGACCACAAGTGTGAATGCTACCCTGGATCGTGAGCTGAGGGTAGCAGACCCCTAGCGTAAATGCTATCCTGGATCGTGACCTGAGCTGAGGTGACCATTAAGGTGAATGCTATCCTGGATCGTGACCTGAGCTGACCGCTAGGGTGAGTGCTATCCTGGACCGTGACCTGAGCTGAGGTGACCATTAAGGTGAATGCTATCCTGGATCATGACCTGCGCTGAGCTAACCGCTAGGGTGAATGCTATCTTGGATCGTGACCAGAGCTGACCACAAGTGTGAATGCTATCCTGGATCGTGACCTGAGCTGACCACAAGTGTGAATGCAATCCTGGATCGTGAGCTGAGGGAAGCTGACCGCTAGTGTAAATGCTATCCTGGATCTTGACCTTAGCTGATTGCTAGTGCGAATGGTATCCTGGATTATGACCTGAGCTGAGCTGACCGCGAGTGTGAGTGCTATCCTGGATCGTGACCTGAGCTGAGCGCGAGTGTGACTGCTATCCAGGATCGTGAGCTTACCGCTGGGGTGAATGCTATTCTGGATCGTGACCTCAGCTGAGCGCGAGTATGAATGCTATCCTGGATCGTGAGCTGAGTAGAGCTGACCGGTAGGGTCAATGCTATCATGGATCGTGACTTGAGCCGACTGCGAGTGTGAAGGCTATCCTGTATCGTGAGCTGAGTTAAGTTGAGCATGAGCGGTAGTGTCAATCCTATCCTGGATCGTGACTTGAGCTGACGGCGAGTGTGAATGCTATCCTGGATCGTGAGCTGAGTTGAGCTGACCGGTAGGGTCAATGCTATCCTGGATCGTGACCTGAGCTGACCACAAGTGTGAATGCTATCCTGGATCGTGACCTCAGCTGACCACAAGTGTGAATGCTATCCTGGATCGTGACCTGAGATGACCACAAGTGTGAATGGTATCCTGGATCGTAAGCTGAGGGTAGCTGACCGCTAGTGTAAATGCTATCCTGGAACTTGACCTGAGCTGATTGCTAGTGGGAATGGTATCCTGGATTATGACCTGAGCTGAGCTGACCGCGAGTGTGAGTGCTGTCCTGGATCGTGACCTGAACTGAGCGCGAATTTGACTGCTATCCTGGATCGTGAGCTGACCGCTGGGGTGAATTCTATTCTGGATCGTGACCTCCGCTGAGCGCGAGTGTGAATGCTATCCTGGATCGTGAGCTGAGTTGAGCATGAGCGGTAGGGTCAATGCTATCCTGGATCTTGACTTGAGCTGACTGCGAGTGTGAATGCTATCCTGGATCGTGAGCTGAGTTGAGTTGAGCATGAGCGGTAGGATCAATGCTATCCTGGATCGTGACTTGAGCTGACTGCGAGTGTGAATGCTATCCTGGATCGTGACTTGAGCTGACTGCGAGTGTGAATGCTATCCTGGATCGTGAGCTGAGTTGAGCATGAGCGGTAGGGTCAATGCTGTCCTGGATCGTGACTTCAGCTGACTGCGAGTGTGAATGCTATCCTGGATCGAGACCCGAGCTGGCCGCTAGTGTGAATGATAACCTTGATCGTGACCTGAGTTGAGCTGACTGCGAGTGTGAATGCTATCTTGATCGTGACCTTAGCTGAGCTGACCGCTAGGGTAAATGCTATCTTGGATCGTGACCTGAGCTGACCACAAGTGTGAATGCTATCCTGGATCGTGAGCTAAGTTGAGTTGAGCATGAGCGGTAGGGTCAATACTATCCTGGATCGTGACTTGAGCTGACTGCGAGTGTGAATACTATCCTGGATAGTGAGCTGAGTTGACCGGTAGGGTTAATGCTATCCTGGATCGTGACCTGAGCTGACTGCTAGTGTGTATGCTATCCTGGATCGTGACTTGAGCTGACCGCGAGTGTCAATGCTATCCTGGATCGCGACCTGAGCTGACTGCTAGTGCGAATGCTATCCTAGATCGTGACCTGAGCTGAGCTGACCGCTAGGGTGAATGCTATCCTGGATCGTGAGATGTGCTAACTGCGAACGTGAATGCTATCCTGGATCGTAAGCTGAGTTGAGCTGACCACTAAGCTCAATGCTATCCTGGATCGTTACCTGAGCTGAGCTGACCGCTAGGGCGAATGCTATCCTACATCGTGACCTGAGCTGACCAAGAGTGTGAATTCTATCCTGGATTGTTACCTGAGCTGAGCTGACCGCTAGGGTTAATGCTATTCTGGATCATGGCCGGAGATGACTGCGAGCGTGAATGCTATCCTGGATCGTGAACTGAGGGTAGCTGACCGCTAGTGTAAATGCAATCCTGCATCGTGACCTGAGCTGTGGTGACCGTTAAGGTGAATGCTATCCTGGATCATGACCTGCGCAGAGCTGACCGCTAGGGTGAATGCTATCCTGGATCGTGACCTGAGCTGAGGTAAACCCGTTAAGGTGAATGCTATCCTGTGACCTGCGCTGAGATGACCGATAGGGTGAATGCTATCCTGGATCGTGACCTGAGCTGACCGCTAGGGTAAGTGCTATCCTGGATCGTGACCTGAGCTGAGGTGACCATTAAGGTGAATGCTATCCTGGATCGTGACCTGCGCTGAGCTGACCGCTAGGGTTAATGCTATCTTGGATCATGACCTAAGCTGACCAGAAGTGTGAATGCTATCCTGGATCGTGACCTCAGCTGACCACAAGTGTGAATGCTATCCTGGATCGTGACCTGAGCTGACCACAAGTGTGAATGCTATCCTGGATCGTGACCTGAGTTGACCACAAGTGTGAATGCTATCCTGGATCGTAAGCTGAGGGTAGCTCACCGCTAGTGTAAATTCTATCCTGGATCTTGACCTGAGCTGATTGCTAGTGCGAATGGTATCCTGGATTATGACCTGAGCTGAGCTGACCGCAATTGTGAATGCTATCCTGGATCGTGACCTGAGCTGACCACAAGTGTGATTGCTATCCTGGATCGTGAGCTGAGTTGACCACAAGTGTGAATGCTATCCTGGATCGTAAGCTGAGGGTAGCTCACCGCTAGTGTAAATTCTATCCTGGATCTTGACCTGAGCTGATTGCTAGTGCGAATGGTATCCTGGATTATGACCTGAGCTGAGCTGACCGCAAGTGTGAATGCTATCCTGGATCGTGACCTGAGCTGACCACAAGTGTGATTGCTATCCTGGATCGTGAGCTGAGGGAAGCTGACCGCTAGTGTAAATGCTATCCTGGATCTTGACCTGAGCTGATTGCTAGTGCGAATGATATCCTGGATTATGTCCTGAGTTGAGCTGACCGCGAGTGTGAGTGTTATCCTGGATCGTGACCTGAGCTGAGTGCGAGTGTGACTGCTATCCTGGATCGAGAGCTTACCGCTGGGGTGAATGCTATTCTGGATCGTGACCTCAGCTGAGCGCGAGTGTGAATGCTTTCCTGGATCGTGAGCTGAGTAGAGCTGACCGGTAGGGTCAATGCTATCCTGGATCGTGACCTGAGCTGACGGCGAGTGTGAATGCTATCCTGGATCGTGAGCTGAGTTGAGCTGGCCGGTAGGGTCAATGCTATCCTGGATCGTGACCTGAGCTGACCACAAGTGTGAATGCTATCCTGGATCGTGACCTCAGCTGACCACAAGTGTGAATGCTATCCTGGACCGTGACCTGAGTTGACCACAAGTGTGAATGCTATCCTGGATCGTAAGCTGAGGGTAGCTGACCGCTAGTGTAAATTCTATCCTGGATCTTGACCTGAGCTGATTGCTAGTGCGAATGGTATCCTGGATTATGACCTGAGCTGACCTGACCGCGAGTGTGAGTGCTATCTTGGATCGTGACTTGAGCTGAGCGCGAGTGTGACTGCTATCCTGGATCGTGAGCTGACCGCTGGGGTGAATGCTATTCTGGATCGTGACCTCAGCTGAGCGCGAGTGTGAATGCTATCCTGGATCGTGAGCTGAGTTGACCATGAGCGGTAGGGTCAATGCTATCCTGGATCGTGACTTGAGCTGACTGCGAGTGTGAATGCTATCCTGGATCGTGGGCTGAGTAGAGCTGTCCGGTAGGGTCAATGCTATCCTGGATCGTGACTTGAGCTGACTGCGAGTGTGAATGCTATCCTGGATCGTGAGCCGAGTAGAGCTGACCGGTAGGGTCAATGCTATCCTGGAACGTGACTTGAGCTGACTGCGAGTGTGAATGCTATCCTGGATCGTGACCCGAGCTGACCGCTAGTGCGAATGATAACCTTGATCGTGACCTGAGTTGAGCTGACTGCGAGTGTGAATGCTATCTTGGATGGTGACCTAAGCTGAGCTGACCGCTAGGGTGAATGCTATCCTGGATCGTGACCCGAGCTGACCGCTAGTGCGAATGATAACCTTGATCGTGACCTGAGTTGAGCTGACTGCGAGTGTGAATGCTATCTTGGATCGTGACCTGAGCTGAGCTGACCGCTAGGGTGAATGCTATTCTGGATCGTGACCTGAGCTGGCCACAAGTGTGAATGCTATCCTGGATCGTGTGCTGAGGGTAGCTGACCGCTAGTGTAAATGCTATCCTGGATCGTGACCTGAGCTGATTGCTAGTGCGAATGCTGTCCTGGATCATGACCTGAGCTGAACAGAGCGCGAGTGTGGATGCTATCCTGGATGGTGACCTGAGCTGAGCTGGTCGCTAGTTTGAATGCGCCTCCACCTCTCTGGTGCTCGCCTTTCCACTGTTTTTTAGTTTTCCTCTGCTTTCTTTAGTTCATCTCTCACTCACTAAACTCCGTTACATGACTGGCCGGGACTTTTCTCCAGTTTTATGTCCATTTAGTTGAATCATCCTCTTAACCCTTAAAATCAACTACTTACTGCGATGGAACACACTTTCCAGAGGAAAATTCCCTACTTTAAACTGTCGTGAGCTCATTCTCAAAAGAAAAGTTCCCATCCCTCTTGCCTGACACCCACAGCCAGGCCTCACTCCAGCTCCCAGTTGCCGATTGAGTTCCCCCAACAAGCACACCGTGTCCAATT
Source organism: Vandiemenella viatica (assembly GCA_031002005.1). Classification (NCBI taxonomy): domain Eukaryota; kingdom Metazoa; phylum Arthropoda; class Insecta; order Orthoptera; family Morabidae; genus Vandiemenella; species Vandiemenella viatica. The sequence goes on from CM061918.1 coordinate 151,266,127, forward strand.
CCTCCAGTTTACGATACAATGAATGCCAAAATATTTAAACTATGCCCCCAACAAACAAGTCCATTTCTTAACACACAAGACCTTCATTTTTATATCTCTATACCTGTAGAGCTTACATTCCTCTATAATGAGAGAGATCCTGTCCAGATACTTCTGTAGCTGCTAACAATCCTGAACTGTTTTGATCTCATGATAATCTGCAAAGAATCTTGCGCAAACTGGCAATGTGACTCATTCCGGTTCATAAATCTGGAAGTGCAGAGTTTATTTGTACAGAGACCAACGTTCGCTCTCACCCAAGTTAATCAGATGCCTGATGTTAGCAGTCAACATCAAACGAAATCTAACCCACAAACCAGAGTTTCTCTACACAACAGCAGAATGGCAACCACGAACGAAGAGCCCATCCCACATTCTGTCGCTGAGAACACGGACCTCGCCACGTGAGTAAAAGTTGGAAGGAATTGCTTGTTACAGACCTGAAGTATAAATCTCTTAGCATAGTTATGGCTCTAAAGAAAAGGAAATAGGTTTTAACCAGTGTAAGAAACAAAGTTGAAGGCAGCAGGACTGGGATGAACAGAGCTGAACAGCGTTTACGTTTAAAACCTCATACGTGCAGACACGAGTGACCACGTGACTGGGTTGGCCTCGGACAACACAGTGGACGTGGTACGGGCAAACTAATGTGAAGTCAACTATCGGAAAGATAAAACAATAATACATCACAGGCCGTGCCAAAATGCATAGATATAAAATTATTTATTCATTATTAAATGAAATTATTTTAAAAATCATGTTAATAAATAAACAGCAAGTGAATAGTTCCCAATCAGTGGTACGTGTACCCCCAGGGATACGAGGGGTTGATGTCAGTTGGATGGCTGGTGTCTAGGATACGTTGGTAAATTACTTCTCATCTACACAGCTGAGAAGACGAGACTAGTCGTGTGGGGTTGCACGACAGATTGTGCTTGTGTACTAGTTTGCAGAGTACCGGTGCAAATTAGGACAGGTGAAAGTTTTTTGGAGTATCTGGAGAAGAACAGATGTGTGGACAGTAATGCAATACAGAAGAGAACATTTGCCGTATAACAGACGGCCACTGTGAAAGTGCAGATTAGCTTTAAGGTGGTGGGCTCGAAGTGGACGGAGGCACAGTACTGCGGGAACGTGACGTGTCCGGGTGAAGTCGATGGAATTGGGGAAGTCTGGGAGGTGGTTTTCACTGTGAGTCCAGGTCATCAACACATCAATTATGTACCTACACCACACAATGAATTAAGTGGGTTGTGATTCAGCAAATGTCCCTTCAGACTGATCAGGAACAGGTTTCCTGGCATAGGACGGAACCACCAGGTTACCCATATCTGACGATTAGGTTTCAGGACAAGTCATCCTACCTTCTATTTGAGATGTAATGCTGAATCAAACACTGATTAAATGTTTATGATTGTATTTAAATTGTTTTATAGAGCATTTTCAGGCCATTTTCCTAGTTTTGGTCACATTACAATAATATTTAGGGTCATATTTTGAGGAAAAATCTGGTAATTTTTTTATAATACTCGGAATTCACTAGAAACAGATGAGAAGAAATTAAGGTAATTATTCACAGGACTGTAATCATATAATATGTTGAAAGAAAAATCAGATCTAATTGTCACTAAATTCGTCAGAATTCACCAGCCAAGAATTAAAGTCACACATTATTGTCACTCTCTAATTGTTAATGTTCTGCCCGCCTTTTAATCCCGACAATGCAGCAGCAGCATGCCTGTGTTGATCCACATCAATCAGTGTCTCAAAGAAACACTTTTGAAGATAATCCTGTCATTGATAAATCTGTAGTGGATCAGTAAGTAAGCCGAAAACAAAATTTTCTGAAAGTGAGAAGTTATGGAGTTACTTTAGAGAATTTGGAGAAGAAAATTTTAGTACAGGTGAAAGGATTATTTTCTGTAAATTATGTGGAATTAAAGTGACTTCGACTACTTAAAATCTAATTTCCCAACAGTGCAGCGAGTGCACGGAAGCAAATTATACTGTCTACGTGAAAGTGACACTACTAGACAACATAAATGATGTACATTTGAGGACGTTTTAATGTATGGCCATATTTTGCTATTTTTAGGTCTTATTCACCAGTTTTTAAGGTCACGTTTGCCTACATATACTTCTATTTTTTGTTCATTAAGATCCAAACCCTACTGACGATATACTTGGGAGTTGAAGCAAACGGAGAGGATGAACCGGTCCTACGATGTAAAGGAGACTCAGTGGGGTGCCGGTACACGGGGGCTTACGACGGTGGAGACCGGGGCAGGATCGGGAGAAGATAAGTGTGGAACTTTGACAGATGTTCGAGGAAATATGTGGAGTATCTGACGAATGAAGGGAGGAACTGCACAAACGGTTGGGGATGTCGATCCACCGGGACCAAAATACATTCAGTGGGCGACCCGTAAGCTGCAAATATAGATCACCCACAGTTGGCAGCCTCGCGTATCTTGGGAAGAAGGGACAGGGCAGAACAGAAATTGTGAGGAGTGAGGGAGTAAACGGACTGTGAACAGAAGCCTTGCAATGGAGCCCAGAGAAGTATTTATTTCTTGGTGTATAGAAGTGGTGGGATGTGTGATGCGTAGGTGGTAAGTGTCTGCGTGAGAAAGCTGGCCAAGGGCCGAGGGCCCGCGAGCGCAGTGGCCAAACCCTCGTCCGCTGGGAGGAGGACGGGGTGGAAGTAAGGAACTTTGTTTATTCATTTCTTGGTGCTTTTATTCATTTTTGATGTCGTCAGTCTTACAGTCCCATTATTCATTCATTAATCAATTTTATACTTTCATGGGTATTAATATTTGCTTGTGCATTTCCCCACCACCTTATTCTATCTTTTCATAGATATATCAATAGTTCACTACACAATTTACCCCTCCCCCTAAGCCAGTCATGTGGCAAGGCCAGGTGCACACTGCACAAATGAGCTTCTAAACCGAAATATTGTTCAACTCTGTTAGTGTTGTGTTTCGGATGTTCCTGCCTTAGTCTGTGGTATATTATTTGTTATTTATCTTCGCAGTCATTTGATGATAATCTCAGCTGTGCAGCTGGTAGAAAGAGATTTCAAGAATGTGATGAAGACGTGTACCCGGCAAGCGAGGGAACTGGGCTACAAAGCTTCGGTCTAACTGTCGACTGAATACAGTGGTGTAGTGTGGAAACTATTTTGTGGATTAAATGCAGGAGCTGGAAGGAATGTAAAGCAAGGCAACTAGATGTGTCTGTGGGATTCAGTGGAAGACAGGAGGAGGGTGAGGAGAGTGCTGGGAGTGTACATGGCGTATATTAGTGCTGAGGCTTTGAAATATATCAGTGGAAGAATTAACAGTAGTGCATGGAAGGTAAAAGATGAACACAACCACAAGCTGGCACTCGATTTCAGGAATAAAAGATGAAAAAGTTTGTATTGTCGGTTAGGGAGTCACGAATCGGAATAAATTACAAAGTACAATTATTTTATAAAAATGCTGAAAGAACCTAAAATTCATATTGGGCAAAAGAAGCTGCTCAGAAAACCACACTGAAAATTTTAAATGAGAAGACATATGGACATGTGCATAAACTGCCACGACAGCTTTCAATCTGTGACAGTTAATATAATATAAGGCAGAAGCAATTTTAATTTTTATGAATAATTTCTAGAGAAAGTTGTGGTTAGATTGAAATGCAGCCTGAAACAGAATGAAAATTCAAGTCCTTCCATATACAGCATCTACATACAAATGTGCCCAGTGCATTAAATTAGCTGTTACCAAGTGATAATATAAGCAAGCCACACTGTGAATACTTGTCCACCATTTACAATCCCTGATGCTCATTCATACCAAAGATATTTCAGTATGCTAACATTGGCATTGAAGATACTTCAATACACTACCATTGGCTTTGAAGAACTTTAAATATAACAACATTGGCATTCGAGATATTTAAATATGCCTGCTTGTAATTGGCCATCTTTGCTGTTTGTGATAACTTTAATGTTATATCCAAGATAATTTTTTAATGCTATGGGCACAGGCTATACAGGAACTGTTCTTTCGGATAAGCTGAGTTCCTGTCAGTATGTTTAACTGTGGTCAGATTAGCACAAATTATGATTATGTGATATCACCTTATTATCTACTGTGATATTATGTAGGTCATTCTGAATACTCAAGTGCAAGAGAATAGTGAAAATATTTAGGTACTCATGACTAACCAATTGAATAGCATGCAAAAAAGGGGGGGGGGGGAGATTCAGGATAAATCACAAAAATTAATACGAATAACACCATGACATAGCAGACAAAGATCTTATGGACATTTTCCCAGACAGATGAAAAAATGCAAATGCAGGATTACCACCATAGTTTTACATTTCCCATCACCTTTAACTACTCCATCAAATTTATTACTTTTGAAAATAAAAAGCAGCCTTGCTGCAATTTAATAAGACCAGTAAAAGTCCATAATCCTGAAGAGTCTCCATTCTTACATCATGCAGAGTGTTTTACAACTATCCTAGAATGAGCACAGCATGTCAGTATAATTCTCACCAATGCTCAAATTATTAATTTCTATTATTTTGTACCAAATAAACAGTGATTCAAATGATTTTCATATCAGTTTCTATACTCTATACCTTGCCGGTTCCTACCAAATTGAAAAACTAATGACCTGTGTATTTGTATTTTGAGATATGGAAACACAGTAGCTACATACTCATAATAAGTTAGGTGTATGCAGCGTTTATAAAACTGAATGTTTAAATCTGACATTTCTCTGTGTATCACCCTTTTACTGCGACCTGAGAAAAACAGTTGTTAATTTTTGTTTTGTTTATTTAAATGGTGTTATGAACTGCATATAACTGTTTAAACATATGATGAAACAAAAAACACTTACTTGGCGATATCTACCAGGAAAGGTAAATAGCTCAATAAATCGCCCCCCCCCCCCTTCCGAAAAATGAAGAGAATAATAGTTACATACATATTTTCATTACTAAGATGGATAAGATCATGACTAATAAATGTACACAACACAAATGTCAAATAGGCGGTAGCTAAATTAGGGGTAAGGACGTTGAATTTCGAAACAGTTTAAATGCAGGCCAGTAGTAAGCGAATGCTACAAAAATGAAGACGGTATCTGGAATTATTATTATGCTTTGACAAATTCAACAATTCATTTACACTGTGGAAACGCTCAACTATTACCGTCAGCTAAACTGTCATCCAACGGCATCTTCCAATATCGAACAAATCATGAAACACGAAAAGCCAATGTCACCGTAGGCTGTAAGCCACAGATGCTCGTTATTTTGCATACGCAATTAAGTGCACCGGTATAAAATCTAATCAATAATTCCACGGCAAACTGAATAGACGTCAATGATGTTTGTGTAACGATTTAAAACATGGTAATTTCCATTATTCCAAATAAGGAAGATATTTTTTAACGAAATTGTTACAGTAATTGTGCATTAATAAATACATATAATATTAATACTTACCTGCATATCGTATCTGATGGATACAGCGCTTTTCCGGAACTATGTTTCCTTTTTGACATTACAGAAAAAATTTAATAGCAAACGCTTTTATCACAGTTCACTTAAATATTTCCACTGATGTTTTAGCACTGATGTCATTAACACAGTAAGATTGGTTCAACACCTGCGCGTAAATCTCTTCTGTTTTCAACTATCTGCTTTTATACGTGGCGGGAATAGAGCACACTATTGTCCGTAGGCACTTTAAGATCACTTTTTTAAAATTAGATTTGGATTTACTATGAAAGAGACCATTATTCTAGTACAAACACAACTTTCCCTCCACAATATTTTTCACATATGTGATGATGGGAAAAATATGGTTCCCGTCTTTAAGTTCCACAATGCAATGCGGCAACTAACACGGATCCATGATACGTCCAACGCAACATGGAGGTCAGCGAATTGGAGCCTATATAGCAAGAGTATTTGCCAATGTTTGAACGATGAAAGCTTATTTACAGAGGTCGCACTGAGACTAAATCAAAGATGTCGCAATATTACGTGAAACGACTAAACTTCTCTTATACTTACAGAAGATAGTTTCACGATGTGAATTAGCTATGATTAATATCACGTAAAAAAATATAATTACTTCCTTCAATACTCATATCTGTAGAACTACATTCAGTAGCATGTAAATTCATACGCTAAGTACTAAACCAGTTGGTGGCGCGGGATTTGAGATATCAACAGAGCAACCACTAACGTCCCTCGCTTTATGACGATTTTAGCGTCATGATCATTTTAATCATGTTTATAAATGAGCAGTTAAATACTGATGTATGCTTAGTGTATTAAATATAAGCTAAAGATTGTGAGGTGACAACATCGACAGAAATCGAAACGCCTTTTTCTGATGGGCAAATTGAATAGAAGGAACAGTAAATTATATATTTTCTTCTTATTCACATAGGACGCGAAAATAAATCTTCAATCCATGCTCATCATAAATTACAATATTCTGCAGACTTCCTTCACAGATACCAATGGGTAATTCAGTATGGAATGAAGATAAATGCCAAGAAGAGTCAACTTATTAGGTACACACAGGAAACAACACCAGAATTTGATATATATATATATCCTTAACAGGTAGTAAGACAAGCAGAAAAATTAGAAAATGATAGATATATTTCCTCAGCTACCAATAAAATGAAAGCCATGTGGAAGGTAGTTAAGAATGAAGTAGGAGTGAGGCAGGTAGATAGCCATAACATTCAACTGCAAGAGAATAAAAAGTTAATATCTGATCCTTTAAAGATATCTAACAACCATATACATATTTCTCAAATATTGCTGAAGATCTGATTAAGAAAAATTTTGACAAGTCCAACATCAACACTCAAGCTAATGTCAGCCAAAATATAGTAAAACCCTTTTTATTCATCCATCAAATGAAGAAGAAGTGTTAAATATTATTGGCGAGTTGAAACCTAAATTTTCATCTGGAATTGATGATGTCCCAGATTTTCTATTTAACAAATGTGCTGAATAATAGCTTGTCCTCTATCTCATATACACAATGGCTCATTCTCTAGTGGAATGTTTTCAGATAGGCTTAGAACAGCAAAAGTAAAACCCCTATTCAAAAAGGAGGAAAAAGATGAGGTGTCAAACTACCGTCTGGTGTCAGTCCTATCATGTTTCTCTAAAATCTTGGAAAATCTATTTCACAAAAGACTAGCCAGCTTTTTAGAAACTAATAAATTATTTTCAGATACTCAATATGGGTTCAGAAAGAATAAATCTGCTCTTTTTTTCATTTTACACAGAAATCTTACAGACACTTGATACGAAAGGACATGTATCTGGAATATGCTTGGACCTCAAAGGCATTTGATGTAATTGATCATAATATCTTGCTTTCAAAATTATAACACCTAAGAGTAAGTGGAATTGTTAACAATTGGATAAAGTCATACCTGCATGAAAGAAAACAGATTGTTGAATGTAGCTTTAAGACTGACAACAGTGAAAACTATGTGCACTCAGACTGCAAACACATTAAATATGGAGTGCCGCAAGGGTCAATACTTGGGCTTGTTCTATTCTTAGTATGTATAAATGATCTAGAAACAACAAATAACTGCCAAAAATATATTAAATTTGCAGATGACACCACCAGATTAATGACAGAAAGTACTAAAGAACTATTAACTAAGAATATTGAAGACTCTTCTAAAAACATTGTGACCTGGTTTTCACAAAATAAACGAATAATAAACACAGAAAAAACACACGCCATACACTTGAGAAAAAAAATACCTTAATTTAGATACCCAGTTACCTACACTAAAATTGAGTGGTGAACTACTTAAAAATATGGAACATAAAATTTCTAGGTATATACATACAAGAGAATTTAAAATGGAACACCTTTGAAAAAAAAAAACTATCTGCTGCATGATGAAAATATTAGTTGATTGCATGTCAAATGAACCAATTAGGAATATTTATTTTGGGTATGTGGACTCATTATTAAGGTACGGTATCATATTATGGGGAAACCTCCACCACACATTTTTAGTGAATCGCGGAGTAATAGTAATAGAAACTCCCCACCAAGTATGAAATGCAGAAAAAATTTATCAGAATTATTGAAGGAGTACGAAGTAGAACCTCATGTATACTTCTATTCAGGGCCGGATTAAGAGAGTGCAGGGCCCGTAGCAAATTTTGATTTTTGCCGTCCTGGGGAAAATTGTAGAGCTAAAAAAAAATAGGTCACCCATCTAGCCTAGGTGCAGGCCCCCCCTAGGAGATGCGAGGCCCCCTAGAAGGCGTGAGGCCCGTAGGATTTCCTACCTCCTGCTACGTGGTTAATCCGGTACTGCTTCTATTTAGAAAGTTGCAAATTCTACCACAGCTCTGTTTGTATATACTGGAAACTATAAAAGTCATTTTAAAAAATATAGAAGCTTCTGGGTATACACTAAAAACAAACAATGACATACATATAATACTAGACAGACACTACACTTTCATATACCACAAACAAATACTACCTTCTGCCAGAAAGGGCCACTTAATATGGGAATCAGATTGTTTAATAAGGATCAAGTCTGTAAGACAAAATACTAAATTCACATCATGACTGAAGGAGTACTTGCTCAACCACTGCTTATACAGTATTGATGAGTATTTGCAAACCAAAAGTTAGTCTTAAGTCAAAGTGATTTCATAAATGTAAATAGGGAAAAATGATATAAATCATGTGTTAAATGTATATTTGTAATAATAAATGTTTTGTGTTAATCACAGAAGGGATAAAGTGTGAGAGAATCTATGTTGTGTGTGTGTCTACATACAGACTATTTTTGACTTATCCCATTGTATGATGCAAAGGGACCAATAAATATAAATACAAAAAACTAATACACAGAAAAAAACTAAAGATTATTTATGAATATATGGTGGGGTCAGAATCGTTTGTTGAAGGCTTGAAGTGTAAATATCTTGGCATAGTATTTGATTGACCAGTGCACATTGGGCAGGTGGTAGGAAAAGGTTACCTTCATTTACTGGAGAGGGTGATGAGAGGATGTACCAGAGAAGTTAGGAAATTGGGTTACAAAACTTTGGTCAGATTTTATTTATTTCTCGTGTCCAGGACATAACATTACAAGCTGAAAAAAAATAACATTAATTAATTAATACCAAACTATAAACACAATTAAATGGAATGTGACCAGAATTCTGCAATCTTGATGGCCTTCTCGTTTGCCCTGTAAAGGTCGTCGATATTGCAGGTTTCAGGGAGATTCCTGCATATCAGAAGATGTTGTGGGTTCTGAAGCTCACCACATTCACATAGATCATTGTCAGTAGTGTACCCCCATTTTTTAATGTTATATCTACATCGGGACACTTCAGTTCTTGATCTGTTTAGAGCCTTCCATATAGCATATGGCTGATTACATCCCGCAGCCGGTGCCTCTTTGATGTTCCTCCACTGTTCTTTAGGCAACAAATTTTGCTATAGTTCTAGATGGCGTGCTCCAGTAGAAGATGTTATGGCTGTAGTTGATTGTACGAAGCTCTTCCTTGACTTCAGCCTTGTGGGTTGAGGTTCGTGTCCAAACAAAGGGTGTCTGGGGTCTGATTCTTGTTTCCTCTTCTCCCTCTCTGCAGCTGTTTTCCTACGAATGTCAGGTGGTGCTATACCCATGATTGGTATATTTTACTAATAGGAGTTGGTTTTAGGCAACCTGTTACAATGCGACCAGTATCATTCAAGGCTATATCAACCTGCTTAGCATGTGCAGAGTTTTGCCAAACTGGTGCTGAGTATTCTGCTGTGGAGAAACTAAGTGCCAGGGCAGATGTACGAAGCACATTTGGATGTGCTCCCCAGGAGGTACTTGTAAGTTTCCGGATGATGTTGTTCCGGGCAGATACATTGAGTTTCAGATCCTCACAATGGGTTTTGAATGTGAGAGATCGATCAAGCTTTACTCCTAGATAATTTGGAGTATTGCAGTGTAGTAGTTGTTGCCCCGTCCAGTTGATATTCAACTTCCTTTTGATCAGATGATTGGCCGAATATGGTAGTTTAGTTTGGGAACCACATTTTGTGTATCAAATACAGGAATTGGAGGACATACAAATAAGAGCAACTAGATTTGTTGTGGAAATTATCACCGGACCCAGTCAGTAACTGATATGATAAAGGAGCTGGATTGGGAGTGATTGGAGGAAAGGAGGAGGGTGAAGAGAGTGCTGGGAATGTACAGGGCATATGTTGGTGATGGGGCTTGGAGGGATATTGGTCAAAGAATTAGGAATAGTGCATGGAAGGGGAAAGGCGACCATGACCACAAGCTGGCACTCAGTTTTATGCATAAGGAAGTGGGAAAATTTTCTTTTGTTGGTTAGACTGTCAGGGAGAATTTTAACAGTCAAATAACATACAATAATTAAGAAATAAAATAAAAAGAGGTAATTAGATGATTAAAATGAATTGCCACCAGAGTTTCATCACAATTAATAATAGTAATATGACATTGTGGCATTTTTAAACTCAGCGCCTGAGCAGATAATGAAACACATTGTTGCACTGTGCCCTTGAGGGTGTTATGGGCGACTACTGTCGGCAGGAGAGGTGGCTGCATGTAGAGCTCTCACTGACGTACTTCTTAAAAACATTCTTAATTATTACGGTAATTTAATTGCGATGGATCACATGCCCCAGTGACAATTCCCTTAGTCATTTAATAACCCCCTTTTCATTGTTTTTTTTTAAAATTATACCTTGACTGTAAAATTTCATCCCCTTCTGCTTGTACAAATTATGAATTTTAAATTCCTTCAACTTTTTTGCTAAATCATTCATCACTTCACTTGGTAATTTATTCCAATCAAGCAATGGTCTGGTACATCCTCTCATCACCCTCTCCTACCATCTGCCCAATGTGTTCTGTTCAGTTGAGATTGTTATCAAATGTTATGCCAAGATATTTACACTTCAAGCATTCAACGAGCAATTCTGACCCCATTCTATAATTGTAAACAATCTTTAGTTTTTTTTTTTAAATCTGTGTACCTAATAAACTGACTCTTGGCATTTATCCTCATTCCACACACCTACTCATTTGGATATTTAATCCAGGTGCCCTGCAGCTCTTCACAGTATTCATCTGTTCTCATCTCATCTGCAAACAACCTAAACTCTGACTGTGAACCATCAACACAATCATTCATTAGAACAATGCACAGCAACACACAATACACTACCCTGTGGCACTCCCACATTCACTTATATCTCTGTTGACAATGCAGTTCCCACTCTAACACTTTGCTTTCTACCTTTTAAGAATTCCTCTACCCAGTAACTGACTTTTTCACCCACTCCAAAAGTTTTCAACCTATTTAAAACCATTTTCTGGCTCTGTCTGTCAAATGCATTAGAAAGATCTTGTGCTACATAATCAACTTGGTGCCCCTTGTCCAATTCATCCAAAATATCTTGCGTATAGCCCGCCGTCTGCGACTCACGCGAACATCCCTGGCTAAAGTCGTGTTGTGAATTTGTAAACCAGTTTCTTTCCTCGCAGAAATTTGTTATGTAATTGCATATCAATCTCTCTGTTATTTTGCCTATCACTGATTTTCAACCCTATTTATAACCCCTCTCCCCCTCCTTCATAAACCAGTTCTACTATTGCACTTTTCTAGTCCTCTAGTAAGTGGAGGACTCTAGACTCATTTTAAATAAAATTTCAAGTTAAGGTACAATATTGTATCCCACAATCCTTAATTCACCTGTTGTAATATTATCTATGCCGGCACATTTGCAGTGTTTTGGCTTTCTGAGTTCCTTCACAATTTCCAGAGGATCAATTTCACTCTAGTTCTGTAATTTAACTTTTATTTCCATTAAAATTTTTGCAATGATGATAAATAAAATAAACAACAAATTCATTTTCACAGCAAAACAGATGTATACAAAAAATGCACTTTCACTAACTAATATGGACATTAATTATAACAACTCTATTTTAACGAGGTTGGTCTACTGGCAAATCTATTCTATGCTGTAGAACGATGTGTCAAGTAAAAAATCTTCCAATTTTTACCTGAATTTAATCTTCTCTCCTGACAGATGTCTTAAAGGTTGGTAACCTGTTTGGGATAGCCATCCCTGAATATCTTACTTTTTTCAGATTTAATTTAATTGTGATGGAGGGGATGCCCAATTGGCGATTTCACCTACTTTTGCTATTCCAGTCGCTCACTCTCCTTCCTACAAGTAAATACTTTCTGCTCTCTGTGGTCTGTCATGGTCCTCTGTTCCCTTGCACATAAACTTTACACCAAAATTTATGCAGGCATTATTAGCAGAATATGCTTTTAAATGCCCACAATTCTCTTTGCTTGCCTTCTATCCTACAATGACTCCAAATCAAATCCTTTTTATTGTTCCAGTTATAGAAATGGAGATACCAAAAAATTTGAAATTCATCCTGAGGAAGTCATGAAGGAAATAAGAAAGCTGAAAAAACATAAAGGGGCTGATGTAGATAATATTACTACAGATATCTTAAAGATATCCAGATGTGACATTGTGCTTTATCTTGAAATATTATTTAAATTGAGTCTGGATACTTGCTGCTTACCACACAACTGGAAAAGTGCGATAGTAGTGCCGGTACATAAAGGAGGGGTGAGAAATAGAGTCAGAAATTATAGGCAAATCTGTTTGACATCAATGGTAGATAAATTAATGGAAAGATTGATATGTAACCATATCAGAAATATCTGTGAGGAATGTAAGTGGTTTTCAAGCAGGCAACATGGGTTCAGGCAAGGATATTCGTGCAAATCTCAGTTGGTGGGATAAATGGAAGATAGTTTAGGTCAAATGGACAAGGGATGCCAAATTGAGAGTATAGCACTAGATCTGTCAAAGGCTTTTGACAGAGTGAGCCATAAAATGGTAGTAAATAAGGTAAAAAATATTGGAGTGGATGAGAAAGTGATTTGCTGGGTAGAAGAATTTGTAAAAGGTAGAAAACAGAACGTTAGGGCAGGAAATCCAGTATCAAAAGAAGTGGAAGTAAAAATGGGAGTGCAACAGGGTAGCTTATTGGAACCATTGCTATTCATTATTCTAATAAATAATTGTGTTGATTGTTTACTATCAGAAATTACATTGTTCGTAAGTGATATAATGCTATATAAAAGGATCAAAATGGCAGAGGACTGTAAACAGTTGCAGGGTGATCTAGACAGTATATCTAGTTGGGTTGGTAAACATGGAATGAAGATAAATGAAAAGAAGAGTCAGCTTATTAGATACAAAAATAAAAAAATAAAAGTTGATTACAATTATAAGGTGGGAAAAGAATTGCTTATTGAAGACTTGAAATGTAAATATCTTGGAATTACATTTGACAACAAGATTAACTGGGCACGACACATTTTACAGGTGGTAGATTAGATTAAATTTTTTATTGATCCATTTAGTTAATTTATAGTACAGGTGCACATTTGATGTTGGATAAGCTTTCAAAATTCTGCACTTGTTGGAGAGAGTGATGAGGGGATGTACGAGAGAAGTGAAGGAATTGGGTTACAAAACTATGGTTAGACCATTGCTCGAATATGGTAGTGTAGTATGGGACCCACATTTTGAGTATTAATTACAGGAGTTGGAGAGGATGCAAAAAAAGGGCTGCTAGATTTCTTTCTGGAAATTATTGCAGAATGCAATCAGTGACGGATATGATAAAGGAGCTGGAGTGGGATTGATTGCAAGACAGGAGGAGGATGAGGAGGGTCATGGGAGTGTACAAGGCATATACTGTCGATTAGGCATGGAAAGATATTGGTGTAGGTATGAAAAGTAATGCATGGTAGGTAAAAGATGATGACGACCACAAGCTGGCAAAGCAATTTGAGGCACAAGGGTGTAAAAAGATTCTCCCTTTTAGGTAGGGGTGTTAGGGATTGGAATAAGTTAGCAAGAGATTGATGAATAATTTACCAAAAATGTTGAATGAATTTAAAGTTAAAATTTATAGATAGCAAACGTGGGTGAGTGCAGGAAAGGGGAAAGGTGGGTGTGTAGGGAAATTGCCAACGGAGCGTGCGCTCCACTGCAATAAATTTAGTAGAGTGCATGCTTTGGGTATTTCGACAGACAACCCCCTTGTATTGAGGGCCTGACCAGGGTCTCCCTTACTTCCCTCCCACAGGTGCAGTACTCTCAACCCTCTACCTACAACCTCCCCAATTTAGCTTAGTCAGCTGATATTCCCATCAATAATTCAAAGTAATTGGGAACCAGAGTGATTTAGAGCAGCGGTTCCCAATTTTTTTTGTCACGGAACCCTAATTAATCATTCATTTTTTTGGCGGATCCCCATATTTACAAGCATGAGCTGAGAAACAAGTCTCGCATCGGTAAGTCGTCACAAACGGAAGCAGAATCGTGATAGCCTTCTCGCGGCGTGACTATGACGCTTTTCATCAAACATTTTATTTAACTCTAGGACAGAACACGGAACCCTCGTGACCCTTCCACGGAACCCCAGGGTTTCGCAGACCACCGTTTGGGAACCGCTGGTTTAGAGTGTTGATTTGTTCAGATTATTTATTTGTTTGGACACAAAATATGCAATATTCACTCATATATAGTAACTAACATAGGATAATATGCATTCACAAATTACAGTGAAAAATTATCATACTAACAGGTTTTTAAGTAATTGACTAGTTATCAGTTGTTGATATTGTTAATAATTGTATGTATTGTTCCACATATATAGTAACTAATGTGACATAATATGTAGTTGCAGATTACGGTGGAAACCTATTACACTGATTGGTCTGTAAGAAAATAATTGTTATTAGATGCTGGTAACAAGTGTATACACTGTTCCACATATGTAGTAACTAACATGACATTGTATTTGCAAATTACAGTGGAGATTGATTATACTAATGGGTTGTTAAGTAGCTAACTAGTTATCAATTGCTGGTAATATAATTGATATTATTAATAAGTGTATGTACTGTTTCACATCCCTGAGACTATTCTTACATGGGGTCAAAGTGAACATATCTATCTATCTATTTATCTACTACAACATAGTTTTTATTTTGCCTTTAAAGTTAGATTAGATACTTACTTTCTTCTGCTTCATTTTGGAGAGCTTGTTCCTTGCCTCATTCTCCTCGGGCAGGACCGCTCCTACCACGCCGTGGCGAAGTGAATGCTGCAGCATCTGTTGGCCCAGTGTTCATCTCTGTGAGCTGAACTGTATTACAATGTTATTTCACATGACATCAAAGAATAAAAGTAAACAAAATAAACTAGTTTCTTTATAAGCGGAGCACCTATTGCTGAAATCGTGCAAACTGCAAATATGGCTGCACCCATTCATTTTAGTAAGTCAGAGACTCGCACCTTCCAATTTAAACTGTGATAAATATGCAAACCTAGAAATTTCACACTGTGTATCTGTTGAATAGACTGGCCTGTATATTTTATGTTTTGCCCAATGTTAATCTGTGTGATGCACTAAGTTGCATATGTTGAGTTTTATGAAAGCTCAAAGACAAGCCATCAGCTCTAAATCAATTGTTAATACAGTTAAAGATATAATTTAAAATATATTGAAGTAGAAATCTGAAGTATTTTTAATTCCGACACTTGTGTCATCTGCAAACAGGACCAATTTTGAGTTTTCAGAAGTAAAGTGAGGTAGATTATTTATATCTGTATTAAAAACAATATTTGCCCCAATATAGAATCCTGAGATACTCGACATCTGAAAGTGATTTGAAGCCATTATCGAGGCTAGCGTGAAGGTGAGCCTCGTTGACCATTACCTCTGCCCTGGAGGCCACAGTCACCTTTGAACCCCTCGATAAACTGAGCCATTTATTAACAATGGTATCTATACCATAATAACTTAATTTTTGTATCAGAATTTCATGATCACTGCTGTCAAATATCTTAGACAAGTCACAAGAAATTTCTATAGGCAGTAGTTTATCATTTATTCCTTTTAAAATATCATCTGTGAATGCAATTATAGCTTATTCTGTTGAATGACCCTTTTGATAATCGAATGACAGTTTAGTTGCGATGTTTTTATTTTCAAGGTGTTGGTAAACTGTATGGCACATTGCTTTTTCAAAAAAAAAAAAAAATGAAATGTTTTTAGTAATGAAATAGAATGATAATTTGATACAACTGACTTATCTCCCTTTTTATAGAGTAGTTTAACTACAGTGCACTTAAGCCTTTCTGTATAGGTACCCTGAAGTACAGGTATATTAAACAGATAACTTAATACATTACTTAATTATCTGGGGTACAGTTTAATTAATCTGCTGAAAAACCCATCATAACCACTTCAGTATTAGCTCTCAAGAGGTTTAATATTTTTTCTTATTTCTTTTGGAGCAGTTAAATTTACAACACACTGGGAAGTTTGCATTGACAAAATACATACTTTGAGATGCTGGGCTATTGGTAGTAAAATTACCAGCAGTAGATAAAAAATGTTTAATAAATATATCAGCAATTAAAAAACAATTCTACTGAACTTTTTTTGATGCATAAGTTTTTACTGGCCTGATTAATTCTTTTCTGTGTTTCCTTTTTTGCAATGTACCCTATTGACTTAATTTTATCAACAGAGTCATGAATCCTGTGTTGTAATACATACTTTTAGATTCTTTAATAGCTTTGTTCACTGTTTTGCAGAACCACTTGTAATGATTTTTAATATTAATATTCTGACTGGTCCTACTGATTGTTTTCTGCTTTGGACCCACTCCAACTCCCATATTCGATACCCATAATGTCTGTCCGATAGTACACCACCACGTTTAAGCAATGGTACGACCAAACTTTTGTATGTCAATTCGCTCACTTTTGTGGTACACAGATTCGTCACTCCGTCTAGTAAGTGAAACTGCTCGGGACCTCGAGGTATCGTCTACCCAGTTGAGTTTATTATCAAATGTTACGCTTCCGTCCCCACCCGATTCCTCCCGGAAGCAACTCTTGCCACTCCTGTAGCCCACTAACTGAGATTCACATGAGTATCATCCCTCAAACGCATGTTACTGATTTGAAAGCCAGTTTCTTTCCTGACTGACATTTCTGATTTGATTGCGTATGAAGATCTCTAAGTCAAAGTAATCATTGTGTAAGTTTCCACTCTGATCATTGCCTCTCTATGGACTGGTACTGTTATCAAACTTTTCTAGACCTTGGACCAGTGCTGCTAACAAATGTTTCTAGTCCTCTGGTAAGCACCTACTTTCTAGCTCATGTTTCTAGGTGTGACATAAAGCAAAATGCTCCTATCTTTAATATGTATGTACTAAATTCATTCATACCCCTTCCTGTGTCGGTTTCTAGCTTACCTCGTTGCCTCCAAATATACTCGGTATGTAATCCAATTATTATTATTTAATGTCTGTTCAGTACTATTTACCGGGTGTCCACAAATGAATATCGGGGTTTAATGCTTTATAAGATTTATTACATTATCCTTACAGTTATAAATGATATGTCAAATGAAAGAGCAACTCAAACAGTTTTGTTCGTTGGCACTAGTGCGCATGTGCGTGAAATGTTTCTGCTGCGCTGCTAGAATGCGGTAGTAGCAAAGATGGCGACTAGTGAAAAAGCATTTTGTGTTTTACAGTTTGCAAAGACTGAATCTGTAGTTACTGTGCAGCGTGCAATCCGCATTAAGTTCGGGCGTGATCCTCCAAGTGACAATAACATCCGTAGATGGTATCATCAGTTTGAAGATACAGTCTGCCTTTGTAAAGGGAAGAGCGCGGGACGACTAAGAGTTAGCGAAGAGACTGTTGAGCGAGTGAGAGAGTCGTTCACTTGTAGCCCAAAGAAATCTGTTCGGAAGGCTAGTCGCGAATTAGAAATTTCTAAGTCGACTGTTTGGAAAGTTTTAAGGAAACGCTTGCAACTACGTCCTTACCGTTTACAGTTGTTACAGGCTCTAAAGCCTGCAGACCATGGTTTACGTGCCAAATTCGCTAACGAAATGTTGTTACATGACGATGAAGATTTTCTACATCATGTTGTCTTCAGTGATGAATCGACCTTTCACCTCAGTGGACATGTTAACACTCATAATGTGCAGATCTGGGGCTCAGAAAATCC
This sequence comes from Vandiemenella viatica, assembly GCA_031002005.1. NCBI lineage: Eukaryota > Metazoa > Arthropoda > Insecta > Orthoptera > Morabidae > Vandiemenella > Vandiemenella viatica. The sequence continues at coordinate 151,284,375 of CM061918.1, forward strand.
TCAAGAGATCGTACAAGTGCAACGAGACTCCCCTAAAATCAATGTTTTTTGTGCCGTATCCCGGCGGAAAGTTTACGGACCTTTCTTTTTTTATGAACCGACTGTAACTGGTACTTCTTACCTTGATACACTAGAGCAATGGCTCTTCCTTCAGTTGGAACAATATGAACCAGAGAACTTCATTTTCCAGCAAGATGGTGCGCCACCTCACTGGCATAACGAAGTACACGGTTGGTTGAACGTAACTGTACCCGACCGCTGGATTGGCCGCAAGGGGCCCAATGACAGAGCTTGCTATGCGTGGCCTCCACGTTCACCTGACCTAACGCCATGCGATTTCTACCTTTGGGGTTTCATCAAGGATCATGTTATGTGCCTCTGTTACCAGCCGACCTCCTTGAATTACGACAGAGGATTGAAGCAGCTGTTGCAACAGTTACTGAAGACACACTGCTCAACGTTTGGGAAGAACTCGGCTACAGACTTGATGTGTGCCGTGCGACAAATGGTGACCACATAGAACACTTGTAAGCTTGTATATAAAACTGTTTGAGTTGCTCTTTTATTTGACATATCATTTATAACTGTAAGGATAATGTAATAAATCTTATAAAGCATTAAAACCCCGATATTCATTTGTGGACACCCTGTATATGGAGAAACTCCTTTCTGATTAAATTCTTCTCATTTCAGGATGATAGTCCCTAAAGGCCACATTAAACTAGTTTCTTAATATCTCTGCCTTTTTCATGTTCTTAGTAATTTCTTTTGTATTTTTAACTATAGCTATAGGAATATCTTCTCTTCCAAACAATTTTTCTAACATAACCATAGAGATTTCTAGGTGTGCCTTTCAGCTGATCCTATACAACCACAATGTTCACAAACTCACCTTTAATTAAATTTTAATAAATAACACCAGTGCAACCATTTTATATTTGTGTAATGCCCTATGCATTTCAACACTAATTGAGGCATAATCAGAAATGAATCTGCTTTTACAAACTTAATGTCTCACACAGCCCTAGCATCCACTGATTGTGTTCTGCTTCCTGTTTATATTGGTGTTATTATGATTTCCCTCTTTGCTGCTATTAATTCATTGTGTAACCATGTCAAATATTCCATACAGTCTTCTGTTTTCTAAATCTATTTTGTATTTTACGCAAATACTGTCAAAATTGGGGTGTACAAGGCATATATTGGTGATGAGGCATGGAAAGATATTGGTGTAAGAGTTGAAAGAAATGTATGGAAGGGAAAAGATGATCATGACCACAAGCTGGCACTCAATTTCAGGCACAAGGGTGTGGGAATTTTTTTTTTTTTTGGTAAGGGTGTCAGGGATTGGAATAAGTTACTAAGAAAAATGATGAATAATTTACCAAAAATGTTGAAAGAATTTAAAGTTAATGTAGGTGGGTGCAAGAAAGGGGGAAGATAGGTGTGCAGGGAAATTGTCACTGGAGCGTGTGCACCATTCCAATTTAATGAAATATTATTATAAATTGCAGAGGTGTTACTCTACTGAAAGGAGGATATAAAGTTTTTGCAGAACATAAAAAAAAAGAATTGAACAGATAGTATAATAGTACAATTGGCAAAGAATAGAACAGTTTACAGAAAATATAATCTTGCAAAGATGGTTATTTTGACTAAAATTATTAATTCGAATGCATTGAGAATTTAACATAGAAACACACATAATATTCCTAGATTAATAAAAGTTTTTGAAAGAGTAAATTGAAGTAAACTCTTGGAGATCCTAGTCACTGATAGAGAAACCTAGTCAGATAATATCAGCAATACACAGTACCTGTGAAAATGTAATCTGTAACAACAGACTGGAAGTCTATCAAGTGTGGTGCCTTTATTCTCATTACTCTTTAATGTTAATATGAATTAATTAATTAGATATTGAAGATTAAGCATATGTGGTAGGATAATGCTACAGAGAAATAATGAACTAAGAAATCAAAAATCAAAGAATTTCAAGGGAAGAAACAAATGCTAAACATAATAGTCCCAAGTAATGAAATTGAAGAACAAGTTACCACAATATCTGGGATATCAGCTAACAAATTTGGAAGAGTTATACATACTGTTCAAGTCACTGAGAATAATCAGCTAAAATAAAATTCAAAGAACAGAGTAATTAAGGCATAAAATTATTGCATAGCCAATTCTTACTTACAGTTCTGAATCACAAGGTGAGCAACGGTGAAGTACTCCAGACATGCACTGCTAGATCATGTTGAGAATAAAACATACATCATATATATTAACAATAACACTGGCAGTCGAACATATCAAGCAGTACAGAGAAAAGTGGTTTCAACACACAGAAAAAGTGGACAAAATAAGAATGTCGCTGCAAGTACTACATTACATCGCCAGAGGAAAATGCAGGACTGGAAAACCGACATAACAACCAACGAAGGGACTCTATAACTGTCCACTGTGCCTCGTGCCAGAAAGAAGATGATTATATTCTTTTCAATAAACCCTTTAGCTTATTCAGTTCGCTGCACACAATACATTTCCTGTTTTGGAACAAACATTCTTTCTTCATTCTTATCATTCTTCTTTTAATTTAATTGTAATAGAGTGCACTCACCAGTGCCGACTCTGACTCCTTAGCTATGAAAAAATTTTCCCACACCCTCGTGCCTGAAATCGAGTGCGTGCTTGTGGTAATGATCATCTTCTCACACCCTCATGCCTGAAATCGAGTGCCAGCTTGTGGTAATGATCATCTTCCCACACCCACGTGCCTGAAATCGAGTGCCAGCTTGTGGTCATGATCATCTTCCCACACCCTCGTGCCTGAAATCGAGTGCCTGCTTGTGGTCATGAGATTCTCCCCACACCCTCGTGCCTGAAATCGAGTGCCAGATTGTGGTAATGATCATCTTCCCACACCCTCGTGCCTGAAATCGAGTGCCTGCTTGTTGTCATGATCATCTTCCCACACCCTCGTGCCTGAAATCGAGTGCCTGCTTGTTGTCATGATCATCTTCCCACACCCTCGTGCCTGAAATTGAGTGCCTGCTTGTGGTCATGAGATTCTCCCCACACCCTCGTGCCTGAAATCGAGTGCCAGATTGTGGTAATGATCATCTTCCCACACCCTCGTGCCTGAAATCGAGTGCCTGCTTGTTGTCATGATCATCTTCCCACACCCTCGTGCCTGAAATCGAGTGCCTGCTTGTTGTCATGATCATCTTCCCACACCCTCGTGCCTGAAATCGAGTGCCTGCTTGTGGTCATGAGATTCTCCCCACACCCTCGTGCCTGAAATCGAGTGCCAGATTGTGGTAATGATCATCTTCCCACACCCTCGTGCCTGAAATCGAGTGCCTGCTTGTTGTCATGATCATCTTCCCACACCCTCGTGCCTGAAATTGAGTGCCTGCTTGTGGTCATGAGATTCTCCCCACACCCTCGTGCCTGAAATCGAGTGCCAGATTGTGGTAATGATCATCTTCCCACACCCTCGTGCCTGAAATCGAGTGCCTGCTTGTTGTCATGATCATCTTCCCACACCCTCGTGCCTGAAATCGAGTGCCTGCTTGTTGTCATGATCATCTTCCCACACCCTCGTGCCTGAAATTGAGTGCCTGCTTGTGGTCATGAGATTCTCCCCACACCCTCGTGCCTGAAATCGAGTGCCAGATTGTGGTAATGATCATCTTCCCACACCCTCGTGCCTGAAATCGAGTGCCTGCTTGTTGTCATGATCATCTTCCCACACCCTCGTGCCTGAAATCGAGTGCCTGCTTGTGGTCATGAGATTCTCCCCACACCCTCGTGCCTGAAATCGAGTGCCAGATTGTGGTAATGATCATCTTCCCACACCCTCGTGCCTGAAATCGAGTGCCTGCTTGTTGTCATGATCATCTTCCCACACCCTCGTGCCTGAAATCGAGTGCCTGCTTGTGGTCATGAGATTCTCCCCACACCCTCGTGCCTGAAATCGAGTGCCAGATTGTGGTAATGATCATCTTCCCACACCCTCGTGCCTGAAATCGAGTGCCTGCTTGTTGTCATGATCATCTTCCCACACCCTCGTGCCTGAAATTGAGTGCCTGCTTGTGGTCATGAGATTCTCCCCACACCCTCGTGCCTGAAATCGAGTGCCAGATTGTGGTAATGATCATCTTCCCACACCCTCGTGCCTGAAATCGAGTGCCTGCTTGTTGTCATGATCATCTCCCCACACCCTCGTGCCTGAAATTGAGTGCCTGCTTGTGGTCATGAGATTCTCCCCACACCCTCGTGCCTGAAATCGAGTGCCAGATTGTGGTAATGATCATCTTCCCACACCCTCGTGCCTGAAATCGAGTGCCTGCTTGTTGTCATGATCATCTTCCCACACCCTCGTGCCTGAAATCGAGTGCCTGCTTGTTGTCATGATCATCTTCCCACACCCTCGTGCCTGAAATCGAGTGCCTGCTTGTGGTCATGAGATTCTCCCCACACCCTCGTGCCTGAAATCGAGTGCCAGATTGTGGTAATGATCATCTTCCCACACCCTCGTGCCTGAAATCGAGTGCCTGCTTGTTGTCATGATCATATTCCCACACCCTCGTGCCTGAAATCGAGTGCCAGCTTGTGGTCATGAGATTCTCCCCACACCCTCGTGCCTGAAATCGAGTGCCAGATTGTGGTAATGATCATCTTCCCACACCCTCGTGCCTGAAATCGAGTGCCTGCTTGTTGTCATGATCATCTTCCCACACCCTCGTGCCTGAAATCGAGTGCCTGCTTGTGGTCATGAGATTCTCCCCACACCCTCGTGCCTGAAATCGAGTGCCAGATTGTGGTAATGATCATCTTCCCACACCCTCGTGCCTGAAATCGAGTGCCTGCTTGTTGTCATGATCATCTTCCCACACCCTCGTGCCTGAAATCGAGTGCCTGCTTGTTGTCATGATCATCTTCCCACACCCTCGTGCCTGAAATCGAGTGCCTGCTTGTGGTCATGAGATTCTCCCCACACCCTCGTGCCTGAAATCGAGTGCCAGATTGTGGTAATGATCATCTTCCCACACCCTCGTGCCTGAAATCGAGTGCCTGCTTGTTGTCATGATCATCTCCCCACACCCTCGTGCCTGAAATTGAGTGCCTGCTTGTGGTCATGAGATTCTCCCCACACCCTCGTGCCTGAAATCGAGTGCCAGATTGTGGTAATGATCATCTTCCCACACCCTCGTGCCTGAAATCGAGTGCCTGCTTGTTGTCATGATCATCTTCCCACACCCTCGTGCCTGAAATCGAGTGCCTGCTTGTTGTCATGATCATCTTCCCACACCCTCGTGCCTGAAATCGAGTGCCTGCTTGTGGTCATGAGATTCTCCCCACACCCTCGTGCCTGAAATCGAGTGCCAGATTGTGGTAATGATCATCTTCCCACACCCTCGTGCCTGAAATCGAGTGCCTGCTTGTTGTCATGATCATCTTCCCACACCCTCGTGCCTGAAATTGAGTGCCTGCTTGTGGTCATGAGATTCTCCCCACACCCTCGTGCCTGAAATCGAGTGCCAGATTGTGGTAATGATCATCTTCCCACACCCTCGTGCCTGAAATCGAGTGCCTGCTTGTTGTCATGATCATCTTCCCACACCCTCGTGCCTGAAATCGAGGTGCCTGCTTGTTGTCATGATCATCTTCCCACACCCTCGTGCCTGAAATTGAGTGCCTGCTTGTGGTCATGAGATTCTCCCCACACCCTCGTGGTCTGAAATCGAGTGCCAGATTGTGGTAATGATCATCTTCCCACACCCTCGTGCCTGAAATCGAGTGCCTGCTTGTGGTCATGAGATTCTCCCCACACCCTCGTGCCTGAAATCGAGTGCCAGATTGTGGTAATGATCATCTTCCCACACCCTCGTGCCTGAAATCGAGTGCCTGCTTGTTGTCATGATCATCTTCCCACACCCTCGTGCCTGAAATTGAGTGCCTGCTTGTGGTCATGAGATTCTCCCCACACCCTCGTGCCTGAAATCGAGTGCCAGATTGTGGTAATGATCATCTTCCCACACCCTCGTGCCTGAAATCGAGTGCCTGCTTGTTGTCATGATCATCTTCCCACACCCTCGTGCCTGAAATTGAGTGCCTGCTTGTGGTCATGAGATTCTCCCCACACCCTCGTGCCTGAAATCGAGTGCCAGATTGTGGTAATGATCATCTTCCCACACCCTCGTGCCTGAAATCGAGTGCCTGCTTGTTGTCATGATCATCTTCCCACACCCTCGTGCCTGAAATCGAGTGCCTGCTTGTTGTCATGATCATCTTCCCACACCCTCGTGCCTGAAATCGAGTGCCTGCTTGTTGTCATGATCATCTTCCCACACCCTCGTGCCTGAAATTGAGTGCCTGCTTGTGGTCATGAGATTCTCCCCACACCCTCGTGCCTGAAATCGAGTGCCAGATTGTGGTAATGATCATCTTCCCACACCCTCGTGCCTGAAAATCGAGTGCCTGCTTGTTGTCATATCATCTTCCCACACCCTCGTGCCTGAAATCGAGTGCCTGCTTGTTGTCATGAATCATCTTCCCACACCCTCGTGCCTGAAATTGAGTGCCTGCTTGTGGTCATGATTTCTCCCCACACCCTCGTGTCTGAAATCGAGTGCCAGTTGTGGTAATGATCATCTTCCCACACCCTCGTGCCTGAAATCGAGTGCCTGCTTGTGGTCATAGATTCTCCCCACACCCTCGTGCCTGAAATCGAGTGCCAGATTGTGGTAATGATCATCTTCCCACACCCTCGTGCCTGAAATCGAGTGCCTGCTTGTTGTCATGATCATCTTCCCACACCCTCGTGCCTGAAATTGAGTGCCTGCTTGTGGTCATGAGATTCTCCCACACCCTCGTGCCTGAAATCGAGTGCCGATTGTGGTATGATCATCTTCCCACACCCTCGTGCCTGAAATCGAGTGCCTGCTTGTTGTCATGATCATCTTCCCACACCCTCGTGCCTGAAATTGAGTGCCTGCTTGTGGTCATGAGATTCTCCCCACACCCTCGTGCCTGAAATCGAGTGTGCCAGATTGTGGTATGAGATCTTCCCACAGAACCCTCGTCCTGAAATCGAGTGCCTGCTTGTTGTCATGATCATCTTCCCACACCCTCGTGCCTGAAAATCGAGTGCCTGCTTGTTGTCATGATCATCTTCCCACACCCTCGTGCCTGAAATTGAGTGCCTGCTTGTGGTCATGAGATTCTCCCCACACCCTCGTGCCTGAAATCGAGTGCCAGATTGTGGTTAATAGATCATCTTCCCACACCCTCGTTGCCTGAAATCGAGTGCCTGCTTGTTGTCATGATCATCTTCCCACACCCTCGTGCCTGAAATCGAGTGCCTGCTTGTGGCATGAGATTCTCCCCACACCCTCGTGCCTGAAATGAGTGCCAGATGTGGTAATGATCCCTTCCCACACCCTCGTGCCTGAAATCGAGTGCCTGCTTGTGTCATGATCATCTTCCCACACCCTCGTGCCTGAAATTGAGTGCCTGCTTGTGTGTCATGAGATTCTCCCCACACCCTCGTGCCTGAAATCGAGTGCCAGATTGTGGTAATGATATCTTCCCACACCCTTGTGCCTGAAATCGAGTGCCTGCTTGTTGTCATGATCATCTTCCCACACCCTCGTGCCTGAAATCGAGTGCCGCTTGTTGTCATGATCATCTTCCCACACCCTCGTGCCTGAAATTGAGTGCCTGCTTGTGGTCATGAGATTCTCCCCACACCCTCGTGCCTGAAATCGAGTGCCAGATTGTGGTAATGATCATCTTCCCACCCCTCATGCCTGAAATCGAGTGCCTGCTTGTTGTCATGATCATCTCCCCACCCTCGGTGCCTGAAATCGAGTGCCAGCTTGTGGTCATGATCATCTTCCCACACCCTCGTGCCAGAAATCGAGTGCCTGCTTGTGGTAATGATCATCTTCCCACCCCTCGTGCCTGAAATCGAGTGCCAGATTGTGGTATGATCATCTTCCCACACCCTCGTGCCTGAAATCGAGTGCCCTGCTTGTTGTCAGATCATCTTCCCACACCTCGTGCCTGAAATCGAGTGCCTGCTTGTTGTCATGATCATCTTCCCACACCCTCGTGCCTGAAAATTGAGTGCCTGCTTGTGGTCATGAGATTCTTCCCACACCCTCGTGCCTGAAATCGAGTGCCAGCTTGTGTCATGATCATCTTCCCACACCCTCGTGCCTGAAATCGGTGCCAGATTGTGGTAATGATCATCTTCCCACACCCTCGTGCCTGAAATCGAGTGCCTGCTTGTTTGTCGTATCATCTTCCCACACCCTCATGCCTGAAATCGAGGTGCGTGCTTGTGGTAATGATCATCTCCCCACACCCTCGTGCCTGAAATCGAGTGCCAGCTTGTGGTAATGATCATCTCCCACACCCTCGTGCCTGAAATCGAGTGCCAGCTTGTGGTAATGATCATCTCCCACACCCTGGTGCCTGAAATCGCAGTGCCAGCATGTGGTAATGATCATCTCCCCACACCCTCGTGCCTGAAAT